>OY282388.1:5122256-5726708 GCA_958295455.1 Coleophora deauratella
CGTAGTCTATAAGTCAGGTCAGAAGACTAATCAAGACCCTGAAGCCGTAAGAATTTTGTGGAGACGCAGCATGAGGATCCAGTGGTGAGCGCTGAAGGTATTTTTCACTTATATTTTTTGTACAAATAAAAATAAACATGAGCAGGGATGTGATTATGAATATTTGTGATGATTATCACATTTTATTGATGGACCACTTCACAGGAAAAAAGAAATGAAATGAATAAGAATAGCAACTACAATTTGTCTGAAAAACTGAAAATGATAATGGTTTTCTTATTATATATGTTATTTTGTATGTAATCATAATCATATGATGCACAGTAAAATTGATTACAAATGTCTATGTATAATCTATACATTTCTTTACTTTGGTATTGAATACTGAAACTGGTATCAGATGTAGAAAATTATACTTATGAGGATACCTTAATTATAAATTGTAACGTCTTTTGTGATGGAACCGTATTAACATTTGTTTTTTATCAAACAGGAGGAAGAAGCACGTAAAAGGAAAGAACTGGAGGAAATCATGGCAGAAAACAATAAAAAAATTGAAGAGGCTCAGCGAAAGCTGGTAGGTTTTGATTTGAACAATGAAATGTATTGTAAAAACAACAAAAAAAAAAACGAATTTAATGGTCATTGCTAAATTTATTGCTATTTTCAGGCTGAGGATAGGTTGGCGATGATAGAGGAACAAAGAAAAATGGATGAAGAAAGACAGAAACTGAAAAAGGAACAAGAGAAGAGGATAAAGGAAGAACAAAAGAAAATCTTAGGTAAAAACAACTCTAGACCTAAGCTCTCTTTTTCTTTGAAACCACTCTGATGGTGCTAAAACAACTTCAGTTAATTATGAATAATTACTGTTCAGTCATGTACTATGGCCTGGTTGTTCTTTTAGGGTAATATTTCAATGGAATTGCATGAAGTTTGGCACATATATAAGGTGCTACTTTATTAGTGCCCGATATTTTAGTCAGTGCTTCTACTTCTGATTCTGATCAACTTTCCCCAAGGAACCCATAGTCAAATCGCAAAAATTTTTTTGGGCTCTTCATACTAATTTGGGCGCTCGGCTGATCGATATGTATGAAGAGTCCAAAATTTTTTTTTCGATTTGACTATGGGTTCCTTGGGGAAAGTTGAT
Source organism: Coleophora deauratella (assembly GCA_958295455.1). Lineage (NCBI taxonomy): Eukaryota > Metazoa > Arthropoda > Insecta > Lepidoptera > Coleophoridae > Coleophora > Coleophora deauratella. The sequence continues at coordinate 5,123,410 of OY282388.1, forward strand.
CAGAATCAGGAGTAGACGCACTGACTAAAATATCGGGCACTAATAAAGTAGCACCTTATATATTTTCAATATACTTGGATCTCTTGGAGTGTACAAGTTCCGCGTGGTAGGAACTTTGTACTAGGTAGAAAAAAAGACGATTTAAAAGTATGTGCAAAACATCTACTTAAATAAAAAACATTTTGATTTTGATTTTGATTCTATTTTGTATAGTAACAAAAAATTTTTTGGACACTTACTCGCACACATGGGAATAAAATTTTGAGTGCACCCAATCTTTGAATAGGTCTGTATGAAGTCATGTTTCCTATGAAAAAAATCTGGTCCGATGTAACTTTTCGAAGATAATGGCCTCCAGTTAAAAATCTAAGCTGTAAACATAAGTTTCGAATGTAAATTTCGAATTACCTATGTAAGAGGCCTTATAAGAATTTTCAATGCAAATTATTCCTGGTATCCTGGAATTAACAGTTTTCTAGTTATGGAGATAAAATATTGTGATTTAATAATAGTTTATGGAACCCTGTACTGATACGTACTTGGCCAAATATATTTTAGTTGTGAATTAATACTATTACTGTTCTTTCACAATATCAAACTTATAGTACCACAGTTATATTTTATTCCTATGTGTATTATACCTATGTGTATATTCTGTAAATAACGGGCTACCAAAAACATGAATCTGTGTATTGACTGATGATGATGAAAATATATCACTCATTTGTTTTTGGTGCCCTGCCATTTACACCCATATACCTGAATGAGTGTAACCATTTAGAAACTGAAAACTTCGACTTAAATATAATAAAAGGATCCAGAACATAGCTACTGTTTGAAAATGAATTACCTTAAAAAAAAATCTATTCTAAATCATGTGCTACTATATGGTACACAAGTTACATAAGTGCAACGTGGACTATCCATTTCATTAGTCATCCATCAATCACACTACTGCTATTTCTGTATATGTAGAAAAATATAGTCACCTCATCATCATTTGATGCATTTGCAGCAGTCTTTCAAAAGAAGGAAGTTGTAGGTTAAACATTTACAACAAACAATAATTTTTAGGTATATTTAAGTTCTGTAAAATAAGTTTTAACTAATACTAGCTTTTATATAAGTCGGACATCAGTTCTAGATATAGATAGAAGTTACTTAAAATTTTGATGTGTTTGAAATGTAAATTGTGTTAGGTAATAAAACAAAACCAATACATATACACTTCCGGACATATCTATTGGCCCACCTAGGATTTAGTTTTAATAGCCTATAGATAATATTGACTATTCCTGAGTTCTAAGGTCCAGGCTTCAAAACTGCATGAAAGCTTTTTGCTTAACCTAATATTTATTTTTAACTATAGTCCATAAAACTTAATGCTAGGTGGGCCGATAAATGTGTTCTGAATTGTATTTTAGAATTACTCTACTCATGAAACTTTACAACTTCTGTTCAAAAAAAAAAGTACTCAAATCTTAAAAAACTATGTTGGACATCCTTTAATCAGATGACCGATTTGTATGGAAAGCCCAAAAAAACTAAAGGTTCAACAATACAAAAGTGTACAACAGAAGTGGTTCAGTTTCTTGTTTAAAATCCCACTTAAAATGTTGCCTCTATTTTACCTTACATTATAATGACAAAAGCAATAAAATACAATATTATTCATGTCATGCCATGTCTGCCGTTGTGCCAACTTTATTGAATATATGTATTTCATTTATAAGTGTTCGAATTTTTAAGGTGAATATGAATACATATTGTGTCAGTTAACATTGATTTAACAAAACTTTGCTTCAGCAATGCACACTCTGTTCCTGTTTGAATAACGTAGGTAACGTACAGGTCTTTTGAATAAAGTCGCATTCATTTAGTTTATCTTGTTATTTTATTACTGTACCTACCTACCTATTGTTGTCGATGGCCTGTAATGACAGATAAAAAGGAGCTGTACTGAATAAACAAACTAATTAATGTGTATTACCAGATTATGTAGGAAGTCAAACAAAGTCAACGCCTTATCACCACTAAAGGGGGAAAATGATTCCAAGCCAGATGCCATCAATGTAAAAATATTGTTTAAATATAGCAATAACAGAGGTATTTAGTGAACACACTAAATATCTATTTTATTGATTTGCACATTAGCTAATGCTCCATGCAACTGGCTAGTTTACTTCCATTGGAACTAGGTCCTACAAAGCTGGACTGACTAGGAATCGAACCTGCGAACTTATGATAAGTAAATGGATCACTGGTTAGGGTTAGTAATAAACAAAAAAATATATATCAATTCATAAAACATTTTAATCTGTTCAACAATTGTTCTATCTTATTTAACTGTACATTACATCAATTCTTCTTTTTCTTATTCTTGCTAGTTTTATCAACATTCCAATACCAGAATAGCTGAAATACTAAGGCTGCATTGGCCAATGTGGAGACACAGTAGGTCAATATTATAATGAAGTCACCAGTTTCTTGGATTGAGGTAAATATCCTTGCAATGCTTCCACCGAACAGCAAGAAACATGTTATAGCAGACAGCTGCCCAGTGCTGCCATTCTTGTAATTTGTTATGACTTGAATGGACTGAAAATTATAAAAAATAATTATTGATTATTTTAATGCAACATATTATTATTAGCATATTAATACTATTGATTATTTCAACAATGTTATCACTTAATCAGAACATTTTATCAATTTTTATGATATGTTATACATACCTTAGCCAAGACAATGACAGGTACAGTAGCAGCTTGCATAGTCCACAAGACTTCAGTGGGTGTTTTGCCACTGACCAGAATCGACACCAGAACAGAGTAAATGGCTAAAAAGGCTCCTGCCCCTATTAATGAGCCTCCGTAGTGCAAAACCAGAGCTGCTATGATTGCTGTCTGTATTGCTAGGAATGTTCCTTCTCCCCAGGCACTAGAAATGTAAAAGTTGAAAGATAAAACATAATATATGTAGTACTACATGTCAGTATTAAAAAAAGAAGCAATAATTATTTAGGACATCAAAAAGGACCACTCCCTCTAATCAAGATAAAGCCCCTGTGGAGTTTGATCAGACCTTTCTGAGAAATGGGGAAATGCTCCAACATAGGAAAGGTTAACTAAATATTATAATCAAATCATTACACAAAACTTGGAAAAATTCAGTGGGTCAGTGGTCCGTGCTCCTGACTTATGATCTGTGGGTCATGGGTTTGTTTTCCACCCAGGGCAAACATTTCTGTGTTGAGCAGATTTGCTTGCTCTGTATTTGGATGTGTACATAATAAAATTTCAAATTCTTCCTAGTATGGGACTGGACGCTCATATATGTCATTTGTCCCAGGTTATTTATTTATTACCTAAAAGGGAATCCCCTAACATAACTGTAAGCAAAGTTTGCTGTTATTCCAAAAAGTTCCAAGTAAACTCCATAAATATTGATTCCTTCTGCACTCTTGCTTCCAAGTATTTTCAGGATCTGAGGCACTTTTACCATGACAGACCCCGCTATAATGCCGATTCCCAAACCCTTGCTAAGGGTTGATTTAAAACATGGCACTGAAAAAAAAAAGAATTACTATTGTATATCACTGATAATGATAACCAAGTAGGCCAGGCTGAATATGTTGTAACTTAAGGAATATTATTAGTTGCTTTGAGAATATAATGTATTGTAAAATTGTACCTTACCATCAAGAAAATTGTAATTCATGAAATATTCATCGTAACACTTTTCTGAGAGCACAGACAGTATCAATCCTTTTAGAAATCCCGCCATTGTAGTGGTATGAGATAAACACTTACAACTACAAAGAGTCTATTTTAGCGTATATAACTTGCTTTCAATTGAACAAATACAACACAATCCACATAGTTTTATGTAAATCAAAGAGAATATAATCACTACGTTTATGTAAATATTAAGGATTCCGACCGGTGATTCCATAAACCTCAGGGTTCGTCAGGCCTATGAATCAATCTCATTGGTCCAAAAGCCGTAGACCGCGCTACCACAGATAATATCGCATGGTTTGTTAATAATTTTCCTTTGGTTTTTTTTCAAGTGTAAAAGGGACAGACCACTGAGGAACAAGGAGAGACTCTTGTCAACCCACTGTCGACTTGTCACTAGAACGTTCTTTCTTTTTCTCTTCGCGCGCTTTTGGTGAACGTTTGAGAAAATTATTTTTGTGATATTTTTGTAATAAAAAGCGAATATAATCATTTAAAACATTATTTTTCGTTCTGCTTCTGTTAACTAATCAAGGTATGTAAACAATTTACGCTAAACGGGTATGGTTATGCAAAGTGCAACGTTGTGTTTATTAGCTTATTAATTAAATCGTCTTGTTCAGTTTTAGGTATTAAATTTCATTAAAATGCCAATACATCATTGTTGCGTGGAAGGATGCAGTTCTAGAAAACCGGCCGTGAAGCTTTTTAATTTGCCCGCCAACGATGGACTTCGAGAAATTTGGTTACGATTTCTTATACCAAGGAGTCCATCGCTACAGAACTTGTCGAGAGACGTGCTCGTCTCAAAAAAGGTAATTACCTACATGCCTAACAAGCCAGGACTTGAGGTAGCCTTCGTAAGTTTACTGCAACCGTACCTGCATAACTCTGAGACTAGTCCATAGCACCTACTGTCATACATAGCCAATGGGAAATCTCACTTGTGATCAATCCTGATGTATTATGTGCTGAGGAATAATACTAAAATTAACCTGCCCGCTTCATCATCAATGATGATGAAGCAGGCAGGTTAAAATCATCATCATCATTAGCCAAAAGGTGTTCACTGCTCCCCCAAGGATTTCCACACCGACTGGTATAGGACCAGTCGCTGCTCGCATCCAGTGGCTTCCCGCAATCTTCACCAGGTCATCGGTCCACTGAGTTGGAGGCCTGCCCACACTGCATCTTCCGGTGTGCAGGTGCCACCTTTTGTAATCTCCCTTGCCTATGTATTTTGATTTTCCCTATGATAACTTTGTACACCTATCTTTATCTGTTGTCATATTTGCAACTTTCAAATAAATAAGTGTAGCTATTTTGTAGACTACATATGAAGTAAGTTTTTAGGGTTGCTAAACTTAGATTTTATTTATTATTTTCATTATTAGATTTTTACAGTTCTGTATCTCAAAATGAAAAAGGAGCTCTATAGGATCACTTGTGTCTGTTTGTCTGTCAATTTGAATCTACTGGACTGATTAAATTTGTATGAATAAAGATATGTGTGACTCAAATGTATGTTACCTAAATAAAAATATGATATAAATGAATTTGAGTCCTACCTAAATAAATCAGGAAAAACGTTTGCAAGTTGTACCATATATCAAATAAAATGGTTTACTCTGAAACTACTAAGCCAGAAAATAGTTCTTTACTCACAGATTAGGAAAACCTATAAGAAGCCTTTGGTCTAAAATATGGTTTGATTGTACAGAACCGTACATGAATCAGACACTTGACAGACACTTTTAACTGTAATATATTGTGTTAGATAATCTTTATTTAATTTAATTGTCTGTTATTTTAGGTATGCAAGCTGCATTTTGAGCCAAAATACCTAACTGGAACTGGTGATAAAAGAAAAAGACTTGCTTGTCCCACTCTATTTTCAGATGAAGAAATTCATAGACGCCAGCCATCTACTCCAATCCAAATTTGTAAGTACTATTGTTTGTTATTGCATAGTTTGTATCTACTCGTACTACTTTTATAAAAAAAGGAATGCTGGTTTTGTAGTAATATAAAAAGAAGAAAAGAGAAGATCGACCGAAATAACAGGGGATGAAACTGTAAATAAGAAACTTATTTTAAATAAAAAGACAAAAAATAAGTAATTAACTAATAAAGGAGAGAGAAAGAAAGAGCTCAATGTTATTTGCCAAAATCAAATCGTTGATAATGTAAATGAGAGGATAAGACTAGTTTGTATTTTGTATGTCACAATATATTTGTACTATTTTATATAGAGACAGACTTCCAATATTCTTAGCTAGGACACGTCGATTTCTAGTTTATAGTAGTAATCATAATGACTGGTCAAACCTTTATTTGTAATTTTATTCAAACGGACACTTACCTATATGTAAAAATTTTCACCAATCAATATAATATTTGCATACATTAAATTTTCAATTTCAGCATTCGAAAATATAGAAGAAGACCACAATTACTCTCTAGGATTATCAAAGAGTATTGCTGGACCAGGATCACATCAGCATTCCCAATATGAAAGTAAGTCATTATGAAAACTATACTTAAAAGGTATTGAATTAAAACAAATAATAATTTACTTTTTTGGTTATTTTGTTACATTTTTTTATTGCAAGTTTGATGTGTTTCTGATAAATTGGTATTGTTATTTTATTATTATGTTGATGGGCTCATTGGGAGGTTTGTTTATTAGGAAAGTTACCTATGTCTTACATTATACAGGGTGGCCGGGAGAGTGACGTCCAAAGATAAAATTTAGGTGCCTCGTATACAGGGGTATCCTAATCACCCACATGTATATTCGCGATTTTTCGTAGTTTTCGAGTTAAGATTTTTTTAAAGAAATTTTTGAAAAAATTCAACTGTAACAGCTATTTTATTTTTGAAAAGAGCAAGTTTTATTAAAAACTAGCTTTTGCCTGCGGCTCCACCCATGTGGATGTCGCTTAATGACTGTCTTAAGTGAACACAGTGTTATTATAAAATAATTATTTCAGTTGAAGACATGTTGCGCCTCAAATACATCAACAATGATCACACCTATGCTCTGAATTCTAAAAACAGTATTGTAATAAAACCTGATGAAAGCGGTAAAGCCATATTTAATTTTTGCTTTAAAATTTTTCTGTAGTCTGCTACTTAGTAGTTTTACTGTAGTGAGTAGCTGTTTAAACATTTAGACTACACCTTTTAAACTTTTTAGAATCACAATTGACAACATTTCATTTTCCATGTAATTTTTCATGTAGGTATTATTTTGTATGAAAATCATCAATGAAATATCCATTTTTTATGTAGTATATTTCTGTATGAAGTTGTAGAGAAATGTTTACAATATGTGAGAGAACTTTTTTAACTGGTCTAAATGAGGAAGCCCAATAATCAATTCAAAGTTTAAATAAAGCAACATCGTAAGATATACAGGAAAATGGTTTTTAACTAACTTGTTTTTTTGTTGTGCTGTAACCTGAGGCTGTAACGAACACTGGTCAAGTGTGAGTTATTCTTGTAATGAATAAAAAAATCACTAACATTTTCTCAAAATCTCCCAGTTAAAAAACCTCAGTATATTATGAATTATGTAGCTAGTAGAATATGTTATTGGCCTCTTTAAAAAAATATATTAAGTATAATTTGTATGTTTTCAGGATCTACTATTCACACTTCACCCGCCACCGCAGATGCAAATTCAACTCCATCAACTAGTGGAGCCACATATAGAATTTCGTCTTCTGAAGGTCTGGGTAAGTTTAAAATTTACATTATACAGTAAATTTTCTAGACCCAATTTTTAGGGTTCCATAGTCAGAAAGGAATCCTTATAGTTTCACCTGTCTGTCTGTCCACGGCCTAACTCAGAGACTATTAGTACTACAGAGCTGTAATTTGGCAAGGATGTACATATTAATCACACCGACAAAGAGGTAAAATAAAATCTCCACTTGTTACTTATACTAATTTTGCTATTTGACTTTTTTTTGGGCACTATTAAAACTTCTTGGAAATACAATAAACCCGAGGATCTTCTTTAAATAAACTTACATTAAAAAAAATGACAAAGTTAAGTTAGTCGCTCAGTCCCAAGTTGAACTTGTTTTTTTTAGTACCTACCTGCGATGCGTCATCTACGTTAAATAAAATAATATACTATATTTTGAATATATCTAAATTAATTGATATTCAGTTATAAATAAATTCTTAACAATCTTCCCATCTTGTTTTTAAGCTGGGCATTCACTTGCAGTAGTAATCTAATGTTCTGTTTAAAAATATTGCAGATCCTCTTATCAAGGAGCCTGTTGCGTCATCGCCGCGAACATTTGACAAGCCGTCAACTACAGACGCTACAGGTTTGTTAATTGGGATACTTTTTGGTATTCAGTGTATTTACATCCAAGTATTCTGCGCATCGGTATCGGCATGAAATCACAACCCATCATCGAAGGCTTTCATCTGTCTACTACACCCTTAGAGTATTAATACCGAATTTTCGATTTAAAAAAAATACAAAATGTTAAAATTGTTACCATTTATCTACCTTATGCGGTTCGCGCAATAAATGATCGCTCAATCCTGATGGTTCATATTTCGTAAACACTGGAGTTGACTACAGCCCCACAACCTCAACCAATTGGGCCTCAACAATTAGCCACTGAATGTATATTGTATATAGAATAGAGTATGGCTTAATCAAACCTAGATGAAACCCGTGCCTCATCAGTTGTGATAGAATGCGTTGTTAGTTTAACATAAAATATTCCAATTAAATATAAACCTAAATATAAAAAGCGGTCGTGGCTCAGTGCGGCTTGCGTGGTCGCATCGATCAAGCAGGTTAACTTACAACAGACACGGTCATAACCTGGATGGTTTTGACTGTTAGTGGCATTTATCTCGACCGTTTCCGTGCTTCGCAAGGCACGTTAAGCCGTTGGTGCCGGCTGCTATCGCTAGCAGTCGTTAAGCCATGTCAGAGGCCTTATAGGCGGCTTGAAAACTTCTGACACTGGGGTTGGCCACTAGCCCCAACAACCTCCACCAATCCGGACTTGGCCCCCGTGTGTGGAGTATGGCCTAAACCTTCCCGAGTTATGGGAAGAGACCCGTGCCCCTGCAGTGGGGACATAATGGGTTGTTAACAAACAAATATAAACCTTATATTATGTACCTATATAAATATGAATTGTAGATATTAATCATGATTACAGATGCCATTTCTCATACCTGTGCCATGCCGTCTTCTGCTGTTGGATACCCGTCATCTTCAGGCTCTATAAGTGAGTGATTTATGTTATGGCGCTTACTTTTTTACCTGCTTGTCAAAAATAGAGGTTGACCATCTTTGTTTAAAATAAAAGAGTCTAGCAGGTGTGAGCATTATTTACTGTCTGTATATACAGGGTGTAAGGGACAGGTTTCCGAAAACTTTAAGGGCTTGCTCAGTAGACGAAACTGAACAACTTTCCACAATTTTTTTTTTCAGGAAACGAAAAAAGAAATCGGCTTCTCCATACAACCTGTCCATTCAAGTTTATAATTTTGTATGGAGAAGCCAATTTTTTTTCGTTTCCTGAAAAAAATTCTTGTGAAAATGAAAATATTTTATTCGAAGTAGGTAGCAGTGTACACTTTTCGAACGTCATTCTTTTATCTACCTAATACGAGGTTCCTGCCACTCGGAACTCGTATACCCGCCGTTTCGGGAAGTGTTTGCGGAGTGAGAAGACACTGAGGGCCCTAAAAAAACTCCCTCCAACACATTAAAAAAAAAAGTCTTACATTCTATTACATCTTAATGCTATATAAATGAATTATACAATGTCATGTCTGTAAATAAAATATACAAAAATAAGAATAAAGTAAAAACAATAAAGAAAGAAAGGATTCAAGACATAAAAGTAAAAAGTAAAAATTGTGGAAATTTATTCAGTTTCGTCTACTGAGCAAGCCCTTAAAGTTTTCGGAAACCTGTCCCTTACACCCTGTATATGTTTCACTAATGCATGTATTAGTTATTAATGTCGTACTTTAATACTTTGTTAATACTTTCTAACTAGCTGTTTCGTCCACGGCTTCGCCCCACGTGGATATAGTTTTTGTGATTATCGTTGACGGACCACAGTGCAGCCTTAAAAGTTTTTTGGGGTAAAAGTATACTACGTTGTTCCCCGCCATCTGCCGAAGCTTTTTGCCAATGAAATCATTTGAGTAATTATAGCAATAAATACCTTTATTTTTGGGGTTCCCTTGTAATTCTCGAGGGAATTCAATATTATTTCAGAATAAAATGTACCCTATTTGACTGCCCTACTGCATTATATCATGACCCTCCCACCTGTCAGCATCATACTTTCATAGTGTAAAGCATAAACCGTGAAGTCACATCGTAGTAACTTTTTGTGTCGAGCATTTTCGGCTCCTGCTTTGCGACGTAGGTACGTACATACTTTTATAGTCAAACTGAGTAAATAATGTTGATAACTAAAAATGGTTTTCTCAGATGTTTTAATTTTTAATCATCAATCAATATATACAGGGTGTAAGAGACAGGTCTCCGAAAACTTTAAGGGCTTGCTCAGTAGACGAAACTGAATAAATTTCCACAAGAATTTTTTCAGTAATATAAAATAATGGGGGGGCTCAGCCCTGTGATAATGACATTGAGGGGGGGGGCTCGGGCACCCCCAGGCCCTATGGAGTCTGCGCCAGTGGACATAGTGACAATAACTCGGAATCGAACCGGCTCGGCGGGATTTCAAATACCTATACAGGGTTATTTTGTACCCCCCACCAAAACTTCACTCATGAAACTGAGCAACTTTCCCCAAATAACCAATGGTCAATTCGCAAAAAAGGGTTCCCAGGGTTCGAAGTGACAATTATCACTGATGATAATTATCTTGATAATAATAAAAATCATAAAAACAATACAATTTAATAAATTGTTAAGCTATTATGTCGCTTTACTTAAGTTTACTTGTATCCAAATGTGATTTTCCACTTTCGTGCATGTTATAATGAGTTAAATATCAAAGAGCCCTCCGGTACTTTCATAGGCGAAGTCCTCCCGTGAAGATTCTGATGACACCATATGATAGTACACCTCAAGCAGAATCAATTTCTCAACAGGACCATCCCTCTATTTTTTTATAGATTTAGAGCTATAGGGTCAAGTATGTCTAAAAAACCATAGCATCTTTCTTAACTTTGGAAAGAGGTTCAATTATGGAGACTGCGGAACTTAACTAAGAGTCCAAAGCTGCACAAAAAAATATTTGCTTCAAGTCACGACAATCGCACCATCAACATCTTTTTTAGATCACAAAAAGTAAAAAATAAAAACTCAATAAAATTGTGTCTTATTCATGTCATGCGACACCGTAAAAATGTGTTGTTAGGTATTTAATGTGCTTTCAAATGTTATATTTTTCATCAATATTCGTATGGGGGAACATGGTAGAAAAACGAATCAAAAGTCAAGGATCACCCATGATGGGTAATTGACACATTTTTAATTATTTACGCCAATAATTTACCCTTTGTATCGCATAAAATTTTATGTCATAATTGCCTATGGCATAACAAGGCATAAAAATCTTGCGCAGAAATATAAATCTGCCTAATCGTAATTCTGCATAATTATTATTCCCCCTAAACTTTGAAAGTAATAAACAATAATTTTCTAAATTAGAAATGACTAAACAATAATTGTCCTAGTTGAAAATTGCATAAATATACTTTTGACTAAATAATAAATGACTTAAATAGTAATTGACATAACTGAAAAGTTCATAATTTTAATTAGGCCTAAATATTAAAAGCCCTAATTACACGGAATATGGGAGTCCTAAATTAATGCGGGAGCGAACGAAGCGAGCTCGGGAATTCGGAGCACCCCGATACGGATAATTCAGGTTCGGAGACAGTGTTAGGTTTGATTGATAAAACATCCACAGATCGACTGCTTGCTTGCATGTTTGGTTGCTTGCATGCTTGCATGCTTCCATGCTTGTTTGCCTGCTTGCTTGCATGCTTCCTTGCTTGCGTGCTTGCATGCTTGATTGAATGCTTCCCTTCCTAGCAATCTTAGGTAAGTTGCTACTTACCACTAGCAACCTTAGGTAGGTTGCTACTCACCACTACCCTGTACCACAGATTTTATAATACTAACGTACAGATACCTCATGTCATACAACGAAATGCGACTGCCGTAACTCGGGCTATTCTTCGGGCTATTTTTTTCACTCATTGAGAACTACCGCTACTGGCGACATCTAGAGCGCGGGCTATAAATGAAGACATTCTGGTTGCTTATCTGCACCTTCATTTGCTTTTATTGATTTTTTTTGCACATAACCTACTAGTATTATATTATCTGTGATATTACTAAACAAAAATACATAATTTAAAATATGAAAAACAAAACGTAAACCACCTATTACGTTTTTCAATCGTATTGTATTAGCGCCATCTATCAATTCACGCTATAAACTGGTTCTCAACTAGTACGTGTCATTACTCAACTCTGACAAGTTAAGGCGAAAGTAGTTTTGATATGCATCGCCGTCATCAGATAATTTGTAGTAATTGATAATAAAGTGCATTATCAGCCTTTGTCATACTTTTTGTTTATTACAATAATCAAAACACTTATTTTTAGCAATTTAATGGGTTTTTTCTTCGTTTTGCATGAACTTCGATTACAAATCGATACTTGTCGTGCCATCTATTGACATTTTAATGAACTAAGGTTTTCGTTGTATGCAATGAGACCCCGTGCCTGTACTATACTGATTCTTACAACCTACGCTATAAGTAGTTAATGAAGTTAAAAATAAATAAAACAAGGTAATTATAATCAATGGAAAGGAAGAAAGGAAGGCAACCTAACTCATTTTTTCAATTTCAATTTCAAGTTTGATATGCTATAATATTATTAGGAAATTTAATATTATGCAACTTTATAGTTAGGGACATTTCTAATTATTCCAAGTAATATTATGCTCATAAATTTTAGGAAAACATAAATATGCGCAAATTTTTTTATGCCAAAATATTTTATGCACAATAATGTTATGCAAAGGCCAAATAGTCATAAAAAAGTTATGCTATGTTATAGAGACCCGATGATAGTCTTTCCAAAGTCGAGAAAGATGCTATGATTTTTAGACCTACTTGACCGTATAGCTCAAAACCTATAAGAAATAGAGGGATGGTCCTGTTGAGACATTGATTCTGTTTGAGGTGTACTATCATATGATACCATCAGAATCTCGTCACGGAGGTAAGGGGGGCTTCGGCTATGGAAGTAACGGAGGGCTCTTTAAAAAAAGGGCACAAAAATTGTATTCAACACACACAATACTTATTTGTATTCAGTTTTATTACTATTATAATGTGATGAAACTATAATCTGTAAAACAAAAATTAGTCATAATATTATGAATCAGTACGAATAATTATCGAATAAATGAGTCTACTAGTTTCAAAAACCGCAATGTCCACAATGAAGAATATTTAGGAACTTATTTTTTTCTTACATAGTTATGGTCAGAGGATAGCCGTAGTCATATGCTACTTTATCCTCAGGGATAAACAAACCCTAAATTACATACTTAGCATACAACAGCAGCTATCCTCTGAACATGTAAATAAGAAAAAAATAATTAAAAATAATTTCCTAAATATTTTTCATTGTGGACATTGCTGTTTTTGAAACTAGTAGACTCAAATATCAGAGAATTATCTGATAATTGGACGTAGTTTAGCAGAAAGGACTCAATCCACAAACCTTTATTAGTGGATTAAGTACTTTAAGGTTTGTGGATAGAGTCCTTTCTGCTAAACTACGTTCAATTGTCATGATTATTATCAAAGAAAATAAATATTTTGATAATTACGTACCCTGGGTATCTCTATACAAAATAGGCCGATCACGTGATCTTGGTATGAAAGGTCAAAATTTTTTTTGTGAAAAACTGTGAAGTTTTGGTGGGGGGTCCAAAAATAACCCTGTATGTAATGCAATAAAAAACTTCTTGAAACTTACTCTTACCCACCTAAAAAAAAAAGAAAATCGAAAACACAATACAAAGAATTTGTATTCACCTACTTAAAAACTAAAACGATTCACCTTTGTTTCAGAGTGCACCTCTACTCCGGCGAATCCTATAACACAATCTCGTCCCATACCATCCGCAAGGTCTTCAGATTGGACAGGTAAGGAATTTGAAATACTTAAATCTCTATAAATCAGATTCGAAAAATGATGCGGGAAATGAAAAGTTTCTGTATTGCCCCTTCTTAGTAAAGTCTTTAAAAAAAAATGCAACACTTTAATTTAAACCAACTTCTGCATAACCAACAATTTGGCTTCCGTAAAAGGTCGATCAACTACCGATGCAGGAGTAGCACTTACACAAGATGCAATAGAAGTTTTTTGTGATTTATTTAAAAAAATAACCCTTCACGGGACCGGACAGACCGGGACCTTCGAGAACATCTATGCATACGAGCATACAAAAAAGCAAAAACATGGATACACAATACAAAAACTACACATATAACGTAGGAGTTGTAAATGGGTTCGAGTTCTTTTTTGAGTCTTAAAAAAACAATTCACTTTTCCAGGTTCTAATGTTGATGACTTCGGGAAGCATTTGGTGACTGAACAAAAACCATCTTCATCGGGAGTTACAAGTGCGTATTGCTACTTATATTAGCTGAGTTTATCTTTACTATTACGTAAGTATCACGAAATAAAACCGAACAAGTGTCGGTACTTTTTAAACTGCTAACAAGGCATACGGTATGGTTTTACGACAACCATCTTGTGGTAGTAGTCGACACCAACGGCTTAATATATCTTGCGAAGTAACGGAAACGGTCGAGATAGATGACACTATTTTTTAATGATAATGACACTTGGATTATTTCTTCGACAAAATTATATTAAGGCCATCTTTCCCCAAAATTACGTTTTTTTGAACAGTTTTGACGTGAAACTATAGAAGTTTCAAGTCTGAAAAAAATAATCGTTATTTTTGACTATATTTCCTAAGATCATAGGCCATCCGAAATACGATTCATTAATTTCGGCTCGATAGAAAAAAAATCCAAAGATGGATCTACCGCTATTTAAAACCTAAAATAGTTTCCAGTATATCAAAAGAAAAAAAATTAAAATTGTATAAAAATGTTGGTTTCGACGATATGAAAAAAACTAAGCCATTAGTTTTAACACTTTCATTCAGAAAAAAACCAAAATAATCAAAAACGTAAATAATTCGTGTGGCGCGTGCGGGTGGGACTTCCATTTAGTACTGCGCAGATGGATGCGCAGTAGCTTGGGGTAAGATGGCCTCCTACGTAAAGAAAAAAATGATTTTAAGTCAAATCCCTCCAGGTTATGTCTGTATCTGTACTTAAAGTAGTGTAACGTGCGTGTTGATCGACGACGAAACAACATAGGCCGTACTGAGCCACGACTGCTCAATTTAGTAATTAATTGCCACGTGAAAGAACACTATCAGTTACTCATATGATTAAAGTTAGTATCTGCGTCATTTATTTACAGATGCGCCGAATAAATCTTCAAGGGATCGGATTGTGAAGAGCATTAGCAACCTTACTCCTAAATGCAAAAGGATCTATAATAAATGTGTTCAGATTATTAAATCGAAACGCCGCCTTTTGTATAACTACAGCGAGAAACTGGAAAAAGCCCGAGAATTGAGCGAACAATCTTCGTTTGATGCTTTGATGCAAACGATGACGCCTCAGGCGAAAACTTTTATCCGCATGCAGATAAACTTGGCCAACAAACACATTAAAAGAAGACGGTTCACAACTGAGGAGAAACTGCTGGCACTGTCCTTGGCGAAACAAAGTCCCAAGGGGTATAAATTACTGTATAAAATGTTCATCCTGCCTTCTAGGAGAACTCTGAACAAATTTACACAAAACATCCGCTTTAAGCCTGGAGTTAATAAAAATATTATTGCTCAACTAAGGGAAAGCGTAAAAAATTGGGATCCAATCAAAAAAACTTGTTCCGTTGTTTTTGACGAAGTTGCGTTGAGCCCGCAACTAACATTCGTAGAGTCAGAGGATCGCATCGATGGATTCGTGAATTATGGCAACGATAGTGAACAGAACTTGTGCGACCATGCTCTGGTATTCATGGTGCGAGGAATTTGTTCCTCGTGGAGACAACCACTGGCATACTACTTATGTGAGGGTGCCACGCCTTCTGTCAAACTCAAAACTATTTTGAAGGTATGGATTTGTTTGTGAAAGTTTTCACTGTAATACGAATCAAAATATTGCAGCATATGTCGTAAAAGCCCAGTCAAAATTCAAGTACATAATTTATTCTAATAATAATTCTAATAATATCTGGGACAAATCACATACGGTCACTGGCCCCAAACTAGGATTCCCTATACTATGGGAACTAGAGACTGATTACTTACACATATATTTCAAATACATACATATATAGATATAAATACACCCAGACTCAGAGCAAACAATTCTGCTCATCACAGAAAAGTTTGCCCTGTGTGGGGATCGAACCCACGACTCTCGGATCAGTGGTCAGGAGCGCTGACCACTTAGCCACCGAGTCAATCATATTTAGAAACTTGTTATTTTGTTACTCAAATACAGGATGTGGTGGAAGCAGTCGTGAACACAGGATTAGACCCAAAAGCCCTTGTTTGTGATCAGGGGTCAAATTTCCAAGCATGTATCAACAGTTTGCGTGCTGATACAAGAAGACACAATTTATTGAATAACGAATCATTGCTTCCAGGTTAGGTTCCGCACTTGATGTATAAACAATATTGGATTCAACTAAGAATTATGTAATTATAGTAATGAGATCATTTTTCAGCTTCAACATAATAATAATTTGATTATTCTTTCAGATAATCAAGTTATAGTCAGTGGACAAGTGCTTAACATTGTTTATGACCCTCCACATCTCATAAAGGGCATACGGAACAATTTTCTTACGAAAGACATGCTATTCTGCGGTAAAATTGCGAAATGGCAAGATATAATTGATGCGTACAAAACAGACTGCGATTTGGGGGAGATTAGAATGGTTCGGAAATTGACTGACGAGCACGTCATACCTTCGAAAATAAAAAAAATGAAAGTGAAGAATGCCACACAGGCTCTGAGCGAACAGACGGCTGGGTTGTTATGTTTTTGCTCAAAATTCTGTAAGTAGTATTTATAGACGACATTCATGTTCCCGGATTTATCTGGTACTCTACTGACTCGCGCAGTCTGTAACTACTACTGCTGTGGGATGGATAGCAGTAATTGGCCTTCATCTTATAACTACTTGTTTTACATTTATAATGTAATGTGGCCATTGTTATCCGAAATAAATAAGAAATTAAATTAAAAAACTGCTAGTCTGACTGCAACTGCTGGTCGTGAGATTGATTCTTATCATGGTCAAGTCTCCTAGTTTTGTAGTACATGTGTACCTAATATTATTTTAATATTTTCAGCTGCAGACGATAGCGGAAAGCCTGTGAGCAAAACTATGAAGAATACGTCCGATGCGGTGCTTTTCTTCGACAAGCTCTTCGACAGCGTGAACGGCTCGCGAAGCGGCGCGACTCCGGGAAAAATGTGAGGTCCCGTCAAGGAAGTAAATGGTAATTCTAAACACGTGACATTTTGGGAAGATGCCATTAAAGTTTTAGAGAACATTTATTATATAGACTCTATGAATCAGAGCATTTCTGTCGGGGGGTTGATAAAAAAAAGTGTCCCTAGTTTAAAAAATTGGGTCGTCACATTGAAAAGTTTTATTAGTATATGGGGTGAGTTGAAACAAAAGGGTGTCAAATTTTTTTACTCCCGTAATTTAAATCAAGACCCTTTAGAAAACTTTTTTGGCAGGATTAGGGCATTCAATTACCGTAATAATAATCCCACCCCATACCACTTTACGTGTACCATTAAATCTCTCGTCCTTAACAATATACTGGGTCCTCATTCTCCCGGCTCTAATTGCGAGGACGATGTAGGAGAAGTAGTCCTAAAATCAGGATTACTGCTTAACACTGAGGAACTAGATTCTGCCGGGAGTGTTAACTCGGTTTCAGAGCCTCCCCCTGCCGCCGGTGCTGCCGCCGCCGCCGCCGCCGCCGCGCCGGTCTCCCACATGGCTGCGCCGGCCACCCCGGCGCCGGCTGCCCCGACTGCCCCGGCAGTGGCGACGGTGGCGGCGGCGCGCCGCGAGAAGATCAACGTGCAAGCTTCTGCTTTTACGGCTGGCTATGTAACTAGGAGACTTATACGAGCCAACCCTTGCAAAGATTGTAAAAAGACTTTGCTAACTAATGAAATTGGCGAAATTCACGACTGGATCAGCCAAAGGGAAAGGCGTCTCCTTAGAGGTAGGAACCTTAAATACCCCAACGAATCATTTATTTGTCTTTTCCGAAAACTCGTAAAATTCATTAATCAATATTTGGACAATTATGCACACAAAGGAGACGTTACTAAAACTATCCGAGCGGATTTCATAAAAGACGCTGATGTTGATTGGCTAGGCTGTAGTCAACATCACAACGAAGTACTGAACCATTTTATGACACTGGTCTGTAGAGTTCAAATTCATAACTGGTGTAACACCTTAAATAAGATACTTAGGGGTATGTTTTCTGAAAAGATAACCACGAATATTACAAGAATGCAAAGTCTGGCCCTCAAAAAGTATAAGTCTACTAGAACTAAAAAATGATGTGTAATTTAAGCTTTATGTAATAGGAGTTGTATATTTTTCTATTCATATATATTAATTTATTTCCGAGAATTCTACTGACATGGATTTTGATGATCCTTCATTGAATAGGCACTTCCTGTCACGTGTTAATTGTAAATATTTCATATAAATGAATGTGCTTTGATGGAAATGATGTTCTTTTAAAATAATGTCACTGTTGTATTGTTTCTGTACATTTATAAATAATTTTCTTGTATAAATTGTTTAAATATTAAATTACTGTAAATATTCCTATCATTGATTAATACCTAGTAATTGTAAATTAGGTAGGTAATTAATTATTGTAATTTTGTGAGCTGAAAATGTTATTCTTTTATCGCTTGCATAGTGTAGATCTTATATAGATAGATAAAAGTCCAATACTTTATGAATCTGTACATAACTGTAAAATATTAAGATTTACATTAGGTTTCTATAGGTGTAAATAAGTTAAAAATAAAATAAATTTTAGCAGTAACTATAAATCAGGATTGTTTACAGGAATTATGTAATAGCGTAAACTACTTATTTAAGAAAATGTGTTGGATGAAGTTTCTTTAGGACCTGACGTTTCATCTCCCTTCGCGAATAGTTCCCGAAACGTGGGGGGTATACATGTACTTGTAAAATCATGTCGTTGTTATATTATTTCTGTACATAACTATACATTATTTGCTTTTCATAATAATTCATTCATTATTTGAATATTTATTACATTACTGTAAATATTCTTAACATTGACCTATTACATTAAACCTATTTAATAATTTTAAAGTAGAATACTATGTTTTAGGTAGGTAATTTATTAATTTTCTGAACTGAAAAAATATGGTTATTTTTATATCATTTGCATAGTATAAGATATATTTATCTTATATAGATAGACTGGAGTGCAATAGTTTATTAAACTACATAAATATTTGCAAAAATACATTAATTTTCTGTATGTTTAAATAAATTAAAATACCTATATTTTCGAACTTTAAGTCAGGGTTGTTTACAAGAATTGTGATAGAATGTGAGACATATTTAAAAAAATGTGTTTGAGGAAGTTTCTTTGGGACCTCACGTTTCTTCCTCCGTAAACAGTTCCCGAAATGTTAGGTATACTAGTTCCAAGTTGTAGGAACTATGTATTAGGTAAACTAAGGAATGACATTTGATAAAATATACAATGCTACCTACTTCGAATAAACATGCTTTTGCTTTAATTTGTTTCTTTGAGGTTTACTTCGTGTATCGTTCAAAATGACTGGTACAATTTCAATATTATAGAAACTTATTTTATAAATAAAAATAATTATATTTCCAACTTTTGTTTTATTTCACAAGACTACAACAAGTCACTCTGTAAGCTTGTTGATAGTCTTGCTTTGAAAATTTCTGAAAAATATATTTTATTGTATATCTTCAATAAAAGTAGGGACGGCTCTATTATCGACAAAATGTCGATATCTATTTATCGACCTGTGGGCAACACTAGTTAACCTTGTACAGCAGCGCCACCACGTCAGGAACGGCACAAACCGGCGTTTCTCTATGATCTGATTGGTTGTTCGGCTGATTCCTATCTGTCCTTTAGGACATATTCTACTTCATCTATGGGGTTCGTTCCAAAAGACCACCTGAGAGCAGGATAGACTATTGTCAATGTCTTGTTGCGTTTTTTTCGTTTTTTACCTTGACTTAAGTGCAGTAGTGCGTTCAGAGAAGGTACACTAAGAAGTCGTTCCATAACCAAGTTAAGATTCACCTGACAAGAGTTTGTCCCTTTCACACTTACACAAAATATAATAGGCTATCCTGCTGTCAGAGTAAAAATTACTCTAACGAAACTAATTTGGAACGCTTTCTCAATAGTTCCATAGTACACTCTGAGTTCTGACAGTAAAGTGCGTTTCAACAACTAGTTCCTATGCCGTTATGTTGGCTCCCCTGTCTATCAACGACATCACATTCAACACGCGAAGACGCTTCTACCGTTTTTGTTAGTGTGTGTCTGCGTTCTATGTAGTGTGTGTGGAAAACATTGCTGCCAACATAACCGCATAGGAACTATTTGTTGAAATGTACTCTAATCGTTTACTCTGACAACAGGATAGCATAAATATAAATGGTTTAATTTAGTGTTTTCTCCAATTTGGTTATAAGCTTTTTCGCCGAAACTAACGCCGCCGCCGCCATCTTGAAAAACGACACTATTTGTATTAAATAAATGTCAGATTTGCAACAAAAGGTGGGTTCCTGTCAATGTCATCCACCTGGGCCGCGTCCAGAACCGTTCACTTTGATAACAGAATAGCATAATATAAATTCAGTCGGATCTTGGAGTGTTTTCTCCAGTTGGTTTATTTATAAGCTTCTTGGTTCCCGGTTCCGGCTTTTCACTACCTGCCAAAAGATCGTAGTCGAACTCAAGGTTGTTGCGGATGCAGTTTTATTTACATTCGCAGATGCGGATGCGGATATTTAAAGGCTCATATCTGCGGATCTTAAGATTTCTTCAGGAAAATTTGTATGGGAGCGCATAAATTAAACAAAAAAGGTACTATAATAATCCCTAATTTTTTTATTAAATAATGAAATACTTATTAGTAATCAAAGTTAAAAACTGGAGCATTATATATAATAAAAAGTATCTTTGGTGCTTTTTAGTCTAATGATGTACTTACTTAAAATATTAGATTGAATGAAAAAAATCTTATTCATATACTTTTTGTAATGAATTAATGTGCAAAATTAAAGTTCTGAACCGAAATATTATAATTATTAGCTATACCGCCCTAGATCCGCATCCGCATAAAAATCCGCATTGAACGATGCGGATGTCAAATCGATGCGGAAGCTCCGTATTGCAAATATTTGCAACATTCTGGTCGGACTATAATAGGTATGTTTCGAGTGCAATGAGTGCGTGTAAGGGCACAAACATATTATTAACACGCCACCCGAAGCCACCCAACACCCGAAGTTATGTATAAAATATGTACGTTAGCTTTCACACGTACCGGCGTACATGGCTATACATTTCGCCACCGGGTACCCGGCACCGGGCTACCCGGTAACCGGGACGTGTGTAAAGGCACGAAGACGCGTCGGGTGTTATAAAAAGCCACTAGTACACCTTAATTTATGCGTAATTTGAGCAATGTTAGTTTTTTGAAAATTATATTTTTTCAGTAATTAATTTGTTTAGAAAATCAGGAAATTCTAATTTACAAGGAAACGAGTGAAGTTGCAATCGAATAAAGAGCACTCAAATATTCCTCTAGTAGACCCTAATAAAGTCTGCAATTGTGGATTGTATTATCCGGTCAATTTGTGAGATATACCATTTAATTACGAAATTAAGTTAGCGAAATTTTAAAGATTGAATTCAGTGCTCCCATAAGACTATGTAACATGGAATTTTACATAAAATTAGAGCGTCCTGCTAGCAAGCTTTTCTGTAAGTTTCAGCTTTGAATAATGTTGATTTAAAAAGATTTACCCATAATTGACCACGCTGAATACGTTAAAAACAACCGACTTCAATCGCAACAACTCCAATTTTGCTATGTTTTTGTTGATTTTCTCAAAAATCGCTAAATCGATTTCGATAATTTATATGGGACCACCTGTGAAGTATACCCTTTTAAACAAAAAAAGAATTTTCCAAATCGGTTCAGGCGTCTTCGAGTAATCGGTGAACATACATAAAATAATAATAATAATAAAAAAAAAGATTCCGACGAATTGAGAACCTCCTCCTTTTTTTGAAGTCTGTTAAAACGAACATTTTCCCTATAACCCGACCAAATTAGAATGTATACGAGAAAGCGGCCGCGCCATACAAAAGGATAACCTTCACCTCTCCGCCCGGATATGAACACATGTGACAGAAATGGCATCATCAATCGGATCGGATAGGCACACTTGTGTCCCTCGTCCCATTAATCTTTCATCTCTCTTGTCACTTGCGTTCTCTCCCTTCATCTACATTATCAGTGATTTTATCTTGTCAAATAACATTAAGCTTTAATTCCTCTTCTTATTTTTCTTGTAATACTTCCATTTATTTATTCGAAGTCTTTAATTTCTAACTCTTTTATTATCTCATATATAAATATTCGATCTTCTTGATCCCTTGCCTCTATCAGTATTGTCATTGGCGAAATCATAGAAACCGCCATTTTTTTTTTTTAATAGTAGTAGTAGTAGTAGTAGTAGGCACACTTGTGACAGAAAATGACATGTATTATACTGCCAAGTTTAAAAGAGTGTTCTAATAGACAAATGGTCACACTGCGGGGCGGACGGGTTTCGAAAACACGGGAACTCGCGCGACGGGGGGAACTCATTCCCTGTGCCCGTGCCCAACCCGTGCCCCGGGGGCTACCTGTGCGAGGAGCGGAGCTCAGTTCCATAGAGTACTATGAATATATCTGAGACTCAGTTCAAACTTCAAAGCGATAAGATAAACACTGACCAATTACAACAAATTAACAAAGCATTGATTTGATTATATCGGCTTTGCGAGAAATATACCTCAACACATAGAGGTAATAAAGTACCAATTACTTCTATGCTATGGTATTTGTTCTATGGTACTAGGTAGAAAAAATATTGACGATTTAAAAGCATGTGTAATAGGTCTTCTTCTTTATCTTAAGAGCTAGGCTCTTGTCGGTGGAGTAACCGCCATTCTTTTCTACTCCTTGCCAACTCCTTGACTTCCTGGTACGACACGACATTGACTTTGGCCTTCACTTGATCGATGTAACTTATTCTTGGCCTCCCTCTACCTCTCTTTCCTTCTATCATTCCTTCCATGATGTTCGTTATGAAGTCGTCGTGTCGTAACAAATGTCCAATCATATTTCCTCTTCTGTTCTCAATAGTGTCTATGATGTTTGTTTTATCTTTCATTCTATCCAACACTTCTTCGTTTGTGACTTTTTCTTTCCAGCTTATACCTTCCATTCGTCTCCAGCACCACATTTCAAATGCTTGCAATCTTTCCTTATCTCTTTTTGTCATTGTCCAGCTTTCACTGCCATATAATGCTACGCTCCAAATACCTATAACATTTTATTAAACGTTTCCTTAATTTTATAGATATTTTCTTTGATTTCAGTATGGACTTTTTACTATTAAATGATGTTTTAGCTATTGCGATTCTTGTAATTATGTCCCGAGTACATCTAGAGTCTTGGTTAATGATGCTACCTAAATACTTGAAATACTTTACTTGTTCTAGTGTATGGCCATTTAGTGTAATCGGTATAATATGTGAGGTTGTTTTAGCGGTACTGAGTATTTTAGTTTTGTTAATATTGATTCTGAGGTTATATTCTCTAAAGATTTCATTTTCGTGTAATAGGTACTTAAACATTTTGAGTTTTATGCCGATACATAAAAAAGTTTGTTGTTCAACTTGTCGATGTTACCCGATTTTAGTTAATTTAAATACGACGCCAAATAATAAAACATTTATAAACATCATAACAACAATTTTTCTGCTTAATAGTCCAATTAGTTCTGGTTGTATGCTACCAATTTAGGAAGGTTACCTTTTTGTAAGGCGCGGCCACTTTTTCGTATACATTCTAATTTCGTCGGGTTATAGGGAAAATGTTCGTTTTCTTCTTTGGGTAAATCTTTTTAAATCAACGTTATTCAAAGCTAAAACTTACAGTTTAGTTTGCTAGCAGGACGCTCTAATTTTATGTAAAATTTCATGTTACATAGTCTTATGGGAGCACTGAATTCAATCTTTAAAATTTCGCTAACTTAATTTCGTAATTAAATGGTATATCTTACTAATTGAATGGATAATGCAATCCACAATTGCAGACATTATTAGGGTCCACTAGAGGAATATTTGAGTGCTCTTTATTCGATTGTAACTTCACTCGTGTCCTTGTATGGTTCATTCCAATCAAAAAAAAGCAAAACGTAAACAAACTTACTATGGATCTGACACATGTCAATGTCATCTGCATACTATGTTTGTTTACCTTTTGCATTTTTTTGATATTGGAATGAAGTATAAATTAGAATTTCCTGATTTTCTAAACAAATTAATTACTGAAAAAATATCATAATTTTCAAAAAAACTAACATTGCTCAAATTAAGGTGTACTAGTAGTTTTTTTTGAAATTTCTTCTATCAGCCGTTTTCGAGATACAGAAAACACAAAAACGTTACTGCAGCAGAATCTTGAATAATTCGAAAACCGTAAGACGCACAAATTCCGCCATTTGCGCACATTTATAATACGACGAAAGCTACTTAGTCATGTACTTTGTTATGAGCTAGACAGTCTTTTTCAAAATTATGCCGCTGAGGGAACGTTACCCTGGCGGAATCGGTTTTTTATGAATATCTCCGAAATTGTAAGACGCACAAATTCCGCTGCTGGCCATCTGCTGGCGCACAATTAGTCCTAATGATGCTCGAATTCCCTATAATACTCACATCCTTCTTAGTTACAACATTCCGCTGGCGTAATGGGACACGTGAGAGACTCGAATGAGAGACCTTTGCACTGTGCTGTTGGAGTAAATAAAAAAAGGAAACAAAATCGCATGAATGTGTTACACTGCATTTATTTAAAATATACCTAAAAACAGGAACAGTTAAATTAATGACTATGATTTTGTATTTCTTAACGTAGGTATGGTTGCTATTAGTAATGGAATGGGCACTAATAATTATAAATGCTATAAATTTTTGTGTTTGGTGTCAACTTATATTTACGCGCCGTATTTAGACTCCATTCAAACCGAGACGCGTCGCGCGTGACTGAAAGATGTATGATGTAGCCCTTGTCAATAGCTCTGTGCATTTTGATATATATGTATAGTTACTTTCACGCTTTCACTATTATTATATGTATACGTTTTATGTAGTTATATTGTATCGCTAACTGAAATAGTGTGCGCCCCGTTTAGCGTCTCGCTCTGAAATAACCCTCACGAAAACAAAACATCAAATGAAATAATGACAAGTGAACCATCACTGAAACTAATGTTTACTTTGAGCTACTTGCGCCCTATACACCCATGGGTATGAATATTATAGCATTAACCAAGAGGCACACTCGCCAATAACCCAATAACGATTACCCTATATTTACACGTAAATATGACATGACCTCTTTTCTAAATTTAAAATGCTTGTTTGTAAACGATACAGGTTTATAATAGAAAATAAAACCTATATCTTTTTTAATCTAACTTAGCCTATTGTAGTTGCTAGATTGTCTGCAGCATTGCTCGTCACTTCGGTGGGTCACTCCTTGGGCGCAGGCTCCTCTGCCGGGGGTTTTTCCTCCGTATGGTTGTTCCTCTCGGGTTCATTGCCGTCTGCCCATTTCCCATCATACTCCTTCCTGTCCACATACCTTTCTTCTTCATACTCGCCTTCACTGCGATGACTGTCACGTTCAGAGTAACGAGAGTAACTGTAAAAGAGAATAATGCTCTCAGTGCTGTTATGTATACAGGCGCGAAATATGGGTTAACTGTGGCTTCTAGTCATCATGCATGACACTGAACACCTGTCCATTTTCTTTTTCAAAAAGTTGCGACTGCTAGGATGACTTAAATCAGTCGAATGATCTATGTAGTCATACATGACTTTTCCAATTTCTTAAAATTGACTTTTATCGTGTATACCGTACTGGTAGTAGGACTCACTAACGTCGAGCTAGTGAAAAAGATAACGTAAAGGTTTTCTCTCCCTGAGCGCGACCCGAAATCAATAGACCAATAGCGGCAGAGATTTTACGAACGTGTAATGAAGCTATTTGATTGGTCCATCAATTTTCCACGTAATTAAAATTTTGTCTACTGCACAGGTACATCATGTGTAGTACTGTATGTCAACAAATCAAAATGAGGTCGTGAGTCACCTGTCGCGGTCCTTCTCGCGGCGCTCGTTGCTGTAGGAGCGCGAGCGGCGCGTGCGGTCCGGGCTGCGCGAGCGCGAGTAGCGCCCGCCGCCGCCGCGCCGGTCGCGGAAGTCGCGGAACCCGCCCCTGCACACAGCACCATGTTAGTTAATATTGTAAGCGTAATAGGGACTACTCCCCTATGAATAATCAATTACACCGCGACGTTAGTTCACATCGTAAGCGGAATAGGGACTTCCCTATAAGTAACTATAACTGCATCAATATTTGATTGTGAAATAATTTGTACAACTTTTTTTAGATACCTCTTTTATTGAAGCAGTAGAGAAAGTATAGCTTGAAATTTCATACAAATGTACATTTTTATAATAAAAAAGGAAAAAGTATGAAAATGACTATACGAAATTGACAGTATAGTTCGTTCTTTCAAAGATTTTTATAATATAGTGTCGTTTTTTATATTTGATTAAAAAAATCTGATGGCTAGCAGTCAACATACCTATGGTATATATTGCTATTTAAATCTCTTCATGCAATCTCAGTAAGATATTCTATAAAAACAACTCTTGCAAAAAACACAGGTTATTTCTACAATTGGCGATAGTTATGCCATAACGATCCAACTGATATAAAGTAAGTACATAAGGGATAATGTACTTTATGTCACTCTCACCTGAACGGTCTGCCGCGCCCGCCACCGCCCCGCCTCGGCCTGAAGGGTCGCCCGCCGCGCGAGCGGTTGTCGCGCCACTCGCCCTGGAAGCGGCGGCCGTCGTCGCGGCGGAAGTCCCCGCGGCCGCGGCCCCGGTTGTTGTTGTTGTACGCGTTGAACCGCGGCCGATAGTAGGTGCCGCGCTCGTAGCCGCCGCGCCCGCGCCAGTTGCCGCGCCGGTTGAAGTTCCGTCGGAATCTGGAGCGTTAACTCGTTAGATTGGGCACACACAACGAACGGTGGAATTGCTATGGGTATGTGGACAGATTTAAAGGAGGATCAACTCAGGTTGGACACAACGAATGGTGGACTGGCTATAGGTATGTGGAAAGATTTGAATAGTTGCCCACATAGTTAAGAGATCTCAAAATTATCTAGCGTTTTCTAGGAGTTGTAGTAATGTGACAGTAGAACTAGTACACAAGAGCGTTTATTTACCTTTTGCAATCAGATCTTGGTAAAGCGTAGCGAATGGAAAAAAGGGCAATATGTTAAATCACAGGATTTTTTTCTCACAGCACAGAAATTAAACAATAATTACCTAAACAGTCAGCTACCTAAATATTTAATAAATATAAATATGGACACAGTTTTATACCCATAAAAATAGCTATTTTCTGAGAGCTACTAAAATATCACTACACTCCAGCCCTAGTAGCATGGCGACATATCTCGCGCTCCACACGAGTTTTAAAAACATTTGTTCCGTTCTAATGCTAAACTAATGAAAGAGACAGCTGAGCTGTTTTCTCGCGTTTGGCGCGACAAACAGCTTTGTCTACGCCTCATGCTACCCGTGCTGATGCAATTACGGTGAGGCCTTGAAAGGTAAGGATAAACACTACGGTCTTAAAATGTATTTCCTTAAAAATAATTAAGATTTTATGTTAGATA
This sequence comes from Coleophora deauratella, assembly GCA_958295455.1. NCBI lineage: Eukaryota > Metazoa > Arthropoda > Insecta > Lepidoptera > Coleophoridae > Coleophora > Coleophora deauratella. The sequence continues at coordinate 5,151,442 of OY282388.1, forward strand.
TGGAAGAGCGGGTACAGCTGATACAGGTACTTGTAGTACTTACTAGGTATAGCCATAAATGTTTGTAAATCGTTGATATTTTTGGTAAAGGAATAAATACTTTGTAACAGGGTTCGAAAATATCCGATATTTATAATAAATATCAAAATATCAGATATTTTTGATATATATCCGATATTTTCGATATCTTTGATATTTATCAAAATTACATACTAATTTCAATTTCTTACTTTAATACATGATTTTCGAAATAGCTTAATTTAAAATGTAGGTATATGTTTGATAATTTTAAGATTTTTATTAAAATAACATTCAAATTTTATACTCTGATATGTTTTTTCGAAATAACTGAATCTAAAATGTATATTTTATTTTTGCAAATTTGAAGATAGTTAATTAAACTAAACTCATTTATTTATTATTGTGATAATCATATCTTTATTCTTTGCATTTGGCACATTCATTCGTAAGAAGCAGCTCTTAGAAGCTAGGAAAATATAAATATCAATATTGATATATATCAAGCATAAATATCAATTGATATATATCATGATATATATCAATTGATATATATCATGCGAACCCTGCTTTGTAACAATAAAACTAACCTGTCCCGCGACACTGAGCGCGAGGATCTCGACCGCGAGTAGTAGGACCGGCTGCCGTCTGAGCGGGAGCGGGACCGCGGGGAGCCGGAGCGGCGGCGGCGCGACGCGGCCGACCCGCTGCCACTGGAGCCCGACCGCGACCGGGACCCGGACCGCGAGCGATACTTGCGACGCGACCTGTAAATTCATCATCGTCAGTGCGAGGCCATAATTTTATAGCTACCACGTAGCTACTTATTTGAGAGTACATGTTTTTTTAATGTGATAGGTGGCAAACGAGCAGACGGATCACCAGATGATGATGTTTACTGACGGTACCGCTTGATGCGGCCTTGATGTCTAGTGGCTTGTCGTCCGTTCAGTTCGTTTATCTGAATCACATGTTTCCGTGCGTGTGTGATCCTGTGCAGAGTGCAGTGTGTAGTGTGCGGCGTGTAGTGCGCAGTGTACACTGTACAGTGTGCGGCGTGCAGTGTGTAATGGTTAGTATGTAGTGTGCGGCGTGTAGTGCGCAGTGTACACTGTACAGTGTGCGGCGTGCAGTGTGTAATGGTTAGTATGTAGTGTGCGGCGTATAGTGTGCAATTTGTAGTGCGCAGTGTGTAGTATTTAGTGTGTAGTGCGCAGTTTGTACTGTGCTAGTGCGCAGTGTGTAACCTGGAGTATGTAGCGTGTAGTGCGCAGTGTGTATTGCGCGGTGTGCGGTGTGCACTGTGTAGCCTGCAGTGTGTATTGCGCGGTGTGCAGTGTGCACTGTGTAGCCTGCAGTGTGTATTGCGTGGTGTGCACTGTGTAGCCTGTAGTGTGTATTGCGCGGTGTGCAGTGTGCACTGTGTAGCCTGCAGTGTGTATTGCGCGGTGTGCAGTGTGCACTGTGTAGCCTGTAGTGTGTATTGCGCGGTGTGCAGTGTGCACTGTGTAGCCTGCAGTGTGTATTGCGTGGTGTGCACTGTGTAGCCTGTAGTGTGTATTGCGCGGTGTGCAGTGTGCACTGTGTAGCCTGCAGTGTGTATTGCGTGGTGTGCACTGTGTAGCCTGTAGTGTGTATTGCGCGGTGTGCAGTGTGCACTGTGTAGCCTGCAGTGTGTATTGCGCGGTGTGCAGTGTGCACTGTGTAGCCTGTAGTGTGTATTGCGCGGTGTGCAGTGTGCACTGTGTAGCCTGCAGTGTGTATTGCGTGGTGTGCACTGTGTAGCCTGTAGTGTGTATTGCGCGGTGTGCAGTGTGCACTGTGTAGCCTGCAGTGTGTATTGCGCGGTGTGCAGTGTGCACTGTGTAGCCTGTAGTGTGTATTGCGCGGTGTGCAGTGTGCACTGTGTAGCCTGCAGTGTGTATTGCGCGGTGTGCAGTGTGCACTGTGTAGCCTGTAGTGTGTATTGCGCGGTGTGCAGTGTGCACTGTGTAGCCTGCAATGTGCGTACCTGCTGCGCGAGCGCTTGTCGTCGTCGCTGGTGGAGGAGCGGCGCGCGCGCGGGTGCGGGTGCGCGTGCGGGCCGCGCGGCGAGGGCGGCGAGCGCGGGCGGCGCGCGGCGGGCGCGGCCGGCTTGATGCGCGTCACGAACTGCTCGGGCCGCCCGCCGCCCACCGACACCGGCGTCTCGCCCTCCTGCGCCAGACGGAACGAACCGAACTTGTCCAGCACTATGTTGCCTTTGCGCACCTGTCCGACGATTGAATGGCGTTAAATCATTTTGCTTAGCTACCACAACCGTTCAAGAGTATAAAGTACAAGTTTCAACAAATACTTTTTTACTTTGGGTGTTACAGACAGACCACTGTGCCGTAGTATGTATGGAAGCTGAGAAAACTGCTGCTAACAAACAATCTACTGGAATGCAGGGTACGGGTACAGTAGCATCGTACAGGGACGTGCACCTGGGTGACCTGAGGTCACTGCAGAAAGTCTTTTACAACGCCAAGACTGCTACTGGACTCTCTGGAGGAGCTGGGCTGGTAATGACGCCGGCCCGTCATGCAAAATAGGCGCAACGGTCGCCTGGTTAGGGAAAATAACCCTCCCAACCCATAACCTATACCACAATTATAAACGAAGTCTTGCCACTATGGCAAGCAAACAAACAAAACTTCCATCGTATTGAGGTAATAGAAGGTCTTATTTTATTAGGGTAAGATCGTGTTAGGCGGCACTGTGCTGCAGCGGAACTGCAATTTCATTGAAAATGCTTGGCTTCGGTCTTACCTTTTAAATGACTTATTTTCCGGCCCCTCGGTCACTAGCTAAGTCTATGTACTCACCGGCGGATGCGTCTCGGTGCCGGGCGGGTCGGGCTCGCGCGACTTGGGCGGCGGCGCCTGCGGCAGCGGCGGTGGCTCCTTCATGGCCATCGCGCGCCGCACCGACACGTTCTTGTCGCCGCTAGCGCCTGTGCCCGTGCCGCTTGCCTGAACACAATACATACGTAAACAGATAGTTCTCCATTGCGTCTTGGTAAGCCCGCGGTCATCACTTACCATCAGGCGTGATGATGCCAAGGGCTTACCAATTAATAGTAAAAAAAAAACGATAGGTTAGATCTATCTGCACATGGAGAAACAATAATAAGAAATAATATGATCAAGTTGAGTGAAAACCCTAGAAGGTTGTAGGACGTCATTGTGGAAATTCTTGGTGGAGGCCTTTGTTCAGCAGTTGACGTCTTTTGGCTGATGATGATGAGTGAAAAACAAAACCCCACCTAAGTAAGCAGTGACAGCATAAACAGAACTGAGCTAAAATACTTATGGTAGTACAGGTACTGACCTTTGCAGGCTCAGAATCATCAGAGCTATCTTCGAAGGCGTAACGTTCTTTGTAACCCTTCTGCGTTGTCTCCTTCTTCTTCACACTTCTATGACAAATAAAAAATCTATTAATAAACAATAAAGACTGTTTGCTAACAATTTTCAAAATAAATTTCAAATACACAGTGTTATAAAAGAATGAGGGTGGTGAAATCTATGCAAATTATAATTCGTACATATTAGGCAACAAGGCCCTTAGAACATATAAAATAACATACATTTTATACTTAAAACACTTAATATAAACTAACTAAAAACTATGCCACTAGTAGTGTACTCACGCGTCCTTAACGGCGCTCATGGACATCTTCCACTTGGGCTTATCCAGGGGTGGCGGCGGCACTTGTTCGCCGGGACTAGCCGACGCTCTCTCCCTCTTGCCTTTCTCCACCATCACGTGGTACGCACTAAGTTTGGACTCCAGTTCTTCTAGGCCGTCCATCTCGTCCAGGATACGACTGTTAGAACAATATTGCGTTTTACTTCATGTTACGATAGACTACAAACATTTGAATTTGTAAACATTTGTACTATGTGTAATTGATTTGAAGGACTAAAGAAAAAGCCGTTACCTCTTATCGCCATGCTTTCTGTCATACTCGCCGTCCGAGCTGTGATCTCGCTTAGATTTTCCTTTTAATTCTTTCCTGTGATTAAAAATACATTTTACTTAATCATATACTTTAAGTATACACAATGCATGCAATTAGTTTATGTACATGTGTTTTTGTGTAATGTATTATTACAATAAATCATATTGAATGGAATTAATTTTATATATACGTAAATATCTTATAAAATGACCTAAACATTACTCCCTATTAACTTACCTGATAGCATCCCTTAGTTTCTTATCGCTTATATTCTCTAAGTCTCGTAAACTGTAATCATTATTAGAAGAGGACCGGGCCAATTTAGATTTCCTCTTCTCTTCTCTTTCCTGTTCTTTGCGCTTCTTTTTTGATTCCTTCTTCTTTTTCCTGTGGAAGATCAACTTCAATTTAGTAAAGTTTAAGAATTTTGAAGACTAAATCATAATATCCTTTATAATTCAAGGCTGTTCCTGAGTTGACTGACTTTATGCCTGCTTTAAGTGAGTTTGATCTCACAGCATTTGTGTGATGACTACATTTGTTCGTTTTGTGTCCAGTCCAGATGTTTAATATTAGTACGTGTATATATTTATATGTACAAGAACGAATGTCAATCTTAGGTTCCCATAGTACAGGGAATCCTAATTTGAGGCCATCTTACCATGTGCGATTTGTCCCGGAATATTTTTACGGAATATTATTTCAGTGAAATATGGCCTAAAGTATGATGCTTTTCTAAAAAACTGTATACCTAATGGAAGTAAGATTACTATTATGCAGAAGTAGACTGATATCTCATGTTATCTCACTAATATTATAAATGCGAAAGTATGGATGTTTGTTTGATCCACATTCACGCCGAAACTACTAAACGGATTTGGATGAAATTTCGTAGGTAGATAGATAAAGCACTCGGCTAACACATATTATACTTTTTATCCCTGAAAACTTAAGGGTTCCCGGAGGAATGGCTAAAAACTGGAATTTTACTTTGACGCTAGATGGCGCTGTTTTAAAATTGTATTTATCTCTGGAATCAATTCTGAAGTCCACAGACGAAGTCGCGGGTGGAAGCTAGTGAGTTATAAGTTGATACCACTAAATAAAGTCGAGCCGTGAAGAGAAGTCTCAGCTAGGAAGCAGAGTCCACTTACTTGTCTTTCTTCTTTTTCTTCTTCTTGTCGTGGTCTGCGCCGGCGCCGGCGCCGGGCTGCGTCTGCTGGCCCAGCTCCTGCATCTTGCGGTTGCGCTTGTACTGCGCCGTCTCCTCGAGGAACTTGCGCACTTTCTCCTCGTAATCGCTGTCCTCTTTCGTCATCTCAATGAATTTGCGCACCTGAGAGGAAATCATGATTTAATAGCTGTCCAAAAGTGCACGTCCATTAAGGTAATGTTAGTGACGATGGATTTATTGTAGGTTTAGGTGAGAAAAGGCTTACTTACCTGTGACATGTGCCTATAGGTTTGAACCAACTATGCAAAATACTAATGTAGAGATCATCATACATAGAATTGTCGAAGTCTTACTAAAATGACAAAGTGAGGTGGAATAAAAAAAAACTAATTCAAAAGGCAGTTGAAGGCAGCCATAGTTAGTTTTTTTTATTTTTTTTTTATCCACAATTGGTAAGCCATTGGCATCATCTCACCTGGTGGTAAGTGACGATGATGCCGAAGATGGAAGCGGACTTACCAAGATTCCCCAACGCAATGGGGAACTGGCTATCTTATCTTCATGCCGGAACACATCAATGCTGTCAACATTGATGTTTGGCGGCAAGACTTAGATAAGATGGTGCTAGCTAGCCAGTTCGCCGCATTCGAGTTGAACATGCACAATGCAGCCAGCCTTCTTTCTTTTGCTGGAACTGCAACGACAGCGCGAGATTGCATTTCCTTCTTCAGTTCAGGGATCACGTTTTGTGCTGGATTATTTGATGCGTGCAGACGGATGCTAAAAATTCCTCTCGCAGCGTCGACTGGTAGACATATTATATGAGTTTGAGCGCGATGCCTAGCCCAGTGGTAAAAGCGAATGTTGCCGTTCATCAACATACATTTGTTCAAATAAAGTTTATTATATTTTTTATTTATTTATTAAACTTGCTAACCTTCAGCTCATAGTCGATGTCAGCCTGCGTGCGTACTGGGGCTACTGGCTCCTCGGGCGGCGGCGGCGGCTGGTACCCGTAGGGGTGGTTGAACTGCGAGTTGTGCGTGCGCGACGCCGAGTCCCCGTCGCCTAGCATGGCCATGCGCTTGCTTAGCGGAGACAAAGACCGCTGCCGCTTGTTGTTCGATTGCGAGCGACGCTTCTTCTTGCGATTCGGACCTTCAGAGTCTGGAAGGTTCGGCAATTTAGCATTAAAATCATTGCATTTTTTTACGTAGTTCATTTATTCATGAAGAATTATAAATTACGATTGAAATAATGTTATTATAATACGTATTAATACAGTAGTGATAGACCCAAAGTATGGGAAGAGACCCATGCCCCTGCAGTGGGGAAGATATGGGTTGTTAACCAACAGAAGTGAAAATTATAACATGCTGCATGCTGAATAATGAGGAATCCTAAATCAGCAACCACTTTTAACTTGACTCAAACGATTATTAAAATTCGCACCTCAAGTAATAATCTTTTGGAATCCAGAAGTTGATTGCATTACAGAAAAATATTCTTTACTAAATAGCTTGTTTATGAAATTGTACAAAAACTGGGATTTTCATTAAATGTTCAATTTTGAATATATACGGGTGTAACAGAAGTGTGTGACAATACTTCAAGGTTGGCTTTTACCTATCAAACTGAACAACTTTTGTTCTACAACTTTGTTGAAATCGCAAAAAATTTTTTGGACTTTTCATACAAACTTGGTTCGCCAGCTAATCGATTTGTATGAAAAGTCCAAAAAAAAATTTGCGATTTCAACAAAGTTGTAGAACAAAAGTTGTTCAGTTTGATGGGTAAAAGCCAACCTTGACGTATTGTCACACACTTCTGTTACACCCTGTATATAATGATGATGCAAACTACTATACTTACTACTACTACATTAGTTTTGATTAAATTAATGTAACTCGGATGAGCAGTCACCAGATTAATGAAAAGAAAATTTACAAAAGATACCAAACCAGTGCTAATTTGAGTATGTATATTTAAATGAGCACAATAACTTTAAGGAATGACCTATCATCTCCAAGATCAGTATTTCATAAAATTCTACTTTCAAAAACATAAAGCAGACATAACCAACATATAAAAAAATATATCGATAGAAAACCCCATAGCAGATATTCTCTTCCCAATAACGTGTTCTCATGGAACAGTGCTCATTTAAATATAGTTCTCAGTTAATACTATCCTTACCACTAGAATCCGAAGATGACGACGAAGATTCAGAAGATGAACTGGAGCTTGAAGAGTCGCTTGAAGATGACGACGAACTACTAGACCTCTTCTTCTTTCCTTTGCCTCGCTTCTTCTTCTTTTTCTTTTCCTTCTTTTCTGTCAAATTGAGCAGTTGCTTCAGTGTTTCTTTCATCTCAAACGACTTTGCTCCAGTGAGACCAGGCAACAACAGTTCAGCTGGCTCTATGAGGGGCTTAGTTGTTGAAGTTTTACTCTTGAGGAAATCAAGAGAGTTCTGAGCTTCCTCATGAAATGGTATAATGGCTAAGCAATCCTCGTAAGCTTTCTGTGCTTCAGTTATTTTGTTTTCATCCTCATAGCTGCGACCCAATGCAACTAAAGTTTCACCTAAATATTTCCTAGCATTTGCATGATTTGGATTCAGTTTGAGTGATGTTTCAAAGTCTTCTATAGCTTTTTTGAATGTTCCACTGTTTGCATACAAAGCACCCCTTGCAACAAGACCTTCCACATTTCTTGGGTCTATGCTGAGAGCTTTGTTGAGACACTGGAAGGCTTCAGAATGTCTTCCCGCCTTGAAGTGTTCTATTCCTTCAGCTACAGAGCGGAATGCCCACTTGCTGGCTTGTGCTTGTCGTAATTCATCGGCATATTCTGACGGTAAAAATCCTCCCCTGATAACAAAACAATAATAATTTTACAACTCTACAATCTACAAACATCATTGAGCATGAGGAAATAACATGAATAAGAACAGAGGAAATTATATTTACCTCAATGATGAAAAGTTGGTACAGTGCATGTTGGCAATCCCAAGGATTTCAGAGAGATATTGAACGCAGTTGGGGTTATTGAAGCCTGGACTCTTCTCTAGGATTGCTTCATAGTTCTCTCCCTTCATATCCACCGTTTTCCTACAGAAAAAAATAAGAATCAGTAATACAGAAACATCAAAAGAATTGAATTAACCCTTTTTGAATGTCAAAAAAAAAAACATTGAAGTTATGTATTCTCTGAGAAGAGTTCTTGAAAATATAATTATTGCAAGGTTTCAAGCATTGATTCCTAGTTAAGAGTCACTTTAATGTCACACATACGTTATCCTCACCTGGTCCATAAGAGCTGTTCAAAAAATTTATGTTTTATTTCTTTCACACACAAATAGAACATCATAGATTTAGGTGATGCTGCCTCGACTATGTGACATTAATATTACCAGAACATCTCGGCTACAGTCACAGCGTTATGTAGTAGGTGTGACACATAGGTCTTGGAGGTCGTCGCTACACCTAGAAAAGAACACCCTAAAATGATGGGGGCTGTGTTACACACGAATGGACAGCCGGCATCAAGGATTGCAGCGAAGTTGTGCGGCCTTGCTAGCACCAAACCGGGCGCCGTTCAGTGCCTTCGCAGTGAGCCTCATGTCTGCTAAATTGATAATTTCCAGTAGCTAGTCCAGTTACAACAACAAAAACTCCAACATCCATAAATGTTCATATAAAAATCCGATTAATGTGGTTTGCGATATTGCTGCAATGTTAAACATTAGCTTTAATAAAAGAAATCTCGTTTTAGTGAGATCAGATTGCATAGACCCTGATAACTTACTGACCTTTTTCATTGTATAATAAAGTTACGTTTTCATACAAACTGTGGTCAAATTCCTCAATTTAATATTTATGTGTCACAATATTCTTCTTGGCGAATCTTGGATATTCCAACAAGTGTAATGATTTTTCCTATAGTATTTCTTTTTTTTTTACATTATCATGCATTCAGTTGTAAAAGTTGGTGAACTGTGTGATAAAATACTGAAAAGTGATCAGAAACCAGTGAAAACATTTATCCATATTGCTCTCTTAAGCATTTTATGTATACCTACCCATGTTATGTGCTCTAAACATAAAATGCTTCCGTGTAGAAACAGAACACACTGTCACAGCCATTAGAAAACAAAAACAGAGGTACATAATATTTTTGGTTGTTTCATTCAGTGAGTTATATAGCCACTGTGAATTCATAATGATAGGACAGTGACTTGTTTTTTGGTTTCAAAACAAAGTTTTGTTGATTATTCAGTGCCTTTTGTTGAACTCTCCTTTGTTTGTCATACTGTGGTCCTCCACATATATGCCATAGATACTGCTGATTTTATAGCCACAAGCTCTTCCGTGATATTAAAAGACAGACAGGAACATAACACCCACACAAATGACAGAGTATGTGAAAACAACCTGTAAAAACTGCATAAATATGGTGTATAATAGCAACTACATAATAGTTGACTTTACATACTTGTACACTAGAGGAAAGTCATCTGTGCTGAGGAGGCCCAACGGCGGCTTAGGGGGCGGGTCGTCCGGGCCGCGTGTCACTCCCTTCATGCCGCACACCATTTTGTCAGTGTCAGGGATAACTTCAATGACTTCACAGCATACTGTATCATTCATCAGGTAGTTTCTTGAAACATTTTTCTTGTCCACAGCCGGTATGATATTAGTGACAGGCAAGAAAGCCTGCAAAAGACAATTGTTAAAATTAAATTCTTTAATCGAGGCTTCAACACCAGCAAATCAGTTATTCCAAAAAGTTATGCAATAATACCTTGACATTTATGTCAGCAACATATCTTGATATGGGTCCTGCTGTACATAACACCTTCAGCATCATCCCTGATGCTGTCCTGTTGATCACTGCGCCAATGATCAGCTCACCTGTCTTCACATTCTACAACAAAAAAAGGATCTTTGAAAATTATAATATTTGGCAAAATTATGATGTTAACAACCCCATCGTCCCTAATACACAGGGGCAGTTTTCTCTTCCCACTGCTTAGGAAGGTTAGGCCGTACTCCAACACACAGGGGCCACGTCCGGATTGGTGGAGGTTGTGTACCCTAGTATGAGAAGTTTTCAAGCTGGCTTAACAACTGCCATCTAATGATAGCAGCTGGCACCAATAGCTTAACATGCCTTGCGAAGTATTGACCATGTCTGTAATCAGTTGACATGCGTGATCGATGTGACCACGCAGCCCGCACTGAGCTACGATGCACAATTGTTATTTGACGACTACAATGAGGTTTATACTTACATCAAAAAAATGTCTCAATCGGGCAGACTTGTCTACATTTAGGAATGTTTCAAAAGGGGGCATCAAAGCGTACAAATCTGAAACAAAAGAAATTATAGATTAGTGCCTATCAAATTATATGACCATACAATAGCTGAGCTTCAAACAGGCCAAGGTCAAGCGAAGAATCCATTTAATGTCATAAAACAATGCATCATTAACATAAACTGAAATAATTTGAATATTATTGCTTGCCATTATGCATTGGCTTTAAAATTCACATACCTTACTTATATATTTTAGGTGTGGAAATGTATAAATGGTGCACTTACTATCCTCCGGTGCCGGAGCTTCAGCTCCTAAAGTTGATGAAGATGGGGCTTCATCTAGCAACGACGAATCGAATAGAGCATTAGCCTCCTTTGCGATGAACTGGTGGAGCTTGAGTCGCTTGCCGCGGTCCTGGAACGTCAGGTGTTTGTGTCTTTGCTGGTATACCGCGAAGTCCAGGGGACCCACGCCCAGTTTCGCCAGGTCGTCATCTCCTCTCTCCGCCTCCCATGTCTTTTGCATTTGTTGCCCATGGTAGTTTATGGACTGCGCCACTAAGGACGCGTCCAAAGACGACTCCATGACAATGATTCTGCAGGAAAAAGCAATTATTTAAACATCTGTTCTGTCTGGAAAAGTGAGAGCGGACGGAACGGAAGCCGGATCCGCCAACGCCATGTTGAAATTAGAACGCACATTGGTGTTATTTCTCTTGAAATTAAAAAATATATAAAATATTTGAACACAATTTACCTGTTGAATCAAAATTTTAATAATTTCTGTAGTATTTCACAATTTTATCTACCATTTGTAATAAAAATCACTACTCAACGCACGACGACGAACAATGATTAGCTTAGCACTAGCACTGAATGTTTTTTCAAAATGGCGAACGGCGAGGATCCTGGGTTGCCAGGTACTTTTTTTTTCTCCTCGCCTCGTGCCAATTTTTTTTGTCATTTTTTCTATGTAGATTGTAGAAAATCTCTTATACATACTGTAAGAGAAAAAAAAAACTTATAGGTAGTCAGCTTGTTGCTGTTGCATTTGGTAAATACATTCGGAAATTCTGTAAAAGTTCGAGATCGATTCTGATTGTGAGTAACCCCTTAAAATTTCAAACGCACTTTTTTTACATTCTGTATAAGCGCGACAGTGCCGGTGTGGTTCCCTCTTACCAATCCTTGTGTCTTCTAAGTAGTCTGTGTACCGGTCGGCCACGACCATAACATCACCGCTTGCGCGAGTGCGCGACCTGCGACTTGCGTCTGTGGCGGGCGGCGGCGGCAAAAACAAATGTATGAAGCTATTGAGTCGGTGCGGCACGTCTTGCGGAGAGGCGAGCGGGAGGGAAACACTCGAGGCGACCGGCGAGTGCAGCGGATGAATTGAGAGTCAAACGTCTAGATTAAATTATTTTTAATTTTTCCGCCGCGTTATCATTAACACGGAGCTTTTTATGGTAGAAATTATGTAAAGGCAGGTCTGGATGAGTAGGCATTCGCAGCACAAAATGTAATTAAGAGGTTGTGAATCGAAATGAAAACAATCGTTTCCTGGACAGGAAAGTAAGTTTTTACTAACGGGATGTAGTCCTTGCCTTACCTTTAAAATATCTTCATTAAAAAAGAAATTTGACTCTGGGCAGGGGTCGTGCCACTTTTGATAAAGATATTTTGAATACATCCGACGCGGTCACAGTCGCCGCGGCCGCTGGCAGGTCTTGGCATAGCGACGCCAAACGTAAGACGCATCCCGCCGCAGGACGCTTCGCAAGACGCACCGCCCTATGTCGTGGCCGAGGCTGAAGGTAAGGTACCTAGAAGTTTATATAAGAGAGCAGAGGACACCACAAAATCTCGCAAATGTATGGGAGTTATCATACATCTGGCAATCCTGAAGAGCGGAGCGCGCGTGGTAGGTGTCTGCAAAGTTGCCAGATGCAAAAAAGAAAAACAAAAGCATATAAAAATCTCTTGGAGGATTTTCAAAAATGGTCAATTTCCACAGTGCGCCTTGACTTGGAGGATTTATAGGCGTAGTAGATGCCGCTATTTTAGCATTGATCTTAAAAATACCATATACCATGTACGTCAGAGAAAAAACTCTTCCTCAGATAGGTAAAAAAATCTGAGAAAACCTTGGAGGAAAACAGTTATGTATCTAACTATAGCTATCTCATCTCACTAATATTATAAACTAGCTTCGGTCCGCGACTTCGTCTGCGTGGACTTCAGAATAGGGAGTTTTCCACGGCTTTCTCTACACTCAACTAGATGGCACTGATCAACATTGGAAATAAGAAAATCTTTAAAAACTCGTCAAAACTGATTGATATTACTGATTTCTATCTAATAATGATGAATAGCTATTGAAGATTACTTTTAATTTAATATTTTTTTGTATTTGGATTCAAAAAAATATGTTCATAATTTTTGATGCACAAAGCTTATCAGTATTGTTTTTATATTTCCTAAAAGAATTATATCATGATACAGATATATTATATATAAATTGCATTTAAATTATAAAAATGTATTAAAATTAATTTATTTGTGTGTGGAAGAAGAAATTACATATATATAACAGAGAAACTAGAACGCACTCAGGTCATCCATTTCGTTTCTGTTAATTCAAATAATAAGGATCTATTTTCACGTGGCTTTTTATACATTTTTAACAATATTAAATCTATTTTGCTACCGTAATTTCTACGAAACACATTGCCAAAGCTTAGAATCGCCATCTATTGAGAATTTTATGAACGGTGTGACATATGTCATCTGAAAACTCCCTATTGGGTCCAGAGAGAGATAAAATGTTAAGGCAGCGCCATCTAGTGACAAGGTAAACATTTCAGTTTTTAGCCATTCGTTCCTCCGGAAACCTCGTGCTTTCCGGGATAAAAAGTATCCTATACACTATACAGAATGTAACAAAATTGGTGTAGGACCCGTTAACTGCGGATTCTACTCATCGTCGTACTGAACAACTTTTGTTCTACGACTTTGCTCAAATCACAAAAAAAATTTTGGACCATTTTTTTACGGAGAGTCCAAAATTTCAAAGTCAAAGTCAAACAAACATCCATACTTTCGCATTTATAATATTAGTGAGATTTCGCATTTATAATATTATAGTGAGATGAGATGATATCTGCAAGTCGCCGACCGCAGGCGACAGGCGACAGACTTCATTTATCGACCGCAAGTTACACTACTGGTTTCTATGAATCTCTATGAAAGTGATTCCGAGCGCGGCGACCGCAAGTCTCAGGACCAAGCCGACCGCAGAGCGGTTACACGCGTTTCTTTTCCTTTTTTGCATATAATAACAACAATTCGTCGTCATCTTCCTCCTCTAACAAATAACACAGTAAATTATTGCTAAACACGTCCGATATTCTGACTCGCGCGAAGGTACGGAAACGACAGGGTACAAAAGCTGACTGAAGTGCAGTCGCGCTTGGAATGGCGGCGGCAGCGACATGCGGTCGGACCGCAGCGGCCGGCCGCAGTGTCGCCTGCGGTTGTCGCCTGCAGCCCGTCTCAGAATTGTACCTTTATTTGTTCCACTTGTACTCAGTTCAGGAATCGAACCCGGACGCGTATATAGAAATGCTACTCCAGTACGTCCCCCCAGGCGGTGACGAGCTGAGCTAGCATTTCTAGACGTTTAACTGTGTTAAACTCGCGTAAAAGCTACTCCAATACGTCTCCGACGGTGACGTATTCGAGTAGGATTTCCGAGCAATTTTTAACAATTATTACGCGTAAAAGCTGCTTCAGTACGTCTCCGACGACGGCGACGTATTCGCATAGGATTTCTAAGCTTACTAAGCGCACTAGGAACCCCTCATGACGAAATGTGCCGAGCACAATATTTTTGAAGTACTAATAATATATTCCTAATTTAAATACTATTTTTATCAATTGCTAATAACTACCTATATTTTCTTTAAGTTTTTCATAAATCATATAAAAATAAAAAAATATTTTTATTCAAAGCGGTTTCAAATAACAGTTAAGTTAGCAGTGACAGTTATTGCATTTTAATATGTCTAAGTTTATTATTTATCTATTAAAGCGTTTGAAAACAGAACCTACTTTTTATTTATTGTTACTTTTTATTTGTTTTATGTATTTATTCATCATATCATATAATATTTAATTGGTATAAGTCAAATACAAGTCAAGGTTTAAATTAGAAAAGCATTCTAAGATTAGGTAAAATATAAAATTATTTAACCACAATAAAAATCACAAAATGTTGTTATTAAAAATGTAGCTAATTTGTTTTTTTATTATTTACATTGATAGTCAAAAGGTCACGTACATATAGCTTTACGGAGATCTTTTTAGGGTTCCGTAGCCAAATGGCAAAAAACGGAACCCTTATAGATTCGTCATGTCTGTCTGTCTGTCTGTCTGTCTGTCCGTCCGTATGTCACAGCCACTTTTTTCCGAAACTATAAGAACTATACTGTTGAAACTTGGTAAGTAGATGTATTCTGTGAACCGCATTAAGATTTTCACACAAAAATAAAAAAAAAACAATAATTTTTTTTTCATCAAACCTATACGTGTGGGATATCTATGGATAGGTCTTCAAAAATGATATTGAGGTTTTTAATATATTTTTTTATTAACCGAACATTTTGCACAAGAGACACTTCCAAAGTGGTAAAATGTGTGTCCTGTAACTTCTAAAATAAGAGAATGATAAAACTAGAAAAATATATAATGTACATTACCATGCAAACTTCCACCGAAAATTGGTTTGAACGAGATCTAGTAAGTAGTTTTTTTTAATACGTCATAAATCGTAAACCGCAAATTACCTTTCATTAAATCAACTCAAATATAAAAAATTTAGAGTTCTCAAGACATGTGTGATTATGAATTTATACTGAACCCTCGGTGCGCGAGTCCGACTCGCACTTGGCCGGTTTTTTTCTTACGTAATTCAATGTTACTAAATTCAGGAAAACGTAATCTAAAATGTAAGAATATTGTAAAAAAACCAATTTCATCTGGCGTAGAATTTGAAGTAAACAAAATAAAAAAAATAAGAATATACACGAATATAAATAAAAAAAAAGAAAATCATATTGTGTTTTCAATACCGTAATTTTTTTTAGATTCCAAGCAGTGACATTCACAATAATTAGTCGTTGAAATTGAAATATCATCGATATGCAAATTTTTAATAGAATGTAATCGATGTTCATAACAGTAATAAAAGTTCAGAAGTCCATTAAATTGCTATATAAAAGGATAAGAAATATAACGAAATGGACTACATTTCATTTAAACCCCCAGTTTTAATGAATGAATTTATATAACATTTATTAATTAACATCTGATACTTTTTCATAGTTATGCACATTTCACAGGTCACAACAATACATCTATTCAGCTTATAATGAACTTACGGAGAATAATTGACCACGCTGAATACGTTAAAAACAACTGACTTCAATCGCAACAACTCCAATTTTGCTATGTTTTTGTTGATTTTCTCAAAAACCGCAGAATCGATTTCGATAAAATTTCTGTGGGACCACCTGTGAAGTACACCCTTTTAAACAAAGAAAGAATTTCATTCAACTCGGTTCAGGCGTCTTCGAGTAATCGGTGAACATACATAAAAAAAAAAGATTCCGACAAATTGAGAACCTCCTCCTTTTTTTGAGGTCGGTTAAAAAGCTTTTCTTGAGTAATATGGAATTATTGAAGAAAAATATGGGGCTATATTAGTACATTTTCTTTGCGACACACATAAGAATTGGGGATAAATTTGAAATGTTGTCAATTGTAAAAAATCTTGTGACATGTAAATAACTGATGATGTTAATTAAATAAAGAAAGAAATTAAATTTAAATAAATTTTTATTTGGGCCACCAACAATCAATAACATAATACATATTACACAATAGTATGGTTACATAATAGGTAGACCAATAAATAGGTGTCCGCTAATGGATACATTTATGAGTAGGTACTTATAGATTTAAAGGAAATAATAAGTAACAATTACTTACCTATTATTTCCTATTCATAAAATCCCTACACTTGACTCTGATTAATTCCTATGCGAGTACGTCGCCATCGGAGACGTACTAAAGTAGCTTTTACGTATTATAATTGTTCAAAATTGCTTGGAAATGCTACTCGAGCACGTCACCGTCGGAGAAGTACTGGAGCAGCTTTTACGGGAGCTTAATGCAGTTAAACGTCTAGAAATGCTAGCTCAGCTCGTCACCGCCTGGGGGGACGTACTGGAGTAGCATTTCTATATACGCAACCCGGACGTACCTATTGAAATTACTTACGTACTTAACAATTGAAAAGACCACTTTAAGAAGAAACAGATACGTGTTGAAACTCATTTGAATATGGAACGTCTTGGTTTCACTGTAACAATATAAGGATAATTACAAATATCAAATTGATCAATCTGTTATTTAAACCTAAAGTACTCACAGGTAACAGTACTATTCACGTGGAAAAGTTTTCAGATAGAAAGGTGGGTCGGGAAAATAAATAAATGTTAAGGAATAAAATAAGTTTCACCGGGTCCAACATTATTCGGCCGCCTTCCAGTCCAAACAGTGCGGCATTGTGTGCGCCATTACTTTCGTCTTTTGTGCTCGCCTCTCCTATTGAGACCTTGCCTTCCCAATGACGCCATATGGCCGCTTTGAAGTATGCAAGATATGCCCTACCTATTTATTTAGAGTTCTGTAGCTTGGCTACTAGGTACAGAATATATGTATATTATTGAAAACCTCATAAGTAAGCGTTAGCGAAACATTCTAATTTTCTATGTTCTCATTGGCTCTAGGTGCGCACGAATTCACCAAACCTTGTTTACTTCTTTGATTGGTAAGTCCTTGGCATAATCTCATCTGATGGTAAGTGATAATGATGCCGAAGATGGAAGCGGATTTACTTAGATTTCACAACGCAATGAGGAAAGTGACTATCTTATATAAATGCCGGAACACATCAGTGCTGTTAACATTGATGTTTGGTGGCAAAACTTAGAATAAGACTGTGGTAGCGAGCCCAGATGTGGACTCAAAAAATTTCCTGTCACCAACCAAACCGAGTCCTACAAATTTGGACCCCGCCGAGAGTCGAACTTGCGACCTACTTATGTGAAGCAAGGGACTAACCACTAGAGCAAGGAGGCGGTCAAAACTCATTACCATATAAAAAAAAGTGTAGTAAAAGAAGGAAAATTATCGCTTATGGGCCACCTAAAAGAATATACCTATAATATTATTCTCGCAAATAAATGCTCCTTTCACTCTCTCGTGCCTGAAAACTGTCAAATTGTTTTAGTGTCTCCGTTTTTCAGGCAGGCGACACTGAAAGTTTTTAGAACTGGCCACTTGTAAACGATATAATAAAAAAATAAGTGCAAATTTTGAAAATGGAACTCTTTGCCAATGTTATCGTGTATATATTTGATTCATTTGTTTTACGATTTGGCGGCAAACTGAAAATTATCTGTGTCACGTCAGCATGAATTTAACGCGAGAAAATTTTCGTGCAATGATTTTTTATGACTTTCGATGTCATTTAAGTCAACAAGAAAGTTATGTTAGACTTCGATTGGCCTTTCACGATGAAGCCCCATCTCGTGCCACTGTTTACAACTGGTTTAATGAGTTTAAACGTGGTCGCACTAATCTCACCGATGATCTTCGTGAGGGACGGCCTTCTACGGCGACGACTGAAGATAACATCAGTCATGTGCGGCGTATGATAGAGACTGACAAAAGAGTGACCTATCAGCAGATTCGGACAAGCTTAGGCATCGGTATGAGTCAAGTGCACAAAATCCTCCATGAACATTTAGCGGTCAGGAAGCTTTGTGCCCGGTGGATACCTCATAATTTGACAGAGGCCCAAAAACTCCGTCGTGTTGATTGGTGCCGTCAAATGGTTCAAAGATTTAACGGAGGTGACTCAAATGCTGTGTTCGACATACTTACGGGTGACGAAAGCTGGATTTACTGTTATGATCCTGAAACTAAAAGACAGTCCAGTCCAGTCTCAGTCAGTGTGGGTGTTTCCTTCCGAGGAGTTGCCAACTAAAGTAAAGAGAGGTCGAAGCGTGGGAAAAAAGATGGTGGCCTCGTTCTTCGGAAGGACAGGTCATTACGCAACAATTGTTTTAGAGGATCGAAAAACAGTTACTGCAGAGTGGTACACTAACAATTGTTTGCCACTTGTCTTGGAAAAAGTTCGGGAGAAACGACCTCGCAGTAGGATCCGCCTTCACCACGACAACGCCTCGTCGCACACCGCCAAGCAAACGATCGACTATTTATTCCCGAAAATAAAAGAAAAACTTCGAGGAAAACGTTTTATGGACGCCGAGGAAGCAGTAGCTGCGTTTGAAAAGGCCGTCGAAGAGACCCCTAAGGAGGAGTGGGCAAAGTGCTTTTCTCAGTGGTTCCATCGGATGCAGCGATGTATTGATGTGAATGGACACTATTTTGAAAAGATATAATAAAACTAATAACTTTCTAGTTTGTTCAGTTTTTGATTTTCTAAGAACTTTCAGTGTCGCCCTCGTATTACATTAAATTGCCTCAGATTAGCGGCATTTTTAAGGAATTTCATCTCAACAACAATAGTATGGCTCAGTGAAGCGTATCGAGCGCGAAATATTTTTTTTATAATGAACTGCATTTACACGGCACAAAAAAAACATACAAACTGCTCATTTATGCCAAAAGGACGGTTGAATAGGTTGAATGAACCTAGCGAATTTTAGGTTTATGTGGCAAGCGATATTTTTGTCCTATGCTAAGGGGGGGGGGGGGGGTTCCGAACCCCCTAACCCCCCCCCTTTATATACTTCCATGACTGATTTATAAAAACTTTTTAGTCTGAGGTTTTATGAATAAAATGCAAAAATAAAATACCATGCCGTTTTTAATGAATATACATAAATACGTTTTGCTAAGTAAATGAGTATACATATTTTTCTTTTGGAATATCGCCACGTGGTGGTTGAACCTATGTTTGCCCTGCTTCGATAGCAAACGGGTAAAGATTTTCCGGAGATTAAATTCGCACTCAAATTATTTATAAAAAATGACATCGCTATCCTAGATAATATAACATGCATGAATTTTAAATTTTAATAAAGAAAAAAGACAGTGCATGTCAAGAAAAAGAGAAAAATACATTTATTTTAACAGTTTTTTTCTTAGGATTCGAAAAATCTGAAATTTCCAAAAATGGTACAAAGTTGAAATATTTTTATTTAGTTTCGTTTATGAATCTCCTTATATTTGTAAAAATTTTATATATATGCAAAACATCGTTTAAATAAAGCTTGTATGATTGTTTTTATGCATGTTTACTCTTGTGTGACATGAACCTTTAATACAAGAAGCGTGGGATGGGATTTTCTCGGCAGAATGGCGTTTGAAGTGTTGCCTCAAAATTTACGTACAAAATAAGATTTTTTTGCATCTTTAACGAACTTGGAATCCCCAGGCCACTATTTATTAGACAACCCGGTTTAAAGCATGTCGAGGGGATCTCGAGCCTTGGCCAATAAGTGAGGACAAAATGAAGAAAATTTTTAGTCTGAGAGTAGAATGTCTAACTGTCTTCTTAATGTCACTGCTACAAATTTTAAATCTTAAAATCTGAGACTAATTTAAGTTGTGTGTTGTATACTAACAAATATGGACTTTGTCTGAAATAAATTATCAATCATAATAATAATTTGGTTAAAATGTTTAATTTAGAATTTTTAGTTTTTCTTCACGCAACTTATCAAAATACACTTTACATATTTTGTTTATTTGACTGTAAGTTTTATTTTAAACTATAAACAAGCTTAATATGCGTTATATTATCAAAATCACATAATAATGTTGATTAAAAAACATTTTTATAGGTATCAAAAGTGTGACCAAGGATTTGTTGGTGTGTTTATTCGAATACCATCCTTACCTATCATTTGTCTATATGCTTCTTATGTCTGTCTCGTTTGTGTCTTCATCACATTAAAACTAGAGCGGATTTACCGCATATAATTTTGCTTGAAGTTTAGATAAAGGGCAGAAAATAACGTCTGTGAATTTTATTCCTATATATCCAGAGGGTTTGGAAAAAATAACATTTCCACGATTGTGAAGGCCGCATTTTTTAAAGCAGGTGTGGCGAGTGCGGCAGCATTAACGAGTAAGATAGTGCTAACCAAAATTAACGCTCATATTAAAGACATCAACGAGACTGTCAGTGCTACGCGAAATTAATGCTCACACACAAGACATCAACGAGACGGTCAAGTCTACGTAAAATTACGTTCATAATATGAAAGACTTTAACGTATTGGTTAGTGCTACGCGAAATTGAGGTTCATGTAAAAGACATCAACGAGACTGTCAGTGCTACGCGAATTAATACTCATATGAAAGATACCCACGAAGACATCCGTCAGTGTCACGCAAAATTTAATGTTCATTTAATCAAGAGTTAATTTATATAATATTAAAAGAAAGAATTAATACAAGATAAAAGTTAATGGCAATTAAAATCTTATTACTAACAATGTATGAATTGCTAATGACAAGAGCAGGCCAGTCTACACGGACAGCACCCGATCATGAGTATAACGCGAGAGTCAGTCATCGCTTCCTTCAACCATATTTAAGGGAAGGGAACGACCCGGCTCCCGATACATAACCATCCGCACGAACATTGAAGCGAGCATACACCTCTCCGGTCAATGGAAAATTAATAATAAGGAGAAAAAAAGACTTCAATCAAATCCCTTCACTTCTTTAACAATACGAGGAGGGATCAAAAAGTAGTGAGAATTAGATAGAATATAATGACTATTGATATCTTAATAATTTATTTTTCTACATAGTCTCCGAGTCTCTCTACACACCGAGTCCAGCGCTTTTCCAAGGCTTCAATCCCTTTCAAAAAAAAAGTTTTGTCTTGGTCCTGCAAAAAGCTCTCCACGGCATCCATCACCTCGTTATCGTCTTCGTAACTGTTTCCCCTTAAGTATTCTTTCAATTTGGGGAACAGATAAAAATCGCTAGGCGCCAGATCTGGTGAATAAGGGGGGTGGTTAACCAATTCGAAGCCAGCTTGTTGAATGGCAGCCATCGCAACTGCCGAGCTGTGCGCGGGTGCGTTGTCGTGATGAAACAGCACGCCCTTTCGAAGTTTCCCTCTCATTTTCTCTTTGATGGTATTCCTCAACCTGGGAATTAATGCTGCATAATATTGGCCTGTAATAGTGGTTCCACGCTCCAGGTAATCAATCAACAATATCCCTTCTGAGTCCCAAAATGTTGAGGCCATAACCTTGCCAGCCGATGCCACGGCACGAAACTTCTTCGGGGTCGGTGATGATGGCCGTTTCCATTGTGAAGATTGCTGTTTTGTCTCGGGATCAAAATGATAGACCCATGTTTCGTCCATTGTTACAAAACGAGACAAAAAGTTTTCAGAATCTTCTTGAAACTTGTCCAACAATCTCTTCGAAATGTCAAGTCGATTTTGTTTCTGACTGTCCGTTAACATTCTCGGCACCCATCTTGCAGAGACTTTTCTCATATTCAAAGATAGTTTCAATATGGATTGAATACTTCCATATGAAATGCCCGTTTCTTGAACTAAGTAACGGATGGTAACTCTTCGATCGCTCAATACAATTTTCTCGACTTTAGCAACATTTTCTTGGGTGACTGACGTCAATGGGCGGGCGGCCGCAACGATGTTCGTCTTCCGTGCTCGTTCTCCCTACTCGAAATTGAGAAGCCCACCTTGCGACAGTGGAATACGGCGGAGCAGACTCTCCTAATGTTGCCTCCAAATCGCAGTGAATCTCTTGCGTCGTTAACTTTTTTAAACAGAGGTATTTAATAACGGCTCGCACTTCGTTTTTCTCCATTTTCGAGAACACGTTCTGACACGAAGCAAACAAATGACTACATTCAGAAAAAATCAAAAGAGAATCGAAAACTTTTTCTTTATTAATATTACAAATATCTGAGCTATGCCTGCCAGTATTCATTTTTTTTCTTACCAAGGAGTATATATATCGTTCTCACTACTTTTTGATCACTTCTCGTACAATATGGTTGAAGCAGCAAGAGATGTACTCATTTCACAAGTAAGTAGTCAGAATAGGAATTAATGCTGATTCGTTGTACAAATACCATGACTTACCTAAACCAGTGGGAAAACTGTAAGTATCCTTGTTAAAAAAATATGGTGTAGTACCCGTGAACTTCTACTCATCAGGCCGAACAAGTGACCAACTTTTAATCTACAACTATGCTTAAGTACTCAGCTTAAAGAAGGGGACTCTTTGTACGAAATTGGATAGCTGATCAATTTGTATGGAGAACCTAAAATTTTGTTATAACCTGTAAACGAATGTTAATTTGAAAATTAAAGAAAAACGCTCATTGACCGATACTGTGTATTTTTCATAATTATCACGTATCCCTTATCTATTTTGACTCACTATTCGCGTCACAATTTTATTTCTCTAGCAGCAAATTATTGAGCGCAACTCTATTCCTAGTAGATAAAGTCTTTGTTCCACCCCCGAATGTTTCTAGAGGTACCAGTTATATTGGTTTTGGTGAAGTACATATGCAAAGTGTATTGTGAGGGTAGTGACAATGCTCGCGGCTTTGTGCCGCGCTCTGCCATTGTTGGCGGACGTATTGCCCAACGTTTCCACATTGTGTCTGCTCCCGACTGTCTCTGGCTTCTCCTTTGATGAGACACGAATCTTATTTGTCGTATTTCTATGGCTACCCACCAAATGGTGTCTCTTTACTATTCAGCTGCAGCGACGTCGTATGAAAGCATATTTTGTTGAGATTCTTTCTAATAAGAAAAGGCTCTTTATGGTGTGCAATGTTTGAGAGGCTATTCAGAGGAAGTATTTACGGCGTGTGTTTGAGTCGATGGTATTAAAATATGGTCATATTAGAATATTTTCAACCTTAGAGTTTACTTGCATAAGATTTCTTAAAGTAAATATAAATAAGCTCGGTAATTTTATAATAAAATGGATCTATTTATATTTATATTAAAAAACCGCTCTATTTATATTAAAAAACTTAAATACACATTATACCCGAATATAATACCCTACACTTTTATTTTCATCGCATCCTAATCAGGCTAGATATGTAATGCAAAGTGCAGAACTATAAAATGTACTTACAACTCACCACTTTGTAAGGAAGGGGTGAACATGAAAAGAAGGGCTTACAAGTGCGCAAGGAAGATGCGCGGGACCGCGGGAACCCAACACAACCACCCACGCTCGGCGGCCGGCCGGCCCGCAGTCTGCGAGTCTGCGACTTCCACCACGTACGCTTAGCTGTACGCACAGTAACCATATGATCGAACTTTTTCGTTTATTTCCCGCCAAGCTAATTTTGGATCTTTCTTTTACTTTTTTTGTGCTACTGTGGTTATAAAGTGCCAGGATTGTAAAGTGTTCGTCCTACACTGTGCATTTTCTGTGAAGTTTGGTGGTGTGTTGAGTTATTAGTTTCAAAGTTTTGGAATGGAAATCATTTGGAGATGAGCTGTGGAGTTTACTGGTAAGTTTTGAAATTGTCTTTTTATAAATTACTAATTAGAGTCTGATAAGGACAAGTATTGGTTAAAATCAGAATGCCGCGAACTTGGCGCAGTAAGGTCAAGAATTCGCACTAAATTTAAATGTTAACGTTTTAAAAAATGAGGCCTTAAATAAATAAGGGAAACGCGAATAAAATGCATTACTTGCTTAAGTAAATAACTTGACAGACTCTAGTTATTTTGTAAATAGAAAATGTAAACAACTCGTCGTCTTCGTCCAATGGAAAGCAACCGCAAGATGCAATCAGCTGTTTTTGTTTTCTAGTAAGTACCTAGTAAGTACATCATTTTAACTTGTTGTGTATAAAAGTAGTATTCTGAAAACAAAAGATGGTTTGAAGGTTCCTTTTCAATGGCAAATAATAACATAACAATATACCTATCTATATATTTTTCGTGATAAAATCATAGGTCAGTTTTGTACAGTGATCATTACCAGATAAATATAAAAAACGAATAGTGTGAATGATGATGAGTACAATACAAGCTTTGTATTCAATGAAGTATACCTTTACGTTTGTGCAAATAACAATATAAAATTACCGTGAATGTAGCCTTAATAATTACGTCGAGGTAGGTATATTCTGAATGTATTGTATGTAGCTCTATTGTGAAGCTACAGTATCCCCATATAGAAATATTATTAGCAAACGTACTATGATATAGATATAATATAGACACGTACTATGTATAACCACAATAGCCATTATGGATAGTAATTTAAAACCAACTAAATTACTTTTACAAGTGGCAGGACCTGATTATGTAAACTTTTACTCTACACGTCTAGCTGCGTGCTTTCCGGCGGTTGAAGATAGATGAATCTTCACTCTCAAGGATCGCTAAGGCATCGATTCGATACCTATCTATTATATGATTTTAAAATATCTATAAGTTGCTGTAGGTATGTTTGTATTTGCATTTATTTATATATCCATCTGGTGTGCCGCCAGTTTTAATTTACCCCTGCACACTTTTGAGTTACTAATTCAAAAAGAACTTAATTTAATTTACTTAGCGAACAGCTACATACTTCAGTGAGAGTTCGATATCAAACTGAATACCTACCTGTCGTAATAGTATCGAGCTTGAATCACGCGGCGTGATTTGCTTAGCGATGCGCGCCGCGGCGCGAAATCTCGAGACGCGTCGCGAGGAAGCCGAAGCTTTTTACTATAACCGCGGGATGTGCAGTTGCGGTTACGACGATACGTTTCGCGGCGTCGCGTGACAACGTCTGACAGTGCAAGGTAACGAAAATTAACTGCGAATTAGCCGTAAATAAAGTTGATCACCCACCCACCCATCGATAGAACGCGATAAAGTTGCAAACAACAAAATAATGGTAGAGTCGCGGAATTAACGTTCCTATTGTGTTAGTACAATAATCCGCTATCTAGGCCAGCCTCAGTGCTGCAGACGAACCTTTTGTCTTTCATGTTCGCCGTTAATAATGGCGGGCACCGAAACAGCCGCGCACAATACCACGAAATGTGCGCGTTTTCATTTGCAAGACAAAACGCGCTTTGTTGTGTGTCCGCTCAATACGAAATTTATAGCGGGCGGACTGAGAGCCGTATTGACGGCCGCTAACGAACGGCCAGAGCCATAAATGCATTTTGATCGGAATCAGAGGCGCTCGCGTCGATGTGCAGTGGACGCGGCGCTTCCGCGGGTAGGTTCCGTTTAAACGAGTATGCCGATATGATAACGACACCGTGGCTCAGTTATCTTAACTGCTTTGTAAAAGCAAATGCAAAACAACACCCAATAAAAAATACCGAATTACCTAATTATTATTTTAACCCGCACTTTTGAATCGAAGTTCAGATAGAATATTTTTACACCTTTGTTCTTATATGGCCATGTCGTTACGTACAGCGAATGTACAGCGTGTAGAGTTTATATAATCAGACAACCGATAGTATGTAGGTATAGTTCATTCCAATCAAAAAAAAGCAAAATGTAAACAATCGTTTGACACTGACACTTGTGATCGGCCATGACACTACATTAGAGATGTGCAAGTTTACATATGAATGAGTGAATGAATGGATGAACGAACGAGGAGTTTAAATAAAATTTAGTTATTTGATACTATGTTTTCAGAGTTCGGAACCACCAATGAGATCAAATAGATATAAAATAAATTTCACAATTTTCGGTTACAAAATGGCAGATATGGACTTATAGAAAAATATTGTTATGGGTGTCATTTTTGACGATTTTCGTGATGCTAACTAGGAAAAGCTTATTAAGACCCGGGATCGAGATCACTAGATGAATCACTCTTTTCGAACCACTGTAAATTAATAAAAATAACTTCAGTCATGTAGTCAGTTGATTCTGTTAGAATCAAATAAGGATTTTAAAAACTTACCCAATGAGGAGTCGCACGTAGTCAACACAAATCCAATCGTGAGCAATATCAAAGTCCTTAATGCGCAGCGGTTAATCGTCAGTTCCAAGAAAAATCACAATCAAGATCTCAAAGTTAACAGTGTACTTATATCAAAAGCCAAGTCGTTAATATCCAAACACAGAAGAACACTCGTACGCATGACAAGGAATCGAAGCAACGAATGAGCAGACCGGTATGTCGAACGAAATGCAGTGTTGCCAGTGCCTGACAGAGTCGAAGCAAGAAATGAGCGTACCGGTACGAACGAACGAAATTCAGTGTTACCAGTTTATTGTATAATGACGAACGTACTAACGGATATTATTTGCAGTTTCTAACGGCAAACAATGTGAACATAGTGGTAGGAACTGGAACTAAATGTTGATTAATATCTAAAAATATCGATATCGTTGTCGACATCTCACGCGGAGCATGAGTGAAATACAAATGTATTGCATGCAGATTTTTTTTCTACGTTCTTATTTTTTTTTACGTTATGTAAAGGTCCTACCATGCGAAATTTTTAAATTCAGTGTTGCTAGTACAATATAGCATGTATGTATGTATATAGTATGTATCTTGGATTTAAAAAGTTACGGATATTTAAATTAAATACATTTAAAATACAGAACAAGAAAACGTTACTGAACGCCTAAAAAGTTATACCACCACCAATGATAGCCCAAAATATAAAAAACAGGCCACACACAACCGTCAGACACTTATCACGTAACACTCATTCACTCATTCATTCACTAGTTCGTTCAAAGTATTGACACAACCTCATCACTATTTTCTACAGATAACAGTAACGTCTTGTCACTGAAACATAACCTAACAATCTGAGGTTAGACTGGAAATATTGTATTTTCATGCCAGTTTCGTATCATAATTTAGTGAAATCTATTAGAAAAGGCAATAATTGTTACGACCTACGATTAGTATGTGTCAGTGTTAGCAGAAAATGTGTGATTCTTGAGGAATTTGACGAAATCGGTGGATGTTTCGTTTGTTTACCTTTTGCTTTTTTTTGATTGGAATGAGGTAGTTAGTTACATATGTATTTCACTGTAAACATGCCCTTAGCGCGTGGCATGGCGTGGCGTCATCGAGCCCTAATCGCGGATCCGAAATCGGATAACGATTACTTTTCTGTATGAATGAAAACACGTGACTGTAAAAGAATAAACAGAAAACTAAAAGTACTGTACTCATTTACTTATTAAAAATTTGGTGGTGGTTTATTCTACAAACCAATTAAGCTGAAAGGTCTGAATAGATTTGATTAAGTTTAGCAGTCTTATAGTAAAGTACATCCGGAAATGAGACACTGCACTGGAAAAACACATTTATCAAAACGAAACCATTAAAAACTACATAATTATATCTCTTGCCTTACGACCCCACTTATAAAGTGGGGTACGTTTGCTAATTAATCATAAAATTCTTGAAAAAAATACAACTACTCTTTACGTCTTAATTTTCATATTCACATTCAAAAAAGCTATAAAAATTAACGTCTCACAAATAGCGACATAGAAACATAATGTTCACATTTTTTACTCTTTGACCGACCTAGTTAGACGAAAACCATATCTTTGCCTGACCATACTTTTTTAAAGCCTTCTTTGAAGCGCATTTCATTTTCGTGTAGTTTTTGCCTGCTTGAAAGGGGAGAAACCGCAAAACCTGGCATAACCATAAAGTAGTGTCTACCTCGAGAGTTCACAAGAGATGCGTAATTGGCCGTTCTTTTTGGTTCCCTCACATTGAAAGCCAATGAAACGTGTGCATTTAAATGACGTTTCACGATTCACAATTTATCCTAATTTTGTACAATAAAAAATATAAAAGATATGGTTTATAATTTTCATCTGGCCGAAAGTTACATTATATACAAGTAATAAAAACCTGTTAGTTTGTATAAATATAAAAACTCCTTAGAGATTACATAGAAATCGTAATCCAATATTTTATATGTTATGTAAATTCCTTGTGTGCAATAAAGCATTAGTACAATACAATACAATACAAATCACAGCGAAGGTATTAAAGTGTATACAAACATTCCCTCGAGAAAAGGACATAATGCGATGAGACGCCTCTAAAGAGTATATTTTCAGTGATCGGCGCGGCGCGTCACCTGCAACGGCCCAGCAAAATGTATGAAAATATGAATTGTTTTTTTTTTGCCTATATTACATTGGCTGCAAAGAAACGAAGATGCCTTCATTTCTTTGCAGCCACCCGGTACTAGCTTTTTCTACTTTTCTATCACTTCCTAAAGGTTGCCTGGAAGAAATTCCTGATAGCGATAAGGCCGCCTTTGCACAGTTTGTTGTTTGATTAGCCCTTAAGTTTCAAATGTATTTTTATGTTGGTGTGCAATAAAGTATATTTATTATTATATATTTATTATTATTGTTTCTTCGCACAAATTGTTTTTCCAGGGTCAAATTTTTTTGACAACGTCGTAGGGACGATAAATTTATTCAAAGGTGGTTGATTAGTTACACAATTTACGGGAATACGTTTTCCTACCGGGTGGATGTCCTGAAATCAGGAAAATTTCATTACATTATCGAAGAGTACTTGGAATTTGTTGATTTCCTGAAATTAGGAATATTTCATTGCATTTATCAAAGAGTACTTGGAATTCATCCTTTACCTCTTCCTCTACCTTGAGCAATCAGCTCTGAACAGCTCCCAATAAACATCGCCGTTATTGTCCACGAGCACGCGCCAAAAACTTTACACAAAAACCTTTGGCAACTCAATTTCGCGATTACATTGTCATTTTCATCGATAATATACATAAAAGTCGAGTATTAAAGTAAACAATGGTGGGCACTCGAGGGGGGAGAGGGGCCGATCGGTATTCGGTGCTCGCATTGTCGTTGAATAACTTTTGTCCCTATTGTGTTGAAAGTAGAGCCACAAAGACTCCACCGCGTTGAGCATAAACCGAAATTCATCAGAACGTCGATTGTTCGGCCCGTAATGGTGTTTGGAGCTAGGTTTCTTTATTATCTCATTTCTAGACCGTAATAGGAATGTTAAATGAAACTGAAACGTTCAGGGTTTTGCATTAGAGTCATTACCGCATTAGATACATCAATAATATCAACTACATGGTCCCTTAAGTTTTGTCCATAGAACAAAAATGAGTGTAGATACATATTCCAAATGATAGAAACTTTGTGCAAGTAGAGAAAAATACGATATAAAGTATAGGTACTTACAATAAATTAAAATAATTGAGATTGTTTTTTTAATTTTCTTTTTTATGATTTTTCATATGTTTTTCCATTGACCGGACACCAGTCAACACCTGCACCAGCATGCTCGCAAAATTTTTTGTACAGATGTTGTGGAATCAGGAGCAGGGTCGTTCCTTTCCCTCAAATATGGTTGGGGGAGCGATGGCTGACTCTCTCGTAATGCTCGTGATCGCGTGCTATCCGTGTGGAGTGTGGACTGGCCTGCTCTCGTCATTGGTGTTAGGTCATTAATTGCCTATTTACACATATTATTTTTATTCTTTTTTTGTTGATCCTTTTACATACAGTAAGCAACTTTCTTCACATATAACTATAATCGAGTTGTTTACTCGAATTAGCGTGTGACTTTAATTTAAAAAAAAATGTTGGAGGGCGTTTTTACCCGATGTTTCTTCTTTCTTCGCAAACATTAACCGAAATAGCGGGTATACAAGTTCCAAGTCGTAGTAACTTCATATTAGGTAAACAAAAAAACTACCTTCGATAGATGTAAAGTGCTACCTCATTTAATAAATACTATTTTCTATTTGATTGATTTGAACACAATGAAAAGTAAAAGTAAAACGTTATTTTCTTATCAAAACTAAGGAACATCGTGTTAACTATAGCTTTGCTATATACTTCCATACATTTAAGTTTGTTTGTTGTGGTTATTCATTTGCTCTGGCATTTGCGCTACAGAGCGTGTAGCCGGTGTAGCAACGTCATCTAGACGCGCGTAGCACTTAACATTTAATGATGCATAATTTAATTATAATAGTTGACTTACATTTATTTTGATGAAAACGAAAGAAAATATTACAATCATTTTCTTTAAAAGAAAAGGATACTTACTGTAGTTTCTTATTAATCGATCCATTGGTATACCCATGGGTACAAAAAATCAATAAGCTAACTAAATCCATTTCAGTCAAAACCTTGCCTAATAAAACTTTATTTTTCGCAGAAGATTTAATTAGGTATCTTACATAAATATTGATGTTATACATTTTATAAATACTAAATAAAAATATTCGTTCAGACTTGATTGTTCACGAGTTTCACTTGAAAAGTATTAAAAGGCTTCTTCCGCAGCTTGAAACAAACTTTATGTTTCTTAAACAAAACATTCCAGTAAGTAAAGGTTTGCAATTAATTATTAGTTTTACACTGTGCCGTATTTCTTGCAAGAGAATTTGTAAGCACGAAAAGTTTTAGATGTTTACAAAAACGTTAAAATCTCAGAACTGTTTGAACTCTTGGCACTAACAGATATATCATAACATCTACATATATAATTTTTGTTTTCACACGGTTTTTAAAAAGTTGTCGTAGCGCACCGGCCAAGAATGTCTTAACTTTTAAACTGTTTCTCATTCTTTACCGATTTCTTAGATATTGAACGAGCTCGATGACACAACAATAGGTTGGATGAGACGCGATCATAGATTAGGCATGCCGTTCCAGTGTGGCATTCTATCAGAAGGCATGGGAGCGTCGGTGACTCTATATTAGTGACCCCGCCCTCTTTAATCTCTTATCAGGTTCTAGCCTATTGGCTAGAACCTGATAAGAGATATATACCAACGACTTTTTCGAAATGTAAGTAAGTACATTTATAAACACTGCGTAAAAACGGAGTTAGCCTGCTCATCTATTTACTCGATTTTTATCAGTCGTTTTGCACACTTGTGTAGTTGTAAATATATATAACCTAGGGGTCATGCTGACTACAATCAACTACAACTATTAACAATGACAACAATACTAGGTAACAACCCTCTTTTTAGGGTTCCGTAGCCAAATGGCAAAAAACGGAACCCTTATGGATTCGTCATGTCTGTCTGTCTGTCTGTCTGTCTGTCCGTATGTCACAGCCACTTTTTTTCCGAAACTATAAGAACTATACTGTTGAAACTTGGTAAGTAGATGTATTCTGTGAACCGCATTAAGATTTTCACACAAAAATAGAAAAAAAACAATAAATTTTGGGGGCTCCCCATACTTAGAACTGAAACTCAAAAAAATTTTTTTCATCAAACCCATACGTGTGGGGTATCTATGGATAGGTCTTCAAATATGATATTGAGGTTCCTAATATCAGTTTCTTCTAAACTGAATAGTTTGCGCGAGAGACACTTCCAAAGTGGTAAAATGTGTGTCCCCCCCCCCCCCCCGTAACTTCTAAAATAAGAGAATGATAAAACTAAAAAAAATATATGATGTACATTATCATGCAAACTTCCACCGAAAATTGGTTTGAACGATATCTAGTAAGTAGTTTTTTTTAATATTTCATAAATCGTAAACCGCAATTTATCTTTCCTTCAAGTTACAACGAACTACAAGAACTTCTATATTATGTAACTTGCTGCTACGGAACCCTTCATGGGCGAGTCCGACTCACACTTGGCCGCTTTTTTTGGAATAGCAATTGCAGGGAAAAAAGGTAAAGAGGAGAGGTGATGTATTAATAAACAATGAGAGACATATTTTTTGAAGTTCACATAGTTATGAAGAGATAAAGCATAAAGTACATTATATGGGCATTTATAAATCACTGCAACCCAATCTTTCAGATCACTGTCTGTTACTAGACTACAACTATTGTAGTTACTCAAACCCTTCCATCGCACATCAATTAGTTATGTATCCCTCAAAATACTCTCCATTTTAGGTACATTAACATATTTAAATAAAGTAACACGATACATACTTTATCAACAAAGAATAATGGAACAAAAGTGGTTATACTGTAGAACATATACAATCCCTGTGTCGAAACATTTTAAGTGATGCCAAATAAATGTTGACTGGGAAAGCAGTGGCGCCGTAACTGTTGGAAATTAGGGGACGCGATTTGTAACGTGATATTTATTAATAGGAACATATTTTTTCTGATCGGAGAATGCAAAAGATTTAAGTTCTTTGTAACAAATCCTCTTTTAGCGGTTAATTCAAAAAGTTTTTGGGTTAAAACTCTTTGGTTCGCAATCTGGCAAGTGCCTAAAATTTCAAAAATGAAATTTTGTTTTATAAATGTTTCAAAATGGGGAGGATGACGAATTATTCTCGTGAACTTTGTTGTTGAATTCTTATTTTTTTTTCTTCATACTAATTGATCGGGTGATTGTACAAGTTGAGTTTTTTTTACCATCAATGGTAAGCCCATTTTTTTAATTTAAACGGTGTATTAGGTAGATTTATGCAACCAATGTGTTGTACTTATTTAATTTAAAGACGGCCTCAAAAGCGTGGTAAGGATTAAGAGTACTCGATGTCCTAAGCCACAGACGTGCACCCCCCCCCCCCCCCCCCTATAGACTAGCAATACAGGGTTTCGGCCGCTCGCCGCAAGGTGGGCAGATGGCCAAGTTAAATTGAAATGACATTTTTGTTCAGTTTTCGTCTTTCAGTCTATTTCTGTCAATGGTCGAGGTAACATCGGACAAAATGTGTGTAAATTTATCGTAAAAATGCCAAGTTGCATCGTTGTCTGATGCGGAAACCACACTGGGCATCTCAATAAATCAAATGTGCGGGGTTTCATACAAGAAGTAAGCCATATAGTGACTAATTTTTATTTAAATAACTTCGTTGCAAAACATATGGTAGTGATGTAACACTTCATCGACTTTTCGATAGATATAGCAAAAAGTTTAGCATATTTACATAGGTAGTTTTATCCAAAGTAGACATGAAATGTATTTGACTAATTTTTTGTTCTAATTATTTTCAGTTTCCAAAGGAACCCAAATAAAAATTAAACGAGAATTAAGACTATGAGCAGACACGACAGCTGAAAAATTTTCTCCTAACATTTCCGCCCAGCTTGGCTATAGATATGTTTTGGAAACTATGATTCGCTTTGATTTTTATTTTTAAATATATATTTTTTGTTTCAATATGTATTTTTACTGTATTATATTTGTGAATTTGTATTAGTATTGTTTATGTATTAAGATTTAACAAGGAACAATATGCTTAATTTATTTTGTTATCCTCATTTTAAAAATTATCGTAAGAGTTTTCGATATTTGTGATCCTTTCTATTACCTCCATCACTAGATCTTTCAGTCGTATTTTGAGTTTTGTCATTTTCAAATACTCTATTGCTATTCGACGATTTAAATCCTTAGACAGTTGACATCTTGCGGTGATTGGTCGTAATTCCAACATATGACATTCTTAGATTCCAAAATTCGAACAGTTATGAAGCTTCCCCCTCCCGCACTTCAGATTTTCCCCTCAACTTCGTTCACGCGGTTTCATATTGAAACTGACGTATTAGCGTTCTATAGAGGAGAGGAGCGACACGATATAAAACTTCTTTGTCCTTAGCAATCCACGCCCCTTATCCTCTAGTAAAGCACTATAAGACTAATATTAAGTTCGAATTAATTACAAAGATTACCAAATACCATAGACTGGGCACAAAAGAAGGAGATATGGCGGGATGAGTTTGGAAACAGGTAGCTAGGCTCGATGAGTTACGAAATCAATCGCGTGCCCAGATTTCAAAACAAGGAGGCGCGGCGGGAGTAAACTTTATTTGGATTTATATTTAAATTTGAAACAGTAATTACAGTTAATTACAGTTTTGAAGCGGTGTCGTGGCTCAGTGCAGCTTGCGTGGTCGCGTCGATCACGCAGGTTAACTGACTACAGACACGGTCATAACTGGTTTGACTGTTAGTGGTATTTTTCTCGACCGTTTCGGTGCTTCGCAAGGCACGTTAAGCCGTTGGTGCCAGCTGCTATTGCTAGATGGCAGTCGTTAAGCCATGTCGGAGGCCTTAAAGGCGGCTTGAAAACTTCTGACAGCGGGGCTGGCCACTAGCCCCACAACCTCCACTAATCCGGATTTGGCCCCCGTGTGTGGAGTATGGCCTAACCTTCCCGAGTTATAGAAAGATACCCGTTTCCCTGCAGTGGGGACGTAATGGGTTGTTAACAATTACAGTTTCTATTCTATTCTATTCTATTCTATTCTATTCTATTCTATTCTATTCTATTCTATTCTATTCTATTCTATTCTATTCTATTCTATTCTATTCTATTCTATTCTATTCTATTCTATTCTATTCTATTCTATTCTATTCTATTCTATTCTATTCTATTCTATTCTATTCTATTCTATTCTATTCTATTCTATTCTATTCTATTCTATTCTATTCTATTCTATTCTATTCTATTCTATTCTATTCTATTCTATTCTATTCTATTCTATTCTATTCTATTCTATTCTATTCTATTCTATTCTATTCTACTCTACTCTACTCTACTCTACTCTACTCTACTCTACTCTACTCTACTCTACTCTACTCTACTCTACTCTACTCTACTCTACTCTACTCTACTCTACTCTACTCTACTCTACTCTACTCTACTCTACTCTACTCTACTCTACTCTACTCTACTCTACTCTACTCTACTCTACTCTACTCTACTCTACTCTACTCTACTCTACTCTACTCTACTCTACTCTACTCTACTCTACTCTACTCTACTCTACTCTACTCTACTCTACTCTACTCTACTCTACTCTACTCTACTCTACTCTACTCTACTCTACTCTACTCTACTCTACTCTACTCTACTCTACTCTACTCTACTCTACTCTACTCTACTCTACTCTACTCTACTCTACTCTACTCTACTCTACTCTACTCTACTCTACTCTACTCTACTCTACTCTACTCTACTCTACTCTACTCTACTCTACTCTACTCTACTCTACTCTACTCTACTCTACTCTACTCTACTCTACTCTACTCTACTCTACTCTACTCTACTCTACTCTACTCTACTCTACTCTACTCTACTCTACTCTACTCTACTCTACTCTACTCTACTCTACTCTACTCTACTCTACTCTACTCTACTCTACTCTACTCTATTCTATTCTATTCTATTCTATTCAACTTTCCCCAAATAACCAATGGTCAATTCGCAAAAAAAATTGGGCATCTCCATACAAAGTAGGCCGGTCACGTGATCAAGTTAGTATGAAAAGTCCAAAAATTTTTTTGCGAATTAACCGTTGGTTACTTGGGGAAAGTTGCTCAGTTTCATGAGTAGAAGCCACTGTGAAGTTTTGGCAGAGGTCCAAAATAACCCTTCAAAATCAAAATCATTTTATTTGCTTTGAATAGGTGTTAATTACAGATGTTACGTCATAAATAAGGTCCATCCAGTTAACTGATTTTATTAGTGTACAAATATTCTCGTAACTACATACGATATGACGTACGATATGACGATTTAAAAGTATGTGTAAAGCATCTACTTAAATAAAAAAGATTTTTTATTTTGATTTTGATTTTGATTTTCGACATAATACAATATTATATTTTATTTTACAACTTCTGGTTAAAAAACTCATTGAGGTCATAAAAATTACATGTTAATAACCGCACTTCTGAATTTTTACTATCATCTGTTTTTGCGGAATGCTTTTTAAATCATTTGGAAAATTATTAAATATTTTTATACACATACCGTAGCCTGTATGTATAATGCGCGATTTTTTTCAATGTATGAAATGAAATGTTTTATTTGCTTAAAATATGGTTAATATCATAATAGTACTTACGAAGTTCCTCAGACTAACTGAATTTTTTAACACTTGTTGGTCAATTTTGCACCTCTAGTATGTATATTATACGAAAAGTTGTCACATTTGAACCAAATCACCCGAGATATGTTCACATCCACCATTAAACAAACTGCTTTATACCTATTTAACGAAATTCTGACAAAGATGTTTTACACGTGTTTTAGTGATAAGTGTATAATTACTTCTCAGTTGTTCCTACTTACTTATGCAGTAGCTTGTGGTCGAAATGGTTTCCTTTAATTATTTAATTAAACAATTAATACATCCTGTGTCATACCTTACAATAGAGACAGCTCCTCCTATTATATCACAGGGGTAACACATACCTGTGAATACATAAGGCCACGTCTCATCGCTCTAATTATTACATCCACATTGTGTTGTTATATCATATTTGTCGACAATAGCAACCTTTATGTAGCAAACAATCGTGTTGCTGATGAATTTCGGTCTATGTCTGTGCCGTGTCTTTGTGTCGGCCCTCCTCCTCCCTCTAGTGGACAACAATGGAACAAAAGTTGTTCATAGTCGCGCGAGCACCTAATACCCTAGCCCTCCCTCCCATTGTTTCGGTTAGTGTTCGACTTTTATGGATATTTTCAATGGATCGCTATAATCTGTGGAATGAGTTGGAAAATCTTGGCCATTACTGACTTCGAGTGCTTAGGGCATGTTGCAAAATCGTTCTACTTTTAATGGCTTCTGTTACTTTGTTTGTATATTCGTTATTGCCAAGAATATCTAGCTCAGACGGGGCATTAAAACTTCAAACCTGTATTCGATACAGGTAAGTATACAAACTCAGTTATTGACCACTTTGAATAGTGCGACAGTGTAAAGTTACAGTCTGTTCCGCGGAACACGAACAGATTATGGAGTTGCGGCGGCGCGCACAATGGCTTAGATAGCTCATAATGCAGTTAGCCGATGTTGAAAGCGAGCGCCACACTTCCCCCGATCGGATTTTCCACGATAATCGCGACAAAAGAACTTTGCAGTGGACTAGCGTGCATTCTACGCTGACAGCCCGAGCGAGTGGTATAGTGTAAAGTACTCGCCATTCTGTGAGACGCGCGGACTTCTATTCATATGAACACGAACGCATAAGTTATCGCTTCTACTACAATGTGTTAGGTATTTGTTTATTGAAACTATAAAATATACGAAGAGTTTTACTCGAACCATTTCTATTATCATGATATGCTTATCACATGCGCATGCAGTTCGTATTTGAAATGTCTAACAGACTCTACTCCTGTATACGATAGCTATGTATGTTTTTAACGTTGCACGTTTTATATCGATTATGTGTACACATTTTTGTTTGTTTATAAACAAATCTTTAAAAATTCTGAAACGATTCGCTTCGTAGCAATCAAGTGTGACAGTTTTCGAAAAAAATAAACTGTAATTCCCTTTTAAATTTCTGCCATCTACAACAATACTTGGAAAATTGTCTACAATTTAAACTTATTCTTTTGAAGGAAAATCCGTATAATCATAGCGTTCTAACAAAGAGGTCGGATACGAAGTTGTGGCCTTCGCGTCGCGTCGGTATAAAGGACCCGCACATTAGAGTAAGTTGGAGTGACCACGCGAAGACCTATTGTTGGTAACGCGTGTAAGGTACAATACAAAGGGTCGCGGGCGAGAGCGTATGCAGACCATTGACTTGTTATTACGATTGGGACAAATACGAGCCAATAATAGCATCATTTTATTAGTTCTTAAAGTATAATTTTTAATAACAAACAAAACAGTTGTACCATAGATTACATAATAATAGTTACATTGGTTGTTCTCGTATATGTATGCTATATTTCAGTAACAAATGAAATAGTTTAGCAGTAATGTGAAGAAGAAGAATTAAATGCAAAGTCATATTTAGATTTACGATACTACTACTAGTACTTATTTAATATTATAGTTACTAGCTGCAATGGGCTCCCGGCTTCGACTGAAGGTGGTCTTTAAAAAAGTATAGTTTTAGCCATGTCCTTATATAAATAATAAATAAATAAACATTGTTCAAGCTTACTCCGTACAAAATTTCTTCAAAAAAGATTCAGTTGTTAAGACCTACAAACGTAACAGAGTTACTTTCGCATTTATATAAGTATAACTACGAAATAATGACTTCTGAGCTGATATAGGAGAATGTTGCGATGCATTACGACGAGCATGGGGGTGGAGATCTCTGCAAGAAAGCGGAAGCTTTCAAAATGAAATGTTGGACAAACACTTGACACTGTCACACGCATTTTGAGAAAGTAAATGCCGCATATCAAATTATACACTTGAAA
Source organism: Coleophora deauratella (assembly GCA_958295455.1). Classification (NCBI taxonomy): domain Eukaryota; kingdom Metazoa; phylum Arthropoda; class Insecta; order Lepidoptera; family Coleophoridae; genus Coleophora; species Coleophora deauratella. The sequence goes on from OY282388.1 coordinate 5,190,196, forward strand.
TATTTCTGCGCAATATCGAGAATAGTCGACTAAGTGAGAGTCGAACTCAACCCACCGAGGGTTCCGTGCCATCATGCAACTATGTTTTTTATTAAAAAAATAGTTTATAAACTTCTTTTATCGTTGGGGTGAGTAAAAAATTTGCACATGCTGTCATCCTCGGGTTGGGATACAGAAATCAAAACAATATGAATGAAACTCTTCATCACACACATTATAAAAAAGAGGAAAGTGACTACAGTGAGATACAAAGAAAATAAAGTTACAATATACTGAAAAATAATTTTATTCCTTAATAAATAGCATTTTCAAATGGGGACTATTATTATTTTCAATGTTCATTTACTTAAGGCGAATCGCACACTGAGGCGGTTTCTGGAAAATATACTAGAAATATATGCAAACCGCGCTAGCCCGTGTGCAAGGCTAGCGCGGTTGGCGGGCAACCGCGTACCAGGCGGTAGCCGCCGCGGCTACATACATTTCTATACATTTTCCAACCGCGGCGGCGGCTACCGCCGCGGTTGGAAACCGCCTCCCGTGTGATAATCGCCTAAGTATACATTTAATAAAATAATCAAGTTGAAATGGCAATGCGCAAGCCATACGAGTATACTTTTGACGAATTTGTATGGGAAACTGAAAAAAGTTGTAGATTGGATTTTTTAAGATTATTCCTGTATTCTATCCTTGATTCTGAGTAACCCCTTAAAACAAACGTACTTTTTTGTTAAAATGTTCTACTGTTCTTATTGGTTGAAATACATTTTGAGAGCAATAAACCTCTAAAATCGTCCCGCCCGAATCCATATACCTCTACTAAAAGACTGTATACGTCAAAGTACTTCACTTTGGGGAAACATATCTTCTTAGCTGTATGAAATGATAATGTTATCTAATTAGATTGTGCAGCGCCTCCGCTATTGTACGGAACAATGACTGCTAATTTCTGATCCGTGTTACTTCCTGCATTGTTCCCGTGTTGACAGATTTTCCTATTATATCTGCCCGAACAATGTATCCACTTGTGGTACGTCAGTAATTTAATTAATTTATAATTTCATTTAAATATGTTATTAAATTATATTATAATTAGAGATGGGCCGACTATGGGTTTTGCCGATCAGCCGACTAGTCGGCCAAGCCGATCATTGCTTTCGGTTGAGTTTGGGTGACATCGGTAATGTTCGTGACTACGCGGGCGCCCGGCGGCCAATCGGACTTGTCAGGACATGCATTCAGGGTTGCCAGATTGGGGTTTTTTTCGCGATTTTGGGAAAATTTGATTGTTGGGGAAAGATTGGGGAAACGTCGTTGGGGAAATTGTTTGGGGAAAAAACACACCTAGGGAATTTTGGAGAATCTTTTCACTACCTATATTGCATTTTTCTTACCCTTCGTGGTCAAATATTTCTAATTTAATATAATTTTCCTAATTAACTTTAAATTTTTTTCATATTTTGAGTTGGCAATTCTACAGTCAGTGAGTACAGATAGATAATATACAGGGTGTAACAGAAGTGTGTGGCAATACTTCAAGGTTGGCTTTTACCCATCAAACTGAACAACTTTTGTTCTACAACTTTGTTGAAATCGCAAAAAAATTTTTGGACTTTTCATACAAACTTGGTTCGCCAGCTGATCGATTTGTATGAAAGTCCAAAAAAATTTTTGCGATTTCAACAAAGTTGTAGAACAAAAGTTGTTCAGTTTGATGGGTAAAAGCCAACCTTGAAGTATTGTCACACACTTCTGTTACACCCTGTATAGTGATGATAGATGATAGTAACAGATAGATTCTATTGAGCGAATTTTGTCGACTGCCGAACAAACGCGTCTTTTTAGGGATCCGTAGCCAAATGGCAAAAAACGGAACCCTTATGGATTCATCATGTCTGTCTGTCTGTCCGTCCGTATGTCACAGCCACTTTATTCCGAAACTATAAGAACTATACTGTTGAAACTGTACTGTTGTATTCTGTGAACAGCATTAAGATTTTCACACAAAAATAGAAAAAAAACAATAAATTTTGGGGGTTCCCATACTTAGAACTGAAAATCAAATATATTTTTTCATCAAACCCATACGTGTATCATACGGGGTATCTATGAATAGGTCTTCAAAAATCATATTGAGATTTCTAATATGATTTTTTTCTAAACTGAATAGTTTGCGCGAGAGACACTTCCAAAGTGGTAAAATGTGTCCCCCCCCCCGTAACTTCTAAAATAAGAGAATTATAAAACTAAAAAAATATATGATGTACATTACCATGCAAACTTCCACCGAAAATTGGTTTGAACGAGGTCTAGTAAGTACTTTTTTTTTAATACGTCATAAATCGTAAACCGCCATTTACCTTTCATTCAAGTTACAACGAACTACAAGAACTTTTATATTATGTTACTTGCTGCTACGGAACCCTTAATGGGCGAGTCCGACTCGCACTTGGCCGCTTTTTGTTGTTGTTGAGGAGTTTTAAATAGCTAAGACGATAAACAAGTAAGAGTTCCTTTCCTATTCCTAGATTGTACTTACTGCAAACTGTTTGTTGCATAATTCAGTTTTATTTTTGTTAGATAGAAGTATTATTTTTTGATTTGTTTCTGGATCTAATTAATTATTTACTAAGTCAAAAGGAAGAGTTCTTGGATCCTATTCAAGTAAACCTACTTTTTTCCAATTGTTTGCTTGCTACAGAGTTTCTTCTTTTTTGTTAGAAGTATTAATTAATTTTACTTTATATAATTTGTGGATCTGAGTTCAAATAATAAATAGACCAAATGAAGGAATCCTAACCTTATATCCTATCCTATTCTAGATTGCATTGAAATTAAACTGTAAAACAAAACTGATTCTATAATAAAAATAATTATATTTTACTCCTAATAATATGCTTTAAGATTTTGTTATTTAAATAAAATTGAAATATTTACCATTATAAATCTTAAAGCATATTAATAGGAGTAAAAGTTGGGCCGACTAGTCGGTGATTTTAGCCGACTAGTCCCCGACTAGTCGTCGACTACAAATATGGCCGACTAGTCGGCTTTCCCGACGAGTCGGCGACTAGTCGGTATATCTCTAATTATAATATGTTCTATTTTAAACAAAAGTGCAGTCACTAAGTAGATGCGTTAAAATTTTGTAAGTTCGTATATCGATTGATCGTGTACACGGTGTTACATAATTGTGTAATAATATTTAGGTAAGTACAAATGAAACTGAATAACGTTGGTTCTATCACTTAGCCGAGATGGCATTTTAAACTTCATACACAAATCCATCAGCTAATTGGTCAACATAGTATGGAAAATAATAAATAAAATTATCAATGGATCGTTAACAACTCATCGTACCTTGAGAACCATAACGTCATTATACGAAATTTGGCTAAATCACAAATTTGAACTTTAAAAAAGGCGATAAAAGCTCAATTTTGTGATTTTACCAAATTTCGTATAATGACGTTATGGTTCTCAAGGTGCGTCATGTCGTCCCCACTGCAGGGACACGGGTCTCTTCCCATACCTCGGGAAGGTTAGGCCATACAATACACCACACACGAGGGCAAAGTCCGGATTGGTGGCCAACCCGTGTCAGAGCTTTTCAAGCCGCCTATAAGGCCTTCGACATGGCTTTACGACTGCCATCTAGAGATAGCAACCGGCACCAACGGCTTAACGTGCCATGCGAAGCATGGAAGCGGTCGAGATAAATGTTACTAACGGCCAAATCCATCCACATTATGACCATGTCAGTAGTCAGTTAACCTGCGTGATCGACGCGACCACCCAAGTCACACTGAGCCACGGCCGCTTCTATTATATCTTCTATCAATGGATTTTATTTAATATTTAATCGCCCTACAACCCATAAAGTAAAAACATCAACGAGCAACACAGCTGGAAAATTTGCATATCGCGTTGATGTCTTTTGTATGAAAACATTGACACGATACCCGATATATTATTAAGGACGTCAAAGAATAACACAGTTTTGAAAAAAAAATCCTTTTTATATTTTATGTTTTGTATGAAACCCTAGAGTAAAATATAACAAAAGAGTATAACGCATTTTTCAACACACTTGCTCATAAAGTGGCTCTATGGTCACCGCAATTAGGCACAGAATGACACCCATAATCAAACTGTGACTTTTTCATTGCTATAACTCACTAGTGAGTTAAAGATTTTTTTTAAATTTTATTGGTTGAGTTGCTTTGTTCTTAAAAAAGTTTTTATTCAAAAAAAAGATCGTGTTCAATAGAAAAAATAAATTAATGTTCCTCTTGCTTGCTCATTTCACGCAACTTCTTATTTAAATAGATAATTTTAACTCGTACGTATTTAATAAATAAAACTTTCACTCAAATATAACTTTTGTTTTCTCTGTAATAAAAGAAAACTTTAAATTCCCCATTTTGTACGTGGCTCTCTTAAGACCCTCGCCTACGGCTCGGGTCTCAATGGCGCCTCGACGGTAATCACCAGAGTTACACACTAGTACCATAATGTACTATTATCACGCCACTTTTTAATAAGAGTAGTAGTAGTAAATAGAAAAAAATAGACAAGTGCGAATCTGACTCGCGCACCGAGGGTTTCGTCCAAACAAAGAATATTGAGAATTTAAGCATCTTATTGAAATGAAATATTGTTTACTTGCATGATTTTGGGCACACAATATTTGGTATTCATATGAAGTGATAAGCTCCTTGCAAAACCTGCTATTAATTAATACAAGCGTGCAAATATTAAATTAACAGACTATACATTTTCTTAAATACATGATAGATATCTTTTAAGCCTCCCCCAAACAGGCGCGTTTTTTGTGGCGCGAAATTCGCGCGAAACTCGCAGGTGAAGCTGCGACGTCGCGTCGCAAAAAGCCGCTACACGTCGCGGGAATATCGCGCGAATCTCGCGCTACAAGTGGCGATACTTCTGCGACACTGCGTCGCGACACGTCGCGCGAAATTAGCGCGAATTTCGCGCGACAAGCGGCGACGCTACATGTGTCGCGCGAATATCGCGCTACACGTGTTGCAATATTCGGCGACGCGACAAGGTGTCGCGCGAAAATTGTGCGATATTTCTGCGACACGTAGAGGTGGGTCGGTAACAGATATTCCAATAACGTAACGTAACTGATTAACAGTCAGTATCGATAATGGACTTGGAAACTATTTATTTTTACTCCTCACAAAGGTAATAAGAGACGTTTATGTGTTTCTGTTTCCTCAATATCAATATCTCTAAATATTGCATTACAGAGTGTAGAATAATAAATGCATATACGATTCAAAAGGTTCTGTAAGTTTTAATTGTCGTCCTGAACTTAGAACAGGTTATATTATAACAAAGATAAAATAAATATACAAGGATAAACAAGAATAATAATAAATGCTTTTAAGTAATGAAAAAAAAACTTCTTTCTTGCATTCAAAAAAGGGTCTTTGGGTGGCCCCAGACCTACCGATTCTGTTCTACCTAGAACGGGTGGAGACGCGGGCAAAAGCTACTATCAGATAAACAATCTTACTAGCTAGGAAACTGGCACATGAAAATGTAAATTGTCTATTAAGTGTGTAAACTGGTGCAGTCGGGTAAAAACATAACCCACCTTTTGGCACAGCCGGGTAAAATATAACCCTCCTTCTGTCGTAGTCGGGTAAAAACATAACCCTCCTTCTGGCGCAGTTGGTTAAAAAACATAACCCTCCTTCTGATCCAGTTGAGTAAAAAACATAACCCACTTTCTGGCGCAGTCGGATAAAATACTTAACCCTCCTTCTGGACCAGTCGGGTAAAAACATAACCCTCCTTCTGGCGCAGTCGGGTAAAAACATAACCCACCTTCTGGCGCAGTCGGGTAAAAACATAACTCTCCTTCTGTCGTGGTCGGGTAAAAACATATCCCTCGTTCTGGCGCAGTCGGATAAAAACCTAACCCTCCTTCTGGTCCAGTCGGGTGAAAAACATAACCTACTCTCTGGTGCAGTCGGGTAAAAACATAACCCTCTCTCGGGCCCAGTCGGGTTAAAAACAAAACCCTGCCTCTGGACCAGTCGGGTAAAAGCATAACCCACCTTTTGGCGCAGTCGGGTAAAACATAACCTTCCTTCTGGCCCAATCGGGTAGAAATATAACCCTCCTGACGCAGTCGGTTAAAAAACATAACCCTCCTTCTGGTCCAGTTGAGTAAAAAGCATAACCCATTTTCTGGCGCAGTCGGATAAAATACTTAACCCTCCTTCTGGCCCAGTCGGGTAAAAAACATTACCCTCCTTCTGGCGCAGTCGGATAAAAACATAACCCTCCTGGCGCAGTTGGGTAAAAACATAACCCTCCTTCTGGCTCAGTCGGGTAAAAAACATAACCTTCCTACTGGTGCAGTTGGGTAAAAACATTACCCTCCTTCTGGCGCAGTCAGATAAAATACTTAAGCCTCCTTCTGGCCCAGTCGGGTAAAAAAACATAACCTTCCTTCTGGCGAAGTTGGGTAAAATCATTACCCTCTTTCTGGCGCAGTCGGATAAAATACTTAACACTCCTTTTGGCCCAGTCGGGTAAAAACATAACCCACCTTCTGGTGGAGTCGGGTAAAAACATAACCCTCTTTCTGGCGCAGTCGGGTAAAACATAAACCTCCTTCTGGCGCAGTCAGGTAAAAAACATAACCCCCCTTCTGGCGCAGTCGGATAAAATACTTAACCCTCCTTCTGGCCCAGTCGGGTAGAAAACATAACCCTCCTTCTGGCCCAGTCGGGTAAAAATATAACCCTCCTGGTGCAATTGGATAAAAAATATAACCCTCCTGGCTCAGTCGGGTAAAAACATAACCCTCCGTCTGGAGCAGTCGGATAAAATACTTAAGCCTCCTTCTGGCCCAGTCGGGTTAAAAACATAAGCCACTTTCTGGCGCAGTCGGGTAAAAGCATAACCCTCTTTCTGGCGCAGTCGGGTAAATTAAAAACATAAACCTCGTTCTGGCTCAGTCGGAAAAAACATAACCCTCCCTCTGGCCCAGTCGGGTTAAATACATAACCCTCCTTCTGGCGCAGTTGGGTAAAAACATAACCTTCCTTCTGGCGCAGTTGGATAAAATACTTAATCCTTCTTTTGGCCCAGTCGGGTAAAAACCATAACCCTCTTGGCCCAGTCGGGTAAAAAACATAACTCTCCTTCTGGCGCAGTCGGGTAATGAAATAAATACTTGCACGCAATAATCGTTATTTGAACAAAAGCTATTACGTACTAGTTACAAAAACGGAACGCGGAACGCGAATCGCGGCGCTACTCTACCTTGGCCCCCCCGGGCCTCACCCCCGTTGTCGCGTCGCAGGAAATTCGCAGAATTCCGCGACAGCGACGCGACGTGAAGCGGCGACAGCGGGGCCTGGGGCCCGGGGGGCAAGCGCGGCGTCGCAGAATATTCGCAGCCACACAGAGGGGGTGAAGCGGCAACAGCGGGGCCCGGGGGGCAAGCGCGGCGTCGCAGGAAAATCGCCGCTACACAGGGGAGGTGAAGCCGCCACATCGGGGCCAGGGGGGGCTGTAGCTACGAAATCGCCGATTTATCGCGGCAGTGTGTAAAAGCGACAGCGTCCCAGTACAAAATGTACTGAAAGTAATTATTCGCGCGTTATTCGCGCTACAAAAATCGCGCCTGTTTGGGGGAAGCTTTATTTTAAAATTAATATTTAGGTAAAAACTCTTTTAATGTATAAAACACTTACTTACTAGCCACACTTACACTTATTTTAAGACCACAGACTTTTTATAGTTTGTTTATCCTTAATTTGTTTTCCTGTAAGGTTGCAGGACTATATTCAAATATAATATTTTTTTTGAGTTTATTGTAGTTGAAATAGACGAACATGACCATCCCCTCTCCCTTTAATTCCGAAACTTATTATCCTATCTTACTTATATTATAAATTCGAAAGAATTAATCTTTGTTTGTTTGTTTCACTTTTACGCCGAAACTACTGAACGAATTTGGATAAAATTTGGTAGGTAGATAGACAAAGCACTCGGAGAATATATAGGATACTTTTATCCCGGAAAACTCAAGGGTTCCCGAAGGAATGGCTAAAAACCGAATTTTCACTTTGTTTTTTTGGGACAGTAGTTCGATTTCATGAGAAGCATCTACCATTTGCCGCTTGTCGGTGAAAAACTACTTTGTGTATTTAATAATCTAAAGGTGTGAAGAAGTAATACACAAAAAAAAAACAATCAAAAATTTTAAGAAGGCATTATTTTGAGGGCCTAGCTATGGTAATCAATCACCATCCAGGTGGGCTATGGACAAATGATTTAGTGAAACTTGAAGCAGGCCCCTGGATGTATTGTACTTGTATTAATGACAAACTGAAGAAGTCTGTCATTAATGCAGTCAACGGAGAAGCTCTTCTGCCTACACAAAATTCGAGACTTTTCAGGAAGCACATCGTAAGCGCCAAAATACACAATATAATTTTTAAATAACCAGCCACAGATATTTTTAGACTTACATATAACACTGATGCCCATGTTAAAATTTTAACTAATTTGTAGTCCTATTATCCTTATATTATTACAATCAACAACGCTGAACACGTTAAAAAACCGACTTCAATCGTAACAGCTACAATTTTGCTATTTTTTGTTTTTCGAATCGAAATGTTTGAATCAATTGAGATAACATTTATATGGGACCACCTCTGAAGTATTACCTACCGATTAAAAAAAGAATTATTAAAATCGATTCATAATTGACGGAGTAATCGCGTAACAAACATACAAAAAAACAACATACAATCAAATCGAAGAACCTCCTCCTTTTTTGAACTCCTTTATTACAAATACTTTGAAAACTATAAAAACATGAAATGGCAAAGTGGCGCTTACGATGGTCATCCCGAAAAGCCTTATGAGGATAATTATGATGATAATCACTTGTAGCTTGACCTGGTATTGTTCAATCACTTATTTGCATACAAAGTTAATTACTTAAACGAATCTAAGTCAATCGCAGTGAAGTCAAATCGAGTTGATTAATATCCAACAATCGTCGCTGAGCTGATCACATCACGGAACGTTAGATCCGGCGGAAACACCGATCGCAGATTAATGTATTCCGGAGTGGATTCGGTAACACGTTATACTGACTGTACCCAAAATTACGTGGACAAAGGTGCACGGTGTATTTTCTACTGTTGATATTTCATTTATTTTATTTGATTTGATTAGGTTGTAGATACTTACACGAACTCTGTAGTTTGTGATTTTTACCCACAGAATTCTAAACAAATGAATTCAGTATTTCTACCCGATGATACTATTGTGGTTAATTTCCGGTCACTTTGGCTGGTTTTTGGTTTTATTCTTTGTTAAAACCAGAGACAAGTTTTTTTTTCGTTACCACGTATCATATTTGGATGGTATCGTTTTATACCGACCATACTTACCAGGGATGTGGTGAGTGGTAAAGTGGGTCAGGAACGTTAAAACCTTGTTAGAAAGTCCAACCAATTGGTAATTAGTTTTTATTATTTATATTAACCAATTGATTACAAATTCAACATGCCTGTACGCAATGGGACACAATAAGAGGACTTGATAAGCAATATACAAATAATATTTTGAGCTTCGTTCTTCTTGTCATTTGGAGGTTTGAATTTGCATCCAGTCTTAAATTACAAGAAAGTTAATTATAAATCATATTATAAATACGATAATTCACAACTATGTCAAAAAAAATGAGTTTAATAACGTACATACTTTTTCGAATTCATTTCAGAGACGAATGGAGCTCTAACTACGCAACCGCTTGTCGGTGGTATGCGGTTAGTGACTCCGTCCTCCTAACCAGAGGTCTCGGGTTCAAATCCTGGCCAGTGCACCAATGAGCTTTTTAAAACTTACGTGCATTTTCATACGGACTGCTTTAAAGGAAAACATCGTGAGGAAACCGGCACATCTGATTTCCAGTTGTGTATAATGGTCGCGTTGCACACGTCCGTAGGTGTGAATCTAAAAAATGCCCTACACGTGACCGCGGGTGATGCTAAGTGAAACACCAGGCAGGCCGCCTATGCCTAGTGAATAGGACGATTAAATTGTGCAACACGTTGAGAGAGAGAGACCGCTTGTCGGTTCAAATGTATAAAGTTATGCATAAAGTTATTGTTTACTTTGAAGTAAATCCATTGAAAAGTTTGACAAATATGATATCTATACAGGGTGTAAAAAAATTATGTAGGACCCGTTAACTGGAGATTCTACTCATCATACTGAACGACTTTGCTGAAATAGCAAACAAAATTTTGGATTCTCCATACAAAAATAGCAAAAAATGGCAAATCAGATGATTAATTTGTATGAAATGTCCAATTTTTTTTTGTGATTTGAGCAAAGTCGTAGAACAAAAGTTGTTCAGTGCGATGAGTAGAATCCACAGTTAACGGGTCCTACACCAATTTTGTTGTATAGGTACCTAAAATTTGCATTAAAATTCTAAAACAATTTTGAACCAAACAAAATTTTGATTTATCACAATTTATGTAACCGACAAAATTAGGAACTGGAGGCTCTGTTTCATGTCAATAAATTCTTATTTAAATCAAAGAAATTTCACCCTATAACGAGGAAGGTAGGTTCTTATAAGTTCATTGATATATTTATACTTATGCCTGCTATTGACGCTACTAATTTATTTGAATACATTCATAGGAACATAATTTGTTTTCATATTGTTTCCATACAATGTCATCTGAAATTGTGATCCATCATGCGAGTTGAATGACACTCATTGAATAGTTGTGGGTGGTTTATGCTGAACCAGTGTTTGATGATCTCTTTAGGTACTTCCAATCACCCTTTGGAGGTAATGCTGTGTAGGGGTTGAAAAGTGGGGATGGGTCAGGATATAATGGTGGTTGCAGCATTGTCACTGCGTCGGTTTGAGTGCGGATTGTCACAGGCAGCGCGGTCGATCTCATCAATCGCTTAATATTCTCGTAACAAATGAATTATTAGTTATCTTCAATGCCTTTGACGAAGCTTTGACGAGATACGAAAATGCCAGAAGCTATAAGCCCTGGAAGAGAAAGAATGTTTGTCATTTTGTCATTTGACATTTCATACAAACTTGCCTCATCCGCTTATCGGTATATATGAAATGCGCAAAATATTTTTGCTATTTGAGTAAAGTAGAATTAAAATCACCATCTAACAGGTTTCGAGTCAATAATGTAAGTGTCATCGTAACAATGCAACTGACTATACTCAATTTCTTTAGGTATTATATAAAAAAAAATAAACAATGTTGTAGTGTTTTTTATTGATATCTGCATGTTTAAATTCTCAAACTAATAGAATATATTGCGTGTTTAATAGATATGCAAAAGAAACTTAGTAGGCACCTACGTTTGCAAGAAATATCAGAATTTAAATATGCACACTTCAATAAAAATATATGTCAAGATTGTTTACATTTATTTAAATGCCTAAAAAATGGAGTATATGAAATAATATAAGTAAGTACATACATACGAGTACAATACAACAAAATAATCTAAGGTCAACAAAAGTTCCATTCCAACTCCCAATTCCCAACAAAACCGACGGAGCTTGAAAAGAAACAGGGAATTCTTACACAAAAGTCTCGCAGGCGGACAATAGATGGCGCTTGATCTAGATAACGATATGTTAACATTGTCACAATGGCGCGGTAATGGCGCGATTGTGCGGCACAATGCTCTCAGATGTCACCCGACAATGCCCTGCTGGTCGGTCGATACCGCCGAACAAACGGTACCCAATGGCAGTAGATAGACAAGCAAAAGACGTAGCACTAGACGAAGCTTTTTGCTTCCATCTAATAAATTTCACTGGAAACCCTAATTTTCTTCACATATGACGTCAAGAGGTTTGGTTTAGATGGTGTTTCAAAATGACACTACTTTTCTGGTACTTACTTAACTGTTCCCAACGACAGGATGGGGTAAGATGGTGTTTCAAATGGTATTGTTTTTTTGGACTTACTTCAGACTCCTGCCTAGTCTAAACATATTAAAAAAAACTTACAAATAAAATGGGCTCACTAGTGCCAGACACTGGTATCTCAGAAAAAGTAAAACAGAAACGGCAAAAAATCCAAAGTTACAGTTACATACAGAAAGTAAGTTCAAGGTAAATAATACAATAAAAGATGCAACTCCGGATGTCCGTAAGAATAACGTAGGGTGAGTGGGGGCTTCCCCACGCTTTTTCCTTTGAAAAACGAGGTAAGACAAAAGTCTCCCCTATCGCCTAATTCATTATGGTAATTTTAGTGCTGGCAAAATTGTTCAGGCTGCAATTTTGTTACGTCTGGCCACTCAGTTGGCAGTTACCACTATCTAGGAGTGCGTGGATGTGTGTTACGAATTAATTTTTCTCATATCAAGTGGTCGATTTTTAATCTTACCCCGTCTCATATAACTTGGATTATCTTAGATCTATCTTAGATACAAGAAACTATTTCAAAGTTACCCCATCACCCTTTCATCTTCCCCCTGATTCATTTTTATGATAAAAGTATTTTATATGATCTTTTATTACAAATTGGGACAGCATTAACATAATGCTATAGACAGAATACAAAATTTAATTGTTGCTTTCTTACCTCTTACATTTGTTTTAACAGAAGTCGATTACATTCTGTTTTACAAAGCTTTGAACACAACACTGCTCATCTTAGTAAAAAACCATTCGACCTTCCCCCCACTCACCCTATATTTTTTATACGTTATTCTTACGGACTTTAAAAAATAAAACAATTACTTAATATAATCTACACAGTAAGATTATATTAATGGTTTTATTTAATTAAAAATATGATTAATGTCTATTGAGTTATATGATGTAGTACGCTACGTAGACGTACACCATCCGTACGTAGTATATGTATAGCTGTAGTAGGTAGCTAGTGAGTCGCGCGTAGCATTTCGCTACGGGCATTGGTACCCTACGAGCCGACGAGTTGTATAGTTCATTGAATCAAAAATAACTTATAAACTAATTTTATACAGGGTGTTAAAAAAGTGCGTTTGAGATTTTAAGGTGTTATTTAGAATCAAGTATACAATACAGGAAAAATATATTAAAAAAACCGATCTACAACTTTTTTCAGTTTCTCATAAATTATATTGATTCGCTTTCAGATTTAGTATGTGAAACTGAAAAAAGTTGTAGATCGATTTTTTATATTTTTCCTGTATTGTATAAGTACTAGATTCTGAGTAAACCCTTAAAATCTGAAACGCACTTTTTTAACACCCTGTATAATATTCCCTTAATTGTTGTAAACTTTTCGAAAGCAACTTAATTCTTTTGTTTTTAGTCGCGTCGCTAATCTGTAACCATTAAAAAGCGGCCAAGTGCGAGTCGGACTCGCCCATGAAGGGTTCCGTAGTAGAAGTAACATAATATAAAAGTTTTTGTAGTTCGTTGTAACTTGAATGAAAGGTAAATTGCGGTTTACGATTTATGACCTATTAAAAAAAAACTACTTACTAGATATCGTTCAAACCAATTTTCGGTGGAAGTTTGCATGGTAATGTACATCATATATTTTTTTTAGTTTTAGGGTGAAATGCAGAATAGATGTACCGTAACGAAATCGTTATTAAACTGAGATTGTAATGAAACTGATAAATTGTTACGAAACTGATAATGATAGGGTGAGATCACACAAGCATTAAAAATAAATCAAATATTATTATTTGATTGTAGTATTTAATAATGTCGTTTTATTTTATAAATTTCAATTCATATAACATGTCTTTCTTTTTATTTATATTATTAAGTTATTTATTTAATTTATATTACTTAATTTCTTATGTAAAACAAACTTACATTTTTTTATATTTAAATATTAAATATCAAAAACTCATATTGTGAGCAAAACCTTAGTGTAACGAAACTGAGAGCTCAGTTTCGTTTCGTAACGAAACGTAACGAAACGTTACGAAACTGAAAAAATATACTGAGAAATCCTAAACTCAAAAATATCTCCTGCCGAAATCACTATTGATTTGACAATAATTTGTATCCCAGCGGACATAATAACTCTCACGCAAGAAAACTAAACAAATAACTTACAGATTGCACTTACCGGAAACAGGAAAATCGCGTTATTAACCCTGATATTTATTTTAACAGATGCAGGTCACGTATATTACCAACGAACTGCGAACCAAATGGCGGCTATCTAAATGCCAATATTTTGACATAACTTGAGAAAGTTTTGCTATTTTATAAAAATACAATTTATTTGTAGAATTGTTGTTATAATTGCGCTCAAAATGTCGTTACTAACCCTGAGTTACGAAATTAACAAAAATTGAGACAAAAATTAATACGCTAATTCTTATAACTAGATCATTTTATTTTCACTGCAATCTATTCCATTTCATAACTTAGATAGTAGGTGGTGATTTTAACCAAAATAAGATTAAAATAAACCAAGAAATAAAAAATGCTACTCATACAAAATCGCCAAATGGTGAAGAGACATTAAAATTTTGTATGAAAGCATTTTGCAATAAATTAAAGAAATATATATTAATTGTGTCTAAATGCATGTATCAAAAAAATAAAAAAAACGGGGCTTTAGAGAAATAAAAACACTACCCATAATTGTAGACATAATTTTAATTACGAAAATATAAAAACAGATATCTTGTTTAAAACTTATGGGACAAATTAAACTCTAACAATGTACATCTATTCTGCATTTCACCCTTTATCATTCTCTTATTTTAGAAGTTACGGGGGGGGGGGACACACATTTTACAACTTTGGAAGTGTCTCTCGCGCAAACTTTTCAGTTTAGAAGAAAATGATATTAGAAACCTCAATATCATTTTTGAAGACCTATCCATAGATACCCCACACGTATGGGTTTGATGAAAAAAAATTTTTGAGTTTCTGTTCTAAGTATGGGGAGCCCCCAAATTTTTTTGTTTTTTTTTCTATTTTTGTGTGAAAATCTTAATGCGGTTCACAAAATACATCTACTTACCAAGTTTCAACAGTATAGTTCTTATAGTTTCGGAAAAAAAGTGGCTGTGACATACGGACAGACAGACAGACAGACAGACATGACGAATCCATAAGGGTTCCGTTTTTTGCCATTTGGCTACGGAACCCTAAAAATTAGCAATAGCGTATTTTCCCTACAAGATCTATGTACATTTTGCGGATAAATTGAAATTCTCCGACAAAAATAAATTGTACAACGAAAATATTGGAACAAAAAAAATCCATACCTACTTTCGCATCTCACTATCTCATCTCATCTCACTATAATATTTTAAATGCGAAATTCACTTCTCACTAATATTATAAATGCGAAAGTATGGATGTTTGTTTGTTTATTAGTTTGTTTGTTCCACTTTCACGCCAAAACTACTGAACGGATTTAAATGAAATTTCGTAGATACGTAGATAAAGCATTCGGCTAACATACAGAATGTAACAAATTTGGTGTAGGACCCGTTAACTGGGGATTCTACTCATCGTACCTACTGAACAACTTTTGTTCTACGACTTTTCTCAAATCGCAAAAAAAATGTTTGGACTCTGCATACAAAAATGGCAAAATTGGCAAAAAATGCCAAAACAATGGCAATGGATCTTTGGTATAAGTTAAATAAAGTATTTTTATTAAAACAGGCGATCAATTTGTATGGAGAGTCCAAAAATTTTTTTTCTTCGTAGAACAAAAGTTGTTCAGTACGACGAGTAGAATCCCCAGTTAACTGGTCCTACACCAATTTTGTTACACCCTGTATGTAATAGTTTTATTGTGTTGTAATATAATATATATTTGTACATGCCTGTACATGTACAAATATATAGGGTGACCCTAAATTAGTTCTTGATACGAAAGTCTATGAATGTGCTCATGATAACAAACAACTTTCCCTAAGAAACCCATAGTCAAATCGCAAAAAAAAATTTTGAGTCTCCATACAAATCGATGAACTGACTGGCCAAATTAGTATGAAGAGTCCAATTTTTTTTTGCGATTTGACTATGGGTTCTTTAGGGAAAGTTGTTCGTTATCATGAGCACATGCATAGCCTTTCGTATCAAGAACTAATTTAGGGTCACCCTATATATTATATTACAACACAAACTAATTTTATACAGGGTGTTTGAAAAGTGCGTTTGATATTTTAAGGGGTTATTCAGAATCAAGTATAGAATACAGGAAAAATATTGAAAAAACCGATCTACAATAATTTTTTTGAGCGGATTATTTCAATATTTTACCTGTATTCTGTACTTGATTCTGAGTAACCCTAATCTCAAACGCACTTTTTTAAAACCCTGAATAATATAAAAATAAGTTCGCCAAAGAATCTTTTGCTCTCCCAGATGAAGTTATAAATTATGTATTTAACCATAACAGTTTTAATATGACAGATAAAATAAAAATCATATAGATACTCGTATCTATGAATTTGAAAGAACATTTTAACAGTAAGCTTGCTACAACCTACATATTTCTATAATTTTGCTACTACGCAGTAGAACTAAGAAAATACCCATATAGTTTACAAAAAAGTTCTGAACAGACTAAAATATATGGGCATTTTTAAAAAAAGTGACGCACTACGGATTTTGGTTGTCCCTTGGTATAAAATTGCATTTTAAAAAAATCTGAGACTACAACACCAAAATGGAAGTTTTAATTAAAATATCGTTTTTATATTACTTAATTTTTCATCAAAATCTAATTATAAACCTGTTTATATACAAAAATATTATCATAAATAAAAAACCTAATTTCTTAGTGCAATACTGTCCCTAAAAAGTTACCACTTCTTTGTTGCGTTATACAGGGTGGCCAGAAGATTGACGTCAAAAAAAAAAAATTAGATCCCTCGTATCGTGGGGTATCTGAATCACCCCCATGTATGTTCCGCGATTTTTCACGGTTCTCGAGTTATGATTTTTTTTCTGAATTTTCAAAATTTTCGACCTGACCAACTTTAAAAATTTCTAAACAAAAAAGTAGAACCCTTTTCGATAAGTTTTTTTTGGAAACTTAATCCTCATAAATTGTACTTTTAAGCATAAAATAATCAGCTACGTAACTTTCATGAATATTAAGTAAATTTTGGTCACAAGAGAAAAAAATACGTTTAGTGAATTATGACTTAGATTTTCAAATTTAAATCAAAAATCTAAACAGATGACTTAGTGGTTCCTGAGTAGGCTTAAAAACTGCACCATTCTCTTAGTTTTCGTAATCATTAAAAAAAAGTAGTACTTAATGAGCTAGTTTTGTTAATATCGGCCTTGAAAGATAGGGAGGTCATAAATTTTTAAAATTAGCTATCTGATGAAAAAAAAAGTTTGGTCATTTTATCTTTCCTTAGGTTAAATTAGTCTGTTAATTAACCAAAAATTACTGCAGAAAAACATTTTGAGGTTTCATTTATTCACTTTTCGATCAATTCTGGTGGATAACGGGTTGTAAAAGTACTTTTAGGCGCAATTCAAAGAATAAACCCGCAATAACAATAGGCGGCGATGATAAGAGATAGAATTATTGCCATCTCTCTCACTCTAGGTAGTGAAAGGGGCCGCCACTCTAGCCAGCCCGAAACAAATACCTGCCTCAGTCGTACTCACTTTGTGTTTACTGCTACACGCGTCGCCGCCATTTTAGTTGAATACATTCGCTCGCCTTACTTGTTGACTACTTTGCTCTGTTCCTCGACTGTTTTGCATTCTGATTCGGACTTTGTTTACTGTGAAAGTGTAAGTGATGAGTTACACATTAAGCGAATATGCAGAAATGCATTATTTTTATGGAGTTGCACAAGGAAACGGCCTTGAAGCAGCACGATTGTATCGCGAACAACTTCTACGACGTGGTGGGCCGCAACCTGAGAATTATCCCGACCATCGTGTTTTTACTAACACGCACAATACCCTAATGTCAGGCCGCATTCCTGGACAACGCGGTAATCGTGAAGGCATCCCTAGAACTGATCCAGATCGCAGAGAAATGGTGCTCGAAGAAGTTCAGCGAAATCCGTCTACGAGTACGAGAAAAATGGCTCGTGCTCTGGATATCCCAAGAAGTTCTATCCAGGCCATACTTCGCGATGAAGGATACCACGCATTCCATATCCAACGTGTCCAAGCTTTGCTGCCTACAGACCACCAATTGCGCGTGGAATTTTGCCAAACTATGCTACGAAAAGAGCAAGAAGATCCTGGATATTTTAATAAAGTCTTATGGACAGATGAGTCACGGTTTGAGCGATGTGGTATATTCAATATCCATAATTATCACACCTGGGCGATTGAAAATCCACACGAAGCGAGAGATTCAACGTTTCAACATCGTTTTAGTGTTAACATGTGGTCTGGTATCCTCAACGGTGAACTGATTGGTCCATTTGAATTGCCATCTAGACTTGATGGAGCAACATACAGAAACTTTTTAGAAAATGATCTTCCAATATTGCTGGAAGATGTGAGTCTTCAGCTTCGACGAACCATGGTTTTTCAAAATGACGGCGCTCCGTGTCACTATGCGACGCAAGTCCGAAATCACTTAAATGAGACATACCCCAACAGATGGATCGGACGCAGTGGACCAATTAGGTGGCCACCACGCTCACCTGACCTTAACCCCATTGACTTTTTCATTTGGGGTTATTACAAGGAAATAGCATACGCTCGAGAATGTTCGAGTGAACAAGAATTAAGGCAAAAGATTGCAGAAGCCGGACGTGTTGTGACAGAGAACAGGGAAGCCTTTAGACGATTAAAAGACAATTTTTTACGTAGGTGTAGAATGTGTATTGCTGTTGGAGGTGGCCACTTTGAAAACCTGTTGTAAATGTTAAAAATAAATATCGTTTTTACTTTATCATCTTTGATTTATTGACAAAACCACTTTTTACTTAAAACATTTTTTAACCAACTTCTACGGCATTTTTCATGTTAGTTTCTAGCATTCTCTATCTTTAAATAACCTAAGGAATGATTCTCTATCTTTAAATAACCTTAGGAATGATAAAATGACCAAACTTTTTTTTTCATCAGATAGCTAATTTTAAAAATTTATGACCTCCCTATCTTTCAAGGCCGATATTAACAAAACTAGCTTATTAAGTACTACTTTTTTTTAATGATTACGAAAACTAAGAGAATGGTGCAGTTTTTAAGCCTACTCAGGAACCACTAAGTCATCTGTTTAGATTTTTGATTTAAATTTGAAAATCTAAGTCATAATTCACTAAACGTATTTTTTTCTCTTGTGACCAAAATTTACTTAATATTCATGAAAGTTACGTAGCTGATTATTTTATGCTTAAAAGTACAATTTATGAGGATTAAGTTTCAAAAAAAAACTTATCGAAAAGGGTTCTACTTTTTTGTTTAGAAATTTTTAAAGTTGGTCAGGTCGAAAATGTTGAAATTTCAGAAAAAAAATCATAACTCGAGAACCGTGAAAAATCGCGGAACATACATGGGGGTGATTCGGATACCCCACGATACGAGGGACCTAATTTTTTTTTTTTGACGTCAATCTTCTGGCCACCCTGTATAGCAAAAACTATAAAAATACCTAAAAAAATAACCGCATGTGATGAAATATATATGTTATTTTAATTGAAATTACGAGTAAAAGTAAATTTATATAAGAAACTACTATTTAAAATAAATATAAAAAGCCTGTCCCTGGCAATTCGTCAAACCTGACATGTCAGGTTTAGTTACGGGAGGTTATGGTGATTTTATGAAATTGTTAAAGTATTTTAGTAAGTTTTGGGGAGCTACTGTGAAATGGCAATATTAAGAGCATAAACAAAGTATTCCGGCCTCCGTGTCATCTTTCAGTGTGAGATTAGAGTGCGACCGAAGTGGATGCGTCGATATTAGGTAAGTTTTTTCAATTTTTGTGTCAGTGTTTGTTACGGAGTTTCATAAGATAGGAGTGGTCTTATGTTTTGAACCTTTTAATTTTAAATAAGCAATAGTTTTTCCGACACGTTTTTGTTTCGTTAGTTCTACTGGATAAAATAGTTTCTGTTAAAAAGCTTATTTAAATAAGTAGTAGGGGCGAACGTTACGTCAGTTTCGGAACAAATTGGTGTGTAACATATTACCTGACTAAGAATGTAACGAAACTGACGGCATAAAGTCATAGGCACACAAAGTACATTTTTTATCAAAACTATACTGTAACATGTCTATGACTGTTAATTTGTACTGTATTTTTTTCTTTACCTTTGTATAAAATAGAAAATATAAAAGTGCAAAGGAAGATGTCCACTGTGTATGGATCAAAAACCCAGAGTCAATATGAACAAACTTATGCCAATAGTGTTCTTAGCTTTAACCAAATAATTTCACTAATAGGATAAATGCGAAGGTATGGATGTTGTTGTAGGTTTCACTTTCACGCCGAAGCTGCTGAACGGATTTGGATGAAATTCGGTGGGTAGATAGATAAAACACTCGGTTAACAAAAAACTTGCGTTGCGACTTAGGTAGCGTTATTGAGTTAATTCTAAGGAATCTATTGGCATACAGTGTGTTCGTATTTTTGATAAATTATTTATATTTTTTATTATTTCATTTTTTAATACCCTCACCTAACCGTTTTTTTTAGCAAAATGGCAAAAAGTGCAGCTGAGCGGATGAAAGAATACAGGGAATCCTCAAAAATATGAAGAGCAACGTAAAAAACAGTTGGGAAGGGTAAAATAAAAAAAGAAAAATAAGAAATGACAGATACTGAAAAACAAGAGCAGAGAGAGGCGTGGAAAAGGCATAAGAAAGCGCAAAGTGATTTAATACTTAGAAATATTTTTTGTTAACTACGTATCCTGTAAAATTTTAAGTTCCTACCTATTTCTAGTAAGATTTTTATGCTCGTTTTTTAATCATAAGTAACTTTATACTTTAATGTAAGAAGAAAGAAGATACTTTTTTTAAGGATCTGAAATAAAAATAATATATTTTCAAGTGACGTTTTATTTGTATTTTCAAATAAATTTCTTCCTGTAAGTAAATGTTTTTATTTATTTATTTATTTAACTGCGTTTCCTTCTAATCAAAGAATAAGCTTAGTGTATCCAAAACTTTACCTCGTCAGTTGCGTTCAAGACGCGTCAGGTTTAGTTACGGTCCCTATAAATTATATCGGAAAATATTTATTTTATTCAGTTTAGTTTTGATTCTGTTCTAAAATTGTATACTTTTTGAAAAAAAGGTAAATAGATCTTCCAGTTGTAACCGTCCATTGTGGGAGAATATTCATGCATACAAAAGAAATGTTAAAACAGTTCTTATATTATACCCTCAATGTAACGAAACACTACTTCCTAAGCACTTTCTTGGCATTAGTGTAAATTTATCAATTTTTTGGTCAAGAAGTGTTTTATTTAAGGAATATCTTGTAATTAAATCATAAATATAAGTACCCCAGATTCTGTACTTCTTTAGTAGAGTTCAAAAATAATCGTAACGAAACTGACCAATATTAGCTAGGCAAGCGTAAATATTTGTTAATTATTATGTAAATATTAAAATTAACATGAAACTTCTCTGTTTTTAATAAATATTATTAAATGTACTACATAACTGCATCATTAGATACTAAAATTATCTCAAAAAATTTGTGATACAAAGTTTCGAAACTGGCGTCAACATTTTTAAAAATGCCCATATAGCTATAGGTTTTGTCCGCCGCCCGCCTGTGTAATATCCTTATTATTACTGTTTTTGATGAGCACGAAAATAAACTTTTCTCTACTATAAGAGATTGCCAGCTCTTACTTCAGTTATACATACACACTACAATTACATCGGTTAAGAAGTTTCAGCATAAAATACATAGTGTACAAACGTTTTCCCGATTCTTCAGGAGACAAGTTTTTTTCTGGAATAATCAAAATATTATTTATTCGAAGTAGGTATCACTGTACACTTTTCGTATGCTTTTTTACCTAAGCTTTTCTACCTAATAATAAGCATAATGAACGAATTAATGAACTACCGAATAAAATCCCGTTCAAAGTTGTAATAATGTACAAAGCTTCATTAAAATCGTGAAATCCATTTTTGAGACAAAATAACAGAGAACTTCGGTTTTATGAGAGGTTATAATCATCAGCCAAAAGACGTCCATTGCTAACAAAGGCCTTCCCTAAGGATTTTCACGCCGTCCAGTCTTGCGCTGCCTGCATCCAGCGGCTTCCCGTTGTGGCAGGGGAGGGAATTTATGCCAGATAACCAGATTTTCTTTGTACCACCTTTTCAATATAGTAGATCATATAAAAATACAGAACCATTTTTAAGCAAAATATAATTTCTGTGTAGTTAAGCTGCCAACGCAAAAAATGAGTTACCAAAAAATACAAAAACGGCTGCAGATATTTTAAAAAATATTACGTTAACCCTAATTTTATGCAAATCAAAGGATTACCTTAAAGAAGTGGTCTAGGCGTTAGAGCACCGGCACACGCAAGACAATCGATTCCCATCAATATTTTTTGCCATTAACAATAATATACGTACTTCCTTACTCCTTCGTCGTTCTGTAACGCTCACTTCTCATTACTCGATACTAAAAATCACGTCGACCTGTGAATTCTGCCCCGGATCTATCAGATATACAGGATGTTTAAAAAAGTGCGTTTGAGATTTAAAGGGGTTACTCAGAATTAAGTATAGCATACAGGAAAAATATTGAAAAAATCCGCTCTTCATCTTTTTTTTCAGATTCCCATACTAAATCTGAATAGCGGATCAAGAATTTGTATGGAAAACTGAAAAACAAAGTGAAGAGCGGATTTTTTCAATATTTTTCCTGTATTCTATTATTGATTTTGAGTAACCCCTTAAAATCTCAAACGCAATTTTTTAACAAAAACATCTGCCCATATTATTTTTTATTCAGTAATAACTATCCCACAGGAATTATTAATTTTCCCAATTTTTATATAGCCTTTGTTCTGTTAATCTAGTGCTTAATCTACCTAATTACCAAATTTCATCCAAATTCAGTGACCAGTTTATGCGTTTCGCGTTTATTTATAATAAGTTAATGAGATACTGAGATGTTGCAAATCAACCTTCGAATCACCTTCAAATAGCATTACTTTTGGCTTCATCGAAAATCTGAATCTCTCAGAAAACCAATAATTTCCCAATACTAACATTTGCGCAGTTTACTCCGCAGATAGTATAGCTTATACTTATAAATGTTTTCGCCATTAGTCTTGTATTGAAAGCACAAAGCTCCTTTATGGAAACGAGGGAGCTTGTGTGGGAGATGACGCGTTGCTTAGACTGACCACTGGCTTTGTTCCCCGACAATGACTGGTTAATGAGATCAGGCTATCCCCTGAACCCCACCCCTACCCCCATATTTTATTAATTAATTCATTACAATAGAAACCTGGACGGCACTACCCATTGTTCGTCAGATAGTGACTTCGCAACAATGACCTTCGGGCTTCGGCCCGCCGATGCAGAGAGATAACTATTTACTGAACAATGTAAAATTTTCAATACGAAAATGTGCTTATTTACGTACAAAATCTGATATGTTTTGTTAATTATTTTATTTTATATTTGTTGAATAATAACGCTTTCATTGCTAACTTAGGGCTAGCGCAGCCTGAAAACGGGCTGAAAGAAGATTGTAGTAATCTGACTCTTTAATTTGGTATTTAATCACGCAAATAATAAACCATTACTTAGGCCATAACAAAATAAACTTAACTCGACAACATAAATACTCTTACCTTAATTTTTGATTTGAAATACGACCAAATAAGCAATGTTGCTTCCTCTGGGCCAGAATACATTTTCTACCTCTCACTCTGTATACTCATTGCATAAAAATATTATGAGCTGAATACTTGGTGACCACGTCACCAGCCTTTATGAGGAGCTAATGAAAACCTATAACCAGCCAGCTCTGTCCGCCGCCATTGTTTTTGAAGCACAATGAAGTGTCCTCACTAAAATGGGAGTCTGTCGGAGTTAGCATATGAATAAAGTGGACAAAGGACCCTCTTCAGTCCGCAGCGAAATTTTATTAATTGCCTCGCGCCATGGAGTTTTGCTGGTATGATGGTGCACATAAATGAGTTGTAAAAATACGATGAGAACAAGTTTAAACTTAAATCCCGTTATAGTTACTTAGAAAACGCATTTTCCGGTTATATTATTTACGCACACATGGGCAAAACGTTGTTTTACATTTTTGTATGTTCAAACCTATAAACTTATGGAGGATATATGGATTGAAAGGAATCTGAATAGTTGTAGCGAGGTGCTATTTCCTCGTTACGATACTCTTTCGTTCCTGGATCTCAAATAAGCCTTTCTTTTTTGGTTATTCCTCATTTGAATTCAAAATTCCCGCCATTTTTCATTAATCTGTTCCATTTTTCGTCACTTCTCCTCCGGTCTCCGATCCTGCACCACGTTTTTACCTAATATTTCCTCATATTTTATTGTTAATACTTGTGTTTAATACTCCGCATCTTATTCTATCATTCAAATCATTATACAAAGTTCGTGCAAAGTTGATTCCTTTTCTTCTCCTCGTCTACCTGAACCTGACACTGACTCCGGCTCAAGCACTCGAGGCTCCAGAGGCGGTTCCGAAATCGAGTCGTAACAGCCGCAGCTCACCTTCATACTCTTTCCCGTTACTCTTCATGTTTGCCGCCTACGGCTCCCCTGCTGGTCCGAGCCTCGAGAGTATCATACTTGAGCCGAAGCGCGCCATAGTGAATCAATAAATTTGTAATAATGAGAAACTGAAAATAAATTGTAGATCGGATTTTTTCAATATTTTTCCTATATTCTATACTTAATTTTGAGTTACCCCTTAAAATTTCAAACGTACTTTTTAACACCCTGTATAAAATGTTTTTTAGGTTTCATTAAACCTAGTACATATCAACTTTATCTTCGAGCGACTTGAAAAAAGTGTTTTTACTTCATATGAATACATAGTAAAGATCGAAATAGTGATCTAGTGATAGTGCCTAATTCGCCGCTAATTTTAATGAGTGAAAGACTAAATCAAACTTGATAGGTAGGTAATATTTAATTCACACAACAACAGAAAGAACATTTCTTCATTTCCGACGAAGTATTTTTAAGGTTTCTTAGTTGATGTCTAAATCAAACGGGTTTTAAAATTTTTCTGGATCACTTAGTTTAGACAAAGTTATTTCAAGTTTAAAGAAGCGTAAACTGGTAAAATATGATTGTTAAATTGATATGCGGTTGGTGAGCGAGATTGAATTTTGATTCTTGCATTCAGTGGCTCCCTCGTAGTGCATTCAGGATCGGCCGACCGTGCTCGTTGCAACTGCTATAAGTTCTCCAAATCAAGGAGGGTACCGAAATGTAACTTAATACATTTTGATGAGACATTCAGTGAATTTGTCTCTTGAGGTGAACTGTTATATGTCAGATAATTTAAAAATACTCTGCAATATTCAATCATTTTGTGGTTTTCTTTTCTTTGATACCCGGATAATACAATAGTTAATAAAGATGTGCCTATCATTATAGGTATTTACTTCTGTTTATGTCAGTGTCTCTTTCTATGATACTTGTATCGTTAAAATATTGTAATAAAACAAATCATGCCGCCCCAAGAATCAACACAGGCTCTAGAGAAGTCTTAAAGGCGTAAGATCAAACGGTTATTTCGGTACGATCACGATCATGGACGACGAGCTTGTTTTGAAGGACCTTGCGATTACGTGCTGAGTATGAGAACGCTTGAGACTCACCATATATACCATGTTTTTATATTAGTTGTATGTAATTCAGATACATAAGATAATATATAATTAATTAAGTTATCCACAAAAGCAGCACCATATAAAATGTTCGAATAAAGGATACGAGCAAACAAAACAGAACAATTAATTTAGAAACTCACGAAGATAATTAAAATAACAAAAAGGTAACTGGCCACAGAAAAAGGCCCAGACTCAGCATAATGTTGTTAATGCAAATTACATGCACAATGCTGTTTTTCAGCCGAGACCAGAAAAGGATGTTGTAATATATTAAAGTTTATTTTTTAGTTAATTACAAACGAATGTCTTTCTGTAAAAGCTTACTATAACTTTACTAGCTGTATGCTGTGCACAATACATAAAACACATTTGAAATTTGACTGTGTAACTCATATACCTACATATCCGATTAATTACATATAGCATAATAACTTTCAGTTCGAAAGTTCAGCTTTTTAGGGTTTCGTAGCCAAATGGCAAAAAACGGAACGCTTATGGATTCGTCATGTCTGTCTGTCTGTCCGTCCGTATGTCACACTATAAGAACTATACTATTGAAACTTGGCAAGTAGATGTATTCTGTGAACCGCATTAAGATTTTCACACGAAAATAGGAAAAAAAAAAACAATAAATTTTGAGGTTCCCCATACTTAGAACTGAAACTCTAAAATTGTTTTTTCATCAAAACCATACATGTGGGGTATATATGGATAGGTCTTCAAAAATGATATTGAGGTTTCTAATATCATTTTTTTCTAAATTGAAAAGTTTGCGCGAGAGACACTTCCAAAGTGGTAAAATGTGTGTCCCCCCCTGTAACTTCTAAAATAAGAGAATGATAAAACTAAAAAATATATATGATGTACATTACCATGCAAACTTCCACCGAAAATTGGTTTGAACGAGATCTAGTAAGTAGTTTTTTTTAATACGTCATAAATCGTAAACCGCAATTTACCTACAAAGAACTACAAGAACTTTTATTTTATGTTACTTGCTGCTACGGAACCCTTCATGGGCGAGTCCGACTCGCACTTGGCCGCTTTTTTGTTTCATCTGTTAAAGGGCTAGTGTAATTAAGCTTAATTTTCGAGTCTCACTAATTATTGACCCTTTCTTAGATTATTGCCCGTAGAAAAACTAGGGTCTAAAATCAGTCCTTGTACAGTGTTACAGTAGCGAGCATCAACGTCAACAGTTCAACTGTGAAAGTATTGTCCTGAGACAATGCAGTGACATGCCTACAGCCGCATTATCTAGCGCTGGGCGCACGGCAGCGCGGGCGCACAAAGCCGGCAAGGCCATCACCATGTCAAGTTCGGTGCCACCACGTACATATTTCGCTAAAGCTCCGCTACAGTAACAATAATGGCTCAGCCCCATTGTTTGGGCCCGTGGCACATTACGCTTTTGTCTCTGCCCTCCTCCGTTCCTCACAATGCGGCCAGGAAACAAGTGAGCCTTTACTTCGCCTCTTTTTGTCTCGGAGTATCGCTGCTTATTGTCTTCATTCGATTGTTCGGCGCTCTTCAGAGGGCACATTGTTGTGGACTCGGCCTGTGCTGAGCTGAGGCGGCGGATGTGCAACGCACCGCCGCCGCCGCCACCGCCACCGAGCCTATGCTGCTCTTTGAATTTAAATGCTAATTCTGTTGACAATAACTTTTACGCATGTTCCCCGAGTAAAACTTTTGAAGTATTCGTATATTAATAAAACCAAATAGGATCTCGTAATCGACTAAATATGCAACAAACAGAATTTTATTTGATGATTGGTCGGACGTTACTCAGTTTGGCTTGATGGTGGTGAAAAATTTTAGCGCTTGAGTTTGCAGATAGCCCCACAACCTCATTGTGTACTTGACCCCCGTTTATCGAATAGCCTAATCTTCTCAAGATATTGGAAGATACCCGTGCTTCAGCAGTGGGGATGATAATTATGGGTCGATAACGTAACCTACATTTCAACTGCAATTTTAACTTAATTAGTACAGCTAGTACCCTAAGTTAAGTGATAAAATAGTAAGCAGTTATATTAGAACGAATGTAAGCAAAACAAAAGTTCACATAATTCTCATCATATTTGCCATTTCAGAGTTCTACGTGATAGCTTTACGACCATGGCTTCTTTTTGATGTTTGCCCACTTTTGCATTAGCATTTTTTTTATCAACCCAATTCTGTCCATATTTGGCACACATCGATTTCTTTCGCAATGCACAAATTAAATTTTACGATAAATCATCTACTATATTAGTTAGTAAGGTGCAGCGACATCGATACATCCCTAATGAGTCGTGCACAACGCAAGTTGACAGCTGACCCCATCGATACACACTATCTGCAGTGATGGGCTGTATCTCAGTCGGCATTGTTCCTCACCATTGTAGGTTCCGCTTTGTTCCGGCACGCCTCGTTTTTCTTTTCGCTTTCAGAGACCTAAAAGTGGAGTTTCAGAACGGTCTGTTGCTGACTCGTCAAATTTACAAAAGAGGTTTTGTTTTTTAATTTAAATTATTTCTGATTCACATTTAGTAGGTTAATCAGCATTTATACGTATACTATTATTAATTACAAAATATCGTAGAATATACATACATGGGAGTGACACCTCTCTATATCATAATATCAGTATAAGATATGCTGCCTTTTGATTCTATATGTAAATGTTACTAAGTATTTGTACCTAAATCATGAGCTTCGCTGTGCTATAGGTTGAACTTGCGTGAAAACGAAAAAAACGAGGTGTAGGTACGTAGGTCTTCACAAAGAGACCAGCGAAGCATTCGAAAACCGTCCCCGATCTTTTCAAAATCACCCCTAAAGTTAACATGTCCCTACCCCATACATATTTCCCGCATTTTCATGCACAATAATATAGCGAGGGGGGCGGCGGCGGCGCGGCGCGGGCGGCGGCGGTCGGGGCTCTCAACTCAAATACTCCATTGACAGCGCCGAGCAAACTCGCTATAGCGAATTAACACTATTCAGGGAACTTTTCAAAGAAGACTACTCTGACATACAATTTGGTGGCATTCATAAAGATTCACTCCTTAGCTAGCTATGAATGGCTTTATGAATAACGTCCCATTTTAGTTGGAGCGAGCGCTCGCGTTCGCACTCAGTTTGCTTGTATTGAAGATTTCGTTTCAAAAGTAAATTGTCTAGAAACCTTACGAAATTATGACGAGAACAAATCATATTTGTTGAAATACAAAGTTAACATAAATTTGTATTTCAATATATGAAGATTAATTATGCTTACGATCAGAGAATGTTATTACATTCATTGCAGATATATCACAGGAAAAGAAAACAGATTAATTTAAGTATGGGCTGCAGTCATTTTTCTTTCCATTATGACGATAATTGACCACGCTGAATACGTTAAAAACAACCGACTTCAATCGCAACAACTCCAATTTTGCTATGTTTTGCTGATTTTCTCAAAAACCGCTGAATCGATTTCGATAAAATTTATATGGAACCACCTGTGAAGTATACCCTTTCAAACAAAAAAAGAATTTTCGAAATCGGTTCAGGCGTCTTCGAGTAATCGGTGAACATACATAAAAAAAAAGATTCCGACGAATTGAGAACCTCCTCCTTTTTTTGAAGTCGGTTGAAAACCATAAAGAATGGTGGAGAAACACTGGGCCAGTCCAATAGACCAATCCTACTTCCACCGTAAGTTTGGGTGGATAAATGTTTTATAAATAAAATAAAAGAATGATTTAGGAGCTCCTAACGACAAGCCACAAGTTAACATCAATAGATTCAGTATCTTATCTTAATCTTAATATAATTGTTAGTTCAACTATTGTAAAAATCCACGCTGGTTTCCAAAGCTCGACCTAGTTTGGAATCAGTGATTAACTATATAATGTGCATTATGTCTTTTCAAATAAATTATTTGTATTTTTAAATCAGTGAGACTACTTATCAGTTCATCAGGAAATTGTCTATGAGGCCAAACATAATTACTACTATTAAAAAGCATTGATATATTCTGTCCAGAATGGATGTAAGATAGTCAGTTTCTCATATAATTAATTTTCATTTTATTTTTTGTAATGAAAGTTCGCTTCCCAACATCTTCATCAATGTTTCGACATCATCATCAGTTATTTACACTTATCAGATGTGATGAAAGTTTCATCATGAAACCAACAGGTTATGAATTGTAGATAAATAGCAGCTAACCAGTTTTTATTTAATTCAATTTTTTTATTTCCATTATTTTTTCACATACGAACTACGTTATTGGCATTATAGCTATATAAATAGCGACTTGATTCAGGAAACTTTAACTACTTTAGTCTTGGATTATGTTCGCGTACTCTACATTATGTAATCCGTAGCATTTTCGTTTCGAGCTTTGTAGTGAAATCACTCGGTTAGCTGTGAAATTGGTAACCCACCCAGCAACGGGATTGGTAAGATGGCGCTAGCATAGCTTGATCCCAATTAAAATTCAGTCTTCATAGCTTCTTTCGTTACTACTGTAAAATGTTTGTATATCCATGACCTATATTTAGATACCAGTCAAGTGCGAATCGGACTCGTGCACCCAAAATGCCAGCAATAGGACCAAACACACAATATCACATACTTTTTGTGTTTTGTATATACCAAACAATTTAATTTCCATTCATTCACAAAACCTTGAAAAAAGAAAATTATTTTTTATATGAGGACAGTGGAAAGAAAACTACTTAAATTTTCCTTTTTTTCTCCTATTCTGTAAAAAAATTAAAAAGCTAGGTATCTATTAAGAATCATAAGATATATTAATCAAAACTGGAGCGGATAAACCTTTAAAAGCCGATAGATGGACGACTCGAAGTTTACCTAAGTGATAGAATCAGAAATAAGAGATACGTATGAGAACTAAAGCAGCTGACAAAACTCACAGAATCGCTTAACTGAAGTGGCAGTGGGCGGGGCACATAGCTCGTAGAACAGCCGTTGAGATTTTAAAGTTTTGAGTGGCGTCCGCGTACCGGAAGACGTAGCGTAAGCGGGCCTCCCACTCGGTGGACCAATGAACCTTGGAAAGGTCGCGGGAAGCCACTGGATGCGGGCAGCGCAGGACTGGTAGCTGGACTCTTACTGTGGGAGAGCCATGCTTCGGCACGAATGGGCCGGCTCGACCGGAGTGATACCACGGCCTCACAGAAAACGGACGTGAAGCAACGTTTGTTGTGTTTCGCCGAGTAAGCGAGGGTACCGGAGGCCCAACCCCCCCTCCCCATTCCCCCATACCATTTCAAAGGTCGGCAACGCACTTGTGACTTCTCCGGTGTTGCGGGTGTCCATGGGCGGCGGTAATCGCTTATCATCAGGTGATCCGTCTGCTACTTTGCCACCTATCACATATAAAAAAAAACGTGGAAAATTTTTGGGGGCAGCATCTGTTCAGCAGTTGACGTCTTTTGGCTGATAATGATTATGATGATGAAACGGACGGACGGACATCAGACAGTAACAAGATAGGCAAAGTTACCCTTTGTGTGCGGAACACTTGAGGTGTTTAAAAAGAGACAGAACTATGCTAGTGCCATCTGTGTTTAATTTTCACCGGTGGGTGTTATTAACCCATTTGTCTCCGCGACTGTACACATCATTTGCGAATATGGTGCTAGAGTGGACGCTTCGCGCTGGACACCAAAGTGTTCAATTTTCAAGATAAAAGAGTTCTACGTAGATAGCTGGATGAGGGCAGTGCAAGACTGGTCAAGACTGGAGTGGAAATCCTTGAGGGAGGCCTTTCTTCAGCAGTTGACGTCTTTTAGCTGATGATGATGATGAGTTCTGTGTAAGTAAGCTTATGGTAAAGCAGTAAGTTCTGTTAGCCCCTCAGCAATAACTCTTTGTTAGAAACACACATTTGTACCGTTTCCAGATATGTATTTACACGAATAAGTATTGGAAAACGTGGAAAACTTAAATGGAGGCAGCAGCGAGCAGTAAAGCGGGTCCACAAAAGGGGGTGATTTTGTAAAGGCCTCAGCTGTTTTCAATGGGCCTCAGTTTAACATTGCTCATTGAGCGATATTTTCTGTTCGCTATTCAAAGTAGGTACAGTGAGACATAATATGGTGTATAATATGATATCGTGTTGAAAAATCACCGAAAAAAACTGACGGCTCACACGCATCGTGTGTCTAGTGTTTGTAAGTTTGTTACCACTTTAAACAAAAATAATAAAAGATTTTAGACTACTGTTTAAAACTCAGTGGTCAATCTACTGATCGATTTTGGGCAATATCAGCAAAATTTTAGTACAAACTTTATTATATTTTTCATGAGAAGCTAACATTTAAGTAGGTATTGCTACACCATTTTATTACATATCTCATGTACAAAGCTCCATCTTCTAGCAAACCTTAAATTTAAAAAAAGGTAGTGTGGAAGGAAGGAAGGTAGTGTAGGAAGCCCATAAAGTCTTTCTACGGTTTCTAAAAGGAAAAGGAGGGAAAAAATGACAAATTGTAAAGTTAGTAATAAGGTAAATGTATTGCGCAGTTTAGCTGTTTAAATCTACGTTTTGTGAGTTGTCATATCAAAGCATCGTTGAAATGGCCTTAAAGTTTGCGTACTTCATAAAATTATACGGTAGGGATACTTAACTTTAATGAAGCTTAGAAATTATTGCGGAGGTAACCTCCACCAATCCGGACTTGGCCTTTGTGTGTTGAGTACGCCGTAACCTTCCCAAGGTGTGGGAAGTGACCCGTGCCCCTGCAGTGGGGACGATATGGTTGGGTTGTTAAATTTATTTCTAACTGTACCTATACACTACGCAGACCCAGAAACAGGCAGTAAAGTCCTCATTAAAGGGAGGGCCCTAAACTCCAGCCAGCCCCTTTCTTTTCATTTGTTCCATTTTAAAATTCAAATTAAAAATTAAGAAAGTTTTATGTTAATTTTGGTTTGTAAGATTTCGTTTTGTTCTTTTCAGGGTTCCGTATCTCAAAAGGAAAAATGAACCCTTATAGGATCACCCGTGTGTGTCACAGCCGATTTGCTCCGAATCTACTAGACCGATTATGTTGAAACTTGTTACACATATGTATCCTAAAAGTGAACTTGAATGGACTGTCATATTACACCAACACAGATATAGGCACATCAGCTATTAGCTGCTCGCCTATTACTTAATAATAATAATAACATATATAGATTTCTTTGACCCAAACAAGTACGTGAACTACGGGCACTTTTGGGGGGCAAATAAGACAATTAAAAAAAGTTTTGCAAACTGTCCCGTGCCCGTGTGCATATCAAATGAAAGAGTTTCTTAGTTACTTTTTTACTTAAAAATGTTAGGAAAACCTAATAAGAAATCTGTGGTCTTAAAATAACATTGTGCGTACTGGGAGATGTATGGGAGTTTTTTTTACTACGGAGTTAAATTTTCCTTCAATCTGACTAATCTTTTCGTTAGAGCAATGTTTGGTGCTTTTATAGTTTGTTTGTCGGAACCCTCGGAGCGCGAGTCACCTCGTTCTTGTTCGGTTTTTATGTTTCAGCGAAAGTTTCACATTTGCGTGTGTTTCAAATATCGACAAAAGTATCGCAGTTTCCTTTATTTCATAAAATAATCTCCACATTAATTTAAATAATTCCGTAAAAAATTATAACTATTAAGTAGTCGATAATGTAGCTCACTATAATATACCTATCTTTACAATCTAGGCACAAAGCTGGTTTTTAGAATAATTTGGAATGTGAGGCTAGTCTTATTTCAGGGCAAGTGTCTCAGTGATCATGAATGAGTGAACCATGGCGCAATCACCTACCTGGCGCGGACGGCGCGTAGGGTTGCCAACTTTTTTTTAGAAGGAATAGAGTATATCTGATTTCAGAGAGGATAAATAAAGAGTACAGATTAATAAATAATCGACAATGCTGAACACGTTAAACAACCGACTTCAATCGTAACAACAAACATTTTGCTATGTTTTTTTTTGTTTTTGTTGATTTTTTCAAAAAGCGCTCAATCATTTTAGATAAAATTTATATGGGACTACCTCTGAAGTATTACGATTACCTATCAAACAATAAAACATCATCAAAATCGATTCATAACATACATTCAATCGCGTAACATACATACAAAAAAAAAACATACAGTCGAATTGAGAACCTCCTCCTTTTTTGAAATCAGTTAAAAAGAGTATAATTTATTTTAAATTTTAAAAATGAATACTCTATTTTAGAGTACGGTTGGCAACCATAGGTACCAATTTCTTCCTATTCAATATGCCTGCGCGCCGGATTTGCTTCCGGAATCAGAATGATTAGGAAGGCACGTGTATCTTACATTAGGTACGTCATATTGTAGGTGACAAATAGATGTGCTATAAATGATTGTCCGATAGAACGGTGCAGAAAACGAATCATCATCGTGCGAATGCTGTACACTAGTGCTACAAACTAAAACAACATCTGTGCTTGCTAACATCGCAACTTTGGTCTGAGGAAAATCGACACAAACGATTAGTGACACTTTTTGACAGAAGTGTGACTTCGCGCCAGTGCTACACATCTCTAATACGACCACAATACAACACTTATTACTTCAAATATAACGAAAGTTTTTCGCTAATTAGGCGTATTTTTATTGTTTTCCTCATAATATACAATAAAACGTACAAACAAAAAGTAATAGGTGTTTAATTTTGTGGATACTGCTCTCATAAGAAAGAAGGCCGCAAACTATACGGAAACTCCATATACAGGAATGCTGCGATATACAGAATGTTAAAAAAGTGCGTTTGAATTTAAGGTTACTTAGAATCAATTATAGAAAAACTGAAAAAATCCGATCTACAACTTTTTTCAGTTGTCCATACAAATTCTTGATTCAAGTATAATAATCTGAAAAAAATGGGAGTGCGGATTTTTTGAATATTTTTCCTGTATTTTATAAGTACTTGATTCTGAGTAACCCTTTAAAATTTCAAAAGCACTTTTTTAACACCCTCTATTATGTATATTAAATTAAAACAACTCTGTATAAATACTAAATTTATTTATTTTATTTATTTATCTTGTTTATTTTTACTGAGGAACAATTTAGTTTGTTGAACTAGGGTCGTGTCAATTTTCAGTTTGTCGCGCACTGGCGTGCATTTGCAGGTGACGATTCGCAGTACCGCTCTGTCGAACAATCATTTATCGGACCAGACATCCGTTTGTCGCACTCAAGTGTGCACTATTAGACGACTAGTGATTTTATAGTGAGTAGTAACATACAAGTATTTTTTGTTGAGATGCCTTCATTTCGCCTGAATATTTCCCTAATCCACAGCTTTCTCAGCTCGAGTTGAACAATAAAAGTATCGAACAATAGAATCAAAATCGCGTCTTTATTTTACAGTGTATAACAGAGGCTGTTGGAATTCGTAATTTCTTTGATTCCCGCCCATTGTGGGACTGATAAAAGCGACACTTTCAGCCCCTCGTCTGAATGAACACCATTATACCGACACAAAAGTGGATATTCCAAACAAAAACATCATTCTCGCCGTTATTGCGCGCCTCGTGTAAAAAACAATTCAGACTATTTTACATTCCATTATGATTTTGAACAATAGTTGCTGAAAATTTACATTTCAGTGGTTTATTCTCTTCGAACTGTACCTACCTACCTATTCTATATGGTACATTCAGTTAGGGTGCTACAACCTGAGACAATGCTACAACTAAAGTTATAACTGTTGGGTGCTTACCTGTTTCAAGATACTTCAAACATTTTGACCGTATACATAAATGTTTATGCGGCTTGTATATTCAAGAAATAATATCAAGGAAAGCTTCAAGAAGAAAGAAAGAAAAAAGTAAGGGAAAATATCAAGGGACTAAAGAATAATCATGGCAAAGTTTCGTTTACTTATATGAGATTATCTAGTGTTATTTTGTTAACTGGTTAAACAATCATTGGTATCGTTGATGTCTTTTGTATGGCCGACCCATTTCCCTACAAATAGTGTAAAAATTAATGTCACATCAAGATGAATCGTACTGAAAGATAACTCTATGATATAAAATGGACTATTTACCTTCCATAAAACTATTACTTGATGAAGATATTTCCTGTCATTAGGATTTTGTATCCAAAGGGTGCCAACGGAACTTCGCCTACGCCTACGCCGCACCGCACCGTCTCGCGTAGAACCTTTAAATGGACGTATCTTTTGAACCGTCATAGGTAGCCGATTGAAATTGTCACAGATTTTTTTTTATTATAGCATAGTATGTAATAAAAAATAGGGGTCTCCAAACAAGAAACGTAAATTCGAGGTTTTTTGTATTTCTTATATCGTAAAAAGGTAAAACGAGTAGATACACACACGCTTCAAACATGGTGTGATTATAATGCAAACTCTAACAATAAATCAGAGTGTTTCCTGTAAACCTTTTAATAAAAAAAATATAATGTCCCATACTTGACTGCCCTACCCCTATTCTTTGCTGATTATGAATATTGATTGCTAATTTGTATTGATCAATCCTGTGCATAAAAGAAACGTCGCGCTCAAAAGTTGTACCTATACAGGATGTACATAACAAAATTGGTGTGTCCTACACCAATTTTGTTTCGAAAATCGCAAAAAAATTTTTGGACTCCATACAAAAATGGCAAAACAGATGATTTTGTATGAAATGTTCAAATTTTTTTGTGTGATTTGAGCAAAGTCGTAGAATAAAAGTTGTTCAGTACGATGAGTAGAATACCCAGTTAACGGGTCCTACACCAATTTTGTTAC
This sequence comes from Coleophora deauratella, assembly GCA_958295455.1. Taxonomy (NCBI): domain Eukaryota; kingdom Metazoa; phylum Arthropoda; class Insecta; order Lepidoptera; family Coleophoridae; genus Coleophora; species Coleophora deauratella. The sequence goes on from OY282388.1 coordinate 5,226,827, forward strand.
ACCCTGTAGAGCAAGTAGAAAATAAGATTATTTAAAAGAATGAGTTCATATTATAGATGTAATTATTCTTAATAAATAATAGCCTATACCTACTCGAGTCGACAACAGAACAACTTTTGTACTATGATTTTGATAAAATCGTAAAAACATATTCACAAAAATTAAAAGCTGATGGGTCGATTCGACTTCAACATTTTTTCCGACTTCAACAAAGGGGCCGTCCATTAATCACGTGATGTTTTTTAGCAACTTTTTAGACCCCCCCTTCCCCCTGGTGATACGTGGTGAGGTTTTAGACTACCCCCCCCCCACCTCCCACCCGAAATCAAGTTATTTTTTGGTACAAAATATTATCTTTAAATACAGGTAAAATAATGTAATTTAATTCTGGAAAATTCAGGACCGTGATAAAAATATCCAGACAGACATAAGATTGCAGGTTGTTTTTGACTGCCTGAAGCCGTTTCGAACCTTGGGAAGAGTTAAAAACAACATAACAACAACAGTTCGACGTTTGAAAATTACTCTAGAAATCGCATTAACGAAAAAATAAAACACGTGATATCTCAGTACACCCCCCCTCCCCCTTGTGATATTTCGTGATTTTTTCTGAACCCCCTCCCCCCCTTTTGAGCATCATGTGATTAATGGACGACCCCAAAGTTGTATAATTGTACACAATAAAAGTGGTTCAGTTTTATAGGTAGAAGAGTAAAGGATTTCTACCGCTTTTGTTACACATTGTATAAAAATACAGGATCGAAACCTGGGTTGTTCTTCAGTTTTTTCCAACGCTGCTCAATCGACTATCGATATAACAAAGTGTTGAAGTGCTTGTAAGAAAATGCGAGTTTGCCTCCAGGACCAGAATTCGAAACCTATCCGGCTGCCGAGAGGGTTGAGACCGGGAGACGTTATATCTCCGAAATATCTCTGTGCACCGCTGCCTGGAAAATGCTTTCAAGCTTCTGTACTCGGCTTTCACATTAACGGCGAGCACATCACTCACCGTCGATTCGCTGACGATATCATGGTCATTCATGTCTGAGAGCTTGGAAGAGGCACTATGCTCGAGGCTGGGTGACCATCTAAAAACTGGCGAATCTGTCCCACACTGCCAAAAAAATCTGCCACACTATGTGGAACCCCGATCACTTAAGTAATTAAGAAAATAAATCTTATTAACGTTTCTTTAACGTTCATAATTATATGGTGTACCTTGGGCGCTCCTACATAAAAATTTAATAAACGGGAAATTCCCGTACTATCTGGCATGAGACAAAAGTTGCTAGCTCAGTATGTAAATTAATTTTCTACCAAATAAGTAATCATTAACAAAAGACTTATTAACTATCTTGAGAAGAATAACATTCTAGCTCCAAATCAATTTGGCTTCAGATCTGGTAAGAACACCGAAAGTGCGGTGCATGAACTTATTGAATTTGTAGCAAAAAATTTGGACTGCGGCAGACGCTGCTTGGCAGTGTTTCTTGATCTAGCCAAAGCGTTCGATACGGTCTCTGTTCCCATCCTATTAAAAAAACTTGAGGAAATTGGCATCAGAGGCAAACAACTTGACCTTTTTGAAAGTTATTTAACCAACAGATTTCAATCCGTTAGAGTTGATGAATTCCTGAGTAAAAACTTACAAGTTGAATGCGGTGTACCGCAGGGCAGTATTCTTGGTCCCACTTTATTTCTACTATATATTAACGGTCTTTTTTCAATGAATTTCCCTTCAGGTAAAGTTATTTCTTATGCTGATGATACTGTCCTTCTTTTTGCAGATAGTCATTGGGATAAAGTTTTTAAATCAGCCCAATTCTCATTCAATAAAGTACTGACCTGGCTGCGACATTACAAACTTACCCTAAATTCTGACAAAACCAAGTATATTACCTTTTCAATACGCACTACTACTCAGCCTTCTTCCACATACAACATTAAGGCACACAGATGTAATTCCACGAACTCAGTAAATTGTTGTTGTCCACTGCTAGAGAGAACCGATGATATTATATCTCGGAGTTATATTAGATAAGCACCTTAGTTTTAAGAAACATATCCAGCTTGTTTCGGGGCGGGTTCGTAAATTAATTTTCATATTTAAAAACCTACGGCACTTGTTAGAATTTTGTGTACTGAAAAATGTTTATCGAGCACTTTGCGAATCTATCTTAAGTTACTGTATTTCATGTTGGGGAGGTGCACCTAAAACCTTTCTTATAACTCTTGAGAGGGCGCAAAGAGCAGTTTTAAAAGTAAGCACTGTCAAGGCTTTTGATTTTCCCACTGCATCGTTGTATAAAAACTGTCAAGTTCTTACAGTTCGGCAACTATTTATTTTAAATACTATTAAGAAGCAGCACAGGACACTAGTCTATGATCCTAATATGATTAATAAGCGTCGTAGGGACATTGTATTTAAGTTAGATCACAAATGCAATACTAGTTTTGGGCGCAAATACTTTAACTTCTTGGGCCCATACTTATATAATGTTATTAATAGACACTTGAAAATTTATGAAATGAGTGTATTTGAATGCAAAAGAGTTTTAGTTATTTGGCTTCTGGACAAATCTTATGATGACACTGAGAACCTTCTGTGTATCATGTCATAAACAGTAATGTTTGTTTAAATATATTTTAAAAAAAAATATATATTTAAACAAACATTACTGTATACAGTATATATATATATATACTGTATATATACTGTATATACTGTATATATTACTGTATAGTAATATATACATAATTCTAATAGTAGTTAAGTCGGTAACTATTGAATTTTTTAACTGTATATACTGTATATATATACTGTATATATATATATATGTATTTATATACTGTATATACTGTATTAACATATATACAGTATATATATATATATATATATATATGTATTAACATATATACAGTATATATATATATATATATATATATATACTGTATATATGTTAATACAGTATATACAGTATATAAATACATATATATATATACAGTATATATATACAGTATATACAGTTAAAAAATTCAATAGTTACCGACTTAACTACTATTAGAATTATGTATATATTACTATAACTTAGTTCATTTGCTGTATATCGTTGGTAAATGTATTCTAGGGGGAAGGGCGCTTGCTTATCCTAAAATATAGGGTTCTTCCCTACTTTAGGAAGTAAGACCTTGACCCACAATATTATTATGTCTCTTTACCATACGTTGTGTGTGTACATTTTTTCTCTATGTTAGTCTTATCTTAATTGTAAAACATTTATGGCGAATAAACTTATTATTATAATAAAAAATAAAGTTAATATTAGGACAAAGAAAATTATAAGTTTTCTATTGGTATTTCAAAAATAAAAAGGATTTCCTTGAAATCTGCCAAATTCTGCGACTTTTCAAATCGTCAGCTTATTCTGCCAGAGTAAAAATTTTGTAGCCAAATCTGCCCAAATGGCAGAAATCTGCCACAAAAGGTCACACTGCTCGATTGACTCAGTAGTGAGTAGAGTAGAGTAGAGTTTTACACTGATATCAGAAACTAATATTGTTTGTTAATTTACCACAGATTATCTCACTATTATCTAACAATATTTATCCAGAAATGTTTCAAAATCATGAAAATACCGTAACCTGCCTGAGATTTTTTTGGTTATAATATAGTAGCTAGCGACATAATTACCTTTATAATAGATATTTGTACGGTATTTTTTTTAACTCTGCGGCTACAAAATATAGAATGGGTGAATCAAATTGCTATGTTAGATAACTTGTCTAATGTGAGATGTCCCACAAGATAGACTAAAGCTAACGATGGTGTCGATTCGGTTTTAACGATTAAACTTATTTGACAGGATTAAACTTAATTTAAGTGTTTTTGTATCGAAAAGACATGGACAGGACGCATAAATTAAGTTTAGTCCTGTCAAATCGTAAACACCGAATCGACACCAATAAGTAATAAAAACTACTTAGTTTTTAATAAATTATGTTTTTCCGAAAATATGGAAAAAGTCCGACTTTCCTTAAATTTTCGGCTCTAATGTCACATTTAGAGTTAAATTGTATTTCATTTTTCAATAGTATTAATGATCAGTGATTGCTTCACATAACTGTATTTTTTTTTAATAATGAGTAAATTTGATTTCGCAGCACTTTCTTTAACTTTTTTTCTACACTAACAATTTTCTTGTAAGTTTGACCAGCAGTGGCTTTTTTTTATACTACTGCTTGTCAAAATTACTAGAAGATTTTTAATGCATTTTTTTAACCGATTTCAAAAAAAGGAGGAGGTTCTCAATTCGCCGGTTTTTTTTTTAATGTATGTTTACCGATACTCGAAGATGCCTGAACCGATTTGGAAAATTATTTTTTTGTTTAAGAGGGTATACTTCATAGGTGGTCCCATATCAATTTTATCGAAATCGATTCGGCGGTTTTTGAGAAAATCAACAATAACATAGCAAAATTGGAGTTGTTGCGATTGAAGTCGGTTGTTTTTAACGTATTCAGCGTGGTAAATTATTAAGAAAGTGCTATGAACTCAAAATTAGGTCATTAAAAAAAAAAGAGTTTACAGTTAGGTAAAACAATCACATAATTTAATACTATTGAAAAAAGCGTCGGTGGCTGTCTGGTTGTGGGTTCAAATCCTGGCCAGTGCACCAATGAGTTGCTCGAAACTTACGTGCATTTTCATACCGACTGCTTTAACGGTGAAGGAAAACACCGTGAGGAAGCCTGCTCATCTGATTTCTAGATGTGTATGATGGTCACGTTGCACACGTCCGTAGGTGTAAATCTAAATGCCCTACACGTGACCGCGAGTGATGCTAAGTGCAACACTAGGCAACCGCCGTCTAGTCCTTGTGGATAAAACGGTTAAATGTGCCACACGGTAAGAAGACGACTATTGAAAAAACCGGCCAAGTGCGAGTCGGACTCGCGCACCGAGGGTTCCGTATAAATTCATAATCACACATGTCTTGAACTCTATATTTTTTATATTTGAGTTGATTGAATGAAAGGTAATTTGCGGTTTACGATTTATGACGTATTAAAAAAAAACTACTTACTAGATCTCGTTCAAACCAATTTTCGGTGGAAGTTTGCATGGTAATGTACATCATATATTTTTTTCTAGTTTTATCATTCTCTTATTTTAGAAGTTACGGGGGGGGGGGGGGACACACACATTTTAACACTTTGGAAGTGTCTCTCGCACAAACTATTTGGTTTAAACCTCAATATCATTTTTGAAGACCTATCAATAGATATCCCACACGTATAGGTTTGATGAAAAAAATATTTTTGAGTTTCAGTTCTAAGTATGGGGAAACCCCAAAATTTATTGTTTTTTTTTCTATTTTTGTGTGAAAATCTTAATGCGGTTCACAGAATACATCTACTTACCAAGTTTCAACAGTATAGTTCTTATAGTTTCGGAAAAAAGTGGCTGTGACATACGGACGGACAGACAGACAGACAGACAGACATGACGAATCCATAAGGGTTCCGTTTTTTGCCATTTCGCTACGGAACCCTAAAAAGCACAAAATAACTCTAAACGTGTCACTTAGAGTCGTAAGTAAAGTTGGACTTTTTTCCTGTTTTCGAAAAACATCATTTATTAAAATCTATGTAGTTATTTTTTATTAGCTTTAGCTTCTATCTGCTGGGACGTTAGATCTACCATAGCAATTTGAGTTACCCATTCTGGGATCAATCAAGCATAAATAATCAGTAATAATAACGCATTTTCCATCTGCTATTCTAAGTATATATTGCGTAAAGGATGGATATTTACATGTTGTGGATTTTAGTATGACAGAGTTGTAATGTTATCGCGTGTTTTGTTTTTTATAGGTGAAGATTTTTAATTGGCATTTTGTTATTTACTGCTTTGTAATTATATTGTTTATTTTGCTGTTAATCTTCCGAATAGTAAATAAATAAATAGTATGACAGAGAGTTCTAATGTTATCGCGTGTTTTGTTTTTTATAGGTGAAGATTTTCAATTGTCATTTTGTTATTTACTGCTTTGTAATTATATTGTTTATTTTACTGTTAATCTTCCGAATAGTAAATAAATAAATAGCTATTAGCTCCATCTATCGAGTTGCGTACAAACTTTTGCATTGCTACGCCATCTGTAGCGTAGAATAAGCAGCGTGATAGAGTATGGTAATCTTTGTATCACCTAGTTTTCATTTACTCGGCTCCGCATAGATGGCGTTTTAGCGGAATTATGCTGCGCCACCTCACCACATACGAAAAAGTACCTATTTTAGGTATGGCGCTAGTTGTCAGCAGTCATAAAAATCAATCAGTGTTTTTTTTTTGTAAAATAAATGCTTTCAAATTCCACCAAAAGACTACTGGTGGGTAGTGGTTTAGAGTAAACCTCCTAATAGAGGTATTGATAGTAGGTAACACAGTATGTTTAGAATAAACATATGCTCTAAAAAAAGGTTCTCTGAAGTAGTGATGTGTTATATGAAGTTGTGTTTAAGGTTGCTGTAGTTCCGCGGGATATCTTTCGTCATGCATGAACACTCTTGAAGTTCGTACCTATCAATATGCAATCCTCGCTTGTTGATATTATTTATTTATAGACAGATTTGTGCACCTTACTCTCTCCACTTTGATGAAAAAAACTTTTTTTTTTATCTAAGCTCTCTATATACTCGGATAAAAGAACAGAGAAAATATTTCTTTCATCTGAGTCTTCATGACAATTTTCGACAAAATTTCGTCGTCAGCGCCGCGATTTTTTTTCGGTAGATAGGTATTATGAGTAGGTAGTTCTTGTATAAAACATATGTTTTTTTATTTTTTCCATTCCATGTACTTTCTTATGAAATAGAAACAATTTAAAACAGAAAATATGTATGGTTTTTATGAAAATATCGTGCAGTTACCATATTTACCATGTACCTATCACCGCTAATTAAACGTCCATAAAGTAAGGTTTTCAGTTCGTATTTAAATAGGTACCTACTTGCTAACAAGTGCAATTTCATAATAAGAAACGTGTCTCAATTTTTGATTTTGGCAACGCGCCCGTTTAGCAGAAATGTTTACGCCATGAAAACGTGACCAAGTTTATTTGAGTATTATAGATAGTATAGGCACCTATCTGAATCGTTGACAATATTATTGTTTTGAATGGCTCAAAATAACTCTTCCAAAGCACTAATTACGTAGTTTAACTATCATTTAGGTTCATTTCCAGCAAGATTATATACCTACCTAATGTTTTGGTCGCTTGGATTTCAAATAAAACTACATCAAATTACATATAAAAATATTTTTATTAAAAACATTTTGGTAACATTTAATAAGAACACTTAGGTAAAAATAAATCGACCTCAAAATTATTTCAAAAGAACAGCCTGGACTGGAAGTTCACGGGGGAAGCCGGAACAGCAAAAAACTAAGATAAATAAAAACAATGATAACACTCTAGGCAGAGACATGTCTAATTGACAACCAGAATTAAGGCATCGCAAGAATAATTATTTAAGTACGATAAAATACCTACGGCTATTATTATAATTACAACAAATAAACACCTAATGTCTATCGTTCAGTGCGTGCGCGGCCGGAGGAGCCGCCATGCCGCCGGGCCGGTCGCGGGCGGCCAAGCCCGGTGGCCGGCTGCCGCGTGCCGGCTTCCGGGTGCGGCGCGGCGGGAGGCACGCGCCTCTTCTCCGGCGCACGACCCTGTACAACTCTCTTGGCAGGGAACTTACATCGAGTATTATTGCCACTAACATTATTCCTTTCCACTCACGAGACAGTTTGTTTGCCACTACACCGTAATTATAACACTACTAAATACTAAAACATCCCAATAATACGAAGCTATGTTAAAATTTTACCTAACTAATAATAATCATATTAACATCTTCGGCTAATTTTGATACTAGAATGATATAACATCATCTCATATTGTACTCTTAAAATTACGCTGGATTAAATTAAGGTGAGGAATTACATTTGTTATACATAATATTGCAAGCATTACTGAGATTGTGCATGTTACGTGATTTTATTACAAATAACAACTGAAGTCTTAAAGTTAGGGAGGAAGATGTAGCTTATATGTAGCGTACGCGGGTAGGGCCTCCAGGAGGCGACTCTACAAACGGCTACGACAAAGGAACAGTCATAAAGATTAAATTACGAGCATTGGCACTTCAATATTAAATCTTAATTACACTCTCGAAATAGCACTGCATATCAATAACCAACTTAAAAACTAAATTCAGATCAGTCATTTATGATATCACATCAAAATAAACAGGGAAATACATATGTGATTTATCGATTGGATATACTATATTATAATATTATATATTTTCTTTTCAAAAGAGGTATTAATTTTCTTAAGGGTTACTAAAAATATTGAGCTCTGCGCCGCACGCGACGCATTATATCACCATAATACGAGAACAACATTAAACCAATATGTTTTGGTACTTGGAGTTCGTTCGTCTCCGAGTTAATCTATTTAGCTAAACCTACATAATGCTTAACCGTAATAAAGACTGGACGCGCGGCCGAACCGGTGCGGCGCCTCGGGCCGAGCCGGCAGCGGAGCTCCGTACTGGAATACGGCGCCGCCGCGCCGTCAACGGCTGGCGGCACCAGCGGCGGACAGCCCGACCGCGACGTCTAGGCAATAAACCCTTCATCCTTATACAATTTTTGTTACAAAAATACTGTCATTTGACTACAGTTCGTGAGAAACAATATAATTTTAAATGTAATAAACAGTACATAAAATAGAATATATAATATGTATAATATCATGTATAATGATTTGACTAAACAAAATAATAAAATGCAAATCGAAATGATTAAAACAATTAAAAATCACTTGAAAGAATTGGAAGGTACTAAATTGATATTTTAGATTTTTTTAAATAAATAAATAGCACAACAACCAAAATATTTGGCTATGTGGATTAAATAAATATTAACAACTACTACCCTTGGCTGCTAACTTAAACACAAAACTGGAATGCAAATATTGCATCGCACCTCGGCCTGGGCGGCTGCACTGCGCCATCGCCAGGGGCACAGGGGCAGCGGGCACTACTACAAGTGGGAGACTCACACCAGCTACTCTTATAAAACTGTGCGCTTTGCTCCAAATACTATCTTTGAACTACATTCGTTTGCAGCAATGTCATTATAAATAACTTAGATAACTAAAAATAATATGAATGCAACATTTGATTTAAAAAAAACGATAACAACCATTTTGTGAGTAAAAATATGTGTGACTGAGAATACAGCACACTAATTTAGGCAAAGTAAACTGCGATAAGTGGCATTGAGAAATCGTTGTCAGCTGCATTCTGAGATCCATGCTATATGTTCAGTCAATGGAGACCCACTGAATAATTATTAATATTCTTTTTGTAAACGCTTAATGTTTAATGTTTGTGTTCATAGCCCCATAAAATAATTTGTTTATTTGAGTGATCGAAAGGAAAAATAGATATTATGTGAAGACAAACAAAGTTACCTACACATTTATAAAATGCAATGCGATTAAATTGAATATGAAAAACAACGTATTGATATAGATAGGCATTAGATTTAGCTAATGTAAATAAACACGTGGATGTTGGTCCCTTCCAAAACATTTTCTAAAACATAAAATAAATTTTGATATTTTAAAGACAATTTTGAAAACTACGTAAGTATTGTATTGTCTCATATCAACAGTTTTTTTTATATAAAAATAACTTTGTGGGAAGTATTCAAAATTGTGTACAAACACTTCAGTTCCAATTTAAAGCTGATCACAACGTAGCAGAACTAAAGTTACACAAAGGGACAATATTGATAATTATTTTTTATGAATGTTCGTAGTTAGTATGTTTAACATTTAGGTACTTACATGTAATTGAAGAGACTCACACTATTAAATATCTTGACTAAATTAAGAGACCACGAATATTACATTTTATATATGCACATACATAGAGATATTGCCAGTCTGTTAAACGACACTTACTATTATTTCACTAAGCCCAGCTTCTGGGCACATCAATGACTCAAATGTTTAAAACTGTCTGTAACAACTACTAATACCTTAGAATATCTAATCACTGCATTAATTTGTGATGATATGCACTGATAACCCATTTTGACTATGTTGGTATGGGCTCATCGTATCATATGTATGTATAATAAAATGAGTTGTTCATGCTTTTTATCTATTGAATAGGAAGATAGATTTTTGGGCAAAGTGTCAAGTTAATCCTCTAGATTATATGACATTCATTACTATTATTATGTAATGTTCGGACGGTAAATCCAACAATCGTCATAATTACACCTTAAAATAATTAACCTAAGCTTGGCTTTAAATTCGTGCCTATCGATCTCGTCAAATCGTAAATTTAAATAACATCCGAGAAGCAGCCTTTTGGTTCAAACAACGACAATCCTGTTGATCAATGACTGTGGAATACATATTTTATTAACAAGGAAAATAATTTTAAAAGAATATTTAACATTAAAATAAAATAACTGGTGGGAAGCTCTTATAAACTTTGTGGTAAGTAGAGAAACTTTTGGAAACATTTTGGATAAAGATTTTAGTGGTCATTATCAGTTTTCACCACTTGATTAACTCTAATAAATCAAGGAATGCTGATTTGCACTCCGTAGCTATATGCACATACCTATACAAATACAATCTTTGGATAAGAAATTCATTAACATAAGAGGAACTATGTGTACTAATTATCGTAACATTTGAATGTTGTGTCAATTTTAATGGATGATTATTTTGATATTCCATTTTTAATAGGACCTAAAAATGCGGATTTGGAATAAATCTGTAACTTTATGGCATTATAAATTTGTAGTTATAATTAAACCTACGTCTATCACACAAATAAGTTACAAAACAAAAACTTATCGTCACGCATTCCATTCACAGAATTTGTCAAAAATTATCTTGTTTTAAATTAAGATCACAGTATTAAGTCACGTTTATATGTAACTCTACGAATGTGCGAGACGATAGCCGCGTACATATTCCACAGTCATCTGTCGCTGGCCGCAGCAGGGGCACTAAAATCCTAATAAAATATAGGAAATTGTCACAGAACCAGTGACTTCAGACCAACAACAAGGAACATTAACTACACATTAAAATTCATTGTATGTAATAAATAGTGGAACAATATTCAATTCATATAAAACCTCATTGGGAGGAAAGTTGACTTAGAATAATACGATTGCAATTCTTTTTATAAATACTTAAATAACCTTAGATGTAAATAAATTCTTTTCAAATACTACATGGTCCAAAGTCAATGGTTTAAAAGCTAAAAGCAGTGATACATGTACCACCGAGTGACAGTGTGGAGAGGAGTCGCGTGCACCCGATGCGACCAGCAGCACCCACTCAACATTCGTTTGTTCTGAGTTTATGCTGACACGCAATCGCGTCATTCCGTGGCGGCGACCACCCACGAGAAGCCACAGAGGCGACAAGTGTCTTTTACGTACTGTGTGCGGGTTCCGTAGGGCCCCAGGCGGTGGTACTGGGAGCGGTTGGCGAAGAAGAGCGCGGGGTTGTTGGGCGGCAGCACGGTGGCGCGCATGTTCCACCGCGGGTCCCGCAGATTGCCCATCAGGTTGAGCAGGTCGCGGCCCCCGTAACTGATTTTTATATCATCAAAGGTTCGCTCTTTAGGACGTGGCTGCGGTTGAATAACGGGCTCAAATATTTTCTGAAAATAAAATTTGATTGAAATGTAATGTAAGTAAATAAACTAGATAAATAGGTACCTACTAAAAGTGATGGAGCTGCAAATGGTTTGACTTGCACTGCAAATGGTATCAAATTACAAAGTCATCATTTATTAACAAATTACGACAAGTTTTTATTATATTTTATACTAAATAACAAAACTTTATGTTTTTCTTATATCATGGTCACCTACAAAATATTAACATGTGCCAAAAAATAAAATCAGTCCAATCAAAAACATTTATATTATCTTACGTCAATATCTACTGAACACAACACTGATAGCGTAAGACGTTCGCCATTATGGAATACATATTATGAAAATAGAGAGGTCAAGGACAGGACGAACGCAAAACAAATATTGGAGGATTTCAGATCACAACTTACCTTCTCAGTGGTTTGAGGACTAGATGGCAGGGAGTCACTATTGACTGACTCCGACTTGAGAGAGCTCAGCGAGCCGATGCCGCTAGATTCACTGGAGACTGACGGGCTAGGACTCGTTTGCGACTTGGCGAGACCCGCTATGTCTATGATATGCCCGTACGAGCTGAACGAGTTGAAATTCTCCGTCTCCAAGCCCGCTATAGGTAAAGCAACGCTCAAAGCCATGTCTGGAAACAAAATATGACGATTATATTCCAATTACACGTGCAAAACGCCAATGCGTGTGATCTTATAGGCTTATGTTGACAGTATCACTACGCGCCAATTTTTACGGTCACATCACTATCATATAAAACGTCACTCACCTTCGACTAGAATAATTGTTAACAAATTTTATAAAAAAACACAATGTATAGAAGAGAAAAACAATAATTACCGAAAAGCGTTATCCCAAAACGTAATCAAGCCTCGACGTAGTTGCAAGAGATCGGATCGAACATTGACAAAGTGAAGTCAGCTGCAGTTTGAGTTTGCGTGTTGCGTACCGTGATGTCGTCAAGCGCCAAGCGCTAACCGGAAACGCTCAGTCGATAAAACAGCAAACTACGCAGTAAATTTACTGTTGTATTAGTATTATTTTTAACTATATAATGTTTCCCAGCACTATTAAAATTTTAGTTCTCAATTTTTATTACTATATGTTTTCAAAGGATGTAATTTTCGATTAAATAACAAATACATGACGACATGTAAGCTGCGCACTGATTGCGCAGTAATGTATACGCTTTTGTTAGCGCCCTCTATGGATTTTACCGTAAACTTATGTAGCCATTGTTTCACAGAGGTAGTGGTTGAGTTTGCCCTCTCTCCGTTGTATAGCTGACTATAGTCTGGTCGAATTTCCACACAAAACTCTAGATGGCGCTGCCTCGAAATTGAATGGCTCATGGCTCACTACATTATTGGTTCACAAGAGAAAGTACAGGTGGCGCTGGTATCCGTGAGGGTTTTTCATTACTTCTCCAAAGCACCGCTAGATGCCGCATTTTTTGTATTTGTATGGAGATATCCGTACGTCATTTTTTATTACATTTTCAAGTCTGCGGTGTAATGTTAAATATTACTGTACTGTTGGTACAAGTTGGTAACAACCAACACTACCGTCTGATAACTTACCATTTTCCTTATAAAATTCCTTCAAGTCACATACACTACCCCGCACACTGCGCCGCCGCCGGGGATTTTTCAACGACAAAAAGGGGAAAAATAACAATTATGCTTCTTTTAATGTAACTGAAATTAAAAGTTTCACGGGCATCGTGACAGTATCCAGCATCCAACCGGGTCCTGAGGGTATGGGAGTCACGACAGCCTCCGGTTCCGAGTTCGTTTAGCAGCAGCGCCGGAGACCATTCATATTTTTATGATAATTTCGGAATAAAGATAAGCAACTACTCTGAAATTTGGATCCCAGGTTCCATACGTGGTGTGTTATAAATACGTATAAGAGTAGTATTAGTTGGAATGTGGAGTAAAGTTAAAAAGGGTATCTATAACCATACAGCCTGGACTGATGTATAAAAATAATTTCATTACAAAATGTCTGTTGTAAAATTCAAAAATTGTCTGTCGTTTTTCTGTTGTCCGTAATTAATTAGTCTCAAATTCAGTCATTTTATTTCTACATTAAGCAAATGACTTAAAATTACATTTATTTTGTAAATAAATTAAATAGGTGTAGAACTAGGGCTTCTTTTAATCACAGTGAACAAATATTGGTCTAAGACAGTGTTTTTCAACCTGTGGGTCGCGACCCCCTGGGGGGTCGCAAAGCCTTTCTAAAGGGGTCGCGGCAAAAGAAAAAGTAAGCGGTTATAGGTGAAATACACCTACACTGCAATGGAAAAATACGATTTCAGCGAGAAGGCTGGTCCTGTTTATTTTTTTTTTACAATTTGTCAAAACATGGTTATATTTTGGAGACGTTTATAAGTAAATCATTTTCTAATTGAAGAAAATTATAAACATAGTCTTTCAAATCACTTACATTTTGTATGTTTATGGCCCTAGGGGGGTCGCAAGAATATTTTAACTTGTAAAAGGGGTCGGGTATTAAAAAAGGTTGAAAAACACTGGTCTAAGACGTTGATAAATATATATAAGCAGCTAGGTTTCATCTTTGTATGGAGAATAAAAAGAAATTACGACTTTAGCAAAGTGACTTTAGAAGAAGAAGCCCCACTTAACAGGGTCTGTTCTGTACCCACCATCTGTATATGAGAGACGTATGTAAGTACCTACAGAGCACCTAGTTTACGTTTACCCACCTATAAGTAGATATAGGTACATGTCACTTAAAAGGTCTCGTCTTTTAGGTACTCGTATACCTATGACTTTCTTGTCCAGCATTGGACGTCCTTCGGCTGATGATGATGATATGACTTTCTTAGAGCCAGGTTACACGCTCAGTCTGGCGTTAGTCTGGCGTCAGTCTAGTCCATCAGTCTTGACTGACGCCAGAATGATGGATGATTTTTACGCTACACGGTTAATCTAGACTGACGGCAGACAGTGGGTTACACGATCATTACCCGATCATTCTGACTAGACTGATGGACCAGACTGACGCCAGACTGAGCGCGTAACATTGCTCTTATATCTTTCATCTCATCAACTTACAGGATATAATAACAATAACAAATATACAGGGTGTGAAAAAAGTGCGTGTGAGATTTTAAGGGGTTACTCAGAATCAAGTAATACAAGAAAAATATTGAAAAAAATCCAATCTACATTTTTTTTCAGATTCCTATACTAAACCTATAATACCGAGTAAATCAAGAACTAAGTAGTATGGAAAATTAAAAAATTATATTTTCAATATTTTTTCTGTGTTCAAGTACTTGATTTTGAGTAACCCTTTAAAGTTTCCAACATCCTGTACAACAACCCTGTATACATCTATAACAAAGATAGTTACAGACTGTACCTGCATTCTATTTTTTCTTCATTCATAAATCTGAAAATAATTTTCCAGTAAATCCAAAGTTTAGTTTCTCGAAATAAACGAAATGTTTTTATCTATCTAAAAGTACTTCGGTCGGTTACTAACTACCTACAAAAGGTCCAATAATAATAGCGTAGCACTATGCAACGGTTCACAACATGCTCGTCAAGAAATGCAATGACATGTAAGGGTCATGTAAAATAATAATTCCAATTGGGTCTATATATTCTAATAGGTCGGGGTGATGTGGCGACAATATCTTAAAAGCCCATCTCCGGTGGCTTATAATTTGTATGATATTCCTGATTTCGCCACTTGGAGTGTCCGTTCAATAAAATAATAATAGTAAACATCCGTGCAAATGGCCGGCGGGCGCGGGGGAGGGGCGCCGCGGCGTGGGGGGCGCTATCGATTCGCGCCCGCGCGACACTCTGTATCTTCCTCTCATCGATGCCCGCTCGCTGCCCTCACAAAGAAAGAGATAGGTTTCGCCGACTTTGATCCTTTTGTTTTTGGGCAGCGTCCGGCGATGCGGGCGGGGGCTGAAAAATGTGTTGGGGCGCTGATTGGCCGCCTCGGCCCCGCCCCGCGCCCGCGCCGGCGCCGCGCCAGTTCAAGGGCGGTTGCCGCGCTCGCCAGCCGCCAGCCGCAGCCGACACAGCCACTAGCCGCACTACTTGTTTGGGTTTCGGCTATTTATACACAGGATAAATAAATACACAATCACACACCTGTCATTTGACTAGAGACCACAAAGGTTCAGTAAGCTGATCGCGTATGCCTTCATGATACGTAAAAGTTGAACTACCCCGAAACAACAAATGCTACATACGATACCTTATTTTCGTCCATCGTAAACATTGTAAAGATCAAAGCAAATAAGGGCATAACATAGACAACAATGTAGATTGAAGAGCGTTGGTGTATACAGGCTGTATTAAAAAATGTAGCATTCTTTAAACAGAGGTCTTTGAACAAAAGTTTTTAGTTTCATGAGAAGAATCCCACCCTTAAGTATTCTGCAGTTCCTTTTTGAACTTCTGTATACAGTTAGGTGTTAGGTATTTATATACTACCACCAGACAGGTACTACTTTTAACATCTCAACATCGTGGAAGAAACGGAAGTTGCACAACGCCTAATAATTATTCCATAAATAACAATCCATAAGTTTGTAGCCTACCAATAAAAATACGTTCAATTGAAAAGAATTCAACGAGACAGCCAGTGCTACGGTTTTGCAATTGTTTTATAATGACATCAAAGAGTTATCACGTTTTTAAAAAATAAATAATTGAAAACTGTTACGGCAGGGATGACGATATGTACTGAAAAAATGCGTTATTTAAATGAAACAACCCTACAAAAACAGTTAAACATAATTAAAATTGTAAGTTACTTATTTTCCTTTAATTACCTATTCTCTTTTCACAGTGTTTTTTTTAAGTCAGTAGGCAAAGTTTAAATAAAATTGATAGTAATTTTTAAAGATGCCTACTCTTCATACTTGGTAGAGTTGTCACTGTCAGACTAAAGTCTTTCGATAGAGTTTTTAAGGGTAAAGAATATGAAAGAAGGTTATTTCCGTTTTAGAGTAGTCTCAACGTTATTTTTGTGATGGGGAAATAGCTGTGATTCCGATTCAGTGATAAGCGGTCATATGAAGAGGATTAACTCGGGGGACAGCTCCGTTTTCCGAGTTCCATCAGCAAACCACCACGTGGAGTCTTTAAGTGCCCAACACCCTTAGAGCCGCGTCTTTCACTTGACTTTGGCAAAATCACTCCTGCCATTTGACTAGAGACCACATGACCAATGTGATGTGGAATGCCAAATAGAAAAATAGAATAGAATAGAATATGAAACATTCAAAGGGTTGCCAACCGGTATTCTGTTTTTAAACCCATTGCACGCTGTTTATCTGCATATTGAGAATTTCAAAGAATTGTGTAATTGTAAGGGATACAAACAAATAAATGAAATATACAAATAAATAAATAAAAATATAAAACATAGGTTTTTATAATTGCCTCTGTCGTGAATATGGTCATACTGTTTGTCTGTAAAGCTTCAAACTTTGTGTCAATATTGCGAAAACTTTAGGGTTGAACCGTATCAGGCCCGCAAGGAATCGCATTTTCAAGTAGCGCTATCCTTTTCTGTCTCTCAAAACATCATTCGCTAGAGCGAGAAGCGATGCGGAGAGTGCTTCTTTTTCCTTTTGAGGTACGGAACCCTAAAAATGTTTAAATAATCAAATAAATACCTAAATAAATGTGTTAAAACACATTTTTTATATTTTATTGTAAATAGTTCACTTATAATATAAACGATGTAGGAATTACCGGAGATTTTTAATAATAATAAATAATCGGGACAAATCACACACGGTCATCTGGTCCCAAACTAGGATTCCCTATATTATCTTCATATTTTCAAAACGAACTTTGTTTATTTTTAAATATGACATGTTTTAGCGTAACATACTTATTTGTTCGTACTGCCTAATACGATTGCACGTTATAAATATTTTAAAATCTGTCGGTTAGTTCTTCAAACACTACCTTCTAACCACAGAACTCTGATAAGTGACGTGTGAGTGAAACCAAGAGAATCCGTTATCCACTAAATCGGAGTTAGAAGTAGGTAACAAAAAGTACCACTAGAGGCATCAGTCAACCTTGCTGCGGCACGATTTGTCTATTCAAATAATGGTACAGTTAGTTTAACTACGGGTCATTGGTTCAAGTCTGGCAAAAAGTGAACTATTCACTTGCATATATGTATATGTAGATGGAACATTTATGTTGATGGGGGTATTAAGCAATTTTTGTGTAAATATACCTATATATAGTAAAATTATTAATATTACTAGATAAATGATTATTGAACTCGAGTTATTTCTAACCGCCTCGCCTCCATGGCCTACATTAGGAGGTCACGGGTTCGATTCCCGGCGGGGTCAAACTTTGTAGGACTGTTTGGTTAGTGATAAGTCATTTTCTGAGACTGCCTGGCACAATCTCATCTAAATATTGTCGCCAAACATCATTGTTAATAGCACTGTGATGTGTTTCGGCTTAAAAATAAAATATATAGCCAGTTCCCCAGATTTAATAAATACCAAATTACATAATACCAGAACTGTGGTAGAATTTTTTTATTTCGACAAGACTTGTTACGTATATTTCTTATTGAATAAAATTTTTCAAATTTCAAAGAATTTATATAATAATTTGAAAGTAACAAAGAGGGGTCTGAAACTGCTGTTTGTATGCTTTTCCCGTACTTCAACTCGGCACAATTCTTAGGTGCACGCATAATGAATTTCTTATTTTTACTGGACCGCCTCACCAGAAAGTAATTAATTTCTCATACAGATATGTAAGCGTCTATGTGTGTATGTCTGTCTCTTTCATTGTTTCCAAGCCAAAACAGCTCGATGAATTTTGGAGTGCTACACTAAAATACACAGATTGGTCTTTACATCAATTTACCTATACCTACATCCATGATAGAAGCACCTAACATGACATGTTACTTTATCAGTTTAACTTCTGTTATTAAATAATATATGTGTATTATCTATTACTAACATTGGTGGGTTAACGTGTGGTTCACCTCTATTATCTACCGCGACATCGTACGACTCCGCGATCCGAGATACGAAGCAACAAAAGCGTCTCGGACACGTGTATCTCATTGTTGTATTAACACCTATATTATGTACTGACACGAGGCACCATTAGTCTCTACGGTATACCAATATACATAAGGTTGGTTATAGTGGCCACCTCGGGCCTTCACTAAATGCCGAAATATTTAAATAGGTATCCATCCGCGGCTATCTTCAGATAAAACGCCCCAATTCACATGCGTGAGCCGTGATGGATGACCTCGGCGATCAGCCCTCGCCCCCCTCGCAAATTTGCCTTCCCCACCCCCGCGGAACCCGCCGGCCTAAGTCCTGTAGGTGATCCATTACACTGGCATTTTTGCGTAATCCCCGTTTATAAATATGAAATTGAAGGAAGACCTAGTGATGCTTAATCGACTGGAGGTCGGGGTCAGCGCGTCCCTCTGTCACGATAATTTATGTGCTGAAAAAAATATACGGACACAAACCGTTATACAATACAGTAGGTATGTTTTTTCAGGAAAATCGTATATGAACGAAGCAGTCTATTGGGTCCAATTAAAAAACCAACTGGAGAGAAGCTTCTCATCTTCTCTTCTGATAACGAGAGGGCCCGAGGGGCAGAAATCACGTCACTCCATGTACGCAAATCATAGTAATCGTAATGATTGCGTGCCGTCCAACATGATTACACCCGGGGTATGTTCTGATTACAGATGATTATACTCGGGGCGGGGGTGCGGGGGCGGGGTGCGGGGTGCGGCGAGGGACAGGGGCCTCTGATGAGCGATTTGGGTATTATTTGCGCTTTATTTGGGTATTTATTGCGCTTGAGTGACGACGCAGATATAATGTTCGGTTATAATATGGCGCGTCCCTTGAGGGCTTTCACCCTTCGCTTGGTGATGTTGATTCGGTAATATTTTGAATACACAGCTTAAAGATTTAATTTTAAATATTATGTCTTTATTTGCTCTAAAAAGGTCTGTGGGACATGAAGAAAATGTCTTTGTTTATTTACAACAGGTTAAGTATCTCTTCTGTTGTTACCATGTGTTACGTTTTCTATACATATAGTATAATTGTTTAGTTACCTATTTTTTTTTTAGTATGTACACGATTAAAACTAATTGTATAAAAAGTTCTAAAACGTATTTTCTTTCTCGAGCTGGGTTGCTATTTTTAATTACCTCTAAGGTCGTCACACTACTCATAAAACTAAATACATTCTGTTCTGAAATTTTACTGAGAAAAATTTTTTTTTTGAACAATGATATAAAAAAAATCAACTTTGTTTGTATGGAACGACACAATTTTTTTGCGACTCAAGCAGAGTCGTTTAACAAAAGTTGGTCAGTTTCGTGAGTAAATAACAATAACCGTCTGCGAAGTTTCTTGTTGGTTAAATAAAATAACCCTTTATAACTTACCGTTGAAAATTTTCTTAGGAAAAGTTTTTTAAGGTTTTCCAAGTGGGATCGTATAGTTTCAGCGAGTTTTCCTAACTTTCTCAACTAATTTATGTTATATAAATGAAATAGATTGCTTTTTGCATGCCATGCCACGCTGACTGCTAACCATGTCACAATGGCACAGTATAAACATTTGGATTCTCGTGGTACTACTGTCGTAGCGATGGCTTGCTCGGTGCGTCTTGTTGCTAGGCAGTGGCTCGCTCGGCGGAGCGCACACCGCAGCAATTATCAAGATCACGTCAATTCGCATCTCGCACTACAATGAGTGAAATGTATAAAGAGACGACATCAAACGGGCCGCTCGAGTGTGTTTGTAATTTAAAGTTCTGCTGGAACTTCTTTAGTTAGTCTTATGGTTTACTATTTAATCGTCAAAAAAGTACGCTCACTAAAAAGTAGGATAAGATTATAAAAATATATTTCTAATAATTTATGTAGGTAATTTTATCATACTAAATTGGCTTTAATAATATCTATAATAATAATAATATCTGGGACAAATCACACACGGTCATCTGGCCCCAAACTAGGATTCCCTGTATCTTGGGAACCAGAGACTGATATACATACACATATACTTTTAAATACATACATATATAGATATAATACACCCAGACTCAAAGCAAACAATTCTGCTCATCACAGAAAAGTTTGCCCTGTGTGGGGATCGAACCCACGACTCTCGGATCAGAGGTCAGGATCGCTAACCACTTAGCCACCGAGTCAGTCATAATTGATTTTTTGCGATTATCAAATAATAAATTTCGCCCCAAAAAAGGTACGACAATCAAGTAAATTTTAACCAGTTCTCTGAAAAATATCTATAAAACTAAAAGTAAATATTTTCAAAACTTATTTCATATAATACACCTACCAGAGATTATTTTAAACTCCCCGACCTATACAGATATTACCTGAGGGTTTTGCATTCATTAGCTGCTCAGAATTAGTTCGCTGATGTGGCGATAACCGCTTGTATGGGGCCGCATAGCCCCAGGTCTGGGGCACCGCACAACACTTCTTTCAATCCTAATGCTAATTAGACTAGACAATATTGCGTTCAAAACGGATTTATTCCCTTATGTCTGGACGATATTGTTACGCGGTCGCTCGCGCGGAAACCGCACTGCCGAATATTGGTAACGAGGCCCCCACGGTTTATGATATTATATGTCTGGTTTGATATAATAAGCTTCAATTTGGTCGTTAATTAATGAAATTGTATAATGTTAGTATGTATATGTAAATTTACACATGAAAAGGGTGTGTTGGTACCAAAGTTCGGTGTGTAAGAACATGGTAGACATTTTATTATGTGTTTGAAAATAAACGCTAGAAAAATCTGTTATGCTTTTCTATTTCTCAAAGGTTTTATTAGCACTTAGAATTGTTGATTTTATCAAGTCACTTCAAAAACCACTGTCTTCAGTAATACCTATTTGTGGCTTGTAATTTATTTAATACATTAAATTTAATCTAATCTAAAGAGAAACTTGTACTGGAAGAAATAATCTTAACTGGGTAATGTTTAAGGTTCTGAAAGTTTAGATAGTGGTGTTGAAACTATTAAATAAAGGGTTCTTCTTAAATATCTGAAAAAATATTTAACCGTCGCTTTTACTTATAAAGTATTATCAAAACTAAACTTTCCTTAGAAAAACTAATAAGTTATGTATTGCTCGTTGATGTCTTTTGTATGGCCGAAATATTTACCTTCATCTATGTTAATAAATGCGACCATTTTTTTTAATAAGAACTTATCAAAAATCTACCTTAATGTTACTGGTATCACAACTTAACTATCCAAGCTATCCTAACTTTAGGATGCACATTTCTTTAAAATCGTTATTTAGTGTTTGTTTGTATAGTTTTTTTTGGTTTTATGACAAGACACAGGAAATATTTTTTTCACAGCCACACAAAGAAAACAAATCAATGATCTAGTTATAAGGCGGAAAACAAATGGACCCCTTTTGTTTTGATCGCCGCCAGCCACTGCCGATAACGATAATTAGAGCAATAATTCACGCCGACAAACATTACATCTCGTGATCAACGAGATTCCGTAATTAAAGAGAAGGGTGCGTATCCCACTACTGGGCGCCCCGCGATAGTTGCAAGTGTTGCCATATCTAACACGAAATAATGCAATTAATCTCGCACAAACTGTTTTATGATACAATCGTGAGAAGAAACAAGTGGTTTCATATAGATTCGGGGCGCGATGTAAAAAACAGAGGAGTCCCGGGTGAAACATTAGTGTATCATCCATCATACTCGTCGGATTAATGTTGTGATCTATGCGATGCATTACCTCGAGCTGAATAGACTGTGACGTCATTCGAATTTTTTTATAAAATGGGGCTCTGTGTTTTTACCAAGAGCTAAGTCGTGGAAGAATCCTGCGATGGAAATACAAATCATCACTTGTACTAATAAAGCTTTTCTTTCTTTGATTTATTTATTCAAGAGTTTCAGTTTTATTGGTGTAGGTAACACAACCTATGGAATACACGTGTCGCACCCTTAGAAGTAATGTGACTTAACTTAATTTATGTATTTTCTGTTTTCACAATTATTCCGCATAAGAAATCGTTTCCTACCAATCTACAAAATTAAGTTAGATACAACAAACTTAGTAGGTCTATACAATTTTCAAGTACATGTAAGGTATAATAAACCAAACTGGGGGTGGACTGTCAGAACAACTTTAATTCTCTATTATCCAGTGGCACAACTTTCACCGATTTTAAATGAGTATTAAATTAAAAATTTTATAAATAAGTATTTTATGTGTAGGCCTTTACACATTTTGCTAATTCAGAAGAATCTTAAACTGAAAACAGCAGCTTACCGAAAAGTGGGATTTAAAAATGTCTTCTGCTGTGTAATAAGATTATCGAACTGGTATGACCAGGGTTGGTATTCTCTGAAGATTGAGCTGCCGCTTACCGCGCGTGACTGCAGGGTTGTCGGCTGTCCAGGAGGCATTTCACGACCGACTGCCCGCCGACCTTTCCGACTCCCGCGGGTCTGCCAAATGCCATCATGTTCTCATTGTCCCCAACGCGGCACACTCGACGACACTCGATTAGTTTTTCATGGTACGCTTGTCAAAATATGATTTAATACAGCACGGGGGCCACTCGCTCGGACCGCGCTTTAACGTGCGACTCGGTGCAACGTTTGACGGGTGGACCGCACCTAATTCGGTTAGGGGCTGACCGTTCTGTTTTCCTTTGTTTCAATTTGTTTGTTTTATTAATGTAGCTTAGTTTCATTTGTACTTGTAGAGGAATACATATCTGGAATATTCCGTTTCCACTGCACTGCTTCACGAGTGGCATTATCTATCAATAACACCAAAAATGGGAGCCGCAATTTCCAATTTGCCGCGTCACTCCGGATTCCAATAGGAAGCGGGAATAAATGGAGTCACATTCCAATATGTCACAGAGCGGGGCCATTCCGCTTTTCGGCATTCGGGCGCCGGGTTTCGGGATATTCGCCGGCGCCCGGCGCCCGGCAGCGCGCTGCATTCGCCGAATAGTGCCCGCTGCCCGTGCGCATTCCACGGCTGCCTCTAATGAGATTCTAAACGTTCTGTGTGGATAAATTAGAGCATCGTTTTCTATTTAAATTCGATTTTTGGATCTGCATCGAACTCCTGTATATCCTGTATAGATTTATACTGTTTAGGAGAAGGTCCAATCAAACTACGTTCACAAAAATGTTGAACGCTGATCACGCATTCAGTACAGCACCGTGCATTCTCTTTAAAAACAGAGCCTTAATAAATAGGGTAAAGGGTCCAAAGCCTTTCAAAGGTACATTAGGCAGTCGGCACACGAGTCATGCGTGTCGCGTCAATCGTTATTGCCTGTAACGTGCACGGTTATAGGGCTGTAGCTGAGGGTGTGGCTGAATAGGCAGCTATGCCTTTGCCTGCACTGATTTGAAATATTTTCACGGAACCACTTATTCGCACCTCGCGAGGAGCATGTCAAGACGTTATTGAATGTTGATCGTCGATTTGGGGGCAATAATTGTTAGAATAAGGTATTGTACGTTGCCTTTTATGACAGAGAAAGCACGCGTCGTCGGTGTGCTACGCACGCGTTGGTGTTGTTCAAGTGTAGGAACTATAGTGCATAATAAATTGTTTTAATGAGTCTCTAACATTTAAGTCTATTTTTTAAATAATGGTACAGACTTTGACTTTCAAGTAATTTACAATAATGACGTCATTAATTATCAACTACGACTAATAATAATCCAAAAAATATTCTCATAATTCGCCAATATCTATAACGTTATTTATCTTTTCCATTTTCCGGAATTGTAGTTAACTTACAGGAATACCAGCAATAACATTCCTCACAAGAGGAGGCGACAAATACGCTCCATTGTGGAGGTTTCCGCGGGTCCCCAGTATGCGCGGCTCGCGAGAGGGTAATCGCTCTGTAGTGGCGTTTTGTCGCGCTCCGAGCGTTCCGACGACGCGACGTTATGCACTGGATAGGGTGAATTGGTAAATTGTCTGCGGGCTAATTGTAAAAAAAAATACCTATTATCCTCTGTGTATGTACGTATGTATGAATGCTTTATTGCACGCAAAATCTCATCTCATCTCACTAATATTATAAATGCGAAAGTATGGATGTTTGTTTGTTTGTCAGTTTGTTTGTTCCGCTTTCACGCCGAAACTACTGAACGGTTTTTTTTTATTTTTTTTTATGTGATAGGTGGCAAACGAGCAGACGGATCACCTGATGGTAAGCGATTACCGCCGCCCATAGACACCCGCAACACCGGAGGAGTCACATGTGCGTTGCCAACCTTTGAAATGGGATGGGGGATGGGGGAATGGGGAGGGGGAGGGGGGGGTTGGGCCTCCGGTACCCTCACTCACTCGGCGAAACACAACAAACGTTGCTTCACGCCGGTTTTCTGTGAGGCCGTGGTATCACTCCGGTCGAGCCGGCCCATTCGTGCCGATTTGGATGAAATTTGGTAGGTAGATAGATGAAGCACTCGGCTAACACATAGGATACTTTTTATCCTGGAAAACTTAAGGGTTCCCGTAGGAATGCTTAAAAACTCAAAATTTCCACTTCGTCACTAGAGGGCGCTATCTTAATATTTTCTTTCAATTCTGAAGTCCACGCGGACGAATCGCGGGCGGAAGCTAGTACTTAAATAAAAACATTAACACATAAATTACTTAATAAATAGAGCATATACATATTTTTAGACACTTCTAGGTAACCTGGCTATGAGAATTTCTAGTAATGTTCACTTCTAATAAGTAACAAATCACACATCAACGGCCATAACAAGACAATAACGCTTTTCCAACTTTACCGATGTTTTCTTTTCTTCTTGACAGTCATATTGAAAAAGCAGATATCATCTTCTTTTCTTGACATTTCCATAGACACACATCCATGGTCGCGAGGCAATCGCGGTATTCCCGGCGCGTACGTATTCTAATGGGGTAACACAACCGCCACGTATACCGTACGGTACAGTCCTCAGGCGAAGACGCACTCCCGGGTTATTATAAATGCTCTCAAGATGTGCACTGAATATGTCGACTCGTTATGCTATGCATGAGCAATAAACTCTTTTGTGGAGTAAATGTAAAAATCATGGTTTTGTAATGGAGGAATTTTTCTTATGTTATTGACGGGAAAGTGCGTCACTCACCTTGTTAGGTCAGGTTAAACCTAGTCTAGACAGCAAAAGAAAACAAGGTGTTTGTTTTACTCATGAAACTGAAGAAATTTACTTATAGAATCTATATTGAATTCGCACAAAAAAGGACATTTTATAAAAAAAACTCGACCTATCAGTATTTTTTTTATGGTGAGTCCAACTTTTTTTGACGATTCAGTATGGGTTCCTTGGGAAAAGTTGTTCAGTTTCATGAAACGAACCCATGAGTGTTGTTTTTACATCCTGTATATTTCACCGTAATATTACGTAATACGTTACATGCATATGTTTAAGACGGAAAAAACTATTTCAATCCGTAAGATAATGTAATTAACCTTCGATTACGCGATTTTCGCGAAATTTCGGTTCACGCTATTCACGCGGTGACCGTGGCGAAGGTGCAATTGCAGACGGGCGTAGAATACGCTAAACCTCGTGTAAGCTGCTTAGGACTAAATAGTCTGTAAATGTAGAACTTACTAATATTATATTTAGCGGCATAGCAGAGAGACAATTTATGATTTATTTTGAAAAACCGAGGATGATAGGGTGTTAATTGTCTTTTCGCTTCTAAAAAAACCGAGCAGCTGCTATAACTGCGGGAAGCCGTTGGATTGGCGCGAAATACCTAAAGGACTGTCATCGTTTTAAGAAAAAAAGGCGATTAAAATCTTGCACAAGCCGACGACGGTGCGTTTTTGTTACAGCAGCTGTGCGCGTGCGCCGCGCCGATCACCTGTCCCACGTGGCCAAAGATAATGATGAGTTACAAAGGGAGTCCGAAATGCCTTTGTGGCTCTTTGCCGGGCATTGATTTAAGGAGTATATCCCCATTGTATGAGGTATCAAGACGGGTCCACGGACGACTCTATGGTGACACCTGTCTAGAACGAACTATTTGAAGGATAATATATTTTATGACGTCATGAATCATCAAGTTATTTGGCATGCCTTTAAACAGATGCATTTTGCAACAGACAATTTTGAGAAAAAAAATTCCAGGTACCCTTAAATTATTAGCTATAGTAAAAATAAAAGGTTTTTTCTACCTGATACAAAGTTCCTATCTCGCGGTATTTGTACAATCAATGTTTCGAGAAGTGTTTGCTAAGCGAAGCTAATTTATCTGTATACGTAACTCTTAAAAAAATATGATTTATAGTAATATTGTAATTTATATTAATAATGGTGATTTTACAACCTTTTATTGGCTTCATCTGTAACTAATTATTCTAACTATATTAAGAGTGTAAAGCTGTTACGAAACATTTCTACACATGGAATAGCATAGCTTCTCCAAGGAAACCGTACTACTTTTTTTGTATCAGCCTACTCAGACAACTATGTATAAAGGGTCCATTACTTTATGTGAATTCATAATCGGTTCTTTCGTGAGACATTTTAATTTTATGAGGCTGCAAAACTTGCACATTGTTCAATAATCTTACAAAAAGAACAAAATAAGACCTTCTTTAGCAATCTAACACCCATCAAGCTGTTTTGACTACAGGTGATCAGATGAAAAGGACATTACATATACCTACACATACACGGAGAACATAACCCTCCGCTTAAGCAGTCGGGTAAAAACACCTGTATAAAGCAATATAGAAGTACTCAAGTACATATTGCGTAAGTTTGTAAAATGTTAGTAGTATTAAAAGATTATAGTTAGTTATAGGTAGGTATGTAAAAAGTATACTATTACTTGAGAGAAGTACCGACAACACTGCGGGAGAGCTATAGGGTGTTTCCAGAAAGCAATAAACGTTACACAAAATGCAGAATAATTCCCGAAAGTCATTCATGCATCACGATCCGTAAAAAGACACTTCTTACCTGTTTCATAGACTATTCGACTGGCAGTTCTCCGTTTTAGGGATTCGTAGCCAAATAGGAAAATAAGTTTATTAGAATCGATACGATTTTATATAATACCAAGGCATAAAACTTGGATTCTCTTTCATTTTCATTAACGAAACGAAACTCCCCCTCTCGAATGGCAACCGCGCACTGGAAGACGAAGCATAAGCAGGCCTCCCACTCGGTGGACCGATGAAAATCTTGGGAAGCCACTGGCTGCCGGCAGCGCAAGACCGGTCGTCGTGGAGATCCTTGGGGGAGGCCTTTGTTCTGCAGTGGAAGTCTTTTGGCCGAAAATGGATCCCACTGCTGCACTCTCACCTTTCCTTACCTTTGTCATTGATCCCTCCCCTCATTTTTTTTAATTATGTTCTAAAATGAAAACTTTTTGAACTACTTTAAGTCCTATTTTAGTCTCTACTCTACATAGGTAAATCTTGGTCAAGTATTTTCCCAAGTATTTTCCAAGGAAAATAGAAAATTGTCTCTTCTGCTGCTTAAATTCGGTAGAGTTTCAGCTACGGAACAGTAGATACTTGCCAAAATAACTTTTTCTAAACAGTGCTTGTTTGCTTTTATTTTAATTACATTCCAAACAACCTTATTTACTTAATATTAGAGATGCAATTAAACTTTCTACGTGTTTCTTTTAACTTGGCTGCTTTAAAAAGTTCTGCATTACCAGTGAACATTGACAAAAAATTTGAGGCGTGCCTTATTTTAGAGATTTTTACGACAACTCATATTTTTATTTCGTGTCGGCATCGATTTGACGGAACGCACAGAACATTACAAACTGTGGGCTAGAGTCATAGGCGTACCGTGAGAAAAAAAAGACAAGATAAAATAAAGATGTTTACCTTCGTTTACCTACGTCCTTTGAAGGATGTATAAATAGTTCATTCAGTGTGCATTTTTTCCTAAGGTTATCTTATAAAGAGGTAGTCAGAGATTTGGAAGTGATTATTTAAGAAGTTATTCCATGAAGATTTTCCTGAGCGGGTACTGAAAATACTAAGTACCTACTCTAAATTATGAACATATCATGTACTTTCCTACTTAAAGTTTATATGTGTATACGAGGCTAGTAATATACTACCAATGAACTTAAATATCCGTAATTTTAGAGTATGCTCATAAATCGTTGCCAATACTGCACCCCCGCCTACCTGGCAGCGTTTTGCTCGCCGCGGGCACTACGCAGAACTACAACAATGCATGTCATTTTTTTCTTCAATTCAAGTTAAAGCGCACTTTTTCGGCGCAAATTCCAAAGGACACCTGGTCGGAAACGGGCCCCGGGGGTCCCTCTGATTGATAGAGGTCCCAGCCCCGCCAGGGTCCGTCCCAAACGCGATTCTAGCAGGACAATGTTAGAAAATCCATCCGAAACGAACCATGTCGGAGTCGGCGACGCCGCGTCTGCTTTAAAACAATCAATGATCGAGATTTGTGAATGGGTGGTGAAACAAAACTCTTTTTGTGCAGACGATGGGTGGCCAGCATCGGCAGGATGTCAGGTGAATTATTGAAGAGTATTCAAAGTATTGGATGACAATAGGTGCATGGCTGCTTGAACAATTTTTGCGCTAGGATACATTTATGAATGGTTGGGAAGTCATCCTAATATTCATTCAAAAATAAGATTTAAAGGTTTTTTACCATAAAATTTAGTATACAGAAAATGGTAGCAGTGAGCATTTAAATAAAAAGCATATTAATATTATCCTACGTAATCCGGCATTCCATATCAATTCTTACACGTAGAAAATCCGCCAGCGAAACAACAACGGCGCCCAAGCCCCGGCGTGCTCAAGACAATAATTTGATTGATCTCTTAATGAATATGCAGATATGTAAAGTGACGATAAGGCTCCGCAAATACGGTTGTCCCGGAGGAGCGATTGCCGCCCTCGGCGTGCCTACCGCCTACCACTCTGCCTACCTCGAGCAGATTTCAATCTCAGATAAGCACCACTGCTGAGCACAGTTTACATAAATTCTAGAGTTAGCACCTTGTTTACAAACTGCAACGTTTGATTATGAGATTGTTGATAAAGTGCGTGCTGGGGTCATCGGTGCAATTGGCGAAGATGTTGATTATTATGTTAATAATACCTCCACAAATACCTCCCAAAACGACCTATTTACCTACGAGTTTCAAGTGATAGGAACCTCATATTCATTTTATTAGTATACAAAATATATCTTTGAAACTTGTACACTGCTACCTACTTCAAATAAAATATATTTATTTTCATTTCAGGAAAAATCACGTCTCAGGAGGTTTCTGTACTATAGGAGAATTTAAAACGAATACTTATCTGCGTTTAATTACACTCAAACACTGAATAACTACTCATCACACAAACGTTTGTGCTGGATGAAGATCAAACCCACGATCCTCGGCGTAGAAATCAGGAGCTAGTACGAACCACGCCACGAAATCAGTTTCACCGATTATCTTGAACGAATGACTTTTTATCATTACTTTTTCATAAACTGAAAAAAAAACAAGAATAAAAAAGATTAAACACATTTATTAAACAAACAGTAAGAAGTTCAGGGTTTAAAAACAGTAAAGCTCTCACTCGAATGCTCTCGGAGCGAATAAAAAACGAGGAGCAGCAACGAAGAGAAAATAATGAAATATCTTCATCCAGCCTTCCAACCCTTCTAATTAATAGCCATCACTGTCTGCGGCACTCCGCTGAGGGCTCACGACATTCTCAAGTTTTTTAATATGCTTCCTCACCTCTGCAAAAAGGGATAATTGCTTTTTCCACTGCTATAATATAAGTTTTGAGTTTCTTTTTGTTGCTGTGGATCATTGCTAATACTAATTACGAGTTCAAAAAGTAAGTATGCTCAAATAGATTTGTTTCACACGGATTTAATCTGCTTTTAAACGGGACAGGTATAGAATTTCAAAAAAGAATAGATTGTTTCCGTTGACTGGTTTTTCACTTAATTCCTTTGCTAGCTATTTTTTTTGCGCAAGCGCCCTATATATTCACAATTGACATCTGACTAACTGTGTTTTGGAATAGGTTAGTCGGGGTTACTAAATTTCGATATATGTACGAGTATTAATATGTATTCTTAATTATACAGGTGTAATAAAATAGGTACAGGACCTGGTAACTGGAGCCTTTACTCATTATACTAAACGACTTTTGTTTCACGACTTTACTGAAATCTCAAAAAAAATTTGGACTTCATATTGTATAAATTGATTAGCTGTTCGGGCAATTTTGTATATTCTTTGTACATAATTTATTTTAATGTAAAACCTCCATCACTGCGTATAAACTCCCCGTCTTTAATTAAAATTCTCAGTGTCACTTTTGTAAGCAATTTTATTAACTTAATTAACTTCTTCTTTCTTTAATATAATATAACATAATTTTCTTTAATAGTGTAGGTAAATACTTAATAATAAAAATAATCTACTTCGTTTTTAGGGTTCCGTAGCCAAATGGCAAAAACGGAACCCTTATGGATTCGTCATGTCTGTCTGTCTGTCTGTCTGTCTGTCCGTCCGTATGTCACAGCCACTTTTTTCCGAAACTATAAGAACTATACTGTTGAAACTTGGTAAGTAGATGTATTCTGTGAACCGCATTAAGATTTTTACACAAAAATAGAAAAAAAAAACAATAAATTTTGGGGGTTCCCCATACTTAAAACTGAAACTCAAAAAATTTTTTGTCATCGAACCCATACGTGTGGGGTATCTATGGATAGGTCTTCAAAAATGATATTGAGGTTTCTAATATCATTTTTTTCTGAACTGAATAGTTTGCGCGAGAGACACTTTCAAAGTTGTAAAATGTGTGTCCCCCCCCCCTGTAACTTCTAAAATAAGAGAATGATAAAACTAAAAAATATATATGATGTATATTACCATGCAAACTTCCACCGAAAATTGGTTTGAACGAGATCTAGTAAGTAGTTTTTTTTTAACACGTCATAAATCGTAAACCGCAATTTACCTACAACGAACTACAAGAACTTTTATATTATGTTACTTGCTGCTACGGAACCCTTCATGGGCGAATCCGACTCGCACTTGGCCGCTTTTTTTTACAACATGTAACAAAAAGTTGTTTGTTGTAAAAAAATTACCCTACAAAGAGAAGGAGGATATCATAAACACAATCGTCAAAAAACAATTACGATTTTTTATTGTAATAATAAAAATGTTATCAATTTTTATCGAAACAAAATAATAATTACGAGTTAATTTCTCAGTTTTATTAGTAGAAGCTGCATAAATAATTATATGTTTCTTAAGCAAATCTTGAAAGTCTTCAGTTAGGGTAGCTCTCAGATTTTATACTTGGTGTAACAGAAGTGTGTGACAACAAAAGTTGTTCAGTTTGATGGGTAAAAGCCAACCTTGAAGTATTGTCACACACTTCAGTTACACCCTGTATAATAACAATGAGTTTTTTTGTGTAATACGCAATATATTTTTTATGAATTCCCAAAATAAATAAAATATGCTTTTACATACTTGACGTGGACGTCTTTCGGCTGATAAGGTGGTGATGAAGCTTTTCTTTGAGGTTGAGAAATATAAATTTTCTTAGACTTACGCCTATTTAGAGGTGGGTCGGTACGCGATTTTCCAATACCGAAACGCAACTAGTTATCAGTACCCAATAACGGGTTTTGAAACTATTTATTTTAATAACTATGTATCGGCGACCGAGAAAACAATACTGGTATTGTAGGGTGTTGGTATTTCTACGTTACCAGTTATCTGTGGTTATTAGGGTTATGGTGGTAAACATGGTATTGTGTGTATATTGGTGTCCCTTTCACACTTGCGAGATTTGCTATAGTCCGTCCTGTTGTCAGACAGAACCGTTACTGTCAGAACGTAGACTTTGAACGTACTCCTGTGTTTTTTCGTTGCTCGTGCGTGTTCTGAAACACTTCCGCACGAGAAATTATTCCTTGATAGCAAGACGGTCTTTTGCAAACCTCGTAAGTGAGAAAGGGACACTCTTGCCAAATAATGCATGACTTGCAATAACTTGAGATTTGAAACATGCTTCTCAGTTTTTCCCAATAAATAGTTTCGGAAATACATAGTTTTCGTAATACCGAATACCGTATTTCGGTTATTGCACCAATACATAGTTACAGAAACTATTTACTTTTTAAAACGCCCATCGCTACGCCTATTTAAATATAAAATAAACTTTATTAAAAGTATTTATGGTCTGGGTATAATATAGTATTTACACATCGGCTTACATTCAGAATGTGCAGTTTTTAATTTTGCTGACTGTAAGAAATCGTCACTTGATAACCGAATTTCTTACGTAATTAAAATGTTGTTTTGATGAAACACCTTTCTATGCGATACCGTGGGTGGTCCGGGATGTTTCGGTAGTTATAATTAAAAACCTTAAGGTCCACGTCCACAGGCAATAACCGCTTGTACGGATCTCGGCGAGAGATAAAAAAGTAAGACGCGCACAATCCTTTTTGGCTGAAAATTGAATAGTTGGATTACGCGACCTGCGAGGGTTGGTGTAGGGCTGCCGACTTTGTATTTTTTTTTATTTCATCATCACCACGATCACAATATTGTTTTTTTTCAGATTTAACGATTTGGTTTTAACACAGAATGACAACTAAGATCGACTATTAGAAATTAAGACCACGTAGTAATTTTATGATATAATTCAAAGATTGCAATCCGAGAGTTGACCGCATGAAAAATTAATTTGAAATATTATTGACTAAATAGCTCTTTAATTATAATTATTGAAAAACTTAATCACTTTAATTTTTATTGCATTTTAAATTTTAAATTTATAAAAATTACCTAATAAGTATGCAAACTACTATTTTGATCAATGACGTCATCGTACAAAATTTCAAAAATTTTTAGAACAAAATGCCGTTTTTGACATTTGATAAAAAGTAACTCAAATGACTAGCAGTCAACTACCGGATAAGTTTAGGGACTACTCCGTTAAATTTTGAATGGCAACATATAAAATACCGGATACATACTTAATACTCCTATAGTATAATAAAAATAGACGAAGTTGTATTAAAATTGTTGTATTAATAAAACCAGTTTATTTTTACATTTTTTCAATTTTTTACAATGTAAATATGACTGACTACAACCAACCCGACAAAAAATGTTTCATATTAAGCAGTTTACATAGTTTGGTTACAATTTTTATCTAGATGACTTTCTTGATTGGTTCCGTCAACAAGTTTTGGAATAGTTAATTGTAAATCGGATTCATTTAATATTTTTTCCTGTATTCTAGACTTGATTCTGAGTAACCCCTTCAAACGCACTTTTTTAACATTCTGTATAAAGTAGTATATGTATTTTCACTTTAATGCCTATAGTAATACAATTACACTTACCTATTTTAATATTAATATACAGGGTGTAAGGGACAGGTTTCCGAAAACTTTAAGGGCTTACTCAGTAGACGAAACTAAACCACTTTCCACAAAAACAATTTTCAGGAAACGAAATCGGCTTCTCCATACAAAATTATAAACTTGATTGGACAATTAGTATGGAGAAGCCAATTTTTTTTCGTTTCCTGAAAAAAATTGTCGTGGAAAGTTGTTCAGTTTCGTCTACTCAGCAAGCCCTTAAAGTTTTCGGAAACCTGTCCCTTACACCCTGTATGTATATTGTGCATAATTACACCATACTAAACTATATTTATTGTTATAAGAGTACTATCATTTATATAATATGCTGTTCAAAATTAGCGTTGTTTTTCTGTCCATATCATTAAAGCAACACTATGCTGAGTAGAGACTCTTCCTTGATAGGTAGTGCTCGACACAGCACCAGTTAACAGCATAGAACCTAAAGAGTATTTATATAAGTTTTCTTTTTTCCTATTGGTGTTGTCATCTCAGTCATAGAGTAACTTACATACACGGAAACTCAATGTACAGTATGCCATAAACAACGTTTTTTTCTATTCTATTTACTTAACAAGCTGTAAAAGTAATGTTTTTAAAAATAAACATGTCCCAACCCTGCAGCACAGGTCCATATTGTCGGCGACCTGATTACGCGCCATTGTGTGGCCAACACGGGACGCAATTAAGTATTAGACGGTTTATGGCTAGATTACAACGCGGATTTGCCAGATATATGAAATAGCTCCTCTATTTCACAAAATATCAGCTATTTCATGTATGTAGGAGAAATGTTTGGCTTCGTAAGCGGGCTTTGGGAAGACAATTTCGTATCCAATTTGTATACAAGAGTATATAGTCGCTTTGAGCTGTTGTCTTGTACAGACTCTCTGTGTTTTTTAACCGCCTTCAAAAAAAAGGAGGAGGTTCTCAATTCGTCGGAATCTTTTTTTTAGAAATCATCAAGTTTTACGTACTCCGATGCTGTGATCAATCATTGATTGTCGTTTAAGTGTTTTTCTCACAATAAAAAAGCACTCATAAGTTTAAAAGTTATTACATTTGTTCTGTGTTATCTTCGTTAACAACCTATATCTTCCCCAATGGTGAGTCACTGATACTTCTAACGATTAGGAAAGGTTTAGGCCATATTTCGCACATAGGGGCCATATTTGCCAAGTCTGGGTTGATGGATGTTACGCCCTAGTGGCAGTATCATGAGTTTTCAAACCCGTTAACGATTGACAATCAGCCGGCACCGACGACACCTTAAACGTGCTTTGCGAAGTACAGAACCGGCCGAGACAAATGTCAACAATCAAACCCCTCCAGTTTATTACCGTGTCTGTAGTCAGTTAACCTGCGCGATCGACACGACCAAGCAATCCGCATCGAGTCATGAACGCTTTTTAATCGTGTCTTATTCAACATCATGTCTTACTAGACTATTAATTCAGATTGTAATGCTCCAATAAGATTAAATAGGAAGACGGGTTGTCTGGAAGAAATCCCTTTTAGTGATAAGACCGCCCAGATTTTCTACTTCTTTCTTTTTCTTTTGTTATTTTTGTATGCGCTTCTGGTATTGCATGACCATAAAGATTATTTGATTTTATTGATTTGAAGATTTACTAGCATTTTTGCACTAGTTAGGTCTTTACCATTTACTGCACTTGATGACTGTTGCTGTTTCTTTCATACTTAAGGTGTTAAAGTGGGATGATATGTTTTCGGAGTGTTAATTGCGTGAAATGTCTTTACGCTTCGCTGTCGGAGTGGCCGCTAACGAAGCTAAGTCAAAGGACACTTCATTAGACTAGCGTAGCATCGACAACGCTCCTTGCTCCGTAACACTTGTAATCCAGACTTTTTCGTAAGGTCCAATACATTAGCAAACGTTAAAATACTCGAAGGAGTAACTTAGAATTTATTTTAACAACTCTTATTACCTATCTTATTTTCTTATCAACAAGAACTGATAACTTGCGATTGTTTTAAATGGTTTCACTTAGAGACTACGATATGTTAAATTTTTTGCGATTTAGTAATAAGACATACGAGTACAAAAAGTTTTCATAACATATATTAACATTGTCATAACATTTTTTTTTGTTTCATGGCACGTTAAAAGTTTACAGCTTCTACGCACTTAACTATGTACTTTACTATTTCCAATATTTTTATTTTAGGGAAAATAAGGACTGAAGTTACAGCATTAGAAACGTCTTTACATCGTTTTTCTTCCCTATAAATAGGTACTCGAAATTTTATGATTTCTCTTATACGTAATGAAGGTATGCTCACTACTTTCGCGGCGGCGGCGGCGGCGCAGCGTCTCACCCGGCTCTCAGCGCGCGCTAATTAGAGGCAGCTCTCATTAGTGGCAGAATTATGCGGTTTGCATAGCTAAATACTTGACGCCGTGTCTTGGAAATCGTGGAGATCAACATTAAAGTTAACCTTTGATTGAAAACAAGGTAGTAGTGGCATCAATTTATTACTATATATCTTCATAAATGCCATCGTCAAACCACAAGCTTAAACATTTTACTGTTTATTTTGTTTTTCCATCAAACGTTCTCTCCATAAAATCTGAAAAACAATTTTCACACAGGAGCAATTAATTATCGCAAAAACATCTGTAGCTAATTAAGGGGCCAATGCCGAAAAATGCGAACATAAAGTAAAAATCTCCCTCCTCATTCTGGCAAACGGGAGAAAACCGGCATATTTGTACCAGCCTCTCGGGTAAACAACGTTTATCTACAGCACATTGGGTTAATGAATGGGGGAGAAGAAGTAGGCATTATTTTAATTAGGAAAAATGCGGCGGTCTCACCTAGGGCCCGGTAGGGGAATGTGGGGCTTTCAGGCGCCATGGAAATGCAACCTTCTGTCTTTAAATTAAGGTGGAAGCGAATGCCGTTGTTTGGCAGTGCATGTGTAGGCGGATGTGTAGGCATGCACGTTGGGCAAGCTAATAAAATAAATAGCCCTTGATTAGTCTGTTCGTACACGCCTACTGCAGGCTTTTGTTTTCATGTCGTCAATTAATGTCTGTACTTAGATGTCATTAAGATTTAAAAAAAAGTAATTATCAACCTAATTAACACAACTGGTTACTACGCCCACGCGAATCCCAGATGTGGAGAACCATGAACCTTCACTGTTGGACCTTCTGCTGACTTCTCATCCGGACGGCTACCAAGTATCCGTTGACGCTTCACTCGGCTCTTCGGATCACTGCCTGATCCGGAGTACGGTGCCACTCACGTGCCCGCCGCGACCGCGAGTTGCTTGTCGCCGTCGTGTGTGGCACTACAAGTCAGCAGATTGGGATGGGATGCGGTCTTTCTTTGCGTCCTACCCTTGGGGGCAGATTTGCTTCACGCCGGATGATCCTAACTTCGCTGCTGATTCTGTCGCTGATGTGGTGCTGCAGGGTATGGAGCTTTTTATCCCATCCTCGGTGGTCCCCATTGGCGGCAAATCACAGCCTTGGTTTGGTCGGTCCTGCAAAAAGGCTTCTCGCCGGAAGCAGGAATGTTACCAAGCCTGGGCAAATGCAGCGAAGGTACGGGATGAAAAGACCAGCGCATTGAAAAAGGAGTTTAACTTTGCCTCCAGGTCCTTCAAAAGAGACATTGCCAGGGAGAAGTCGGCGCACATAGGCAGAATTGGCGAGAGACTAGAGCGTCTTCCTTCGGGAACTCGTGCGTTCTGGTCTCTGGCCAAAGCTGTCCAGGGGAATTTCTGCACGCCATCATTTCCACCACTGCACATGGGAAATGATTCATTGGCCCACGACGCAAAGGAGAAAGCCGATCTTCTAGGCAAACTCTTTGCGTCCAATTCGAAATTGGATGACGGGGGAAACGAGCCGCCGACCATACCGCGGTGCAAGAGCTGTATGCCGGATATCCGGTTCCACCAACGCTCAGTGCGTAAAGCACTTTTTTCCCTCGACATTCATAAGTCGAGTGGGCCCGATGGAATCCCTCCCATCGTGTTGAAGGTGTGTGCTCCAGAGTTGGCTCCAGTTTTAACGCGCCTTTTTCGGCTTTCCTACTCTTCTGGCGTAGTCCCGAAGTCATGGAAAACAGCTTTGGTGCACCCGATCCCTAAAAAAGGTGACCGCTCGAATCCGTCCAACTACAGGCCGATAGCCATAACCCCCTTATTCTCAAAGATAATGGAGTCCATTATCAATAGCCAGCTCCTTCGGTATCTAGAGGACCGCCAGCTGCTTAGCGACCGACAGTACGGTTTCCGTAAGGGCCGGTCCGCTGGTGATCTTCTTGTCTACCTGACACATCGTTGGGCACAGGCGATCGAGACTAAGGGGGAAGCATTGGCGGTTAGTTTGGACATAGCGAAGGCCTTCGATCGGGTTTGGCACAAAGCACTTCTTGCGAAGCTTCCTTCTTATGGGCTTCCCGAGGAATTATGCAAATGGGTCACTAGTTTTCTTGCAGACAGAAGCATAAAGGTCGTAGTCGACGGTGCATGCTCAGATTCTATGTCTGTGAATGCTGGTGTCCCTCAAGGCTGTGTGCTTTCGCCTACACTGTTCCTTCTGCATATCAATGATATGCTGCAAATCAGCAGCACTCATTGTTATGCGGATGACAGCACAGGTGATGCCTTTTATACCGGCCGTGCTAACATTTCTCGGGAAAACGTCATCGAGAGCCGAAACAAACTTGTGTCAGAAATTGAGGACTCTTTAAAGAAAGTCTCAGAATGGGGTCGGATTAACTTGG
Organism: Coleophora deauratella; assembly: GCA_958295455.1. Lineage (NCBI taxonomy): Eukaryota > Metazoa > Arthropoda > Insecta > Lepidoptera > Coleophoridae > Coleophora > Coleophora deauratella. Next base: position 5,265,898 of record OY282388.1, read on the forward strand.
TCCAATTTAACCCCACTAAGACACAGGTTTGCGCGTTCACTGCCAAGAAAATGCCATTTGTCGTATCACCTCGTTTTGAGGACACTCCCCTTAATGCCTCAGCTAGTATCGGAATCCTTGGTGTCGTCATATCGAGTGAAGTCCAGTTCCGTGGTCATCTAGAGGGTAAGGCTAAATTAGCCTCGAAGAAGCTTGGTGTGCTCAATAGATCGAGACGGTATTTCACTGCGGCCCATCGCCTGCAACTTTATAAGGCGCAGGTTCGGCCTCACATGGAATACTGTTCTCATCTCTGGGCAGGGGCACCCCAGTACCAGCTTCTCCCTCTGGACCGTATTCAACGGAGAGCAACTCGAATCGTCGGCTGCCAGGATATCTCAGATCGGCTTGATTCCTTGGCGCTGCGTAGAGATGTAGCCTCGCTCTGCATTCTCTATCGCATGTACAATGGGGAGTGCTCCGAGGAATTGTTCGGATTGATCCCTGCCGCCTCTTTTCGCCATCGTTCTACGCGACAATATATTCATCCCCATCACATAGATGGTTGGCAGTCCACAACTGTGCGTTTCACTAGAAACTTTCTGCCTCGCACAACCAAACTATGGAATGAATTGTCGCCTGCGGTATTTCCGGACCGATACGACATTCAAACCTTCAAGAAAAGAGCGTACCCCCATATCAAAGGCCGGCAACGCACTTGTGACTCCTCTGGTGTTGCGGGTGTCTATGGGCGGCGGTAATCGCTTACCATCAGGTGATCCGTCTGCTCGTTTGCCACCTATGCCATAAAAAAAAAAAAAAAAAAAAAAAAAAATTGCTAGTCTCCTGATTTGAATATTGGATTGCAATTACTACTCTCGCCTACATGTGTATAAGAAACACCTGTATTGTATTTGTATTGAACACTTGATGTTTTTCTTACAATATAGGTACGTCAATTATAAAAAAGGTACTTTACTAACTGATACCTGTATAATAGGTAATAAATAAACACAACAAACGGTGAAATGTCGCTGCGTTCACGGGCCCCACCCATTCGCTAACGAATAAAGCGCCTCGCGAGGTGTTGCCGAAACTGCCGCATCACACTCCAATCATTTACGAAATATTGACAACAATAAACGATTCCTCTACCGGCGAAGACTTTAAAAATGCCGGTTATTAATATTTGTTGCCTTTGTCCAGACCCACGTGTCCCCACACCTGAACTCTGCGAATGACATAGCCGAAAAAAATTGCAAAAAAATAACCGTCGCCAGGCGAAAAAGAGCAGAGCGCAAACAGACAACAGCCTGTTTGAATGATTGCTTCCCTGGAAGAGCGGCAAGTCCATTTTTCACAAGTGCCATTCACCGCTTTTATGTTACGCACTGAGTATATTTTTATATATTTTTTATTTATCGGGCCATCTCCCCGCTCTCCCCGCTGCCAAATTGATATTCGCCGAATGTGAATTTACGGGCTCGCGATTCCTCACTGTTTTATTCATTTAGTGGCGACGTGATTGTGAACACACAAGTACGAGTAGATGTGTTTAATTTCGGAATGAATGTTTATTGGCGCGTTTCCGCTTCGCTTTCAATTATGTGCGCGTTGTCCGCGAGCGACATGTTTACATTATGTAGTTACATTAAACGCACAGCTCGGATTTATTTAATTTGATACTTTCAATGTAAGCTTTTATTTCGGTAGTTGAAAAGAAACTATAAAGTTTTTTTGCAGATAACTTAAAGGTTACAGAAATAAATGATGATGAGGCTTGTAATCCTGATTATTCTACGGTAAGTTATTTAAGTAGCCTCCCACTTATCAATTTAAGAAGATAATTATACTGCTGCTAATGAACAGATAAACTAAAGACACAAAGAAGAAAACTCACGCATTCAAATAAAAAGGCTGTTGTTATATTGGAAGAAGTTGAACTTACTGTACGAGGCAATTTCCGTGAATCATGGACTAGTCACAAAGTGAACTTAATCCCAGATTATGAACCTTTTGCCAAAACGACAAAGGGCCTTATTTAATACAAAATATTGATTTACGTCAAACTTAGTTTTTCATAAGACACATATTGTATGAAAATTCCACTTTAAATAGATTCGTTGACTTTATTTTGGCAAGCTCCTGTGGCCAGCCGTATAAGGCCCGCTCCACACTGACAGGCCGGTTGATAATCGATGTAACCGCCGTATCCCCGGTGATCCACCGCTGTCTAATGACGTAAAAAGTATGTCCCCGCTGCGTAATGCCACTAGGATCATCTAAAGAATACTCAAGTGTAGAGCAGATACAAATTTCAATTTCGTAGTCTTTCATATTTATTCTTATTTATAAACCGTTGGTGTTAAAGAGTGGAATGTGGAATTGCACCGAGTGGTATATAGCATACGTGTCATGATATGCAGCATTATGGAAAAAACGAAAAACAACAATGGTCATATATAACATTTAATGATAATAAAATGTGTTATCTGGATATTGTAAAATGTTAGTTATAGTCTATACTCAGATTCAATACTTTTTCTATAACTTATAGAGAAAGTATTGTTAGAAAAGAGAACAAATTGGAATGCATTTACAAATCACCTGTTAATACTAACATTAATGACTTCAGTGTCACGAATCATCGTGAAACTGAGAAAGCCTTTTCAGTTCCACAGATATACGTATTTTGACACCGAAAAAAAATCTATATGTTTTTTCGATTACTTGTCCTCTGATTCTTACTCAGTTTAGGCACAAACGTTGAACCACTTTCTAGCCTAATCTTTGGTGCGCGGTCACACTCAGTCGCCAGGGGTCGCGAAAGCTCGTAGTCATCGGGCCGCAATTTGAATGGGGCCGCTTAGCCGCTGACGGCCGCCGTGACTGATGAGGGAAGGGTGAAGATCGCCTGATCGCACCCTGTCACCGTATCTTCAACCCCCTGTATATAATTTTGCATGTCGCATAAATGTTGAACATGGGGATTTGTGGATATTAAAATTTTGTGGTGCAGGTGTAGCTTCGTATTACAAGTTAATTTCGTTTGATATGCTTATGTATGTAGATAATTAATGTTGTTTTTAGATGAATGTCCATTTACAATGTATAAATGTTCAAAGACTGAATTAAAAATAGAATCAAGGGCCTTGAGGGGATTTCACAGACTCTAGTTAATGGAATACCATTAACTAGAGTCTGTGAAAACAGAGCCGTCATTGGAGTTGAAAATATAAACAGAACTAAATTATACCGTATTTATTAATATTGACAACGAAATATGACAACACAGTCACGTCTATTAAATTCGTAATTTCGAACAAATTGAAAAATTACTTAAGTTATAAAAATTTTGAGATTTGATGAAATGACTAGTAGAAATCATAATGTTCTTTCCTTAATGAACTTCCTTGTACGCCACAACGACGACGGTTCTCTTATAATACAATTTTTTTTGCTACGCAGCAGGATAATGCTACTACGCGCTACGCAGTCGTCGCAACATTACAACCGAATCGAAGATATTGAAGTCATATAATTTCCTTCAAATGTCCCATAAGTCAGGATCATAAATTTTTAAATTATTTCGCTAATTAAGAAGTTTCTTGTTAAACATAGCCATTTAGCCATTCAACACGAGAATACCATAATGTTAAACTTAAATTCTGATGTCAGAAAGAAAAGTCTGTTGACGGTAAGCGATGAACAGTCTGTCAAGTATTGCACCTGTATTTTGTTGGACTCACAAATATTTATTCTAGGATCCCCAAAATTATGAATCTTCACTCGTTGAATATACTCAGTGTTGCCATTTAGTAAGAGCCCTCATTTATTTTCATGGCATTTTTGCAGACGGTTTCAAATATGAGTTCAGCTCTGTCACACTATATTATTATACATAAGTACTATCATGCAGTATGGCCACTACCTGTCCCTCTCTAAAGGTGACCTTACCCACCTACGGGTAAGACCGTTGGTGACGTTTGCTTAGCGCAAGACATGCAACACAAACACATTTATGCATATTAAAAACGTCATTAGCAGTTGTAAGTTTAATTATTAGGCGACAGCTGTTTAAAGTACCCAGGATGCGGTTCAGTTAGAAAACATAGAAGTAATAAAATACTTCAAAAATCTGTATCCAATTGATCAGAACTTTCAACCCCGAACACTGCCCACTAGTTTTGCTCGACGTGCAATCGGCGCGCAAATGTCGGTCGATGATTGGCCATAAATATCGGCGTTCGCCGGCTTTGTGATGCAAAGCGCGTGCATGCAAATGCGCCGCCCGCCCTGACCGCTGTCTTGAGCGGGCGGGATTGCTAGGGATGGGGATGTTCGTGTTTTTGGTTTTGGTGACTTGTTTTATTAAGGTTAGAGCGTTTAATACAAAAATGTGTTGTATTTTGGTTTAAGTAGTAAAATGATGTAAAAAATATTATTTAAGTGAAATCATTGGGAGCAAGTACTATTTACCACATTGTAGTATTCTGTTTTTTTTATAGTTTTGCCCGTGACTCTGCCCGCATGACTCCGTCCGCATGAACTTTAGTTGCTAAGCTGCTTCTAAATAAACTGCAGTTGGTTTTAGCGCTATTAAAATTAATTTCTATATTTTATTAATGTTTTATTTAGCATGTAAAACTGGGAATCCTCCGCACTTACATTTCGCCGCAATCGACCACAAATGCAGCACGTGGCAAAAGACACGGTTGCATCGGCGGGGGCTGCACCGGCGGCGGGCGGTGGCAATCCGCCGATTTGTGGCCTTGCGATTTACATCTATCTACGTAGTACTGGGTACAGCAATCAGGTTCGATCTACGGGCTAACATTCTCTAAGCGACTCTTATTTTGTATATATCGTATCGTATCTTTTCACCATACATGTAGCATTAAGTAGGTTAAGTTAATTTTATAAATCAATATGCTAACACATTTATTCTTGCATTAAACGTGTATCATCGGAACGTGTCGTTTGTCTGTTCGCCTCTCCCGGTCCCATCCTTACAGATTTGTGCTTCACTTAAATTAATACAGAATTTTAAGTTTACGAATTCTATAAAGTAACGGTAAAGGACTGTTAATATGTACTAGTTAAATAAATTGACTATAAATTTAAATGTACTAGTTATGGTTATGTTATGTCCCATTGAAAAACTTCCAAGACAACATCAATACCTAACCAACACTTCATTTTATAACCCGATTACTCGTATGTGTCGCCAATTTAATGAATTGTCTGCTACCAACGATGGTGTTGACATCTTCGACAGCAGACTTTTCAAATTTCGTAGTCAGCTCGTTAATGTTATGTGGAAGTAGTGTCGTAATTGTGGCATCCCATTCCCATTACTATGTCTCACTATATTCTATTTAATTAATATTATATTTGTATCAATGGCGCTCACCTCTGTTTGCAGGATATGTATATTTGTAGTATTTTTTTTCTCTATATGTTTGTGAACTTGGTCTTTATTTAAATTGTCTGCTTATCTCTGTTTGCATACCTACATTGGACTACAGTCTGATCATACACTTATCTTATTTAGTATTTAAGCCCTTTGACTGTAATCTGTTGGTGTGTTAAATTCTAATAAAATAAAATAAAATAAATACGAAAATCTTCCAGACTCAGCGTATCCAACAATGCGGGTGATTCATTATTCGACAAGGAATTCTAATATTAGAGGGAATATTAAAAAATAAATTGAAATTATAATTATGAAATATTGCGATGTTAATATTACACTCACGCAATAAATAAGGAAACCGATGAAAGAGCAGCCAGCCAATATCCCGCGGTAGGAGCCACGCGATTTCCTCCCATTACCGCCGCGCGTTATTATCTAACTAAATACAATATTAACGCGTAAAATTTCGCCAAGGAAATAAATTAAAAACGCAACAACAAGGTTGTAGCGGACGAACAAAGCCGCCCAATAAATCAAGGCGGGCAGGTGAGGAGAGTGGTGTTTGTGCATTAAAGAAAGCCCCGTTTCCCGGCGCGGCGGCCTTTCTCGGCCCTTTCTTCGCGTTTTAAAAAGGAGTCGACGCCGATATTTTCGCGCAGTCATCGACAACACATAAATATTGGGAGTGGGGCGGCCCCTTTCTTGTTCGGTCAAATAATTAATGCGGTATCGCTTCTTACTTTGCGTTCGCGATCGCGGTCATGTCTCATGGGCCATGGGAAATCAGTGCACATGGGACGGGTTCTTAGCTTGTAAAAATAGTTGCTTGATGTCTTGATTTGATGTTTGACAACATTGAAAAGTATGTATCTTGATAAATAAATAATAGTAAGAAAAATGTAGGTGTTTCATTAAAAAGCCTCCAATAAAACACTTATAAACATCTTATCAATTATATTATTAGTACATTTAGCAAAACAAGAAGTGAATTATGAATTTTGCATTCTTGGAGAAGAATTATAAAAACCAGCGGACAGACGTTGTCCTGCCTGATTGTGAATCTAAACCATCCAGGGGCTTACTCGAATGCACACAAAAAATTTCATTAAAATCGGCCCAGCCATTTAGCCGGAGTTCAGTGATATATACGTAGTCGGTCCCATAATGAATTGGCTTAACTATGAAATAAAAAAGAAAATTAAATGCAATCATTTTTATTTTTCAATATAGTCTCCATCAATACTGACACACTTCTGACATCGGTGAAATAACATTTCTAATCCTTTATAAAAATAATCGCAATCTTTGTCTTCAAAATGACTGAAGACGGCCGCCTGCAACTCTTCATCGCTTGAAAATTTTCTTCCCCTTAAGTCCCGCTTTAAATTTGGGAATAAGTAATAGTCGGACGGAGCCATGTCTGGACTATAAGGTTGATGGTCCAGCTCCGTGAACCCGCATTGACGCACTGCATCCTTCGAAACACCGGCGGTGTGCACGGGGGCGTTGTCGTGAAGCAACAGGACGCCTTTACTCAGTTTGCCTTCAACCATCAAAATACCTTGAAAATCCCAAAAGATTGTGCACATGATTTTTTTGGTAGATTGTTGCACCTTTGCCTTTCTAGGCGGCTTTTCACCCTTATAACGCCATTCCATTGACTCACGCTTGCTTTCTGGATCATAATATAACACCATAGTTTCATCACCAGTCACTAGTCTCTCGATCACGTTCTTTGGGTTTTCTCCACAAAGATCTAAAAACTCGGCAGCACAGCGAACTCGCTCCCGTCTCTGCACAGCTGACAGAAGTTTCGGGACCCATCTTGCACTGACTTTTTTCATATGAAGATGTTCATCGATTGCACGATGGACGGTACTTTTAGAGAGCCCAAGTCTAGCTGCAATTTCTCTAATCTTCAAACGGCGGTCACTCAAAACCTCTTCTTCGATTTGAGCAATAGTATCGGGAGTGAGCACTTCTACCGGTCGACCGTCATGGCCGATATCTTCGACGGTTTCTCGCCCGAGGCGAAACTCTTTCACCCAATTTTTTACTGTGCTATAAGAGGGAGAACACTCCTTATACACACACTCTAATCGTTCTTTAATTTGGGCGGGGGATAAGCCTTCTTTAAATAGAAACTTTATGACGCTTCGATACTCGGTTTTCGACATTTTGAAAAAATACGCGACACTTGTTGTTCAAACAAACTGCTAAACTGAACTACGCTCGTCAAGTCCATTCGTGTTCGTTTATAAAGTGTCTGAGAACCGTACTATTCAATGCAACATAACATGTATCGACATGTCGTGTAGAACTATATCAGGCCAATTCATTATGGGACCGACTACGTACACGCACAGAAGAACTGTATACGAGAGTGACAGTTTTCTAATCATTCCTGTAGTGGAATCACAATTTTCAGCTTCTCTGTACTAGTTTTGGGAGTTCCTTGTAAATATAACAAGAAGACCATGAACCACGGATAGCCCGAAAACTCATTGTCTTTTCACCGACAGACTAAATAAAGCATAACTTCGACGTTTGGAAATTCACGTAAAAACGGTCGGTGAACTGCAGTCCCCAACTTTGGGGATAAACTTATAACAAACTGAGAGTTGGTATCTGTGTCCGTGGCCGCAGTCTGAACACGGAACTAACATTAAAATAAGTTGACGCCAGATAGTGGAAAGTTCTCTGAAAACTCTCCCGGGACGTCCCGGATAGATTCTGCCTTTTATTTTATGGCAATTGTTTTGGACGATTCTCGTTGAGTTTGTATAAAAATATCGTAATTAGCTGATAGTTGGTAGTAATATCTATATTTTTACTGACTTCTACACGGAAACAGGTGGTTTAGTTCAAACGTAATATTAACGTATTTTGGAAGACAATATTTGCTTGGCCCAAAAATTTTTAACCACATGTAACGTTTTTTTAAGACAAATATGTTTTCTTTAAGGAAAAATAATATAATTTTGAATCAAAGCTGTTATGAGAATTTAACATTGTCACTTTTTTGTGTGTTAATTTATAAAGGCGCAACTTCTGTGACAAAATAGATAGTTTTATCCTAACCATTTCATACAGGTGTAACAAAAAGGTAGAGCACTACTTAAAGGTGGATCTGATGAAACAACAAAAGTTCTTCTGAGAATTTACTGAAATCACAAAAAAATATTTGACTTCATACAAATCGGTTATCTACCACACCAAAGTTTTATAGTAAATCCAACTAAAGTTACTGTGAATGAACCCCAGGTTTCTTGGATAAATGTTTCAGGAGTAGATAGATGCCTGTACAGCCTATGTAGGAAGCATAGATTTATAAAGACTCTTTGCGGGGACAGTAGAATCGAATCTTATGCACAACAACCTCAATTCCTTGTGCTAAACATTTCGCAATATAAATTAACGATAGGTATAGCATTCATTCTTGAGTTTTGTTAACTAGGTTATACACAAGTTATTCAGTGGGTCAGGTAAATATATCACAGATTTTGAATCTGATCGATCATATACCTTACAATCTAGATATTTTTTACACATCACTTGGAAATTTGATCAGTAATACTATTAATATCGACAAACAGTTCTGATTCGGGGTGCGATAATGCTTTAAAATTGTAATAGGAAGCAAATTTATTAAAATAATGCACATTTAAAAAAACAATTCTCCCGGGAGCACCTCAACAAATGGGACGTCAGAAACAAGGAAGTCTGATAAAATTACTGCTCGCGTTTAACAAAAAAATGAGCTTATCTCACACACGCAATTTGCGCCGGCAATTCTCGGCGCTTCCTCTCATTACCCCGCCGTGATATATTTTCGTGTTTATTACTGCAATTACTTAGAGTAAATCTCACGTCCTTCCTCCCTTACCCCCTCCCCGAGCGAGGGTCGCGCCCTGCGGGGTGCTCCCTCCTTCCGGCCGGCCTGCCCTTAAGTCTTATGTACCTCGTAAGTTTCTTCGCGGACTTGGTAGCCGGATTCAAATTGGGGCGAATTTAGTAGCAATTAATTATAAGATGAGGAAGTATTCTGAGCTCAACCCGTGGTTTAGTAATTAATATTATTGTGGATAATTTTGTGATTTAGTAGCGTGGGGTTCGTGGTAAGAGAGCGCACTAGAGTTTGTATTGTTGTATACTTTTGGTTTAAATAAGTGGAATTTAGTGTATCTCTAAGTCTAAAATATTACTTATTAGGCCTTTTAATTTTAAACATTATAAATTATGTTTTAATCAACTAAAATTTGAGGTACCTACTTTCATACAAAACGAATAAAAAAACATAAAACCTTTTATTACCCTATAAGTCTGTCTCATCAAAGCCATCGCTAAATTTAAAAAAACAGCCACTGTTCGTCACAATTTTAATACTTCCAAAACATAATGCGAGTGCAATATTAAATTGGCACATAGCGCTATGTAAGGCGCGGCCCGACTTGGTTGTAATTAATTAACGAGCTTAGTTTAAAAGCAGGGCTGGCGGGCGCGGGTGGGCCGGGGGCATTCTTCCCAAGAAACGGGGGGTCCATGAAGAAATTCAGGGGAAACTTTATCATATTTAGGCGCAAAATGGCGAATCCGCCGCTCGGCGGAGATTAATATCTAGCCTTAACTCGCTGCGATGAATTTTGTTGTGAATAACGCTGATGTTACTCCAGATGAATGCTCAATGTTAGATTACGGTCAGGTTCAAGACAGCTGTTTGTATCTTGGTTAAATTGTTATTGATATGACATTACAATATGAATGTCAAGCGATGTACTGATATTTTAGAGGGCAATAAGATATTTTCAGATATAAGGTTTAAACTTCGTGAAAGTAGCTCTAACTACTAGTGTTCATGTTTTGTTGTAAATATAGTAGTCTTTTATAGGTACTATAGAGAACTGAAAAATATCACAAAGAATTAAGGAAGTATCAGGCTTTAAAAATACTTAAAATTCAAGTCTTAGTTATCAAGAAAATTATACAGGGTTGGGCAAAGTTGCTATGTTATCTCATGAAATTTAACACGTTTTGTTCGACGACTTTGTTTAAAAATAAAACTATTTTGTATATAAACCCTAAAAACTTTTTGAGAATTGACTATGTAGGTACCCGTGAAGAAAGTTGCTTAGTATAATGTGGAGAAGCTGAAGTGAAGTTGTCCAACACCTATATAATTTGTTACAGCCTGTATAAACTCGCTTCCTCCCAGGTAAGTGGAACACGTGTCGCGCACACGTCAAGTCGACTCGCCTCCAGCCAGCTACTCGCTTTTGCGCCTCCGCCTCGTTCCTACATAGCTACTTACTTACTTACTGACAACTTGTTACATGTGCTACGCTTTTACATATGTTCTGTTATGTGTTTAGCAACGTAAGTAGTTGATTTAAAAATGGAAGGAGAGGAATGAGCAAATACGTTTTTTGACTTTGCATCATCAACTTACAATTACATAGTTATTTTCGTATGGAATTTTCTATGGATTTAATAGTTTTACCAAAACAACAACTACACCAAAGGGTTTGTGAATTATTTTTTTATGACTTTCCTTAGGCCGTGTTGTTAAGTTGTAGCCTAGCAGATTTATTTTGTTTTGGTAGCCTATTTAGGTAGCAACAATTGCTTTAGAACAGTGGTTCCCAACCTTTTCTTGACCAGGGACCACTTTGATTTTTTTGTTGTTAGCAGGGACCACATGTACAAAAAAAAAACTGAATCAATTCGAAAATAAACCTTAATCAAGAACTCAATATTAACATGCATAAGCAGTATTATTTTAATTGAAAAAATATCATTTTAGTAGAAATGAATTAAATAAGTTTTGAATCAGTGTGATTTTTGACCTCGTATCTTCTTTACAAGTTCGGTAATCTCCTAAGATTACCGAACTTGTAAAGAAGATACGAGATTTGAGAAATAACATTAGCCCTAGCTAATGTTATTCCTCAAATTTCTCAAATCACATAGGCGGTTATCGCATTGCACTGGAAACCGCTCCGGTGTGCGGCGCTGCGGTTTTTATTTTACCCGCTTACTTTCAATCGATACCTGGCCTTGTTTTTAATTGCCAACAAAGCAGAAAACCCTTGATCGCATAAATAAGTAGTAGTGAGAAAGCCAAGGACAGCGCAAGGCGATTTCTCAAATTTTGGTTTAAGAATTTGCTTTTTTACACCAAAACTTCAATTCTAATGCGTCCTTAGAGTTTCTATATTTTTTTATTTAATTCAATGAGTTCTTCGTGGATTTCTTCTGTTACTTCACCAGCATCCGCGCTAAAAGAGTTGAGAATCAGTTTTTGATCAACTTTAGCTTCTGTTTCGGTATATTGTAGGAAGTAACTATTGAATTCATCAATCAACATTTATAGATGTTTTCTTGTATGTTTACCCTACTCGCGTAATACTTTTTGTCCTCCAAAAGTTATTTTAATATCGTGAAAGCAGAATATTCGTTTTAAATCGTTTGCGGACCATATTATGGCTCCTGCGGACCACTGGTGGTCCGCGGACCACTGGTTGGGAACCACTGCTTTAGAACGTCAAAGAGTTTAAAGTATCAATCTTACAGACTAATAACCATAACAGAAGATAAATACCCTTTATTGCACGTCAATCAATTATGATATATATGTAAACAAGCAACCAATCAACCTATTAGGTATACTGGTATTTCTTCTCTTATTGAATTCTGGTACAATGTAATTTTCGTAATTTCAATCTTTTATCATCGAATTCCAGTTCTCATAGAATTATTATACAGGTTGTTAAAAAAAGTGCGTTTGAAATTTTAAGGGGTTACTCAGAATCAAGTATAGAATCCAAGAAAAATATTGAAAAAATCCACTCTTCAAATTTTTTTTTCAGATTCTCATACTAAATCTGATAGTGAATCAAGAGTTTGTATGAAAAACTGTAAAAAAATTTGAAGAGCGGATTTTTTCAATATTTTTCCTGGTATCTATATTTGATTCTGAGTAACTCCTTAAAATTTCAAACGCACTTTTTTTAACACCCTGTATACTTACCGCAATTCACAAGTTCATTTCCCAGCTGTGGATTCCTAGTTTCATCAGGTCGTATTATCCGGATTTCTAGACGTTTTACTTATTTATACCGTCTTTCTTACAAATTACGAGATTTTGAGACTATTCAAATTGTTTTTCTCATCCATAGTACGTTGACGCCTACTTCGTCGCGTAGCGATGCCGCAGGCTGCGTCTGCGACTAAAATATGAAATATCCCGAGAAATTGTGCCTGAGCCCGCGGGCTGGTGAGCCTACCGCCCTGTTCCGTTCCTCGCCTCTTGGGTGTAAATCGTGATTAATTTTTAGGGTTTCATATAAAATATATCTCTGTTCATCTAAAATAGATTTTAAACAACTACAAAATACATCTCTCAAAAAATTTTAGAGGCTTACTCATATTTGAGAAAAGAGCTGAATTTTTATCGAGTGCACAACGTCGTACATCGTTTTCTGAAAATGTACTTTTTTCAGCTGACTGTTTCAAAGAGACTGGCTCCCAAAAGGTGTACTTGGTGACTTATCTAAATTAGTTCACCAAGACACTTGAAATTTGTTGTATAAAAGGTCCATAAAAATATTTTGGGTATCCTGTTATGATAACAAGAGTTATGATAACAAGACTTATGATAATGAGATAAAAAACTTTACTGTGTTTCACTCTCGAGCGACTGAGGAGCGAGCGGGAGTGAGCGAGGAAGGAGTAAGAAAGTATTGTGATGGCTAAAGACAATGAACTTAATATTTTGATGAGGATTGATTCTCTTGCACTAATAGAGTCCAAAAACTAAAAAATATAGAATATCTCTCTCCGCTCTCTGTTTGTGTATGTATGTGTGTCTGATGCTCTAGCACCAGAGTACTATACAGACGGATATGAAATTTTTTAGAGGGCAATATTTTTGAAATAAACCTACCTGTTTTTATTTTTTGTTTTTAGGGTAATGTTTATTACTGATTTCTTAAAAACGTCCTGTGTATGCCAACCGATAAAAGGTTTCCCGAGAAAGTTGTACAGTTAGGCTGTACAGTTTGTTTATTTTCACCCTGTGAAGCTGGGTTGCGAGTTGCTGTTTTTTATTTATTAATTAAATAAAATATCGAGTTTTTAATGCATGTACTGTGCGTGAAGGCTGAATTGAATACCTGATATTTTTTCTATTTTATATTTTGTCATAAAATATTGATGCATGATTTACAACTGTTTAACAAATAAGTTATGTAGGTACACATTTATATAATCAAGCCTAGAAACGTCTGGAAAACTTATGGAATTCCTTGGGAATAGCCATATTATGTTTGAAAATAACAGGACAGGGTCGTGACTTGTCCGCCGTGTCAGCGACCGCAGCCTGGCGAGCGCTTTCTCTCTCGTTGTTGGCCCATTGTTCTTACGTAAACTGACTTGATGGCCTCACAAAGCCATTATACTGAGCTAAATAAGACGGTATAACTCAACAACAGGAAACCAGATGGATTAAACAACTAAATGTTTAGTTAGATTGACTTGTTTAGAGTTTAAGAGCGATACTTTGAACGTATTCTTTATTTTTTTCATTAACCTCGTAGGGTCAAGGTTGGCTCAACATATTTACTTTTTATTTTTATTTATGCTTAAGGATTACATTTTTTTAAATTACTATTGTTTATGTTGAGGCAGGTGTATCTTTCCATTTGCTGGGAAGGTAAGGCTAATACCCCACACATGTGGGCCAAGTCCGGATTGGTGGTGGCTGTGGGGCTATTGGCCAACCCTAACCTGTGTTAGTAGTTTATAAACCGTCTATAAGGCCTCTACCATGGCTAAACGACTGCCATCTCAACGTGGTTTGTGAAGTAAGGAAACGGTCAAGAAAAAAATCTCACGAACAGTGAAACCCATGTATGTTAATAACTTATTTGTACTAAGTTACCATGCGAGATCGACGCGATCACGTTCACCGACCAATCGACTGACCGATCTGCTCATCACAGAATTGTTTTCCCTGTGAAAGAATCAAACCCCGATCCTCAGATACAGGTTTTTGGAACTCTTGTTTAGATTAGTGAGCAGAAGTCACGGTAAAATTTTTCAGGACCCTATATAAGAAATCTAACTCCAATATTTTCTTCTTTTTACAAACAAACCAAAAGCTGGGCAAATACGTACATTAATCGCTAACATAACAAGTATGAATACTTCAGATGCTTACCTACATACCTATGAATGGAAAGATTAAAGCGAAATTTATTCACGAGCTCACACGTAACCGCTTTTTCCCTACCAACGAATTACGGTTTGAATATTTATAATTACGAAAGCTGAGACTTAATGACACGTCACATAAGTTTTAATGAATCGGAGGCGACTGCCAACCCACAACTTTGTCTCGGCGAGTGGGGAATGAATTTTCTATCTAAATCCTGACAAGAACTGAACTTTGCCAAGATGGCACGACGGAGTTGGGTAAGAGTTATACAAGTAAGTAGACAGCTTTAAAAGAATAAAGATTAAGGGTGCGCTGAACATTAAACACTGATTCGGGGTGTTGTTATATATTGTTTTAATTACAACCAATTTTTATTTTATTGAAATTACACTTTAAGTGTAGCCGATGTTGGTACCGTAAGGAGGTTTTTGGAAGCGAGATAAATCAAACGGAAGGAACTCGGTGAGTAAAACTCGTTTTTGCATATACTGATGAGTTCTTTCTACTAACTTTAACTCACTTCAGTTAATTTTTTCAAAAAAACTTTACCGACTTTTTCACAGGGTACCGACATCAATATACCAACAAAATAATTTAAAATCAGCTAGTTCATTAAAAAATCAAAGATATGTAGCTTATAGATATAGATATGGTTACACATAATGAGTTTTTTCGTTTTCTTCCATCAGAGGTTTTGAGATATTATGTTAATGCGAGTAAAATGCGAGTGAACGCTGCGTTGTTAACTCGCACTCTAAAATAAATAAAAAATAATTATAAAAAGGGCATTTTTCAGTTACTTTCTACAAATAAATTAAAAATACGTTACGTTACGTTAACAACCCATATTGTCCCCATTGCAGGGGCACGGGTCTCTTCAAACAATTAAGTACATAGTGGATTATCTATTGAAGAATTGTTAAAAAGTTTATAGGTAGGTATTAGAATCAACATAAATTAGCATATGTGTAAATACTTAAAGACCTTTTTGAGCATGTTTGTATTACGTACTTATAATAGATAAGAACGCTTGTTGAAATTCTTTTGCTAAATTATTGATTATATTTCTTCTTCTGTCGCCTTAAAAGTTTAAGCCATACAATGTTTTGAAGTTGTCTTAAGTTAAAATTCCTGGGGTGTTTTTAGATTTATTGTGGTGTTCTTATTTTAGGATAGCTAAGTTGACCGTATCATAAATAGATGACACTTAAATTATTACTTCACTTATATGTGAAATTTGGGCATTTTAAACCAATGTAACTATTTCATTACCTACCGTCATCTGTAAATTATTTTTGAAATGTCGTTACGATAGGCAGCGCACGCGCTTCCGTTGCGTGCCGGACGCCGATCGGCCGGCAGCCGGACGCGGCGCAGGAAACCTATTACGCCCAAATGAATCCCCCGCCGTTTCCGGCTCAAGGCGGATCCGCCGCCGCCGCACCTTCAGGCCCTTCTTGCTTTTTAGGGCTGTAATTTAAACTTGTCAATTGTTTTACAATAATGTTGTACCAATATCTAGTGAGA
This sequence comes from Coleophora deauratella, assembly GCA_958295455.1. Classification (NCBI taxonomy): domain Eukaryota; kingdom Metazoa; phylum Arthropoda; class Insecta; order Lepidoptera; family Coleophoridae; genus Coleophora; species Coleophora deauratella. The sequence goes on from OY282388.1 coordinate 5,282,034, forward strand.
CAATCTCTGAGTGTGATTTCCGCATGGTAGGAACTTTCTAGAAGGTACAAGAAAAAAAGATATAAAAGAATATGCAAAGCATGTATTTAAATGAGAAACATTGTGAGTTGAGTTCTAGTGTGTCTGGTGACTTGAAAACCCACCTATACTTAACAGATGTCCTAGTAATAATAATATTTAGGCTTTAAAATTACCTCAGTTTACAAATTACGGTCAATTTATTAAATTTTTCTAAGGTAGCGACAACATTGTACTGTGACCCTGGAGGAATTAATTATGTACTATATACTTCATTCCAATCAAAAAAAAGCAAAAGGTAAACAAACGTAAGTAGTATGCAGATGACATTGACATGTGTCAGTTCCATAGTAAGTTTGTTTACGTTTTGTTTTTTTTTGATTGGAATGAACCATACATACACAAATGAACATAATTATTTACACCTTCACAGTGGCGCAGTCTGTTGCCGTTTTTTCTGGTATATTTATTGCAAACATATGCCATAGGTCTCCGGTAATAGTAATTAGATAGTGAACTGAAGTTGACAGCCCTGAATTCCTCGCCCTTAGATTTGACGAAGCGGAATTTTAATGAAATCTCTGTACAATATTCCCTTCATAAGACACCATATACAGATATTAAAATGTGCGTGCTGTTTTATTTACTAAGGTATTTAATTTTGAATGATTTGAAAAGTATTTTTCTTTAAAGACATACAATTAGTATTTCACTCCGTATACAGGGTGTAAGAGACAGGTTTCCGAAAACTTTAAGGGCTTGCTTGTGGTGTAGGTGTTGTGGAAAGTTGTTCAGTTTCGTCTACTGAGCAAGCCCTTAAAGTTTTCGGAAACCTGTCCCTTACCCTGTATATAACTTAATATACTTCTCTTCACACCATGGTCAAGGTTGGTCATCAAAATCATTTAAACATTACAGGCAGTTGTCCTTAAATGAAAAGTTTATTAACAAAACTAGTCTAAAATGTGAAACAGTCAAACAGGTAATCGATTTGTATGAAAAATTCAATGTTTTTGCGATTTCAGTAAAGTCGTAGAACAAAAGTCGTTCACAATGATGAGTAGAAGGCCCAGTTAACGTTTTCTACTCCAAAGTTACTGTATACTTCTCATCTCATCTCATCTCACTAATCTCACTAATATTATAAATGCGAAAGTATGGATGTTTGTTTGTTTGTTTGTTCCGCTTTCACGCCGAAACTACTGAACGGATCTGGATGAAATTTGGTAGGTAGATAGATAAAGCACTCGGCTAACACATAGGATACTTTTCATTCCGGAAAACTTAAGGGTTCCCGTTAGAATGCTTAAAAACTCAAAATTTCCACTTCGTCACTAGATGGCGGAATCTTAACATTTTCTTTCTTTCTGGACACAATTCTGAGGTCCACGCGGATGAAGTCGCGGGCGAAAGCTAGTCATGAATAATTCTTAAAAATGACCATAGGTAGTTATGTATAGCGTAGCCACAGCTACTGAATTATAATTAGTATCGCTGTAGGTGTAACAATTTACCAACGTTATTTAATAGACTATTCACAATTCATCCCTGTAGATGCTCGTACAACGCAGCACCCTGACTGCGCTCGGTCGGAAGGAGCAGTGTGACGTCACTCCATTGTCGCGTTCGCCGCCGCCCGCAAGCGTTTCCCTTTCGCAGGCCGCGGCCGGCGCATCAATCTCGCCGATATGATTTATCGACCCGTGCCGCTGAAATATGGCCGACCAGCCCACTTGCCACCTCTCATTAACACGCTTCCACCCAACAGGTAAAACTCCGACAATACAGATCGCGCCTATTGATGCTAAAGTTTAATTGATTGACTCCAAGTGATGATATTAATAAAACGTTTCGTTTTATTTTAACGATCGCAGTGGACGAGGACGCGGTTGTCATGGCGACGAAGGGGAGGCTTTGTCGGTATTGTATTGTAAATATATATTTATGAGGATTATACACTGTAGTGATGTGATGAGGCTCGCTTGTTTTGTACCTAATGTAGATTGATATACAGATATTTTTTTTATAATGCTTTGCTAATACGTCGGAAAATCTCCTTTAAGAAAATCATTCGTTAAATATCAAGGAAAGTTACGTTAACTTTTATATTTAGAACTATGAACGAACAAGTAATTACAGATTTCAATTCACTCTACAAATCATTACAGTTTAGTAATGCGAAAAGGAAATATAAAATTATGTTTATTGGCAATTCAGTTTATTGCAAATTACAATACCACAATCCGCCCAAATGGGGCGTAATAAGAAAAGTTTGACGCTATGAAAGCCATTTCCATAAGCTCAGTCAGCGAATGACAGGTGACAGAAAAATAAATAGCCAAATCGACAGTTTGTAATTTGTTCTTCTCGAGTGAAAATATCAAATGAGTGGATACGGCACCGCTGCGATTGGATTGAGACAGGACCGAATCGGAAAAAATATTTCACACTTCTATTTACAATGTTAAAGTAAATATTCAACTTTGTTACAGGTTTTCATCTTGGGTATAGCGAGCAGTTTTCTTTCTGTACATATCCGAGTGATGCCGAGTTTTGAAACCCGATTTCTTTTTTTTATTTAAAGATGTATTTGAATATACGATGTATGGAATTTAAATAATCCTTTAAAAAGATTCGGTTATTTTTATGTCAGAACTGTTACTACTGTGGTGTAGTACAAACAAAAGAGATAGAGAAAAGGCAGCATGTAGCGCGTAGTAGTTATTTAAGGTAGTTTTATAGAAAACAAAATTGCAATGAATAGCTAGTGAATTGAAACTGATAATTGCGTAGGTTCAGAAAATAGGTCTCCGGTAATAGGTAGGTATTACCTATAATATAAATAACATGCCTACTAGGTAATGTAGGTGAAAGGTATATGGAATCTAGACTAAGTACGCGCCTGGCCGAACCTTTTCATGCGGGCAAATTGGTTTTCTTTTTTGGCCGTCGTCGCCTCGGCTGACGAGGTGGCGACTATTTTTTCCCAGTTGTTTCCTTTCACGTCGCTCCCGCATTTTATGGGTCATGCGACTCTGTGCGACTATTTTTAATGGACCCCGGTGCAGTTTTCATTTTCCCCGGTGATAAATTGACTCCACTCACACGATGGATGACCATCCTTTCGAAATTGAAGTGATAATGTTTTCACTTTTTATTCGTGGTTTGTTGCGCTTCTGATTGGGCAACTGTGCCACAGTTTTTGTTACATTACACATAAGAAATTGACTATATCTAATCTAACCCAAAACAACCAGATGTCATTACTTGTTTGTGCTTTATGTGAATAGTCTACTTATCAGTGTAAAGAGTTAACTTTACCATGTTTTTTAATTTTGTTACAATCTTCGACGTTGTTCTTTTCAAGACAAAATAAAGTTTTATTTTATAAACCTGCTTTACCTGAAATCTTCGTTGCACTTCCAATTTGTCGTTTGATTCACATGCAAGTTGCAAGCACAAACGCAAGCCCCTCGCAGCCTGTGCACCGAGCACCGGCGCTTCCTTCCGACTTATTAGTTTAGCGCGAAGTGATTGGACCCCGCACTACTCGCCGCGGACGTGCGCCCACTGCCAACTAGGACACCCAGCCAGGCTAATGCTATATGTCTTGTTAAAAGGGTTTCGTTTAGCCTGTTCATGGGATGAATTTTTAGAAAGGTGCTCCGGCCAAAACGTGAAATGCGAACCTTATTTTTTGGGAGCAACCAACTACGCTTTCTACGCTACGCTACGCTACGCTAGAAAGTGGAGAAAAGTATTCGTGTCTCAATAAAATGATTTTAATTTTTGTTGAGATACGCGTTACAAAACATCTTGAAATTAGGGTACCAAAACAGACGGCCTTATCATCCTTAGTGACATGAAATCTACAACTGCGTAGATAGGGATCGCCGAAAGACACTCATTCTCAAGCACCGTTCTGAGTCCTGCAAATTGATAAGACGGAGGGTCGCAACGGACCCCGCTGGTTTATGCGGCCATTACGCGAAGTCGCATCCGGCGGCGCGATTTGTACGTCGTTTGTGCGGCTGTCTTGAGCCAACCTACGACTTGCAAACTTTGCAGTGTTATGGCAAATTTATGTCAGGTATTAATTTACGTTAGTTGTCGCTTCCCAAGTTTGCCAAGTTCCGCCCTCGATGGATGCAAGTTTCTAGACGTCGTAGCAGCGCAGCGCCGATGTTTTCTTCGCTCGGATTAAATATTTATTCTAGTTTCAAGAGCAGCTTGAAGTTGCGCTGTCACTGTAAGTTCCTCGTGGTTGAATGTGATTCAAAAGTGGCTATTATTATAAGGTGTTTTATAATAACCTACATGAAGCAGGAGGCTGTAGATATTGTACTACGTTACCTTTTAATGCATCAAGCGTCCAATAAATGGAGTAGTAGTTCTTCTAACGTATTCAGTCTTTACTACTTCGTAAGCTGTATTTGGATTTTAATCATGATTTGGTTTTTTCCATTCCCTATTTCATTTTAATTTTATTTAATATAATTTGGTCTTTTTCTTTTTGGTTCCACAAAAAATACCTTTTCCATAAAATTCTATCGCAATTCTTCGTGAGAAGCTACCCACACAAGATGGGGATAAGGTTCAGCCGACTGAGCAGGGGTTATTAGCTAAATAAATTTGCTCACCCAATATGCTCGGTAACTCGATTTAATGGCGATAGAATTGATTCATTCAATTATAAGGAATTTTTAGTACCCTACAGCGCGGGGTAACTTTGTTTTAGGGGACGATGCGTCTGCCGGGGGTTGCCGGCTAGTTCTCACGGAGCAGAGCGAGCATGCTTATTGATTTATTATCTGTTTATGTTTTCATACGGTTGTTGTACTGTAGAGGCAAAAACACTTAAGAAGAAAATATTATTTTGCAACAATAAAATACTACTTGTGCGCGTAACAAATTTAATGCGTCTTTAAGTTTGATTAAAACTATTTGCTTAATATATATTCTTTGTTTTGATGAGTACAAAATATACCTACTTTGGTTATAGGCAATGAATACTTATACTTGACTCTAGTAAGCCTTTGAATCCATGTTTGCGGTGTGCTTCGTTTCGAAAATGGCCAGCGCTGGTGCCTGCCTATTTGTATTCTGCCTGTAGGCCTGAGATGAGGCCCAAATTTGACGGGGATTTATGTGACGTCACCGTGAGAGCCATTAGTGCTGCTAATGCCGCCATTACCGCCGGGAGGGGCGCCCCCGCGGCATCTGCCGCTTGTTTTACGTAATTTATGGGCCATTGGGCCCGGACGCCCAGAAAGGTGAGCGGGATGTGGAATCACAGGCCTATGGAAGAGAAACATTGATTAGATCTGTTAATAATTCTGCTAATAGTATATTTAGTGATTACGTAAAGAAGACATTTTCTTGAGTAGAAACCGTGGCTTGAATGTTCGATGGCCTCGCTCTCATACAACTATGTAATAATAGAAGTCATCCGGCTTAAACCACAATTCTGTAAAAAAAAACTTATTTAAAAACCAAGAGTAGCCAATTATACAAACACTAAATAAACTAGGTTTTGTTTTCTCTTCCAGCTTTCTTGGATCTCTGAACCTGCGAACGTAGACCTCGTTTCCGAACGTTCCGTTGCGTGTGGCGAATGATATATCGTCGTGTAGGCACCGCAGGACGCAGCCTCTATATGCGAACGTACATACAGTGATAAATACCCCGACTGTTGAGGGAATACAGTGATAAATAAGTTAGCGGCTGCTGAAGGGTTAGCGAAAGCGAAGGTGCCAGTTTGGAACTTAGAGCAAGTTAGGCGGCGCAGTTTGCGGCGAACACGAGACGGAGTTAGTCGCCTTCTTATCATGAAAATGTATTGAAAGCTTTTTAATTAAGCTTACAGTTTATATTTATACTACAACTTACTTACTGTTGTCTTCTTTATCTTACCTTTTTTAAAGCTAATTATGCGAGTGAGAGGTGATGATGATCTTACCCTTTGATGTAACTGCTGATTGTCCAATGTCCACCCTCCGATTTCGGAAACATAAATGAAAAAAAAAAAAAAGAAAATAATGATGTTCATTAAAGTTCTCGAGTGGCAACCGCACACTGAAGCAAGCGTCCCACTTAGTGGACCGATGACCTGGTGAAGGTTGTGGGAAGCCCCTGGGTGCAGGCAGCGCAGGCGCGGTCGGCTTGGAAATCCTTGGGGAAGGCCTTTGTCCATCAATGACGTCTTTTGGCTGGTGATGAAATAATGATTTTTTTAAATTATTATTATTGTAGACTATAAAGACTTAACATGCGGCAATTAAACTCCGGACCTTTATAAGTATTAGTGTGAGTGGGGCTGCCTTGCCTTTGTCGTTGTACCTACGTCAACTTGTCATACCCTTAGCTGTGTATATGTAATACATGATAGTTTTTAATAGTAGTCTAATTAACTACACAAGTATCTATATATATTTACATAATTGCTCAACAAACTGTTACCAGCAGTTTTTACTTGTCTAACGCCTGTTCTAGACCGTAAAAAACCATTTTAGGTACAAACAAGTTTCTCTTTCCAGGCTCGGAGTCAGTGACACCTTATTTTTCAATTACGATTGTTAACGGCACAATCCGGAGATATCGCGCACAATCGCACAGGGCCGGCTAATCCAGATTTATAACAACAGGCCCGGATTAAGGTGGCGTGAATTACACATTTATAGGCCATAATAAAGAGTGATCTGGGGGCACGCTGTACCTGAGCTATAAAGGGTGTTACGAATTTGTGTTTTTATTTTTATTCGTTAATTAATGCTAAAGGATATAAATAACACAAAAAAATCTGAAATTTGAATTAATTAATAATAGTTACTCGTAGAGAGTCAGAATGGTTTTAATGTTTACTTAGCCAGCTAATAGGGTTTCTAAGAGTAAAGTCTATTTATAAGAAAATCTGTGTAGAAATGTATTACTGTAAAAGTCCGTATATTGGTAAATCTTAGATTTTACTAGTAAATACCATATTAGAATTTACTAAAACGAGTTGATAAATGTATGGTTCGGTTTGGATGGTGGTAGGGCATTTTCTGAGCCCGCCTCGCTAGCTACCACCATCTTATCTAAGTCCTGTCGCCAAACATCAATGTTAACATCATTGATGATTTCCGGCATGAAGATAAGATAGCCAGTTCGGGTATTGCGTTGGGGAATCTTGGTAAGCCCGCTTCCATCTTCGGCATCATTATCACTTACCATCAGGTGAGATGATGCCAAGGGCTTACCAACTGAGCGTAAAAAAGGGTTGGTTAAGTTAGGTTGGAATTTTATCATAAAAAGCTGCAAAATTTTAGGATTTACCGAAATTTAAGAAAGATAGTTTGAAAATTTGGTGAAGTTTTATAAGACGCTGCTATGAATACATGTAGCTGAGGGCTGAGAGTCATGCTTAGTGCCTAATTGTTGCGGATATTGAGATGATGATAAAACAAAAATTTTTTTAAAAATAGACCTTCGTTTTTAATTTTTAAAATCAACATTTATTTGGCTACACCCCTTACCTCAAGACAGTAGTTAGTTGCGTGCACGCGTCTTGTTGGGCGCGAGTTATGGCCGCCCGCCGCCCACTCACGTGCGCCTGCGCACCGGCCACGGCGCCGTGCTGCGCCGGACCTGCGCCGAGGATAAAGCATAGTCTCGTCTATAGATTGAAATGTTTGTAACTTAATGGGTTAATACAATATATGTCTTCATCATATATTTGTTTTTCCGGTCACTATTCTGAGTCTAGCGATTAGTAAGATTAATGTGCCAAAATTTTGGCTAAAACGTAGTCAGTTCAATTTTTAATAAAGGCCAAGAAAATCGACAGTTAGACAGTAAAAATCAAGTGAAAACGGACAAGAACGCATAGCACCTCCCTATTTTTCTTGTTAACAACTTGTTATTCAAACGAATAAAGGTTCCAATATAATTTCAAAATCTTGTATTCCATACAAAAAGCGTGCAAATGAAACGAGCTAGCGTGCAGTGAGGCCAGTAAGGCTGCTGCGGTAGCGACATGTTTACGCGGCAGTAAACAGCTCAGGTTGGCCGCGGGGAGAATTTATCTTTTTGCCTCTCCACGATTACTCGGATAGTTATTTTTGAAATAGTTATAGACGACTTTTTGTAAGTCTGCGTGATTGCATTTGAATAAGGCATTTCAATGACAATTCGCGTTGACTTTTCTTTTCTACTTTATTGTTAAGTTTAAATAAATGTGTCATGAAGTCATTTTTGATTCAATTAAACTAAATCAATAACCATTACGCATAAGTATATTTGGTATGAATGATAAAATGAAATCCCTTGTTGCATGAGTGTTTTCCCAAGCAAGACATAATTTAAATTAAAAAGGGATATTTCAAACCATAAGTAGTTCTTACACCGCAGAATGCAGTCAAGAATTTAATAGCACATCCCCCAACTATAAATAACGGCAGGCAATCTGGTTCGCAAATACTCCGCTCTATGTGCGGCTAAATCGAGTAATGCCTGATGTCGGAAGTTCGACTATCACGGAAAGGAAATATGTATACTTGAAGTAAATATTTGACTAATCGAATATTATTTTTATTGTCAACAACCCATATTACTATATTATGTAATTTATTTATAATGGATACCTCAAAAATACTTACTTTGAAATCAAAAATGAGCTATCCATTGTTTCCGTCACAAGAACATGGTTGGAGTCAGTAAAGTTTATGTAATATTTATAGTTGACATTGACTTACATGCTTAGGAATTATACAAAAAGTTGTAAATAGTCAATAATTATTTGACTAAATCGGGCCAACTTCCCTAACAAATACAATATCCAAATACAGTAAGCGAATCTTATTTCCATACCGTGACATCTGTGGGAGGGGGCCGTGACTGCCTCGATCTCCGGCCAACGAGGAAAAATAAAGAAGTAAAAATGACAAGAAGTTATTTGCATGCCGCTAATGGCACCGTAATGCGGGGGTAGATGAACAAATGTTGCTTTATCCAGTGGCACAATTTATTCTTAGACGGCTTTATGCGCCGTTCCAGCCACGACGACGGAGGGAAGCCGCGGGCGCTGCCATTTGGATCTTGAATCTAAGTGATTTGCAAATCATTCCGCTTAATCGAATGACCTATTTGTCTGAGATGTCTTCTTGTTTTTCTTTTCATTAGAAAAGGAACAAGGAAAATATGCTGGTTTTGACAATTTCATTATAGAGTATTTTTTGCAGCACAGCTACCAAAATATTACTAAACATAGGATACTTATGGTGTTATCACGGAGGGTAGAGGGGTCACGAGACTGCCCTTATCTAAATGTCGTGACCGCGCGATACCCGCTCCTTACCTGCTGACTTTATGTCTTTCCTGGGGAAGTCTGGCGCCGCATACAAACGATCACGACCCTCGTCCTTTCCAACTCGTAAACTTGTCGACGCGCCAGAGAACTAAATATTTTTTATATTTTGCGAGTTTTCCCCGTCTTCGCGACAAAAAATGCAAATTGTAATAACTTTCAAATCTCAACTCGACTGTGTCGCAGCTTAATCCGCGAAGTGACAACGGCATTCTGACGAGGCGCCGGAGTTGGAATTATTAAAACGAACGCCAACTTTTTCACTAAGCCCCGTCGCAAAGCCGTTTCAATTGCGCTGCGCTGAAGATAATTCCGACTGACGTCATCTTTTTTCTAGTTCCCGATTCTGCTGCGTTCTCTGTGCAGCAATTATAACATTTCCACCGACTGGGAAAACAGAAACACGTAGAGGAGAGAGCGCGTTGAATCGAGCCGTCGGTAATTTAAATTTAGATGGAAATTTAATGATGCGTTTACAAAGGGCGCTCATAAAGTTGGTTGCGAGATATTTTTTACGAGTTGCGAGATCTCGCGAACTATTGCGCGCTTAACGACTCTGAAGCGAGATCGCCCTCAGCTTTAATGAGTGCCTGATAAACGTGGTAACTGCCTCGACCTTATTTTTATGTCTATGTAAACTTGCTGAAAAATGAACTTATGTCTCTGAATTCCAGATCTGGGGCTACACTCTTCAATTCTAAAGAGTACCAAACTGAATTTTGTATTCACCCAAAACCTGCTATTGTGTTTTACATGTAAAACGATTAAGGGCCAGCAATCCTCTAACAATGCCATTTACGTGTAACTGTCCTAACTTGATTCTGAGAAACAGTATGGAAACAGCGCACATTGTAAATATGATGGGTATACGTAACTACATACATAAGACCTATTACCAGTCCATAAACGTAGAAGATTAATCTTAACCCAAGACTACGGTTCAGTCTATAGAGGCCCAGGTAAGGCAGACGGATGTTTAATATATGAGGGCAGGCGACGCAGCGCGGGCAAACACGGCCCAACCTTCGCCACTGTTTGCCCAAGCTCTGGTCTCGAGAGAAAATATGTTTGCACTGCATACCTAACTACCCGCTCCTACCTACTACGCCTGTTTTCACGACATGTTTTCACAGAACTTCTATAAATAACTATGGCAGTTTAAAATTTTGAAGGATGTTTAGTGTGCGAAACAAAATGTCAGTACTATCAAAAATATATATAACTATTTCATATATATTTTACAATATATCGTCAGATCATTACAAGGGCTTGTTTTTGATTTATCAGACCTCTTATTACGATAAATTATTACCTAATGTGATAATTATACAATAAGAAAAGAACTCATAGCGTTAGCCTGCCCCAGAGCTGTGACACAAATAGGTTAAAAAATAGAAATAAAAACAGGTTAGCTAACAAGGTAAGGAAAACAAAACTTGCTGAGTTTTAAACGGAAATGGAACGCTGAAATCCTCCGTATGTACAATAAAAGATAACTCGGTGTTTATAGGAAAGATCTAGAGGTCGAATTTTCTTTTCGAATCAGGATACACTTTTTAGTTATTTTCAAGCATTACGAAGACACGACGACTTGAAGGCGGAACTCCGATATATGGAATTAATATTTGTTTAAATATGAAGAGTGAAAATACCAACCAATAGACTTGATTACGTGACTGCGACGGACATAGAGCGAATATATACCTTACTGCGAATGTACGTCACTGCGAAAATAATTCTACATTGCAGCTCTTCGTCACCGTTAAAATTCATAGATCGATATGAGAAATCATAACCGATGTTTGGTGAAGTGCTGAGCCACAGCTCCAGGCCATAATCCTCTCGGCTGCGTACAACTCCACTTAACAAACGTATAAATAATATTCAAGGCGAGGGAACAGGGAACAGAGTCGAGGGTCTGCAGTGAGGGTAGTTTGACGGCGTAACGAATCGAAAAACCAAATCATCGAGTGGCACCCCTTACTGCACCGCTACATGATAGTTTACTAGCAAAACTGTTGAGTCGCCACTCATTTTTTAGTTTTAGAGATTGTCTCTAATATTTTTTCGGGTGAGATTTGACTGTGTAAGTGTGCGGGTGATATTAAAATTATATTGTTTTATTTAAATTACTAATTCTAAAAACTCTTGTCGTTATGAAACTATACTGAAACACAAATGACTTTGTTTACGAAATAAATAATAAACTGAAAATATCCGGTGTTTATCATTAACAAATGATGTTGTTATTCTAGTATCTGTTTTCAATTTATAGTTCATCAAAAGCAGAGAAAGAAAATTATTGGAATCATAAGTACATTATCAAGACAAAACAAGGATAAGGCCTTGAAAGGAAATCGATGGTGTAATCTGCACAGCTTATTAATTTTAAAAGAAGTAAGTTAATAATACTCATTTAAATAGTATCTGACTCTAATATTACTCATATTTAGAATGTTTGGATAAAAAATAGAAAAAACAGAAACATTTTCGGCTCCATACATTTTTCTAACTTTAAATCTTTAGGGCTGCCCCTTGGCGGTCTGTCGAGAGTACTCATTCTAGTTTTTTATATATTTTAATTTTAATTTCATATCGGCGCTAATGGCGGCGCAGCCCTGCGTGCCGAATCGCGCAAATGTATTCATGCCGTAATAAAACCTAATGTAGCGAGTGAACTAATATTGTTTTATTCAATATTTAATTTTGAAACTTGGATTTGGGCAATTTTCGCGAATCATAAATTTTATTAAAGCGAGGGAAAGGGAAACAGATCGATTTTTAAGCGAGGAATTTCCGATATTGGGCTCTCTCCCCGCCGCGCTCATGTGTGAGCGCGTCGTTGGTTGCGATTTGTACCGAATTTTGTTTCGAAACTTTTGTGAAATTGATTTCAGTATTGGTTTTGGTAATGGTGCGAGAGGGATTTTATTTTATATTTATTTTACTGTTTTTGGTTTTTCAACAACTGTTAGAAATGTACTACCAATACGTTTTTGTACCAATAACGTTTTCATACATTTCATAGACAAACTGACAGAGCTTTAGATACCACAGCCGATAGATAGTTTTTGTGGTTATTTATTGACAATGGTTTCTTTGAAGTAACTTTGACTTCCCATAACTTTAAACATTACCCATTTTTCTGGGAAATTTTCGAGTGACTGATCGTGGGCTTGAGCCCAGGACATATTTATTCTCTTATCAAAATATTTATTTCGCATGTGTTCACTCGAACGATGTAGTCCGATACTGTTTCATATAACCTTTAAGCCACCCCTCACACGCTGAACAAACATTCGAAGTCAAATCAGCGCCAAGTTAATCCGTTTAGGTGCGCGAACCCACTTGATTAAGTTTAATTTATTTTAAAAATCAGCGCGGCCCCGCGCCGCCTCCGGCGCGCGTCCCTCCGAAATACATTATTCAGTGTTTTAGAATAATTTTCAAATTCGATTACATAGGGCCGACCCTCGGTAAGTGGGTGGGCCGGGCGGTGCGGCGGCGGCGGCGGCGGCGGCGGCGCGGCGTAGCGGCGGCGGCCGTATTTAACCAACACGGGGGTCTCGCCGCGTGCGATTCTGATTTGAATATGTGACGCACGTGGCCCGCGCCCCCGGGACCCGCCGATCATATTTCAAACGTCACCAGCGATGTCTCACTCAGATACTATCGGCCGATAAACGACGAGATACCACCGGCAAGGGTGGAAATAGTGCGCCGCTACCGAGGTCTGGGAGCTATTTTTTACCCCGCGATTATCGCCTGCAGTTGACACCTAAATATTACTTTTCGTTCAGCGTCTATGCCGCGCAGCTCGCTCGCTATACAGGCATTTAGCGGTTAGCTCCCGAGAGTCTTCAAGTTTTTTGGCATATGACACTTTCGAAGTGAATTTTCCGAGTTTATTATGTTTTGATCGAATACCAATGATGTATTGGGTACGTTCATTGTAAAAAGACATGTTTAGTGCAAATAAAATTTTTATATATACCTACAAGTCGGAAAGCTTTTACCAGAGAAATTAAATTATTGGTATGATCTTAGTTAACCTTAGATAAGCTGCTTGGTTTTTGGAACTGCTACTTTGAGTTTTCCAGTATGACTACCTCAGATGATTCTGGCCAATTCGCTATACTTTCTCACGTGGTGGCGCGCCGCACCTAATCGGCGGGAGTGGGTGCGCGTGGCGGCGGCGGCGCGCGGCTTGCACGTGGCCCGTGCGCCCGCGCAGCCCGCCGCTGCGCACACTTCATTACCGCGCGCCCAAGCCCCTGAGCCGACGATGTGTCAAAATGGCAAAGAGTAGTTTGGGAGACAGGCTAGTTCTTTGAAAGTTGTAGCAGCGTATGTCTACCGGTTGATAGGTATATGCAATGAGTTTATACAACAGATCACTAGATGCAATAAATGCATCTTTACATCGCAAACAATGCATCAAGCAGCTAGTTACTACTGCATACTTGAAAAATGCCCAACGCATGATCGCGGGTGATGCTAAGTACGGCACCAGGTAATCGCGGGTAATTGTGCCACACGATGAAAGTGGGATTCAGTCTTGTGTTAAATAATAGTTACAATACACGTACAGTTTACTTATATTGTTCCCACTCAAGGCTCACAGCATAAAAGGACCTTCTGCGCTACACATCTATGACACAAAGTATCTCAAAAGCGGACAACTTTGATGCGATTGCAGCGCGTACGGCGGAGCCGGTAAATCGCCGTAATCCGAGATATGGCGGAATCAATTTCGGCCACTCGCCTAGTAATTGAAAGCGAGGACTTAGCGTGACAGATGTAAGCCCCCGATTGGAAAGCTAAGGCTTAAGATTTGAAGATAAAAAAATCATTGACTGCTAAAAAGTGGTGAAATGTTTATTTTAAAAGTGACGTTTTGTTTTAAATGTGTTATATTGGTAATTTAATCGAAACATAGTTTTTCTTATGTATTTTAAACCATTTGATGGCTTAGGCGCATACATAAGTGTACTACTAAGAAGCGGGGGAATTCTAACTAGTAGCGCCATGGGGACGAATTTGTATAAGCGTGTATTATCAACTGCTGCATGAACACACTATACACTTGTTTATGTAAATGTATAGAATAATGTCCAGCGCAATCCACGAACGTGTGAAGATTTCTCTTAGATTGCAAAACAAAGAAACAAACCGAAGTATTAAAATTTAATTTGATCTCTTTTTGAGCCTATTCTTTTTAAATCGGCTATCATATAAATCAAAATTGTTGACAGAACTTTAAAAAAATGTTAGAGTGAATTTCCTTGGGCCCAATATTTTTTCTCACTTCGCAAACCCCTCCCTAAACGGCGGGTATACGAATTCCAAGTAGTAGCAACCTCGTAGGTTTAGATGGACAAAACAAACCTTCTTAAAGTGTTTTCTGCTCCCTATTTCGTTTTAATTTTTAAAAAGCTCAAGAACACGTGGGTTACCTGTGAGAGCACAGCTTGCGCAGCAGTGGGTCAGCGCCTTAACTTTGGCGTAGTAGCTTCGCTACGTGTTGCTACGGATCGTCGCGGTATGTAGGCGTAGGGCACTTATTTATAATTCATAATTCATATTTCATTTATTTCTGCATAACATGTACATAACATAAAGATGGTAAGTGAATTTTGTAGATTGTACATGCACCCTTTAAGGGCACAGCAGTTGCGTGCGGGGAGCAGATCTTAATATTGTATTTGAATAAAGATTAATTATGTACTACTATTTAATATAAGATTAAGATAGTTTTATTTATTTGTTTTTATAGAAAATTAAAAAAAAAAAGAAATGTTAAGTATTTGTTTTGTGTTTATGTACTCTAAATATTTTGTTTTTTTTGTTAGATGTTATTTATTAAGTTTAGTTTAAGTTACGTTTTAAGTTTTCCTTTGGACTGCCTAAGATGATGAAGAAGAGTATATGTTTGTGTGTATATTAATTTTATTGTTCTTGCGGCTTAATGGATGTTAAAATGCGAGGTGTCTTTAGACTTTCTTCCTAGATTTTTTGATACATTTTGAGTCAGGTCTTAAATTTTTGTTAAATTGATTTGGTTAGGTATTTCAATCCTATCCTTATATATAGGACTTGTTAAAAGTGACGAAATTTTCACGGTGACAAAATTCACCAGTGCGCGATGGGTGATAGCTGTAACTGTTTTTGTTATTGCAACTTTGCTTGACTGTGCTAGTTATTTTCGAAAGAAATTAAACAATGCTGATAACTGTAATGTAAACAACCGGAGAGGTTGGAAATTGCTTCACCGACAAGAGCTTTGCTGTAGCTTATAAATATTAAGAAGCAGAAAAACCATAAGTACTTCATTTTGCAACTGCAAAATTTTGTCAAATAAATAATAGCTAGTTGTAAGTTGTTCACTTACAAATTAAATGAGGACAAATCAAAAATGCAAAGAAATTCAATAACCGTCAACAATTCTCTGGATTGTCACCCCATCACATACAATAGTATCTAGACTAACTTACTTTTGCAGCCTTATTTGGAAATTTTATCTTTATTGTAAAGAGATAAGGTTCAAGTTTTTGGTAGAGCTAATGATGGTTCAGAATTGGAGTGTGTTTTTGTAGATACAAATCCCCAGATTGAAAGTACACCTACAGTCAGTACACAATTTTTCCTGACTCCCGCTCATATACTTGTTGTATGATAACCAGTGATCAGAGTAGTTAGATTGATTTAGGGTCAATGACCGCAAACGTATGAATATGGACATGCTGCTCGGATTCCGGGAGTTTAACATTTTTAAGCGAACAAAAACGAATATTCTTTCTGTTATTCTAAACATAAATAAATCGCTTCCTTCAGAACCAAATGATTGAACCAGATTTACTTTAGTAATACTCGACTCAATCTAGAAATACCGGAACTTTTCGGAAAAAAGGATTGTCCATGTTATAAAATCACGATGCAGGTATCAAAAATCAATCTGCCTACTCTGATCTCTGATGATAACGCAAAAAAGAGTTTTGTAATCACTATTTACAAAACTTGAAATAGAAAACCGTGACAAAAAATGAACTAGTTAAATAATGAAAACAATATACCTACATGAAATATAATTTTCCAGACAACCTTTAAAAATCCATTAAAAATTTAAATCGTACTGTATTAAAAATTTTTGGATACCTAACTATCAAAATTAACAAATTATGCAATTCCCTACATTAAATCCCGAATAACTAGAAAACCACCGAACTTCAGTATACATAGCTAAGAACCACGCAATGAAAACTGCTTTCAAGTGAAATGCGTGTTTATCGTTTCACTTGTTTAAGAGCTGCCGATGCTTCAGACACACACCCTTTTTTGCGTCGAGACTCTATAGGTGGAAATCGTTGTTGTATGGCGGTTTTTTTATGTGATAGGTGGCAAACAAGCAGACTGAGCAGACTTTGGGGTACTTACTGTACATAGAGAGGGTACGTTCGATTATTGCTCGTGCCGGGCTTCGAACCCGCACTCCAGGCGACGTGGGGGGCCGGATTACACCTAGTGCTCGGTGGCTTGAGCACTCAATACTTACGAGCATCACAGCACACTAGCGTCACTGATACTAGGCTATTATATATATTTTTATTTTTTGGCAGCCATTTATTTCAACCTTATTTTATTTACTGTTAGTGAAACCAAATTAGCTTCCTAGCTTTCTAAGATATATTTTTTTAAAACTTCCATTTAAAGCCACTGTGCAGTATTGTACCTATTTTTATTTGCAATGTACCTTTTTTGATATTTTGTTTTACATTTTATGTTCTTTTATCTTTTAATACTGTCTTTGTGACTTTGTCTTTTCTTCTTGCTTCAAATATACTATTAGCTATCGAAAACCAGCATCTCTTACTTCTAAATAGAGCCCAATGAGCTATAACCACCTTTTTAAAGGTTTCACTTTTATTTAAAAAAATATACTGAATCATTCTTATTAAATTCCTTTAAATTTCAAGAGTATATATTTAGATAATAAAGTAAATTCAATAATGTCAAACTGTCAAAATCTATCACATCAACTTAGTACGAATTTCACCCCCGCACAGTGCGGCAACTCTATCGACTCTAGCCGCCATATGTTGCGTCGAATTTATTATTTTATTGTGTTTTTATTTACTTGATATCCTGCGAGACGAGTGGTTAAGCCGACGTTTATGATAGTCTCCTGCGGTTTCCAGAGGGGTCGCTGCGCTGCGCTGATGCGCTATTGTTTCACTTTCACCCTCGTTACGTCACTGATTCACCGCCTAACTTGGTATCAGCCTCGCATTTTGTCTAAATCGTTGTTTGTTTACGATTTGATGAAACACTGTGGAAGGTAAGATGTTGTAAGTTGCAGTAAAATGATTTGTCTTTTTCTTGCGGCGTAGATGCGTTCTCGTAGCGAAGTGGGCACAAAAAATAACGTTTACGTATATTTAAGAGGCTCCAAAGAAACTTGTCTTTCATACAATTTTATTATAGGTACAAATTACTTTAAAAAATGTTGACGAAAGTACAAAATTGTAAACTATATGAACTAACCTGAAATTTTTGAAAAATAGCGTTATTACTAAATTAGAGTGATTATTCTTAATTGTACGCACCTCTCACTCGGTGGACCGATGACCTGGTAAAAGTTGCGTGAAGCCGTTGGATGCAGGCAGCGCAGGACCGGTCGGTGTGAATATCCTTGGGGGAGGCCTTTGTCCAGCAGTGGACGTCCTTCGGCTGATGATGATGATGATTCTTAATTGTCATTTATTTTTCAAAAAGTAATAAGTACATCATTAAAATTTAATGTTTTGCTTCGGTACGACTTATGTGACGTATTTATTTAAAAAAACAAATTACTGTTTGGTATGAACAACAAGTTTCATATTGATCGTACAATCCGCCGCCGTACAAAACATTGAACTTCCAATACTTGCATCCAATATTTTAAATCGCCCTATTGTAGAGCGCGTGCGTCCGCCCTGCACTGTCTGATGGAAATATTCTAAAGTGCAGCCTGCGATGAACCGTGGCAGCGCGATATTATTTCCAAAGCGAGGCCCCGGCCCGCGGCCATCAAATCACGACCCTGGCTTGGTAGTCTCTGAGCTGAAAAATTAAAACTGAAACTAAAAGGGAGTACGCTCATTAATTTTATTTTACAGCTTACTGCTTTAAGAAGGGATATTTTTTCAGCTAAAATTTAACAATATCGGTATCCTTACCTAGATTCTAATAGCTCCAGATACACCATAGTCAAAGTAGCAATTATATACGTTTTTGTAGTACAGGAAAGTATCTTGCTTGTTTAACATTTGATGTAGCTCTCTGGTAAAACCACCAAGGTTAGTTAGGGTATAGTAGTTCGCGTCTACTTGGGTATTTGGTACTTTGACTTAACGGTACTTGTGAATGCGAATGAAAAATAAAATTCTGAGGACAAGATACATGATCTAACTCTTACTAGAATTACTTGAGAATGAGGCGTTTAAACGTACCTCTAAAAGATAAATAAATTCCAAATTTAAGTAATATAAAATAAATATAAATGCCTTATTTTTTGCCTTTTAACAGATAATTTTGCCCTCAGATTCGTATTCCTGATTTTGGTCCATGACCACTTAATAGGTATGATGATAAAATAATAAAATTTGAAAACTAGCCCGATATCAAATACAGGGTGCGGAGTGTCAGGGGCAAGCGAGCAAGGAGTTCATTCATAGCGTCCCGACTGAGGGTCCCTGGCCCAGCAGGTGGCCGCTGCTGGAAGGGTTATTGAAAAACTACCGCCGAACCGCCTTGTTTCACCGCACTGATTTTTTAATGGTATTTATATAATACGATGACACGATCAGATACGATACATTACATGATTACATACAATAATATGACATGTTTTTTATGTAACATAAATAATACCTATTCTGTATTCAACTTCGTTGCAGCTTTATTACAGGGTGCTTATAAAACCAAAACGGAATCAGAAATAAAAACAAGTAAAAGTACTCTCTCGGGTAACCTTTCATCATCCGAAAAACGTAAAATAAATGTTATGCCGCGGGAATATTGCTTATTATGAAAGCCTTCACTTCGATATATTATTAAAGAAATTACAGAATCAAGCAAATAGGCATCAAGGGCAACAAGCCGGCTACATATACCTATGGTATTATGGTCACTCATTACGCTCGAGGAAAGCATTAAGTATATGAAATATAAATCATTTTCTTTTTTGTACGTAGATCGTGACTAGATCGTGCTATTGAAAGTATGGAAGAGCATCTAAAGAAGTCGTTGAAACGATAAATAAATCGTATCTGAAGTTGTGAAGAGCTTAGGCCCAAGACCCCCCGCGATCGGGACCCGGGAGGGCCCGCAGATGGAAGTGATAGATAATGGGACATGTCGCAGTCCGTTAATAGACGAAGCCTTATTTGAATATTGTCACCGCGCGGGGCCTCGCGGCGGGGGGCGGCCAAATTAAATCGCAGCCCACTGTGCACTGTGCAGGTACGCTGCAATAATACTTATGGATTCCTGTTTGTTTTGGTGTGATTGGAAATTGAAGTGCATTATTTGTTGAGTCACTTAAATCAAGACTGAGAGTGAGTAAAAACTTTTTGTATTTTCGACTGATTGTAAAGTCCAAGTAATTCATGTTTGCCATTTACAGACACAAGATATATATTGTGTGTGTATTGCGCCAAATGTAAAGTTTATCCAGTATACAGTTAGGCGCTTATAAATCTTAGTATAGATTATTTTTACAGCAAAATTTATCCTAAAATAGATGCATCAAAAATTGTGGTTACGCGACGCCAGTGACGCACCCGCTCCGCGGCGTGAAAAATGAGCGGTGCGCGCCGATAGGACGCGCGGCCGGCCGCCGCCTAATGAACTAGAACGCCGATAGCGCGGCCACGCGAATTAGCGCCAGCCTAGTATTTAAAAGGTTAAACTTATAATAAATATATGTACATACTAAAATGACACTTATTTACAAGAAAAAAATTATTATATTCCTTCATATTAATTGGCTGTCACTCACTGTACGATGAACCTAACCAAAATAATTCCAAAAGTAATTTGTTCTCAAGAAATATCCGTTTAATGAAATGGAAATAAATGAATTGCGGATAAGGAAAAACTTGTCAAAATTCGAGGGTACATGAGCCAATAAGCTAAATTGAAATACCTCCATGTTGGGACCTTTCAGCTTAATTGGTTGACGGGCTTTTCTATTGCGATTAGGGTTGTCACAGACATCTTATTCGATGGAATTGGGTAGTGTTGTAGGATGTTTTTGGGTTAAATAGTAAAACTATTTTTGTAGGTAGTTACTGAAGTCAGATGAAAAGATGCTATTACTTGTCCTTTTCACAAAACATATGTTTTAGGTTCGATCGCCTTATCAACAAAATATTACTTTCCAATACTGAAGAAGTTTAAAACTAAGAGAGAAAGTTTGAATTGAAGCTGCATTAATCAAAATCTATTTTTATAAGAGTCAATGGTATATTGAACAGATGGGGTGTGCAATGGTGCATATGCGTGGCCATGCGCATTGCGCACGATGTGTTCATCACTCCACTGCTACCGGCCTTCGCCGATTGTAGGTACAGCATGAAGATTGATTCCAAAGAATTTGATTTACTTAGGGTAGAGATTTGGTCATCCAGAGATATAGGGGCTATTTCGGAAACAACGGCTTCTTCTACTCGAATTGGCAGGCGAGGGTACTGGCAGTATTCCCAAAATAATAACAGCTATCGAGATAATGTTTCCAATTTTAAATCAAAATTTCTTGACGTCATCATGAAGAGGTACTCATACCATAATTTTTCCTCAACATCAGGAAGGCAAAGGCACTTGATTAACTCGGCTCCATCGTAATTATTTCCCGGCCCCTTGCCCGCGGGGGATTTGTATAATCCTGATTGGGTACGTATTGCGATTCGATGGAGTGTGCACGCGCACGTGGCCGTATTATCTCACTTTGGGATGACGTAAACGGTGCTACTGCCTCCCTATAGGAAATTGAAAAGTCGAAAGATTGATTTAATTTTGGAATAAGAGGAATGTTATCTGTCACAGTAATGGTGAGCATCTCTTGAAAGAGGTGTTCGATTATTTAGTGAAGTGGATATTTTGCTTGTAACAAAGGATATGGATGTGTGAGCTCATACTGTGTATATGTGGTGGCCAGATCGTAGAACTGGTCAGATCATTAAGTGACTGGCCATATATTTGAGGAGTTCTGAAAAAACTTTATTACCGTATAAAAGAGCCCCGCAAAGACTGGCTCCGTCGTTGACACTTTTTGCTCCTCTATGACACGGCCTGGCCAATTACTATGATCTGACCACGACAAATACAAAAGGATGTTATCCAGTATACTGGATGTAATAATTGGTTTGTTTAGTTGCTATAAAAATGTAGAACAAAATTTTCTTTATATACATATCTAGTTTGTAAAATGAAATGAAAGTTGCCTATTGACTTCCCGTATCCATTTTTTGGATTATTCCCATTAGAATTTTTGTTTGTTGAAAATCTTACTTCTATATTAAGTAGAATTTCATTTCTTCAGTCTTAAAATGTTATTCGCTTTACTCACACTGAAAAATAAAAAACATTGCCATGCATGACAATGTTCGTGTGCCATCTTTGATAGATTTAACAATCATGCCTTGATAGGATATTGGATTTATTTATTTATTTAGGTATAAATAATATGTATTAATATTTTTTGCACCATCTGGTGATGCTTTTATGTAATACTGAAAATATGTTAGTTATGACGAAATAACTATTGTACGAGTAAGTACCTAATTGTTACCCATCAAATGGTTCTTTTCTCTTCAGCCTCCACTCTCCATGAGGTGCTAATGAAAAAGAAGGCAACTCCCTTACTTCCGCGAAGTACAAATTACTAAACATTTATCGAAGATATAGAACTAAAAACGATATAGATGATCTTGTTTTGGCAAAATACCTTAGTAGATTTGTATGACCGTATTAAGTACCTCCTCATTTAAAAAAATGTCCAGTTGGGAGTAACCCGCGCTCGCGACTGCGGCCCGCCGATAAGGCAACAATGAGAATTTGCAGTCGGCCGCCTGCGCACCCGTTTAACTTAATTACTACTCACTGCCGCCGTAATAAGGGTTATAATTACCTGGCACCCATTTTTTTGCTTTCACTAGTTTTACAGTAAGTGCCTACTGTAGTTAATTGTGTAATCAATGGTCAGGAGCATGGAAAATTAAGTAATTTTGCTCAAATTAAAAGCAACTGAATGAATGAACACTTGAAAAACTTTTCTCCAAGAAAAAATTATTCATTTATTTCCTTTTCTCATTTTATTTCACTAGTAGCTGACTAGCAACCTACAGATGTAACTTTTATATTTTTGTCTCTACTCAAGTGTTAAGTATTAATTGATAGCCGTAACTTAATATGTTTTAGGTTATTTATTTATAATCGTTATTCTTCTCCGAAGATACTTCATGATAATCCTTCCATTTCAAAGATTTTTTTTAAGTTAAAAGCAATGTGTTAATATTAATACTCATGATAGAAAAATCTTATTTTTGTACGCTAATAACTTAGTACACACAAGGACAACTTGTGTGTATTTGTGTAGTTTAACGCCAGGTAAATTTGTATGAAATAGGGTGGCTGACCTTTAACCTTAAAACAAGTTCAAAAACTTAAACCAAACTACTTTTACTTGGAATGCATTTTCCAAACAATTTTAGTATATTGTAAACTTATCAAAACACTAGATCAAAAATATTTTTGGCGCTGTCATAAATCTATCTAGAAGATAGCACTTCATGCCATCGATCGCTCGCTCGCTATAATCTCATAATGATTTTAAATAATCCTCTTCCCGACTCCTTTAACGACATGTGATTACTTATATTGTATAGAAAATATTTGTACGAGTTCTTTCCTTTGTAAGCACTAATAAATATAATAGGTTCTAACACTACATTCAATAAGTTCATGATTCAGCCATCGATTCCTAGTACTTGTAACAAATATAATTGTATTTGCATAGCTATCAGAGTGCTATGCCCTATGGGTTTCACTGATCTTCGTTTCGTCTTCAAAAGGTCAGTATTATAATCCCGTTATAGGCTTCCTCATTGTTTCAGTGTTTACTTATAGATTTAGGATAAGACTAGTTTTGTTTGGAAAGGTTCCTAACCTAGGTCTTAAATACATATGAGTGCCTTAACACTAAAAGTTATACATTGTTTGAAACCTGTAGACGTATTAATGCGAATAACCCCTCAACAAGTCTTAGGGGTCATTAAAATTTGACAAGTATATTTTTTGGAGTTTGTTCAAAACAAGGATTGTGTTGTATTGCATTACACTGATCCCGGCCGATAGATAATAGGCATCGAATGTTTTAAACTTTTACAGTATCACCTACTTATTTACTTCAAATTGAAAGTTCTGAAATATGTATAATATACAGGGTGTATACAATCTTCAGGGTCCATACAAAATTATAAACTTGATTGGACAGTTTGCATGGAGAAGCCGATTGTTTTTCGTTTCCT
Source organism: Coleophora deauratella (assembly GCA_958295455.1). NCBI lineage: Eukaryota > Metazoa > Arthropoda > Insecta > Lepidoptera > Coleophoridae > Coleophora > Coleophora deauratella. The sequence goes on from OY282388.1 coordinate 5,305,962, forward strand.
GAAAAAAAATCTTGTGGAAAGTTGTTCAGTTTTGTCTACTGAGCAAGCCCTTAAAGTTTTCGGAAACCTGTCCCTTACACCCTGTATATTCATTCTGTGAAATCTTTATTTGCTTAAAGCAGTATAAACATTTACATTTTCTCAGCTAAAGTGTATCGACAGTGGTATGGTTGAAGGTGTGTCTACTTTATGCTATGTAAGTACAAATATGTACATAATCCACTCAATTTATATGTTCAGTGAAAGAGAAAAAAAACGGTCAAATAATTCGATCAAAACATATCGTTGCTGACAGAACATGAGTCTGGTGGCGTCAACTGCAATTATTTATTATATTTGACTGGATGATTTTTACAGATTCCACGAGTTTATCACCTTTTAAGCCAGATAATAATAACGAGTATTTTAATTTCAAGCGTAGAAAAATAATTTCCTTAATGCGTTCAACTATGATACTTCATCTTGTTTCCAAATTTTAAGTTCGCTTTTTACGGGTTTTTGATTTGATTTTTTATTTACGATTTTTAGTTGTTTATTTCCTGTTATAAATACCGTTTTGTTGAAGTCTATAGATTTCCACGACCGGTTAACGACACCACTCAGTAATTACGCCATTGTTGATAAGAATATTTGAAACAACGTGTATTGAGCAAATAGTGGAAAATCTTAACTATCAGACAGTGTAAAAATTTTCTTGATTTTGAAAGACCTATTCAGTTTTATGCCACTCATTATGGTACACAATTTTGTTCGTCTCTACCGGCATTTTGATTTTATGAAAACGTAATCTATAACCATCGCACGGTTTCGAAGAATCGATAAAATTGATAATCTTTCATTAAAACGCTCTGGGATATTTCGAAGGTATAAGTATACATACATACATAATACCCAGATAAGATAATCATAACCCTGTCTTTGCCACGGCGCAGTCGGTAAAAAGTAAGATTATTCTAGACCTTTTTTTTACAAGTTCCTGCGAAGCGGGTTAACTGAATTACACGAACTATTTGCAATCGAAACTAGGAACGAACTGGTACTGCTCAATAAAAACGAACGAGCTGCTCTCGGAAACATTTTCTTTCGTTTGTTTCCTTTCACATTATCGTCGGTCTGAGGGGTGAGGCGGGCAAGGCAGGCACTCGACGTACGCTCTTCGCATTTAAAAGAGATATAAAAAACTTGGGCCTTTATTTAGCAGGATGACCTAAGTGGCCGGCCGGACTCTACAAAACCCTCCTGGATTTACCTGTATTTTTCCACTTATTTATTCGTGTTTTTTACATTGGCACTCGTACTGCCCGCTTTGTCTGTTCGGGAATATCTTATTTTTTAACGAGTGCTTAGGGCCTAATTAAAAGGAAAGCCCGGATGGGCAGTGAAGGCCTTTTGATGGCCCACTGTTATTACTCTCATGTAAGAATTTAATTTCGGTGGATGGACTTCGAGTGACGAGGCTGCACTTTGTTATTTTTTGGGTCTTTTAATATTATGTGATGGAGTGGGGGATTTTAAGGATGATTTCTTCTCATTTTTGGAGTGGTACAGGCAGGTAAGTTTGAAGTACGATCCGATGTTATGGTGATTGCTGTATAGAGCAGGCAGACGTGTGTCGCCCAAGGTGCGCGATGCGGAACGGCGAGCCTGCGTGCGCGCACATCGCCACACCGCATTATGCTCTCGTCACAGATATCTGCTTGTGAATTAAAAGTAAAGATTAGAACAGTTATGTCGACACTTTATGGTGTACTTTAGGATATATTTATTTCGTGAGGTCAGTGTTTAAAATTAACTAACCGAACTATCGTATATTTGGTATATTTTTATTCCCATAAACTATATAAGAACTGGCGTACCTTACAGCAGTAAAGCATTGGTTAAACTAACCTAGTATTTTGTAATATTTACCTTAACCAAATCATTACTGTCATAAAAATATTTATACAATGGGAAATTATCTCGAAATTTGACACATAATAAATCGAGTAAATAAATCGGGGTATATCTCAAAATTTGACGAGTAATAAACTTTAGAATCGCCGTCGGACGATAATGAGGAAAGCGCCATTGCCCGCGGTGTGCGCGCGACGCCAGCTCCATAAGCGGCACAGCCAGTAAATGTCAGCGCAGAATGACGCCTGCGTATGCGCAGCCTCCACTACACTCACCATTACCAGTTTATTCCTTTTATGACAGATGGCGCAATAAAATTTATTTATTTTAAATCAGCTACGAACCTGGAATAACTTGGTATAATGAGAGAGCACGTGTTACTCCCGCGGATCATTATTGCGTCGTATATTGGACGATTCGTGCCGGAATATCTCTTTGATTTACTGCCTGACTTTTTAGAGTACTAAATCATTTTTGTATTGAACTTGAGAAAACTATTAGCTATTATTATTGTTGGCGAACTATGGGGGTCTTTGTGAGACCGCGCGACGCGACGTCTGCGCCGCCGCCGCACAGTTGCGAGTTTCTTTATGATAAGTATCATATAAAGGTACATTTCGTTTTTGTGATTTGCGTGTTGGATGAAGTTTGAAGAATGCTGGAATATTATTTGTGAATTATGTGAAAAAAGTCTTTTTCTGGGATTGTAATTTAAGAAAGTATTAGGTACTTGCATATGATGAATGTGAAAATATTTGCGAATCAGAAACTCATCGAATGATATATGTTTGTTACACTAGTTTTTCAGATGTTTTCTACTCTGTCAAATTCAAATATTCAAACTTACTACATATTTACATTATATACCATTATAGGTAGTACAGACTAAAAAATATATTTTTATTTTATTTAGAATTCTAACCTAGCGTAACTTTACCAATTTAACAGAAATTAAGCACGAATATATAAAACGTATACTACTTACGTTTATTCGGGGACCAAGTCGAACCTAACGATACTCAGAAACCACTATATTAAGTATATACTTACGTACAAACACACGAGAATCATAACCCTGCGATGAAGCAGTCGGGTAAAAAGAGACACTTGTAGGTACTAAATCTTAACCTATCATTTTTAAATTAAAACGTCTACTCCTTTTCACGTTCCCTTTGTGTTCAAGAATGCAAAAAGAAATATGTGCAGTTTTTGTAGTCTTTGGAATAATATTTACGAGCTCCATTAATTATGGGCGGTCAGGGAGGAATCGCAAGGGCCGTGTCGGCTCCAAGGTGTCTGGAAGAATGGGAATTAGGGACTTTTGTTTCTGCTTGGCTTGTGTGTGTCGGCGTGTGGACTGTGGAGCCAGGCTGTCTGCGAGTCGCCCGTGTGAGGTCCGATGATCGATTATGCGTGTTGATTTTTTATTGCAATGCTTAGAATTTTTATAGACTGACATGGACCGGTTGAAATGTGAGACTCTATGAGAACGTCGTGGTGATGGTTCAAGATTTTATTTTTATTTAAAGCAACAATACCTATTTTTTTGTGAAAGTTCTGAGTACGTTAAAAACAACCGACTTCAATCGCAACAACTCCAATTTTGCTGTTTTTGTTGATTTCGTCAAAAACCGCTAAATTGATTTCGGTAAAATTTACATGGGAGCACTTGTGAAGTATACCCTTTTAAACAAATAAAGAATTTTCCAAATCGGTTCAGGCGTCTTCGAGTAATCGGTGAAAATACATTTAAAAAAAAGATTCCGACGAATTGAGAACCTCCTCCTTTTTTTGAAGTCGGTTAAAAAGTAAAGTACTATTTAAAATAAGTATCCTAAAGTACAAAGTACCTTAATTTTTTTTAAATAATATAAATAATCTTCATCTCTACCCAGAAGCTCAATCTGTAAAACATTCTCAATTTCATTGATGGGTATAATATCATAAATTAGATGAGCCAATCAACAGTTATGACCTGTTGACTCATACATAAATATATTGATATTGTTATTTAAAAACAACAATCAAATTAATAAGATTAATAAACTTATGCTAAACTCCCACCCGCAAAGCTGACTCGAGCTCTATAAATCCCCCGTCCGATTGAATTACAAATAGGCCCAATAAAACTCTACGATTTTATTGACAATAATTTACAACATTGTGCCGATAAAAGTATAAATGAAATTAAAAACAAACCATTAAACGATTTTATATGAGATTCCCTAACAAGGACGCGGCTTCCCTTTAACCGGATCGGGAGCACACCTGGGCACTCCAAATTTGCCCCAAAAGGGCATATACGACAAAACAATTCCGCATCAAAACGACGTAACTACCTCTAAACGCGAATAAATTTTAGTACAATAGCGAAAGCAATACGATTCGAAAACGTTCGTCCCAATAGAGGGGTAGTAGCGTTTGTACATAAGTCATTCCGGAGCGAGGAGTGTCGAGATGGTAGATTTTAAAAATGGAACATTTGATTTGCATTTGAATAAGAGCCCCTGGCGACCCAGGTGCGCGCCGGTACAGTTGGTCTCCAAAAGTTTTTCAATTCATACAAGTTTTTCAATTCGTACTAGGTAGTCAACAATTATTGTTTTAACAGGAGCTTTCGGACATTTTGAATGGTTGGTTTAAAATTTTAATTGATGATCTTTTAAGCATAAGTTTTAATCAAATATGAATAAACAAACTGTTAAACGAAAATAAAATTAATAAAAATTTGAATTACTAATTAAACAACACACCGTTACATCATATTATAGTATTATAGTAACTTTCCTCCTTCTCTCCTTGTAAAACTTTAGCTATCGTTTCTTTTTTTGGGTATTTTGTACTCAACTGTACCTTCATTAGATCAGGAACTCGACGTGATTTTACGTGCGTAACAATTCGATCCAAGGGTGAAGGTAGCTATTACACGTGTACAGTACACAACTCCAAGCGTTTCTGCCTACCGGGCTATTTCCTTAAATTTTAGGTTTAATTTTATTTTAATTTTATTTTTCTGTTACTTTGAATATTGAAGAAGTTTGTAGGATACCTTGCTTTTTTGTGTTTTAATGTTTGAAATCTTTAGCATTAGTCGTACTGCCAGTTACAGAACTATTTATGGATAATACTAATAGAAATATATATTAGACAATATACGTTATAATCGTGCATATGTAGGTACTAAAAAGTAATAATTGTTTGAGAATTGGAATAATACTTTTCCTCCTCTCTATATTTGACTCCACTCTTTTGAAGGGAGCATCGAAGGTATTATCCAGTTATAATATAAGTAACAGGTACAATAATCCTGAATGAAAGTTAACACGCATGACGTGTTTGGGAACCGAATAAGTAAAACGAGTCCACCACATACAATATTTTTTTTGTCTCTTTCAAGTGGGCTGTTTGAGGCAACTCAGTCTTGTCAGCCAGTATTGTTTGAGGTTTTATTATCGTCCCAAACAAAGAGCGCGTAAACGGTAGCGTGAGCATTATCGGTGCCCCTGATCAACCTTAGCCCGTATTTGTTTATTTTTTAAATATCGTTTTTTAGAGGAAAGCCGAGCGCAGGCTTTGTGGGGGCGCGGTAAAAGCGCAGACGCAGCGGCGAAGCTCAAGTGTCATGTTCCTGTTGATGGAGATTAGTATGACGTGGGATTAAAAAAAAAACAATGTATGTAGCCTCTTTTCTGGTAGATCTTGGCATCATTCGCTGCATAATAATAACTCATATAATAAGTTTAAACTTAACACGTATCTACTGTATTAGTACTTTCATGCTAAATTGCACTGAAAAATGTTTTCTTCTACAATACAACAAGAACGTATAGTTGTTTAAAAAATAGTTATTCTAACAAAAAACGAGTTATAAGAAATGCATTTTTTTGCAGCATGTACTAAGCGATTAGTAACATTTACTTTTTAAATCTAGTTAAAACACAGATTGCAGTGTTTACTACTGCATAGTAAGCATTAATGATGCGATAGTGATGAATACTGGAAAACGGTACTCTTTGGTTTGTTGTCATTTTTAACCAGATTAAGGTGAACATGACATGTTGTACACATACCGAAATGTTCTGCTGTATTCACAAATTGATTTAACTAGATTATGATAGTAATGACGACAAAGCGTTTTGTCGTCACAAATAGAACTAGACAATATCTTAGGTATAACGAGATTCTAGTTTCATGTACCAGACATATCTTTTTCAGTGTGGCATAGATAGATAACGTAGGGAAGTAAAATCTGTATTAAAAAAGAGCAAGGAAGACCTAAGTTCTAAACTGGTCTTTCAGGTTCAGTAACTGTATGTCGTAACATTCCGTACATCTGAACCTGCATAATCTGAGAAAATCTAAATTGAATATACAGCTACTGAATTTTGTAAGTTATATCTTCGAGTATCTATATAAAGTTGATTTCTCATAAAAGTAACAAAAGCAAAGGTGTACAGTCTTTAAGATGAAGGTACAAAACAAACGAGCATTACTTGTTACGGGTGTGCAATACTCAAAAACTAGTGTCTTCTGGTCTCAGTACTATTTGATATTTCATCACTTCAAGTTAAAGTTGATATTTAAATTTTAATCGTATTGCAACTGGAGCTACAATGATTAAATAGGTAGTCTATGCAGATTTCACTGACTTTTCTATTCATGTAGGGCTATCAGGCGTCTTTGTTCATGAACTGCTACCCTGCACCAGACACAAATGAGAGTTCATTTACTAATAATTATTTTGTGCCCAAATAATTAACCTTCATATGACCAAATGCCACTATGACCAGAAAAGTATATCCGGTACCACTATTGACCTCGTTATAGCTCAAACAAAACGACTCCCGCGCCACGCCACTTGTCGCGCGCCTTTTCCTCTCAAAAATAACTCATCGCGACTACCACCGGGGTCTGCGGTCTATCATTAATCCAGCCTACATCCAGCCGCTTTGTGGCTTGGCTGCGATCGCAGTGCGACGGGGTGCGTTGGTGCCTGTGTCGCACCGTCACCGTAACGAAACCACTTTTGACGCGGTTCTTACTTGCCTTGTTTAGTTCCTTTGCGCTGTTGTTTGAAATATTCATATTAGAGCGTTAATGATTCTGACATTAGGAGAAAATCACTTTGTAAAATAAAATACACAGATCACTTTCCTCTGTCTCTCACTGTGAAAAGTCTACACATTGTCATGGGCCATTATTGGCATCAGGGACAAATTACTCTCGGTACCTAATCCGGCCTCAAACTAGATTCCTTGTGCTCGATATAGTGTTTATACAGATTCATAGATTAATGCAATCTTTTTCACAAAATCCCTTTAATTGCTAAAAAATGCATAGATTCAAGATTTTAGATTATGCTACAGTGCATTTGGTATTTTTTTGTAGTATCACACATTAAGCCACATGTTTATTACCTATAGCATGTAACATTGTATGAAATTGTAAATATTTTTATTTATTATTATTTTGTTAATTGTTAATAAATTTGCCTAATTATGTGCACCACTCAAAATAATGTGAGGTAAACGGATCTCTCTATTTTCATTGTTTGTTTTGCGATTTCATAAAAAATACGCTGAATTCCTACCCTAAGACCTTCCTTCTTTTAATTACTCTCGGGCTGGCGGGGCGCCTCCAGAAATATTCGCCACGCGTCCGCTCCAGACCTGTGATTACTAATGAGCTACATGTATAACCATGAACGTATACGTAACTATGTTAGAAATGGCAAGCAAGATAGCTTGTTATTACATATCTAAATATTTTGTAAGTAGAAGTAGGTAACCATTAGAACAGAATTGTCTTAGGTACGTAATAATGTTTCAATATTATCGTAATAACGACTCAGTCAGACCATAATAACGGGTTTTTTATATTTATCGATATACCTGTCTTGGTCTTTACATAAATTAATGAATATATTTTTTTATTCAATTAGATGTAAATTAAACTATTTATCTATCTATTTTCAAAGTTTCTCTAACGATGAAAATTCAGCAGCTAAATAAGGGCTTAGCTTTCAAGTTGATTGCAAATTAAACTTTTAACATATACATTATTAAAAAAGGTGTTAGATACGAAACAATTTGACAATATGCAAATAAATAACACGACCAAATTAAAAATACGGAGTAAGGAAAACGTTTTCTCCATCCTTGTTTTCAAGGTTTTCCTTGGACGCGAGCAGAAAAAAATAAGAATGAAATACCCGGGAACAAATTAGAGGCCACGATTGCGTAATAAGAGTGGACCCTGGGACTGCGGCTGATAGCAGCGCTACATTGTTGTATTATTTTTCATCTCGCCGTCGCCCGCGCCGGCAGATACTTCGTCTTCCGCCACGTTTGGATTGTTCTCAGGAAAATGTGCACGGAAACAGCGCTCTACCTTGAAAGCTAGGCAACATATTTTAATAAGCTAAATGCAGATGTCTACAAAATTGTGCACATTAACAATTTTCTTGAATAAATAAAAAAGAAGATTTGCCATTGCGTCTAAGCTTGTAAAATTATTTGTTGTTCGATTTTAGGGTTCCATAGCCAAATGGCAAAAAACGGAACCCTTATGGATTCGTCATGTCTGTCTGTCTGTCTGTCCGTCCGTATGTCACAGACCCTTTTTATGTTTTCACTCGTTTGTCCTTCTTTCATGTTGCAACGGTACAATGGATTAACATGTTTTTTTTTGCACGGAGTTAGTTGACAGGGAGGGAAGTGACATACATATATAGGCTACACATTTCATCCCGAAAATACTGATATTTGTAATTCTCGGTGTAATGCAATTTGACAAAGCAACACTATTTATTCCTAGAACTACTCAACCTAAATAGGAAACGGTAACCAATAAGAATAGTCTTATCAAATCAAATTATCTGCAATAAAAAAAAAATATATATTTAGACAGGCGGAGCCGGGGGAAAACTACTTATAGATAAATAGCTATTGGTGGTTATTTCGTATCTGAAACTATTGGATTTGAAAGTTATATCGTAGAATAGAACCATTACATTACAGTAAGCCGACTTGTCACGATCGATTCGCTATTAATTTCCACTCCACATTAATTTCACAGTTATAATTAAATAGGAGCACTTCGAAAATTAATTGGTACAAAAACCGTTGGGGATCCGGCACACCGAAACGCCGGTGAATCGCAGCGACGTCGCGGCGGGATCGCAGTAAATCACGCGCACAATGCCGGCAGGTGGCGCGGGCGGCGCCGCGCGATAATGCGCGCGTTTAATTACGCGGAATAATTAGTGAACGGAATATTTTCCGGGCCCTAACTATCTCCGCCGTCTTCCGGCAATAACTAGGCGGTAATTGCGGATTAACCTCGCATTCACTTAATAGGTGCTCGGTGCCACGAACAGAGCGCCAATGACGCTATTTGTTTAGTGATGCCCAAATAATTATTTCCCGCAAATCACTACTTCGATTATGCAGTGAATATGCTGATGACATGAGAAATTGCTCAGACTACAAAATTATCATTCACTAATACATTTACAGCTTTCTTCTTTTTGTTATCATATGGTACAAAATTTTGACGAATTTTCACAAAACATACATGGCGGTTGTATTAAGCATGATCCGTGGTCACGTATAGCGCATTTTTAGACCTACAGATCCACTCGACAACTTTCGTATACATCTAGTATTTAGCTGTGCAAGTTGCACTACAATATTTTTCTTCAACTTTAACCAATCGGTTTAAAAATCTATGTAAGTCTCGGAAAATCCTTTTGTACATTGGTCACGATTTGAACCCGAGACCTCTGTCTAGGAGGACTGAGTCACTCCTGTGGAGCACGCGCTTTTCATTACTGCCTATATACCATCTACGTATATATCAATTATTTAACTACATACAACGCTTTAATTTAGAATGAATTTTGCAAAATATTTCCACGTTATTGAGTATTACATAACACTGATATCTACCCAACATGCAGCACGTGTCACTATACAACACACCTACATAATTCGCGCTTTATGACACGTGAATTATTTGATAATCCTCCTCCTTGACTACGTTTGATCTTCGGCTCTACCTAATAGGAGGCAAAAATAATAATAAGTGTAAGCTTATTTCCTCACCTGTGATCGGCCGTTTGTTGTTGTGCGAGGTTCTCCCGGGGGTGGCTAGTTGAGCGTGAACATTGGTACCAGCGCGAAATATTAATTTCTCGACGCCCAATATACAGTCGGGCGGACGTAATGTGCGCAAATTAATCTGAGTGCTTTTAATATTACTGATCTACCTACTTTGTACAGTCGCCTCCCTATAATAACAATTGCTGTTCCCTTATAAATATTAATGAAAAGTTATTAGATTTCGATACTACGTATAAACAGGATAAGTTAGGTGTTCATCTAACTTTGGGAGCCGGTTGTATGTACATTGTCCAGCATTTTAATTACCTGCCGAGATATTTTATTAAAATATGATCACAGTGCGCACAAATATTTTCCTACCCACTAGCTAGTGCCAACGTTTTTCTTCTGCGTGAAATTTAGGTTCGCTTATTATTTTACCTTCTCAATCTTTTAAGTTAACAATTAAGAGATACAGAGTGTAGAAGTCCACGAGTGTAGAAGTCCACTACTGGAAACTTGAACAGAACAGAAACTATTCATGAAACTGAGTTATTTTTCCTGTTGAACCTATAATGAATTCGAAAAAAAAATACTTATTACACAAATTGACCGGTCAATCAGCCACTTTTGCGGTAAAAGTTGTTCAGTTTCATGAGTAGAATCGGTCGTTTAACCTTGTATAATGAAATCTTTTTACACCTTGTATAATGGAAAAAATATAAATCTAGGTTAGGGAGAGTCGGGTTTTCGCACTTAGAGTTCTGTGCCACTGCACTGCCCAAATCTGTATGATAGTGTAGCTTTCAGCAAAGTACTGAACTGTAAAACTGTGTTGAATAAAAAGTTTTTCTATTCTATTCTATTTTTCAGTATGGTGTGTAGAATCATTAATTATAGCACCTGCGCCTATTTTGTTACACCTGTAAAATATACATACAAACAGATCTGTTGTGTAGCGACAGATATATCCCTGAACTTATTTATGGACGAATATGAGACTAAAGAGTTTCAAGATGACAATTACATCAACGATCTTATTTCAGTTAAGTTCTTGAAAACCTTGTCTAGAAAAAAGCGGTTAAATTAAAAAAAAAAACCTTTAATCGGATATATAAGTCGGTACTTATTGTTTTTTTTTTTTAAATCAATCACCAATCACTACTGAAATCAAATAATATAGGTAGCTAGTAGAAAGAAATTGTCAGCATTTTACTTTAAAGTCCATTCCGTAAAACAAAGGCAATATGAAATTGCTTTTATAAAGTAAAGAATAACGCAAGACACAACGAATCAGTTTTTGTAGTTCATATTTCTTCGTTTATAGTTCAGCGCACCCTTCAGTTAAACAATATCAGCATTTTTAGTTTTCGCGTCAGCATTCAATTTTTCATTTCCTTAAAAAATCACTTAGCCTAATCACTTACCTACATTTTCTTTTAAACTTCGTCCATTTTCATTGTGTATTCAGTGTTAGGAGCTGGAAGCAATTACCGATATTAGTGCAGGGATGGTAGGAACGGTAGGAACAGAGGCAGGGTGGTAGCTGGACAGATGGCGAGGGCAATCATTTAAAAATCATTGCACATTGTTCAAGCCGACTAATTGCAGTGCGTTGGGGTGACGCGACGACTCCCGACTTAATCATTCTCTAATAACGCTGTTGACTGAATTGCGTTGGATAGAATTGATAAATCTTAGGTATTGGACCACTGTGCAATGTGATTTTTCTTGTAGAAAGAATGAATGGAAACGCAATTTCTATATGTACAAAGTTTATTTATTATTTTTTATTAATCCATCGGTTTTGTTTGTTTCAGGATTGCAGTTTTCGTCGCCTAAATCTTACAAAGTATCTTCGGGTAGGTAAGTTTCATAGTAGACTGATGATATTTTTACTTCGTATTATCAAAACGTGATTGTATTGAATTTGCATTGTATTGATTTTTTATTTCACTTTCAGATACATTAAGACCACCTTAGCTGCATGCTTATAAAAGTATATAGAGTTCTTCTGAAAAACCTAAAAATTATGTTTTAGTGTTTTATTCATGATTTTTTTTTGCAAATTGAGTATAAGTTAATCTTTTTTTATTTTATGGCATAGGTGGCAAACGAGCAGACGGATCACCTGATGGTAAGCGATTACCGCCGCCCATAGACACCCGCAACACCAGAGGAGTCACAAGTGCGTTGCCGACCAATTGGTAAGCCCTTGGCATCATTTCACCTGATGGTAAGCGATGGTAATGCCGAAGATGGAAGCGGGCTTACCAAGATTCCCCAACGCAATGAGGAACTGGCTATCTTATCTTCATGCCGGAACACATCAATGTTGGTAACATTGATGTTTGGCGGCAAGACTTAGATAATATGGTGGTAGCTAGCTAACTAATTGGATGTAGTTGTTAATATTTATCAGAAAAGTTTACCGCTAAGATATTGTCTGGTATTTTTTTGTTTTTCCTTTCAATGAAAGCTTCCATAAAAATAGGCGAAAAAATATTTTAATACAAATATGACTAATGCAAGTTTATGATTTGATGGAGACTTTGATGTTAAAAATGAATGAGAAGAAGCTGTGTTGGAAAGGATGATCATGGATCACTATGATTTAAAACCGCCGGATATAGTCGTATAGAGCTTGGTTGTGCTTTAACACCACCTCGTTGATATTTGTGGACGTGTACACTGATGGTTCCGACGCCGTGTGGCGCAAAAAGTCACCATAACTATTGCGCAGGCACACAAATCTGCGTGCGTTGGCCGACAGATATGATATGACAGTCCACTTGTGAGAACTTTAATCTATCGGACAAAATCTTTCTTAACAATAAGGTACTAATACAGGTTAAGGTTGATTTTTTAAATAATCAATATTATATGTGTTTGTTTTTTGTTTTGTTTCGTATTTCATTCTTCTAGTTTAGTCACCAACATAGATGAAGGCATTATTTGTAACTAACAATTGACAGCATGGAATAGTGTAGTCTAATAAATAAATCGTTAGAGTGGGATATACATAGGTACATAGTAATGTATAAGTAGGTATGTAGCTATAAATTTTATAGGTACATAGCATGCATGGCAGTTAAAACTGGCCATGACACGGTTCATTGGTGGCCTCAATTGATTCAACGGCCTATTTCCTGTGATCAGATTCATTTCCTTTTTACCCACACCCACCCGCTCGTTCATTTGTCAATGCACTTTTGGTTGCGTTGTTTGTGTAAAGCTTAGGATGGCGCCAGAGTTGCGTTATGTAACAAAATGTGCCAGTGTTTAATTAGAATATTATATTAATTAATTTGTAATATTGTATTAATGTAAAATGAATTTCTCGTGATGCTCATAATTAGTATTTTAATTTATATTATTTCTTGTTAATACTTTTAGGAAATTTCAAATACAATTTATGATTGTTTATGAATGAATGAACTATGCACTAGAAAAATTTTATTTATTTGCTTGACAACGCAAAACACTTCACAGTTTACAGGAGTTGTATAAATTGAAATATGGCATTTGCTGAAAGTTTAACTTTTATTTCACAAGTTGGTAATCTGTCGTCATTGCTGTAGAATATCATTTATAATGATAAAATTTTGCTTTTCACAAATATGTTTCTTATTGTGTTTCTGTAATTCTGTTCCAATAATTAGGAAGTAGGGGCATGATCGAGTATCTTTACGGTAATAATACTTAATTCTATTGTTATTTATTGAGGGTCCTCATCGTTATATATTCAAAAGTAGTGCACGAACGTCAGCTATGATTTTACTTGGCTCATTAAGTTATAAACGTCGTGTGATCCAGTTTAATATGATTTATTAGTAACGATTTTGAATAAAGAACCTTTGATTTCGGATTTATTAAATTTTTTTTATAGTGTATCAAAATAAGAGTAGGACTTCTGAACTTCTTCTTGTTTCTTCTTCTTCTTCTTTACTACGCGCGTAAAACTGGACAAATTTTTAGTTATATGAAATTTAAAAGGATAACTTTATATACAAACTAATTAGAACTTCGACCAATGAAGGATGAAGTGTTTTTTTTTTAATTGGAGTATGTCGCTTGAAGAAATTAGTCCATAATGATAGCCGAAGGAACCAGAACCTATTTACATAGTTGCATACTGTATATATATTTCAATTAACTGTACTGTAAACAAGATTGGCAATATTGATAGGTACATTCACCACACCAGTAGAAGACAAATGAAAATTGCATATCGGTTTACAACTTCACAAAAAAAATACTAACGCTGCTTAGAAGCAATGCAATGTATTATCTACTAAAGATTTATTACCAATATCTACAACCATCCAGGCTAATCAACATCTTTTGACACCTCATAAAAAACTTATCGTTCCACTCGGTAGAACAAAACCCCACTAACCCATCTCGAGATTATCTAGTCTATGGCCAGAAATTTCCACTTTGCTTCCGCGCCATCGCCGCCCAAAGACTTTTTTAGCCAAAAAGCTTTATCACTTCCGTAGGGTACGTGGACTATGGCCGGCGAATGCGCGGATGTAGAGATGATTTTTGCTGGAAGAAAAATTAGGCAATATCGTATATCTAGAAACTGTAAGAAGAAATAGGGTACTTAGTAGGGGTTACAGTGACTAATACCAAAGTAAGCTTGCATTGTATGAGCTTGATGGTTTTACCTTAAACTCATATTCTCAGTCAATATTGCACACACCATTTTACAATATACATAATATGAAGTATATCATAATATGTAGTATGCAGTATATCTGTTTTTGCTAACATTTCTTTTTCATTTCATATTCATTCAAAGATTCAATTAATTAATTTACTTATTATATATGTATAAATAGATGACTAAAATATATTATTTTCTGTGCATTTATATTTATTTGTTCACTATTTGGCTACGCTAATCTGAGGTTGAAAGTAGTGATTTGTTTGACATTTCCACTGCAGAAGATCACTACATCGGTGTAGGTAGCAAGCATTGCAGAATGCAGGCCGTGGATCACTTTTATGGCCGGACGCCGTGAAATAAATGTCGCTGCCCATCCCTGCTGGCTAATGACATCCTATACGTTACTGCTATATGCTGGACGTTCATCTGACTTGCTTCGAGATACTCCATTCGTATGAGTCATTTATTAGCATGGAGCAAATTGGCTAATGGTGCAAGATAAGAAAAGTGTCTTAACCCCGAGGGCCAAGATCGCTAAGGTTACAGAAGTACAAACTAAAGGTAAGGTAGGTAAAACATTTCAAATTAATAATTAATAAACGTAAATCTGTTGTCATTTTAAAAGGTAATCATCTGTCATTGAATAATGATGATATTAAGTTGATTGAGTTGGTTGATCTGGTAGATTAGCCTACTTGTACCTGCCCAATACCAGCGACTGTGCGCACAAATCATACCCATACCCATACAATCTGCTCGCAGCATACCCTAACGCCTTATCCGTTATTTACGCTCGCCGCGGTCTGTGCCGATCGCAATATATCGCCGATATCCGGCCAGCGCGGCGAGTAATACGCTTCCGGAACGCCCTGCGGACCGCCCTCACTGCGTAAGGCGCGTAGCACGGGGCGATTTCGTCAGCCAGGTACAGCAAGAATGAAGGACTGAACACTGAAGCCAACGAAACTTTTTAAAGTTTTACTTAGTACTAGTAGCACCTAAAGATGTTTATTGTACTTTTATGCTGCAAGACTCACCTAAAATTTTTTATTGTACTTTTATGCTGCAAGACTGGGAAGCGCTGCTAAGCACTACAAGCAAACTGGGTTTTACACAGTGTTGCAAATTTTGTGAGTATAGTCAGCAGCAAAAGTGTAATGATTCTGATAAAAGCAAAAAAAGGTACTATGAATTCATGACTCTTTTACGTAACTCAGTTTCTTCGATTTGTACTGTTTTACTGTATTGACCGAAGTACTGCTTTCCCTAAAAACGTGCCTGTGTTCGGTAGTAGGCACGAATTACGTATGTACATAATTCTGTGCGTCCGGGCACGGGTCATTTTTCACCGGCCACATTAAGGTCCGGCCGTCCGGGCGCCGGAACCCTAAATAAATACATTCCACGGTTAATCGACGGAGATTTTGAGGAGATAGATACGAGGGACCTCCGTCTGTCATTTGGAATGAGAAACAAAGTAGATGGTGATATATTTTTTTTATATATCAACGATTTCACAAAGGAAAATACGAGTATGTGTCTGCGAATGTGATTTTCCATTTCAACATATTCCTTAGAATGGAAGATCTAAAGTAGTTTGTTTACCTGTTTTTGGTTGGCGAATTATGTAAGCCCGCTTCGATCTTTCGATATCACAGTCGCTTAACATATTAAGGTGAGATAATGCAAGGGCTTACTAATTATAGATATACGTAAAAGAACTGTTAGGACAGTGCTTATGTCGTATATATTATACGTAATACAGTAATTTTCCGAGAAACAGAGTCGATCAGTTAGAAATTATTTATATACTATCGGTATAATTACAGTAGTTGTATAATTTACAGTAGGCGCCTGTTATACCAAAATGAGGTTTTTTGAACAGTAATAAGGTAACACTATAGAAATTTGAAGTCTGAAAAAATGATGCTTATTTTAAACTATATTTCCTACGATTGTACGCCATTAGAAACACAATTCAACAATTTCGGCTCGATAAAAATAAAACCAAAGATGAGTCTACCTTTACTTAAAACTTAAAACAGTTCCCAGTACATGAAAAGAAAATAATTGAAAATTGTATAACAAGGTTTCGAAGATATGAAAGAAACTACGCCATTAGTTTGAACACTTACATTCAGAAGAAATAACCTAAAACATAAATAATTCGCGTGGCGCTTGTGGATGGGACTTGCATTTAGTACTGCGCAAATAATAATAATAAGTATGCGTAATAGAGTAGTGCTACCTCGCCTTAAGGGGATCTGAAAAAATATTTCCACCCCAGTTATAAAAAGCTATATCCGCGCGGACGAAGGCACGGGAAAACTATCCATATTAGGACATATTTATGGGGTTGACCGACCAGTGTCACGCCGTGCCTAGAGCGTGACTGGCGGTGACCTGCCTTGTCACCAGCCCACCTTGCAATTTCCGCCGCGATTAATCATTTTAGCGAAGTCAATGCCTTCTTTCTATTAAACGGTTTTCATTAGTCAATATGCAATGTCTGTTTGCTGACGGATTTACGAGTATTAGTTTAAATGGTTAAATGAAATGTTTGATTAAATATAGTAGGTTTTAGTAATCTGATGAAACACTTTTAGAATTTTCTACAAAAGATAGGTCTGAATATTAATGCTTGTACAAAAACTTCAAATGTTTTGTTTTGAAACATTCTTAAGAAATCCATGAGAATCTTATAGTGACAAAAATTTAATGTATTATAAAATTTCGCTCTGGACGTTACAGTACATTAGAATAGATGTGAAATTTTAAAAAATACTATTGTTTATCGAAACAATATACAGAAAGAGTAATTGGTAAATAACACAGCGAAATCTTGATTTATGAAAATATTCCTGTCACAGTGTGGATTTGATAGTTCTCATTCTCATGGTTAAAGTAGGTGACACCGTGGTTTGGAACCAGTCAAATTTTGAGAATACTTTTTTCGTATTCAGTATCAGGTGTTTAGAATGGAACATTAAGTGGAAAACACAAATATTTGCATGCAGTTGAATATTGAGATAAATTCGAGGCGACAGGCACATACCTAAAGTCCTCTTACCTTCTGAGTCTACCGATGAAACAACATTTTTTTTTTTTCTGCAACTTTTTTTAAATCGCAAAAAAATTATACAAATTACGATTCTATAAAATTTCGTAATGGGTCTGGAAACGACCGTAAGAAGTAAGGATGTAATAGTTTGCTATTTCAAACATTTATAGAACAAATTGTAGTTTCTGACATTTAATAAAAATCTCAGATGACTCTTAGTCATACATATCTATTTTTCAGAAGACTATAATTTCCTAATCACAGCATCGCTACTTGGCAAAAAGCTATTTAAATATCCATGAAACATTTGCAGTTATACATACATCTTTTATAGAGTGGTTGTAATAATATCAATCGAAGCCGCATACAATTAGTTGTATGGATCTGTCGGCGCGGGGCAGCTTAGCCGTAGGGCGGGCGGCACGCGCGCTCTCGACAACTCTTAGATGGCCATCATGTGGTTGTTAATTGCCCGACCAATTATAGTTATAGCCCTGATATATTCCAATATACCGACAGATTATTTGTTTATGATGTACATAATACTTTTCTCTACCGTCCTTCCGACGCTCACGACATAATAAATAGTTTTAAGCACTTATATTGTATTTCTCAAGTTAAGTGCATTTTTAATTCTTTTTGAGAAATAAATATCTTAAACCGTATATCGATGTTATTAATGACAGCGGCAAGATATTGCAATACATACATGTTTTTTTCGGATCAAATAGGTATAGATTTGAATGTTTCCACTGTTAACTATTTAACTATATGTATTAGTAAGTTTTAGTAGGTGTACATGCCTTCTCACAAAACACGAGCAATTCGTAACGGTACAAGAACAAAAAGTTTTTGCTGCGCCGCACTGCACGGTTTGAGTCGCAAATTGACTGAGACATAGAATGACCAAATGGCGGAAGTCCTATTTAAAAAAATCAGACCAACTTTTCAAATAAAATAAAATATACTTCTCATGATGTGAAATACTATACTTTGGTATGAAAACTTATGTTCCCGTTAAATCAAATTCTCAAATATGCGTACTTGTATATGTTATGTGAACTAAAATTATTTAAAAATAATTAAAATCGTCAAAAAATCTCAGCAACCCCGCTAAACTTTTTTTTTCTAAATATGTGTCAAAAACCATGTAACACTAAATTGTCATTTTTTGTCTTCTAAAGAATGCTTGGATCTTATTTTGTCTACATGACGTACTGGGAATCCGTCATTTTACATCTGAACTCGTGTCCGATATGGATTACGAGAGTGTTAGGTTAGAATGATTGATCGCAGGCCGGATGATAGCCGCATCACGCATCGCAATCAACAAAAAATACCTCCCACTAATGATGGCTTTTAAAAATATACGCTTTATGATACGAGCTTACTAACAAAGGAATTATTCCAGTCAGAATTGATTTTGAGACGTTTTGCTATAAGGTCAATTTAAGACAGCATTTTGGAGATAATGCAATGTCGTTTTTCAGTTATGAATTTCTGATAAAGAAACCAGAAAGATTGCATTTAAATAATTTGGATTCCATCAGACAGAACTAACATTATATGCAAAATTTTGAATTTTAAATTAAAATATGGTGTTCTGTATTAAATAGTAGGACATTCATTGAAAAGGAGTTTTAGTATTATTTCTACAGTCACCGGTCCTAAATTCAAATTTTTAAAAAAGATTTATACTCTGCTCGCGAGGCTGCGTCACCTCGGCTGCTAATGGCGTCGATATGTTACCAGCATCAATCCTCCTGCCGCCATTCTGCTCACGTCCGCGCCACGGGATCTAATTAATTATGGTAATTAAACAGCCTGATATAGTGTAGCGGACGACGGAACCACCTACCATGTACCGAAACGAATTAACGGAGCATAGGCCTATGTAAAAAGAAAAACGTAACTAGTTTACTTTGCAGCAACCCTAAAGAATATATACTTTGTAATCCTATCAAAAAAGCGAAGATGGCCTTACTACCTTCAGCAATTTCTTCCAGGTAACCTTAGTTAGCATTAGAATGGAAGAAATTTGGAAGCTTTTATTATTTAAATTCTTGAATTTTAATGCTCTTTTTGAATTAGCATTATTTATAGACCCAGGACTGAGTGACTCACAATCTTAAAAATAATACAGTTATTTTTCCGAATATTGTTTGGCTAGAAAACTCAAGTTTTTTTACTGCATTAGCAAAGCACATGTGTATTGTGTGTGTGTATAAGAAATCTGTGTTATAATCGTCGACCTGAAAGTTCTTCTAATGACACGGTCTAAATCAAGAGGTCTAAGTGTAATAAGATTTTGCCAAACAGACATCCATGACATAGCGGAATAAATTGCATGTTTTTTTTGTAAATACGTCAAAAGGTTACGACTTAGAGTACCAGAGTACCAATAGCAACATTATATTAGTTGAGATATAGTCTTCTTTTAAAAGATGTTATAGTTTTGTTCACTTAGCTAGCTATATAAACATAAGTTATTTTTCCATTTTTCTGTTAAAAATCCCTTGAGATTTGTCAGATGTGTTCAAATCTTCAAATTCATTTTATTTTTTATTTTTCAAGAAGATGCTATACTTACACATTCTTTTAAATCGTCATTTTTCTCTACCTAGCACAAAGTTCCTACCATATGGGAGATATGGTATCTCTTATACGAGTACCAGAGCATCGCATTCCTGACGAAGAATGATGCTTTCGGTTGCGCGCTCGTCGCTGCGAGTAGGTAGTGCTTTGTTCGGGTGATTAAGTGCTCTGGCTAAGCCCTTCAGCTAATGACTCGAGAGTATTAATTGTCTGATGACGAACCGGACTTGAACCTTAACTGAGCCGTAACCTTCGTTGTAAATGTCGCTGTGGCTGGCTCGTGGGTGGTTTGTGGTTTCTTTGTAGGTTTCAAGTGCTTTCTAGTTCTTAGTAGCATTCTTTACTTATCCGTCGAAGTTACAGTATTTTCGAAATAGTATCATGTCGGAGTAGCATAAGGGGTGGAAGTAAAATATCTTGATGAATTTTCATTTTTAGAAAACAGTAGAATTTCCATTATATTCCAAAAAAATAAGGGATGTTTTTACCCATCAATGGGATCAAAAATATCTAGGTATACTAATATTCTGATTATGACGATAATGGTAATAGATAATAACGTCTCATGATGAGACAAACTTAAATCGTGTAAAATTAAAAGTCTCAGTTTGTTAGATGTAGGACATAAATATCATACATGATTGTCATGCAGCATGGTAAAGGTCCATATGGACATTTAAGGATCTCGACAATGACTGAACTTTATCCTGAGTAGGCAATAATCTTATGCCCTCATGCTTGAAGGGCAAAGGTATTTGATTCCATCCATCAACCATCCGAATGAAATCGTCATTAGCGCGAAGGCGAAACATTTATCAGCAAAGCATGTTGACTGACTGAATGTGAGACGTGTTTGCCGCCAAGACACGCGGATGACTGATCCGTCGCGCAAACTAATGTTCTTTTTTTAAAACCCTCCATTTTATTTTTTAAACCACACAAAAGGCACTGGCTGATGAGTTATGCCGACTTATGTAGTTTTTACGATACTCGGCTTGGATTAAATATTTGTGCATTTTTATTCCTTTTCTTTATTTTACCGTACCTTGCCGTGGACGGACGTGATGGCATGTGACATTAAAATGACAAATTGAGTAATTATTCTTAATCCGACTGAATGGTTTGATCGTGTGTAGAAGTGACGGGCAATCACGATAAATTCGTCGCTTACTTTGATTATGTAGCGGTTTTCTACGTACAATACTGGTACATAGATATTTCTCGACTGGTAATACCGTTAAATTTAAGCCACTTTACAATGTCAAGTTCATTATTCCAAACTAATATGGTCCTTCTGATATTGACCACAATACAAAACAGAGCAGTAGATATAACATCGGGGCTTCTTAAAAGGACCTCTTCTAGTTAACTTTGGACATTTTAAAAACCCTATACCGGGTGTAAAAAGACCACCGCCGGTCGCCTAAATGGTAAAACTCATGAAACTGAACCACTTTTCCTACAAAATGATCGGCCAATCCACCAATTTTGTATGGAGAGTCCAAAATTCTCTTTGAATAATGCAGAACAGCCTGTTAAAGTTTCCGGCAGTTGTCTTTTTACATACTTTACATGTGTGTACTTAACAAGAAAATATACAGCTATAGCTGTGGCTTGGGTTTGGTTTCGGTACATCGATATATCGAGCCCTTTGTACCAGCAGGCTCGTGTCGTATGTATTGTATAATTAGCGTGGCGTGGTGATCAATTAATACGTAATGTGCACTCAGAGCCTGGACTATTGCTCAATCTATTATATTGCTATAGCATAGTGTAGGTATACATATACATATGTACTCCGTACAGTCGATAGTTGCATGTTCTGATTTGACACAATTGGTGTAACAAGCTGAGATGCGAAATGAGGCCCCGTTCCAAAGCCCGGTAATATTTACTTGACAAAAGACCGTACGTTTCACATTAATATATTCTAATTTATTAAAGGGCTTTCAACTGTCAGGATAATAATTACTCTTTTGGAAGGAAATTAATAGTTACCTAATCAAATATGCTATGATTTAAAAAAATCGAAATTCGTTGTCTTCCTGTATACGAATTGTCGTTTAGCCATTGTCCAGTTGTGGGCTGAACACAACTGGGCATGAAATGGAAAGGTAAGACAGAGCTAAGGTTCCTACAGCCCTATTCCTACATCCCTAAATCCCTAAGCTCACTTGTCCTAACTTAATTACTTAACTCTTTATTTTATAATAAACAATACACATATAAATAAGTGCAGGAACTCTGTTACTAGGCGACCTTAGGCAACAGATGGAGTGAGGAACAAAACCAAACCAAGTTGATAAACACTTTATTTACAAAATTACAAATCTATACAAAATTAAGACTATGTACATATTTACAGATTTTCTCTGTGTGATATGCATGTAACGCGCCGACACAGCGCAGCGATGCTCCAGATCTTCAAACTAGGCTGCTGATCTTGAGCTTGCATTTTTGTAGTTTATGTTCAGGGTTGAACAGCCATTTTCCTAACTTAGTAATGTATAGTGATATTTTGCACTGCTTCTTCATAATAATAAAAATAATAGTATCTGGGACAAATCACACACGGTCATCTAGCCCCAAACTGGGATTCCCTGTATCTTGGGGACCAGAGACTGATATACATACACATATACTTTTAAATACATACATATATAGATATAATACACCCAGACTCAGAGCAAACAATTCTGCTCATCACAGAAAAGTTTGCCCTGTGTGGGGATCGAACCCACGACTCTCGGATCAGAGGTCAAGATCGCTAACCACTTAGCCACCGAGTTAGTCAAATAATGTGACAGATCTCTCAGATTTAATAAGGGTAAGGGCTTATACACAAAACTGCGATGTGACAAGCCCTAAAATAGATGCAATAAGTATTATTTTAGTATGGAACCAAATAAAAACTTAAGTATTATAAATAGTCAGAAACTTTTAACAAATTTCAAAGAAATTGTACACTTTAGAACTTTGATATAAAACTTTAAAAAAATATATTTTTGCATCATTGTTTAATTTTCCTGAGATGTGACGTAAGATCACTACAATTTTATGACTAATTCAATATATAGGAGCCGTCCTAAAATACCTGAAAAAATTTAACAGTGGTTTCTACTCATGAAACTGAACAGCTTTTCCCAAGGAACCTATACTCAATTCGCAAAAAAAATTTTGGACTTCCTATACAAAATCGGCGGATCAGTTGATTGATAAGTATGAGAAGTCCAAAAATTTTTTTGCGAATTGAGTATAGGTTTCTTTGGGAAAGTTGTTCAGTTTCATGAGTAGGTGCCGTGGTAAATTTTTTTTCATAAGTCATAAGGACCCTAAATATTGAGTTATGCACGAAAATGAGAATGAATAAGTAAGTAGCAAACATATCAACATTATTCTTGTTCAGAGAAGGAAATTAAGAAATCGATTTATAGGAAAAAGAGGAAGTGATTATCGATACTGCAGTAGTCTCTTTTTTGTCGCTCTTGCTGGTGGAGCAACTACCGAGTAGCCTTAGACTAGCAGTAGCAGTGGTTTTGAAAAATTTTTTGTTTTCAGCAAGTTATGCGTTTATGACTAATCATCGCTCTTTTTACCACATTGCCACGTTCCGACTGCCTAATCGCAGTCTAGTACGATCTCAAGCAGTGCTAGCGCAATAAAAAAATAATGTATTACGTAAAAGAGCGTTTGTTTGACAGCCAACAGTCTCTTTAGTCGTCCCAGATATATCTTAAATTGACTGTCAGCAAATCGTATCCGTAAATAATTGAGTCATCTGGTGCTGAAGACCAAGGTCTAATTTGAGTCACTGCGCCAAAATGATGGATTAATTGAAAAAATACCCTTTTCACTATTCTCTAATAACCTGTCAATAGTACAAGAATCGTGTGTGATCTTATAAAATACCTGCGGTAGAAGTGATTCGACCTTTTAAGGAACCAGACGCATAATAGAAAAGAGTGCCAGTACAGGGAAGACACCCAAACAAACTTTTTCTTTGTTACTTATCCGCCGACTCAATAGGTCAATGTTACGTGAACACAAAGAGTTTAGCGAAACAGTTGTGTGGTGGCAAGGCTGAATAGCACGCCTAGTGATGGCGAGTGTACAATATCCTATTTTGGCATTCAATGGGTTAAATACAGTATTTATAAATGTATGATACTAAAATGAAAATGATTTTGGGTCTATTTTCTCAAATTATGGATATATAAAACAAATTAAAATAAATTCCCGAAACAACTCGAAATACGTGGACCGGTACAGTCTTACTGGCTTTTTATACTTATTTTATTTTAAACTATACTCATGGACAAAAAAATCGACTCAAAGTTTCATGCACGACTTTTGGAAAATTAACTCAATCTAGCAAAATAAAACTAAACCAAAAGTTCAAAAACGGCGTGTTTACTGTTTATGATTTAAATTTGATGGTTTTATAGTTTTTTTGCTTTTAGTGTTTAGCAGTTTTGTAGACTGAGTTATTTTTTCAAAAGTCGAGCAACAAATCTTGAGTCGGTTTTTTAGTCCACTAGTGTAGTTCTATTACAGTCCCCAAACCCCCAACGCGGGCGAAACCCCATCACTATACGCAGCACCGCCGCCGTAACGCCGCATTCAGACCGCGGACAAAAGCAACGAATGCGATGTTGTATTCAATAGGCTTCTCTGCTGAAATTGAGAGTGGGTGCTTGACTCCTTGTTTGAATGTCAATGTCCCTTGTTTCAGTGGCGATTTCTGACCTTCTGTCTTGGGTTAGTGCCACTGTTATCTCAAATATACAGATTTTTTTAAAAGTCTTTAATGACAATCAACAATAGCAATGTAATAAAAAAATAAAACTTTTCTTAAAATATTAAATGATACTTCGTATTCCAAAATCAATTAAATAATAACAATGACTCGGACATTCATACACAGCAAAAAAGCATTAAAAAACGTAATGAGTTGGTGTTTGTACGTACATAAGGTCCATATTTTATTAGATGAAAATAATCAGTTGCCACATGGTACCCCGAGGAGTCACCAGAGTCACCGGTCCTGAAGAAATTTAATTCCTTGCTGAAGTAGAGTCTTTATTTCCTAAATCTTATACCTATTAAGAGTTTTAAGGCGAATAGAAGTAATCGGTATTTGAAACCAAAACTCATTTTTATAAAAAGCATATTTTGATTCATTGTAGTTTGCTCATACAATCGGGGTTTATGTGGATATTACTCCGTCTATTGAAAGTCTGTATCGTTTAGAACAAAAAAAATAATTTTCAAAAGAATTAAATAATTTTCTTGTGAAACTACAAAAATTTCACATAAACACGCAGCAGTTCAAACTTAAATTTCTAAAAAAGTCGTAGTATGATTGCAGAGTTTTTTTTTTCATTTCTGATACAGTAGTAAAACAAATAAATAGAACAAACATAAGCAGGAAATTTCAATGAAGCATCAGGTAATATTTGGTTATCAGAGAAAGGATTCCGTTTGCACCTACAAAAACATTTGATCGTGCTGCAAAAATTTGAAAGCAAACATAAAGCCAGTCCCTACGTGGAGAGATTTGTACTAAATATTCTCAATACAAACATTTACCAAGAAAACACGCTACTGGGTGCCCGGACAATGGTTCTGCTGCCCTCCACCGCTTAACATGGGGCTGACAGGTTAGTTCAATCACTATTATATGCCTCGAGCAAGCAATTGGTTTTTTCCTACATGTTTTTTTCTCTGTTACTTACCTACATATATCCGTGAGAAATTCTCATAAATATATATAACTTTGTCATACCTCGCCTGGCAAGTTTCGTTGGGAAACATACTATTTAGGTCTACAACTTTTATTATTGTAAGAAATCTATTTCTATGTTTTAGTGAAGTTATACAATCCCCTCGAAGTAAATTTTATTTTGAGTTTCGTTAGTTGCTCAAGTATATTATTTTAGAACATATAATTACAAACCTGCATTAGTTACTATGCGATTTGACTTACGCAACGGAGATTCCACCATTTAATACGTTTATAGCATGACGATACCCTATAAACCAAGAGTGAAATGTGAAAAAGTATTATTTTGTTCAAAGGTTACAGCGAGCGTAGGAAAAACAGTCATTGTTTAAGTTGCTACGTCACAGAGAACGCACAGACGTAAGTACCTAACAGCTAATCGATCGCAAAAACAATGTGACGTAATGGAGGGAACGGGGAGAAGCGGCCTGCAAGCTTCCTTCAGGGGGAGGGGGTTTCACAGTCCAAATATTTACCCACCGAGCAACGGCATATGTTTGGTTTCTTTTCCTTCGCCTCATATATTTTTACTTTGATCGCATAATGGGGTCCCGAGGCGGTCTCGATTTGTCCGAGATTAATTTCGCTCGCCCTGCGTGCGCCCCACACATGTGACGTAATAATCGCGGCAAAATAAACTGAAGGTTGTAATAACTTCCCCTCAAACACCGCGGTGACATTTTGTTTTTGCCGCACAATCATATGAAGTATTTTGTATAAATGGCATAGAAAACACTTAATAAGATAAAAAAAAACTAGGATTACCAGTTCGTTGTCGCAATAACTCGGAACCAGGGCTGCACACTTCAATTGCAGGTTTAATGAATTGCATTAATATTGCATTAACGGGTAACTGGCCGCCCGCACCCCTACGGTAAACAATCATTAGAGCTCCACTTTTCACCCTTGCGCCCTCGGTCGCGTCTGGTATGTCTGCTAAGCACGATGAGTCTGGAGAGTGGCATTTTGACACTTAGTGGTCTTTTGACAAATATTTATATTTTTGTTATTAATCAAAATGCACATTATCATCAAAAGTCACTTTTATTTTCTTATAAATAAATGAAGACATGAACAAAAATAATTAAGCAATATAGTTTAAAGAAACTAAAAATCACGCTTAGAATGATGTTATTATATTTTTCTTATTCATCTCAGCAAACCCTTGCATTTGATTCCCATATCATGAGAGTGCATAAAAATAACTAGACCACCCGCCATCTTTAGGAGTCCGCCATATTGGATTTAGAACGACGTCACTAAGCTAACCATGCTTTGTCATCCAAACTTAATGTGTATGCAAAATTTCAGCTCAATAGGAAACCGGGAAGTTTAACTTCCAAGATTTTTTTTTTATAGTTCGTTACAGGTGAAGCTAATAAAAACGTGTTAAAAACAGACCATTCTGTGGAATGCTAAATACAGTATAACGAAGCCGGAGAGTGTCTATTGTGTACTTATGTAGGATTTTAATTCAGGCCTATAATACGTCACGTCATCAAGAATGCCACATTTTCCCACTTATAATCGACAGTACGATACTACTGTCGATAGTCAATACCTTTAAGTGATAAAAAGTAGTAAGTATACTCTTTATTTCCTTAACACCATACAAAAAATGATTTTTAAGGCCAGTGTCAAAATATTTTCACAACTATTAAGGAAAGAAACGCTAACAGGTACCAGTGGGTACCGGTCCGTTGAGTCCGCCCTGTTGGTCCGCTGGGCCGGGGCGGTACAGGTGCAGTGCACAACGTGTTTGCGTGTCTGGATTTGTTTGCGAATACAAATTGATATTAAGGCCTTTCTCTTGCATTCTTCATTATTGTTGCTGCGTTGTTTTGCTGATTTTCGATAGTGCAGTGTTTTACTTATGCTCGTTATACGAAGAGGTTCTGACAAATCAGATTTTTTGTTTTACCTTGTATTTTCTGTGATAGCTAGGTTCATTTTTGATTTTGAAATGTTTAACAAGTTTATTAAATACATGTCGGCCCCAATAATATAACATAGTTCGTAAGTCTGCGTACTAACAAATATATGTATGTATTTTAATTATCCGAAATAAAAAGTAATAATAGTAAAAGCGGATATGCCTGAATCCTCAACGGTAAACTTATTACGTATTATTGTTCTCTGTCAAACTCTTTCCGCCGCTTTAATGTTGCCGACCCAAATAATATATACTACACGTACGTTATTACATTATCCTGGTACTGATTAACATTATATATTAATATATACGCTTAAATAAATAATGAGTCTGTCGTAAGCGAAAGCTTCAAATGGCAATAGTAATTAGAGTAAAAATATATACAGGGTATACTATACTCTACTTAATTCTGAGTCACCCCTAAAATTTTATTATTTTAAAACGTACTTTTATTAACACTCTGTATATCTTACTCCATCATGCTCGAACACATTAATGCTCTTAAAATTGATGTTTGGCGGCAAGACATAGATAGGAAGATGGTACCTAGCCAAACGGGCTCGAAAACGCCCTCTAATCAACCAAACGAGTCGCACAAAATTGGACACGGCTGGTAACCAAACCTCTGACCTCCTGATTTGAAACGAGTGTTAACACAGTTAAAAGTGCACAAAACACACGCTACAAGTATATTGATACTCTGAATGAAAATACTACGCTAACTTACTTTAGCAGAAAATATGAGCTTCTAATTTAATGTGTGACCCAGCAACAAATTCAAAGTGGGCCTCATTAATCGATTCCTCCTCAGTCTGAAAAGAAGTGGGTGAGCACGTTCAACTTTCAAACTTAAAAAAACCACAGACGTGACACGCCTAAGTCGATATCACGGTGCGGAGAACGTTCGCGTTGCCATCATACAAACCTTTACTTAACATTCCAAGTACTGACGGCGGCTTTAGTTTTTAAGGTTCACTACAACGCCCCCATACTTTATTCATATCGCGTTCCCACCACACTTACAGATATGTACCTAGCTAATGGTACATTAAAGTCGAAAACTGAAAATTCTATCTCACTGCGGAAGAGACCTCCTCATTTTTTACTCTACATAGCAATGTTAGAGTTTCTTTTCGAAAGTTATATTTTGAATGTACGACGTTCTGAAACTGCGCTTATCTCAGAGAAGTAGTTTGCATAGTTATGTGCGCGTTTATCTAAGCTATATCGGTTGAAGCGACGACGACGCTGGGGTCTATAAGTCAGGCCAGTTCCGACCAATAACTTAGTACTTACTTATTTAACGGTTTTATTAGAACCAAATCTTGCAATAGGGTTGATCGATAGGGCTCGATTGGTTACACAACGTGGTGCGTAGTTGGTAAACTAATTACCAAATCAAAGGTCTACTCTTCTCCACTGGCATTACACAATGCTCTGGAGCATTGAAAACGTTGGCGTATTGACTGATTGGATTTACTTTGTTAGGGATCACAACTGTTGGAACATTCTCTATGTTCCACATGTTTATTTGATCAAATATCAAATTATTTAGGTACATGATTAGTTGATAAATTTTACCTCTATACGAATTTATGCTTGAATGTAATAAAAAGCCATTTTCTGTAGCTGTAAGTAATGTGTAGAGGCGGTAAGGTGAGGCGGTTGCAGAGTGCAGGCGAAGTCGGGGCGTATCAACTATTTATAGTGTTTGAGGAGGTTCATAAATATGCAGCGGTAGGCGCTCTTGTCGACAACACGGCCATTCAGCGCCTCTGCGGCCGCAAACCATGAGCGAGAGGCGAAAACATGGCTAAAGTTTTCTTTACCTACAAGATAATACATTTTCACCACTCCAGCACAAAAAGGGGGTTTTTGGAGCGTAAAAACTCGCAGCAAAATTGCAGTACGTGCCTCTAAATCACTGCCTGTGCTGAGTAGTCTATATTAGAATCACGAGCTACGAACGTGATTTAATTCCAGACTACTTTTCTAGTTCGTGATTTATAGTCAGCACTCGCAACCAAAAAATGACTTTGCTCACTTGTTGAACTAATAACCATTGTCATTTGTTTATGTATTTTAAAAATTATATCATCAGCTCAATTAGGTATAAGTCCACCTAAATATTACGCTTTTCCCAAGGCGCGAATGTTATACCTATTTTTGGCCCTGCGCGTTTAGCCAGAAACCTTATGCAATTCATCGCTGAACCAAACGGGGTTTACAGCGTTTGGTACTCATCGCTACAAACTCTTAGGTCTTCCGATTTAACCTAGCTACTACAGTTAAATTTTCTTATACGGAATAAACCTAGCTACAATATGTTCCAATTTTCCTAACGAACAATCAATTCAGTAGTTGGATCGTTGGGAAACGAAATAGACTGCTTAATTTGGAAGAAATGGAACGTAAGGATAAGTTCACATAATGCTATTCACACGGGTTCGCAGGATTAGTTATCATCATCACTTACCATAAGTGAGATGATATGCCAAGAGCTAACTAGATGTGGATAAAAAAATACCTTATGCAAAGCAAAACAACGCCAACGGCGATGACACACAATCTTATATAAAAATCTATCAGTAAGGGCTAAAAATATTACATTACCATGACTGCTGTGGACAAACACCCATCGCCTGTGCCGCTGCCCCGCCATGGTTGGTTAGAGGTAGCGCCGTGCGCTGCTCCACTACTCTGCAACTCCGCCATCTACATGTTTCCCTGCATTTTTACAGAGCCTATCGCTTTTGTAAGCTTCGCTGGTTTGTTTTAATACAGAAAGCTGTTTTGCAACTTTAGGTAATTTTTGGAAGGTGCTATTGGGCAACGCCAAGAATGAATGAGTGAAGGAACACATAAATGTATGGATGAATGAAAGAAAGAATGGAGGGGTACCGAGCTAGTCACTAGGCCAGAGACGCGACATTCTGTTCTGGATCGCCGAAGTGTTTAATCATGTAAAATATAGAGTCAAAGCTGTTATACGAGTTTCGTTTGTTTGAAAACCTTTTAATCAATATTTGAAATAGCTACTTCAATGCAATTATAAGCTTATAAACAAAGAACTTCTCAAGCATAGCTACGTAGCATTTCTATATTAAATTCGTGAGATTTCTTTCTTATTATAGACGTAGGATACGTTATAGCTTAAATAAAATATGAAACAAGAATAAAAAAGAAGCTGTTTGTGAAAATTATAACAATTACATACTAAAAAAGTATAAATTTTCGTGTGAAGTATGTTTTTTTTTGTTATTTTATTTATTGCTGCTTCTTACACGCCTCCACTCCATTGAAGCTTCACGTCGGTTATTGAATAGATGACATCTCACCTGTCAGTAACCTCACCGATTGTCATCATTCGTTTAACCCATTCACGAAACACTATTGTCAAATTTACCAAAAACCCCAAAGTAACCCTAAGGGTTGATAAACATATCAAAGGCACTTTTTGTGAGGTTTTCAGGCTTACAACGCTACACCTGTTTTTCAAATATCGAACAATGAGAGTCACCAACCGCATTGTGTTGCACAATTGAGGGTAAATATCGATTATCAACATTTGATATCGAGTGAATAGGTCTATGTCGAAAGCCACAAAGACCTCCCGGGAGCACCGCGGTGACTGCGGAAGAATGGAGTTGAAGAAGACTGGGTTGTTGACTTTAAACATGGTTACGTCTTAAAAATACATTTTACAGCGAAAATAAAAGTAGCAGCAATTGAACAATAGAATAATTTACAAAATATAATAATTTTATTAAAAAATAAAATTGGTATTATGCTTCTAAAGTCTCTTAGTTCAGTACTCGTCTTCGTACCTATAGAGTCTTATCCCCACAACTGCTTTGTAAGAAGTTAACACAAATGAAAAAAATATTCATAATAAAAAAAATATACATAACGAATTCATTCATTGCGTCATAACAAAATCGTAACGGGCAACCTATAAACAGATATCTGAAAAATACGTTATATTACTTACATCACAGCGTTTAAAAATATAAAAAGTTTCTCAAAGTACTTAATTAATCATTGTTTGAAGTTTTTTAGAAAACTCGTGAAACTTTGTGTCCCTTTCGGGCGAGAGGCTCAACATTGCGAAGCGACTCGTTTTATAAGTCGCTCGTAATATTCATCCGTAAAGTTTGTACGACTCCTTTGGCGTTATGTCGTAACACGTCCAAAATACTTCACAACTTCAATCAATTTATTCTAAACGAAGAAACTCAATTAAAAGTTAAAAATGTTTACGAATCGTTCACGTGAATTAAGGAGTTACATAACAATGTATTTTGATTAGGTAAGTTAACTTTTGCAAGAATTTATTTTTGGCATTTGATCACGATTTTCTAAATCTAAAAGGTCAAGTTTCCTCATCCATTTTCTTGTAATTAGTAAGTAATTGGGCGGCCACAATTAAATAAGACATTATTTTGTACTTACGCTGTACCTCTTGAATATGCCTACAGTTCCATGGCAGATTTAGGCGAAGCGTGCTAATTAGTACGCCGACTAGCTGGCACAATATACATACGGCATTGTTATTGATGTTGGGGGTAGTACATAAACAACGACGCGGTTAGCCGGCGGCTGCGGGTGACAGCGCACGATAAAGTGGCGATTAGCCCGTCGCCGCCTGCTGCTGCAGCCACGTTGTACGCTCCACTCCACGGGGCATAACCTCAATATTCGGGTAATTGCGGCTACTTGTTATATAAATATTCATCGAATACTAGTTGGTTCAGAAATTAATAAAGTTTGGAAAGAAATCGATTGATCGATACGGAAAGTCGATAGGAAAAAATAAGAAACATTTTTTCTGAATGTTAGGAACCGGAAAAAGGAATAAGGACATAAACAGTAGGTACAGATAATGTAATATTTTTAAGAGGAAAACGATACATACATTTTTAATGTAACATCTGTAACTTCATGGTTCAAATCATATACTTACAAAAATATACATTTACCAACCAATCTCATTTGATAACATCAAAATTCCAGACGACCGACTCCTATCCTAGCAAAACAATTTACGAACTCCCGAGTCAACTCAACTCTCGAAATAGTTTATCTTTAGGAGTACGCGTCCTCGTACAAACATAGTGAAGGAAAACAAGCAACTCCTGACACCTACCTACACTACAGCTCACACACAGAGATCCGTATCCTTAACTACACACTTTGGTATTTGCGTCCCTCTCGCGCTAAGAAGATGAAACGGACCAATGAGGGAGTGAGGTGACACGCATTTCCGGGCCCGGCTCCAATCAGCTGCTAGAACAAAGGACTCGCGATAGCTACTTACCTACGCTAGCTAGAGCGAGGGCCAAGTGTAGGTGGGTCGCGCTCGCGTCTCGCACACACGCAAGCCTGGCTATCCCTGCTCCCTATCCCAATACTCATATCACAACGCGGATTTTTTACCTCAAGACGCTACTGTTTTTGTGGGCGTAAGTTTGTCTGTGTGGAATGGAAGAGACGTCTAGCCAGGCGATCTGGTAAAGTTTGAAGTCGCTGTGGCAATGACTGGAAATCTGAAATAAACTGACTTTGAAACTCTCTTACGTATTGTAATCGAGAAAAAAACGAACTCGAAACGAACGAACGAACGAACGAAACGAACGACTCTAAATGAAAGTAAATTCTAAATTCGAAAATAATAATAGAAAAAAACGCTGTACACTATTTTATGTGCAAAGTAGGTATATTTGATTGATTAAAGTAAATACATAATTAGGAAAGCTTGACTTGACCACTAATCAAAACAAATGGAGATAAAGTGGTATCTAAAAAAGGGAGAATATTGGAAAATAGGGTAGTACTTGAGATGTCCTAGAGGGAAAATAAAACGAAAGGGACATTATCCTCAACGACATCCTGTTACGGCTTATTCCATCTCTCAAGTTCTCGACTGCAGAATACTCACGTCGTCGTCGTCGGCTTCGTAGTCGTTAAAGGTACATTTTTCTTAGCAGTCCTTATGTGACGTACCTACCTTACCCCAAAGACCCTTCTTTTGTGCTCAGTGATGCAAATGGTACCTTATTTGACGGCAACACAGTTGCAAATGTAATGATTTAATGGTAACATATCCAGTAAGACTACAATTTGACTATCGCGAATTTCCTCGTAGGTCCAAATTTAAAAGGTACAATGAAAAGACTTGGTTTTAACGTGATTTGAATTCTATATTTTTGAGCGAGAGTTTACATTACCTTGGACGGCGTAAGTCTAGTGAGAAACAAATCTGCGTAAGGCCCGGGTGTCGAGTAACTCGTGTTCTTACCCTCTCTCTTTGTTGAGACCGGAAGAGTGCGCTAGAATTACACGCTCAAGTCTGATGCGCGCTTATTTTTTACGATGCTATATTGTGTTACGTGCTCTCCTATAGTTATGCAGTTCAACGACTGGAGGTATAAGAGCTTGGTTGAGTGGTTCAAAGAAAACGCATTTACGTATTTGATTTAGAAAAAGCTTTTAAAGTGTCATTATATTTAATCAAGCTTTTTTTCTAATCTTCACTCAATCTGTTAAGCTAAGAAGCTATGTTTTAAGGCGGCCTCGTAACTACGCAAACAAAAGTGTAAGTACTGAAACGATTGGTTCACCATCCTACATGAACCAATTTCAGTGAATTGAAGTTTTCCTTCGATCGCTCGTCCATTGGTATTGGCGAGCGGAAGGTGGCGACCCGCCACGCATACTGATATCCGGATTAAATTACTCTCCCAACTATTTTACACGAAACTGAGGCCATAATTAAAGTCCCGGCGAAAATGGGGAAAATCAAACGTCTTATCTGAACGGCGAGATATAGCGTTTATTCGTTGAATAGTTCCAGGCGGCGAGTGAGCGGAATAAATAATTATTGCTGCAATCTAAAGTTGCCGCTCGCTTGCGATGCGGCGCGCTCTGGAGATAACTAATGAACATAGTTTCTATTGGCTTGCCTTTGTACAATCCGAGACTTAGTTGCCGTCTCGGGATTAAATAGTTAGAGTCGGGTCCACTACCGCAACTCACACACTTTGCTTATTTACAATAATTCAACTTTCTTATTAGTCTAGGCTATGCATCATTTGCTAAAAAATATCATTGGATGTCCCACTCACACCCACTTCAAATAAACCTCACGCACTCACCATAAAATCAATAGCATAAGGAAGTACAATTCACGGTGTCTGAAATAAACCATTCTTTACGTTGAAAGGGGAATAATCTCGGCACAGCAGCGGGGGCTTAATCAAAATCCGTGAATTGCTTTAAATCGGGGAAAACGCAGGAAATATCCTTTGTGTTGGCAATTTCCTACGTGCGTGCTAATGCGCTATCGGGTGTAATGACTTCCTTAATTAATTCGCAATATTGTGCCGCCTCAACGCGCCCCACTAGCAGACTATTGGTATTTTCCAAATTTACTGTTCGTAATGGTATTCTAAATACTCTGTTCGAAATTTTGATCTTGTCGGATTTCAGTTAGAAGTTCCGTGTGAAATATTGCGATGTGAGCAAGATCAGAGATGATGTAACGGATATTAGTGCTTTGTATGTTCAGCATGTTCTATACTCATCGAATTCAACAATGTGGTTACGCGTAATAGGTACAAAGCTCTCTAGAATTCTCCATATTGACTCTGGAACATTTGACAACAAACAGCGGCGTCTTGAAGAATTTCAAATCGGTACCTATCATCAAAATTATCAAGAGATATTTATTACATAAAAACGTTTACATAAAGCTGCCTGCGATGGCAGCCGGAGCTGTCGCCATGGCGCCGCGCCGGGCGGAGGTAGTCAAAAGTTATTTTAGGGGATATTACGCGACATCACAGGCTTATCTTTACGGCAGGTGTTCCGCCGCCTCCTGCGCGGTACAAATTCCCTAAACGCGTACCTTCTTCAGGGAACAAAGTAATGCTTCCCCTGGTTTTAGTGCATTTTACTCTAAAACTTGCATGGCGATTTAATACCTTACCTACCTATCTTAAGTCTTACTAACCCTGCTATGGATCATTCAAATAGTTATCCGAAATAAACAATTTTTATTTATTATTATTATTTAATACCCTATTGACTCGATCGCTGGTGAAAACAGACCAAATGCTGAAAATCAAGTTAGTTACATTGGTGTTAAGTGATAACTATTGACTGACTCGGTGGCTAAGTGGTTAGTAATCCTGACCTCTGATCCAAGAGCCGTGGGTTCGATCCCCACACAGGGCAAACTTTTCTGTGATGAGCAGAATTGTTTGCTCTGAGTCTGGGTATATTATAACTATATATGTTTGTATTTAAAAGTATATGTATATGTATATCAGTCTCTGGTTCCCATGATACAAGTAATCCTAGTTTGGGGCCAGATGACCGTGTGTGATTTGTCCCAGATATTATTATTATTATTACTATGTAACTAATTAAGTTACGCAAAATAATAAACCAAGCCACCTGAATATTATTCTGAGATGACCTCAGATTTTGTTTTATATTAAGTTATAATACAATCGTCGATTTATGAATAGGGTAAAATTGACAGACTGCTACCCATCTGATTTACTAACATTTGATAAAAAAAAGGTTTGAATTAAAGTATTTCTTTACCCGTTAAGAAATTTACATAATTAAAAATAATACAAAATTACGACGATTTCAATAAAAATATGTCTGATGTTGTTAACAACCCATTACGTCCCCACTGCGGGGGCACGGGTCTTTTCCCATAAATCGGGAAGGTTAGGCCATACTCCACACACGAGGGCCAAGTCCGGATTGGTGGAGGTTGTGGGGCTAGTAGCCAACCCCAGTGTCAGAAGTTTTCAAGCCACCTAAAAGGCCTCCGACATGGCTAACTGCCATCTAGCGATAGCAGCTGGCACCAACGGCTTGAAGTGCCTTGCGAAGTACGGAAACGGTCGAGATAAATGTCACTTACAGTCAAATTCATCCAGGTTATGACCGTGTCTGTAGTCAGTTAACCTGCGTGATCGACTCGACCACGGAAGCGGCACTGAGCCACGAAAGCTTCTCTGTCTGATGATGATTGGTATATTTTTTTGTTTTTGGCACACTTAGATCTTACAAAGGAGAATGGGTAATTTTGTATGGGCACCGTACCCAAAGTACTGTAGCATTATGAACTATGTTGGTCCTTGTTGCCCTTATGGAGTAGTTTAATTTATCTTAAGACAGTATGTGCCTTAATTCACTAGGAGAAAAAAATATATGTTTGTTGAAAGATTAACTGATTTTCGTAATCATTAAAATTTGTTCGAGGAATGTAGATACGAGAAACTAGGTTTTTTTTCCAAGAGAATTTTGACAAGCGCTCTTGGGATAAATTAAACTGCTCCATTAGGGCAACTCATACCGACATAGTTCATACTGCTACAATTCACTTTGTGTTTGGGTACGCTCTTACCCATTGTCCTTTGGATGTTGAGTTTGGTTGTTTGTCGTGATATGCGTTTTGTTTCATTGCTGAAAATTTTAATTGTTGGATGACAATCTTTGATTGCTGATTCATTAATTTATAGGATAACTTTGTTTTAACTATTTGACAAAATGCTTTTTTTTGGAAGCTCGGTTAATACAATGCATATAATATGGATTTCACTCTAGCTTTACAAGCTTAAAATTCAATAATGTAATGTAGAAAAATTACATGAAATGAAGAGAAGGTTTTTTAATAAAACATTCATTAATTTTTCGTGCAAAAGTACAGCACCAGGCAAATACAGCTCTCAATATTGATTTACATTAAACTTCATCAGGTAGGTGTTAGCACACATGTCAAACACCGCCCTTCGCCGATCAAAGCCACAAGGCATTTCTCATTAACTCGCGCCAATACACATGTAAGCGCCTCCGCCGCTAATAAGCAATTAAATAGATTAATAAAGATATTTACGTCGTTCTACCAATTTGGCATTCATTCGCCCTCAGATTTGAATAGGCTTTGATCTCGAAGCTCCTCCGTTGATCGATTTGTAATCATTGTTTGACAGTTCTAAGATGCCGAACAACGGTTTAGCGATTGTGCTATTTATACTTGCCGATAACACGATTATTAAGGGTTGTAAAATCAGCTCGAATATTGAATATGATGAATAACAATGCTTATTTACACTTGTTAACAGTTATTAATTTATTGTCTCTACGAAAGATGTACAGTAAAAAACAAACAGAGAAATCTTAAATAACAAAGTGTAAATTTAAAAGTAACAAAACAAGCAAAACAGATTACAACAAAAAGGGTCAACTTGTTACTTAACATACAGTAGAGACTAATTATATAATTATACTTATTTGCCTTTTTACTATAACCTTATCGTTTTCATTATATTCAAATAGGCTTCCGTCCTTATTTTCAAGCACAAACCTGAAACAGAGACAAATAAACTGTTGCTCTCGCCAGAGTTAAATAAAATATTACGCGAGAAACGTCCCGAGGGAGAGGTCTCATTGTGAGGCCACAATGAGCGCGGCTGATTGGCGGAAGGATGTTCTCACTAAATAAAAAATATCGACGCGTCATTTCACGCAAATTTCGTCGAATTTTCAAACGATAAAACCTGTCATTTCGCTGTTGACGCGCCTATAAAATATTCATGCAGGCGGGCGAGAGATGAGCGATTTTTTCTTCGATTTGCGCGTCGAAATAAGATGTCATTTTCCGTATCATTAGCGGCGGCTCGGAGCGTCGGGATGCCACTATTTATACGCAAATACGATAAAAATGACGCCCGGACGATCGACTGTTTGACGCGCCATTGATAAATTACAACCTTTTCTATTTTCTTATCTTTTTATGTCCTGCTTTGTGCTATTGTGGTAGCATTTTAAGGGTCGTTTAATGTTTTTTCATCAAATAAAGTTTTATATTCCAAAGTGAAAACATTATTATTTTTAATATAATACTTACCTTTCAAATGAAATGGGAAAGTAATCACATCATAAGATTTTTTATTAGTTTTATAGATAAATAATGTGTTACTATTTCACGGCAAAGTAAATTCGATTGAGCTCATGATAGTGGGAAGCGGGCTCGACCGTTGAGCTCTCTCTTTGCGGCGAAATCGCGTGGACTAGTTTATCTCGCCAAACGCTCGATCGCTACGTTACTCGACAAAGGCATCTAGTATGGTAATCAGAGTACATGTTTGTGATAGCCAATAGTCACCTTTATACTCGTAGTTGCACATTTTTGTATGTTAGCTTTACTGTGCATACCTTAAGTCACTTGCTGGGCGCCACACTTGAACCTTTGTGGTATTTTCACAATGTTTTTCTCGCATCTTTCTCGCAACATGCAACATTTTACATAGAAGTTACTTTGCCAGCCACATTATGCGTTATTGAGTATTATTAATCGAAAAGATAATAAAAAAGAGAGAAACTGTATACCTCTATAATACTTTCTCAGATTATAATACCTTCCCTCAAATTTAATTCTATATATTTTCTAATAATCCACCAATAACCGCCAAAAATGAAGACTAGTCCTGCACAGAAGCTTCGCTTATTATGGCCCCACGTCGGGCGCCAGCGACAATATTGTGCGGTCGTCGTGTCCCGACTAATCCCCGGATTCATTTATTTTTGACAACGCAATACGATTTTATCTCACGGCTTCTGATGCTGTTTGCCGTCTGTTAATGTCCTTCTGCATAGGGGTCTTATTTATTTATTTAGTACTCCCAAGTTGAAGTAATTTCGATTTTACATTCTTACTTTTAGTGGTTGATTTTGTTTGGTACAGAACTTCTATAAATTTGCAGTGAAGTTATTAAAATCAGAACTCAGATGAGATCTACAATTGCGCACTTTTAAGGTTGGAAATTTAAATTCGCTCTCAGAAATAAAATAAAAAAAGATGTTAATCGAAAGTTTACATAAAATCAATAATGGTTACGTAAGATTAGCTGATGTAGCTATAGACATGGCTACCTAAGAAAGAGCACGCCTCACGTGGCCATCTCCTTGAGCATCGGCACTCAATGTGAGAGGGTCGCGCTGGAAGTGACAGACGCTGCGGGACTTTCAGCGGATAGTCACGGAGTTTTAATTAATTTCATATTTAGCTTGTACTTATGGCTTCATATTGAACCTAAGTAGGTAGGGACCTGCTAAAGGAAAAAAGACAAGAAATTGATTTCGCTGAAAAGGAGAAGGTTTCAGTCGTCGCTAGAACTAAATATAAAACAAAACATGTTTATCCAATTACATAATTTTAATATTAAATTAACAGCGCTTTTATCAATACAGCATCAGTCAGAGTCAGTAAAATTTGCATATCTTATTAAAAACCTCGCCGTCGTCGTTGAGATAAAAATGAAAATGAGACACGTCAAAGAAAAATATAAAGCATAAAACGTCCAGGAGACAATGGATATTTTGGGCGATACGAAAAAAAAACGAAGGTTTTGTCATGGAAATTTTGGGTGAACATTTTGCATTTTCTTTATTTTCCCCATCCCCCTTGGAGAAATCTGTTTTTTTAATTATCGTGTTTTGTAATTAGTTTCGGGAAACGATCTTTCTCCTACTCTTCCTTCGCTCGGACCGCTTGTCGACAGTAAATGACGCAATTTATAGTCTAAATAGCGAGAGCTGCTCGCAGCAAGTCCTCAGAGAAACAGTTAAAAGCGCATTTTATCTCGCGAAAACTTGGGCAAATGTTTGTTTCTACTGCTCTTGTTTCAACAAACTTTTTACAGCTTAGACAGAAAGACAACATTATCGCTAGCTAGAGTCAAAATTTTATAAATACACGTTTTAAAACAACTTTTCAGTTATATTACTGATACGTTTGAAATGCAGGCAATATATGTATATTAACAACCCTTATCGTTTCCACTGATCTCGGGAAGGTTAGGCCTGCTGGAGGTTGTGGCATTAGTGGCCAACCTAAGTGTCAGTAGCTTTTAATCCACTTACCTATAAGACCTCTGACATGACTTAATAATTGCGATCTAGATTACTAGATGATATCAATCAACCAGTTGATATCAATCAACTGGCATCAGGCATCAAAGGCTTAACGGTCTTATGACGCACGATAACTTCTACGAAACAAAAGCTACGTACTACAGCAGGTTATGACCATGTCTGAAATCACTTAACAAACGTGATTAACGCCAAGCCACGACCTTGCCTCGAAAATATAACGAACGAAACCTATTATAATTCCCGCTATTGCAAGTATTGAGACCAGCTATTGCAATGGGTAAACAAATTGTGTAAGCACTTGACAGAGTTCGGGAGAAGCTCTATTTAGCCCAAATGACACACTGCACGGCGACGGTGACGTGGTCCGGCCCTGTAGTGGAGTGTATTGATTGAAGCCCGCGCGGGACACGGGCGGCGGGCGTTTGACAAAAAATGCTTGTGGATTAGTTTGATTGCTATTCGTCGGTGATTTGTTTTCGACTGTGTGCGATAAACTGAAATGATTGGATTGCGGTAAACTCTCAGAGTAAACTGAGTCTCTGCTCTATACAACAAATTTTACATCGTACAGTATAGTTGAACGGTGAACCGCACTGCATTTTATGCATTTCTTGGAAAGCCGAGACTGCTAACCAAGCTTTATGTAGCAATCCAAAGTCAGTGTATGAAACGCGCTCATCAAAGCAACCGTGTTATCAATTTAATATAAATTATCACCTTTTATCAAATTAATCAATATTAATCTTAATCATCTTATCAGTATCTTAAATGTAGTGTAACATATTACATTTTTTGCTCCTTCGAGCCGGATTTTTTTAAAGTAAGTATTGTGTAACTTAACAAATCTTAAAAAAATTAAAACAAATTTGAATCTGAAATCTTCAGCTCGACATCTGAAATCATCTGAAAAGTATACAAATTATATTTAAAAACTGCATGAAAATGAGACTGTTGTTGAAAACTGCAATTATAATTTATATTGACATGTTTTACGACTGTTGAGTGTTCATCCCCAACTATTAGCGGTGGAATCCTCCACAGATGCTGCACAAGTAGCAAATCAATGTAAACGACACGTCGCCCGAGACCGCAGAACCAGAACCCTCTGTTTTTTACCGAGGGTCCGTCCTAATCCGCGAGACATAAGTACGCCTCTAATACCCAGCAATTTCGCAACCCCGGGGTCTCCACCACATTGTTTATAGATTTTTTGGATGAAAACTTGACAGAAGAGAAAAAGATTAAAGGGTAAATGTACTGTAAGTTTGCATCTTATTGAACCAATTCAGCGAATTTAATTAATACATTTCTAGTCAAGTCTGGTTTACAAAAATTTTAAGCTTTCTAATAATCTTACAGAAACAGAAATCTCAAGGAAAAATACTTTTTCATTTTGAGATTAGGATATTTTTTTCATGTCACAATATTGTCTCATCCGAAATCAAGGAAATTAAAATTCTCCGAGCTTGGCAATTTCAACAAATCTCAGCACTAAAACTCTTATATATTATATCCCAGCGAATGTTGTAAAAAATCATTGCCTCCGTCTACCCGCGGCCCTCGGC
This sequence comes from Coleophora deauratella, assembly GCA_958295455.1. Taxonomy (NCBI): domain Eukaryota; kingdom Metazoa; phylum Arthropoda; class Insecta; order Lepidoptera; family Coleophoridae; genus Coleophora; species Coleophora deauratella. Next base: position 5,348,525 of record OY282388.1, read on the forward strand.
GAGGGGAAAAATCTAATCTGTGCATTTTTTGCGGGACCGCGATGCCACAAAGAATTTCATTTCCCACTGTTCATCTATCTCTATTTCACTGACGGCTCTTGTTCTTGGTCTCCCCCTCCTCAGCTATGAGTCCCTCCTGCCCCTCAGCCCTCTGCGTTTTTAAGACTTCCTCGATCGGAGATAAGGTTAAGCGAGCTTCTTATAAGTGGGTTGTACGCGACATTCGCAGACTCGTTTTAATTTATTACCAACTGTACTAGATTTGCTGGACGTAGCAATATTTGCTCTAAACATCAATATATGATCCATCACTACACACATCCATTACTACACTTGATTTTACATGTCGGAAACGGAAATGAGTTTTTGAACTACAATTAATAAACAATATCTAAGTGTGTCGAGTTTATCATAAAATGGATTCAACAAAGAAATGAGACGAACGAAAGCCAACTTTTAATTGTATTAGTAGTGCTACAATCAAAATGAGCCACCACTCCTCGAAACAGAATTATACAATTGTGTACAATTGACATTCAAATCTGTGGACATTGTCGCTTTGTGCTTTTATTGCCAGTTATTGACGCGTAATTGTCAATAAATTCCTACGGGATCGGAGTTTAATGTGGGTTTGGGTGAAAAAAGTTATATTTTATTAATATTTTTACGAGATCGTTTAGGGCGTACGATAAGATCTGTCGTTTGGGAAGTTTTTTCTTTCAATTTCCGTCACGATTTGTACACTCATTATTGGTGGTTCGATGGGGGCGATAGGGGCAGCGGTCGCATGCTATCGTCTGCGATGTTATCGAGTCTCTTAGCGACTTTCATCGGGGCTTTCGATTGTTCCCCCCTCCCCCTCCAAGGGTCTAACGCACGCAGTGAAACATGATTTCAATGACGTCGGCGCTCGTTATGATTTATTTCTAAGGAAATTTATTATACAAGTCAAGCGTTTGTAAGACAAATTCGTGACTTAATGATTGTAGATTTGGCTTTGATAAATTATACTCGAGCGCTAAGGAAAAGTTTAGAAGTAATTCGTACTTTCACGCGAGAATGGCTCAAGTACTTATTCAAAGACCGTGTGCGGTAATAGCGCATCGACAATCTCCGAGTTTGAAATCACACTGCACTGGAAGAAAATCTTAACAATATATACGGAACTTATTTAATTGACACGTTCGACATTGTCATTTAAATTCACTAGAATTATTTACAGTTTAAAATAGAATAGAAAATACTTTATTCATTTTAAGTGTACACTGAGAAGCATTGCAACATTGAAACATATTATACCTATTCCAATATTCAATGTCAGAATTATAATAATTCAATTTACGTTGTCGTTCTCCACATTATTATGTATATCTAATACTAGGCTGCCATTAGTAACACAAAATTTAATAGTAATGCTTATTATTTATATGCATGAAATTCTAGTATTTGAACTATTTGACTGAACAAGCTCAAAGTGTAATGTTGTTACATTATTAGATTCATTAAAATAAAATTGAACTGTAAAACCAGACTGTGGTAAACATTATGAGTTTACTTACCGTAAGAAGATTTTGTTATTACTTACTATCTTCATACTTATCAATGGGAAGTTATCTCTTTGCTCAGTACGAGTATATGGCCATCTAAACAACATCACCATCATCCATCCCACGAGTTACATGCGACCAAAGAACTTGTATATCTAATACATATAATTCCTTGCATGCGGATGACTCTAGAAATTTGACATTTGCGAAATGTCATTTTAAAAGCATGTTTGTGAAGCGTAGGTACGAGTATATTTGACATGCCAATCTAGCCGTGTAGTCTAGGGTGCAGACAAGATAACGCTTATTAAACACGTCAGTCACGGCGACACTATCTACCCTCAATCAGCGGTGGGGAAATAGAAAAATGTTCCACCCTCATTACGCTTGTTTAGCCTGCTGATTGAAAAACAAATATCATATTTATAGGTATCATATACGCACTAAATGAAATGAAAATATGTTGTGTATATAGTACCTTCATCTACAAAAGTTTGATATGTTTTGCGTTATTCGGCGTTTAATTATGGCAGTTTTGCAGATACGTAGCACACAAATGTGCTCATCACAGTAATGTTTGCCCTGGGTGGGGATAGAACCCATGATTCTCGGATCAGAAGTCAGGAACACTACCACTGAGCCACCGAGCCAGTAAATGAAGAAGTAAATGAAATTCTCTATTATATGCTGTTATCCATAGTTATATAGAGCAAAGACTCTTCTTTAGCCCGTAGGTCTATTTTATAGATAGGTGGTGAGTGATTTATTAGCAATAATTGTATGAAATGTTTGTTAAATATTGACCAACTAAATTCTATTGAAATCCATGTTATTCAAAATGAGAAACATTATTAAAAACTACAGTTCAACATAAGTGCCGCAATCTGGCAGAAGTGCTCAAAAGAATCCGAAGACCGCTCGCATCAACTCACAACATCGACATCAAAAAGTCCTCTCGCTTTTTTGCAATCGTCAAATTGATCAGTCCAGCCATCTGGTCCGGGGAAGCTTTCGGAGTCCCTCACCCGAGGAATTAATTCATATAAACACACACACATTTCATTTGGAGCTGAGCTGGGGTCTGAACGATAAAGGTTTCAGGGGTTCCCACTAATTGTATGACTGTTTGTCTACTTTACCTTTATAATGTGATGTAATTTGAGTTGATTGAAAATAATACTTATCTATGCCTTTTCTGAACTGTATTTTGGATTATATATTTGATAACATTTTAAATGTTTTTGGGATTATGCACACTGAATTTTCATTGTTCTCATTAACATGAAAAGAGTGAACGTAGAGCACTGTAAAACAACCTCGAGAACATATTCACATAAAAATTCCCTTGAAAATTTCATCGTGCGTGAAAGCGGCAGTTTTCATTTCAGCGAAAAAATTTAACAGTTACAAAAATATTTTCATAGGCTCGCTGAAAATTGTAGCTTACCGGTGCGCGGCGTGGCTCGGAGCTGCAGGCGGCGGCGGCGGATACGTGCGCTCATCAACTAATGGTCCGTGCGCGGCATTTGAACCGAGCCTACACTCCGCACAAAACCCAGCTCCAGCTCCGTCCCACGCCCGCTTTCGGCGAAGTTATAACGTGTAAAACACGGCCTGACTTCCTTGCATTCCGCGCACGGGATTTTTATGAATGCCGCGATTATTATTCGCATTTTAAACACGAATACGGCGCTATTCTCCCCGAGACGCACAGTAATATTCGTAACGAGTTTTCTCAGGGTCTAATTTCAGGAAGTAAGAACAGAAGTAGTGATAGCGATATCGCTACTCAGTATGGCTGGAGTCCACTTATATCCGAGCAGGGTAAACGGACCGATGTGATGGCTGACATGCAATCGAACGCGATTGCAAATTTATTAGCGGGCGGATGCAGGCAGCATCGGCGGCATGCGCGGTTCGTACGTGCAGTTGTTTTTACTCTTCGCTTATTTTTTTCTCGACGAGACTCGACTCTCCCCTTTTGTTCTCAAGTGGACCAGCTGTCATTATACGCCATGTTACTGTTATTTTTTTTTGACGTTTTTATAGAGTTTTGCGTCGAGAGGGCGTTCCGTTCGGAAAAATGTTCGTTTTGCGTGCGTCCGAGAGTTTGCGTGTCTAGCGATGTCGACGCCGGTGATTGGAAATGAGTTATGGAATTTTATTTCACAGTTTTTCCCGTGCACATGCATTTGTGTGGGTTTTGTTTCATTTGAGTTACGTCAAGTGCATGCTCTCGCTATTATATTTCTGAGTAAAACGGATCTGACAAAATGTTATAGGTACATTATTTTCAAACCTATTATGCACTAACTATTATAAAAATCACGCAATAAAACATGTTGACGAAATGTTAACATGTGTCATTGCAGTTTTCAAGTGGCCTCCTTTGTGTTCGGGTCCCTCGAGTGCCCATTCAATGAAAGATATAGGTAGATCGCGACTACATTTGTCTATCGTTTTTATGTGAAGGGGTTGACAATAACAGGGAATGCTCTATTTCTGCTTTTACGAGTTGTAGCTAGACCTTATGTATGTAAATTTTTAAACATCATATGAGTGATTTTTATTCTGAAACTTGTAATATCTGGAAAACCATTCGAGGAACTCAGATACCCCGTAACGATTCCTTATATAGGTGTAACAAAAAGTGTATATTAAAAAAAATCACTCTGTATATTTTAAAACCTTTTTAGGTGTAAGGCGTTTTTTGGGTATGCAACCCAACACAAAAACATCAAGTTTTCCATATCTTATATTAAATGGAACAATCAAGTACTGCAATAGAAGCAATCATTATAATTACGCCAGCTTGCATCTCAGCACAACTATCCCAAAGCCCCGCTAGATGCAAACAAACAAACAACATGTTTCTATCGTCATTATTGGCTAGATAAGACGCTGTAGTGGACTGAAGGCTGAGACAGAGTCGTCTCGATCTGCAATATTGCCGGATAGCACTCGAAGCCACAATGGCTGTCCACGTCGACCCAGCCTTAGACAGGCTGCAGGTTCATCTGACTGAGGCAGATAATATCTACTAGTATCGAGCTAGGAACTGCGACGGGTTTAAGCAGACAAAGGAAGTATTAGAAGTGGATGTAAATACAAATATTGAAAGAGAAATACAACAAATTCTTTAAGACTCGAATTTTAATTCTACTTTACTGTTTTTAATAGTGTATACTGAGGTTAGTTACATTACATAATAATGTGGTGCGCTAAATCAGTAAATATCTGTTTTTAACCGACGAAAAAACGGAGGAGGTTCTCAAGTCAACGCGTGTATTTTTTTTATGTTATGTAACTATACGTATGTTGTACTATTAGCGTTTCTATTCAGAAAAGTTGTTAAATGTTCTTTGGTTATAATCATAATTTACTTATGAAATGGAAAAATATTTATTAACACGACACACGACACTGCGTTCCTTGGACATACACATATGGGATGTTGCTCTGTTATCATGCCAAAAATTAAAATATGAATTGAACTTTTTATACGAAATTGACTCCTCAAAAAATTATTGACATAGCGATTAATTTTTGAGGCAGAATTTATTGTTATTAAATTTAGCATTACTTTCTATATTATAATCCTTGAAATACACTACAATTAAGTAAGATGGCCTTTCAATAATACATACTGTCTTCTCTAGTTTCGTCATGAGAAGCTACTAGGGTTAGTTGCTATTTATAAGAAATCGTAGGGTTTTTCGTCATTTTCCTGGTACCTACTCTCCATCGCATTAATAAAGTAAATTGACATCGCTCCCGAACTACTCAAATTTACCCAAACGTAAAGGTGCCCCATCCCAATCCAGTGCATTTTGGGAAATTATTTCGTCATCACATTAGAGGGACCTCCGCTGTCAGTACAGTCGAATTCCTCAACTACAGATGAGAGTTTTTTTTTTATAAAGTAGAAGCCTACCTACAGTTGTGGATAAAACAGTGAAAACATAGTGAAATTATTTTGTACATATAACCTATAGTTAAAAGTGCTACATAGCTAGCAGAAAGGATGGCTGTTTTTTTTTTTGAGCAGGAGAGTCTCAGGCCTCCTATTCGGTGGACCGTTAACCTGGTGAACGTTGCGAGAAAAACTGGATGCGAGCAGCGCAGGGCTGATAGTGGGCTCTTTTCTTAGTAGTGTCTTCCTTTAAAGGTTGGTGCACGATCTCAATTAAAACCTGTTTATATGACCATTAATATTTTTAGCTACTTTATTTTACTGGTCATGGGTAAAATATACTAGCTTCCGCCCGCAACTTCGTCTGCGTGGGCTTTAGAATTGGCTTCACAGAAAAAGAAAATGTTACGGTGGCGCTATCTAGTGACAAAGTGGAAATTTTGAGTTTTTATGCATTCCTTCGTGAACCCTGAAGTTTTCCGGGATAAAAAGATCCTTTGTGTTAGCCCAGTGCTTTATCTATCTATCTACCAAATTTCATTTCAGTTCAGTACAGTTCAGTTTCGGCGTTAAAGCGGAACAAACAAATAAACAAACTCACAAACAAACATCCATACTGTCGCATTTATAATATTAGTGAGATTATAGTTTCATGAGTGTAGAAGTTACGTTTGTAGTTTCAGAGGTACCTTAAAAGATTGACACTACTATGTCCAATACTCTTTCGAGAAAATAGATTCACTATTGTTTTGCCTCATAAGTCCCTAGTACATAATAAGGAGTACATAGGTAATAGATCAACTAATACTGGATAGTGACAGTACGCATTGGTGTTCTGCTGAGCGCGCCCTCTGGTGGTGCGTGAGGGAATCCGGAGACCCGTCCCTTGCCGGCTTTGAGGATAGTGTCACTCACTCATTTATTTACGTAAGAGAAGATTAAACTCGATAATGTACGTATAAAGTTATTCAGAATATTAGAAAAATACAGTTCAGTGAAACTAAGTATTATTAGAATCGGTTCTAAGTTATAGAATCGGCGGTGTCTGTGATACCATATAACTGACGTCAGGAAGTTTTTTTAAATCGAGTTTGAGCAGAGTACTATGTGTTCAGGTAAACAGCCTCATTTCCTAGTTTCGGATAGTTTTAATTTTATCCATTCTCATGCACTTTAACACACTTAACAGCTGACAATCCATCATAAGTTTCACTTGAAAGTTGCTGAAATATTGCAGAAGAACAGCTTTAAGTTCCTATAAACATAGTTACTTACATTTGATTAATATGACGAAAAAATCCTCAGTTGAAGTTTCGTTTCAGACCCTGTATAGAAGAGGCTACTTAAATGTTTTAGATTTTGGTCCATTTCTCAAAAATCATAAAAGTATATGTTATGGTGACTTTACATGTCTTTTTGTTTGTTTGTAAACTCTTTACTGTACTAAAAAAAAACAAAGATACAAAAATAAAAAGTATAAAAAAATACTTTTATAGTACATCATCCCAAGTACGTACTTTGTATTTGTAGCCCAGTATTTGTTGTGTTCATGACATGAGGTATGCACACCATGAGCCCGGGTTGAGCTAGGAGCATCTTGGGGAACGTGTTCCTAATACGAAACCGTGCATGTACTGGCTACCTTCCCACACATACATACCTAATATGTATCCACTACGTACCTATGTTAAAGCAAGACTGGTCGAGAGGCGACGCACGGATCCCCTGATGCGATTACCGGGCCTCTAGACACGGAGACGTGACGATACCCTCGCTTTTAACGTAAATAACTACATATAGGTACATACACACACACTTAACTAAGTAGGTACATATATCGTGTGTATCTTTAAGTAAACATTGTGTTTTTGGAAAATCTAAAAATATACCTAGAGGGTCAAACCAGTGTAAAAAGAGAAGACTATGTTATGTGATAGATATGAGATGTATATGTCGTGGCCAGATCATAGAATTGATCACTTCATGATTTGGCCGACCATTTCATGAAATGGTCGTATTTCATGAAATGGAAAATATCCGCGATTACATCATGATATGGTCTGGTCAGATCAATGAATACATCAACGTTTGACGTTATACAACTAAACGCACGGCTATTTCATGAAATGGTCAAGTATTAGTGATCATATCGTAAAATAGTTACAGTATCCACCGCTAGGGGTGCTGATATCCTTTTGTTTTTGTGATGCATCATGGCGGCGTACAATTAATAATGAAAAAAGGCTATTTATAATGCGTAAATTGAAGATAAAATTGAAATTAAATGTCGTTACGACACTAAACTACAATAATTTTTCGATTTTACCTTGCTTTCTTCCTTCCGAGCAAAACCTTGAAGTTTGGAAAGTATTTCATAGGTTAGTAGATATCAGTCTTAAAATCTAAGTATTAAAAATGTATAATTTATCTGTTAACCAAGATTACTCAGATTTAAAGAATGCCAGTAACTTTTCAACGTAGGTATTTTCAATTTTTATTAAACCTTTGATATCATGGAAACCCTACATTAATGATATGGCCAAACGTGGATGGATATATCGAGGGTTCACGGGCGACTTGTATTAAGCGACATTTTTAGAAATGTTCAGGAGACTGATTTAAAAAAATATTTCTAAGAAAAATAATCATTAAAACTTAACTTCTTAGTATTATATAGATTCTCGATATTCTTAATATTTTAAATATTATTCAGAAGTTATTTTTTGTGAGGTATTTTGTAAGAAATAAATTTTTAAAGTAGAGGTTACCTGTGTTTCCAAAAATGTCGCTTAATACAAGTCGCCCGTGAACCCTCGATATCATTAAACGTTGACATTTAAACGATATGGTCAGTTTTAGCTGGCCATTTCATGAAATGGTCGCCCACATCATGAAATGATCAATTCTATGATCTGGCCACGACATATACATATAGGATAAGGTGGCATACGACCACGGCTATTCTCTGAACATCTATAATATTTTCTTGTTTCTTACTTTCCAGAGAGAGATTTTTTCGTAGCCGGGTTTTATAAAAAAAATCGTAAACCAAAAGTTCATTAATAGCCCTCTACATGACTACTACTGTAACAAAAATAAAAATCTAACTCCAACCCGGAAATAAGATTACTGTAAGACTTATACAAATTATTTTAGTGTTGTCGACAAGATCATTCCTCAAGTCACCTCAGTCAAGGCGACTTTGCGCCGGAGTCGGATTCTGTCGCGAGTCTCTGCAGCGCGCAACTCCGCGCATACTGATGTGCCGAGATGAGCTCGGACCATCGACTTAGGCCATGGAAAATACACTGGATCGGCTCCAACGTAGGCTTGTATTTATACGTCCTATAAAGGGACATTCATTTAATATCTTAGTGTTTATTGGTGTGAGCTGTGTCTGTGTTTCTCTAAGGCGTATTTATGCATTTGTGCAGGTATTTGTGCATTACTGAAAAAAAAGCTACGAATAGTTAGTCTTAGTTCAATCTTACATATTACTTCGATGGCTCAATCTTAGTGGTTTGAAATGCTCGATTACATCAAATGATATTTTTACTTAGGTATTTGCAAAATAATCATGATAATAAATAAGTAAAATACGTTACGTAATGTTCCATCTCTTCGACTGGCGACAGCTATGTACCAATCTTTTATTAAATACGTACTGCAACCAGTAAATTATGCCGAAACCCTGAAATTTTATGATCAACATGCAAGAAAAAGTAACTAGTAAAGTTACTTTTTCTTTTTTACTTTACTAGGGTTGTCTGGAAGAGACCGCTCTTAGCGATAAGACCGCCTTTGTACACATAGTCTTAGTCATTTTTATTTTGTCATGTTCTCCTTGTGTGCAATAAAGTGTTCATACATACATACTTTGATTTTAAGAAAAGTTTAATTTTCAGTTTGCACGATAATAAGTATACGATGTATGACGACGAATCTTTCAGAGGACCATTTATTGGTTATAAGTCAGCAGTGATTAACACGAAAGAAAATAATTTAAAACTGCCTTCCATCTTAAAGCTGCTTATCCATAGTTCCATATCAGTGTAACGAGTCAGTCTTCACGCGCCACTGAGCGCTAATTTATGCTAATGTGTACCGAGACAGCTTTTAAGTATGTGCCTCACGTACGTGGCCAGAGACACCTCGACATGTTTGATGTTTGTGTGTGCCTCGATGTACTATCAACAAACGCTGTGCCTGCTCAGTTTACAAACCTTTTGGCTTGCACAAGGCAACCTTAGCTAGCTCCGCCTTTTATTTTGTAACAATGAAAGACGATTTTTTTTATGACTTTTTCGGGTTCATCCGGGTCCTAGCTCCGCCTATCTTGTAAAAACAAGAGTCCAGATGTTATATTGTTTTAACGCCTTACAACTTGCACTTCGAAAATACACATCGTGTCGGAGAGTTGTATGACAAAAATCCTAATAATGAGTGTTTACAGAAATTTAAACGGCCAACAGCGCAGTGAAATTATTTTTCTGAGGGATTCAGGAAATAATATTTCTCAAATAGCAGAAATGTTACATATGTCGGTAAGTAAAGCTTTTTACACGTTTATTACCTAACAAAATTATGTTTCAAGGAAGTTTACAATATTAATTTAGAATATGGTTAAAATTTGACTTCTTACGTTTTGGGGAAAGTTGTTCAGTTTCATAAGTAGAAGCCACTGTCAATTTTTTTTCAGGTATTTTAGAAGGACGGAGGAATTTTGCTTTTTGTTAGAAGTCTTTAATCTAAAAAAAATATTCTTAGTTACAGTTGAAATAAGCATTAATCATTGTATTTCCTACTTTGAAAGCCGATTTTCGCAGTAAAAATACTTAATATTAATCGTCTAGTATTCGTTTCTAAAATGAGAACAGAACAATGTGTAGTGCTCTTGAGATAATAACTATATAGGTTGGTAAAAAAGTGTGTTTGAAATTTTAAGTGGTTACTCAGAATCAAGTGTAGAATACAGTAAAATTATTTAAAAATTTCGGTCTACAACAGATTTTTCAGTGGAACATTAACCACGTAGTGAATCAAGAAATTGTATGGGAAAATAAAAATAAAAAAACGTTTTTTTCGAAGTTATTATTACATAAGTTTGATTTTTTAGTAACCCCTTAAATTTCAAGCGCTCTTTTTTAACTGTACTAATTATCTTAATTTTATATAATTTATATTATATATTTTTTTTAGAGAAATACCGTCCGCCTGTGGATTAGGCGGTTCGACGAGGAAGGGCATTTGGACGGCAGGCCGCGTGTGCGAACCCCTCATGTAATCACTCAAGATCGGTTGGAAACAATGGTTGAAACCTATGAGCAGATGCCGTTTACTCCAACCAGAGTTTTTGCTGAGCGGTTTGATTGCACTCTGCAGACGGTGCGCAACGCTTTGCGGCGAGCTGGGATTCGCCACAGAAAACCGGCCAAAAAAATTATTCTTAGTGATGTAAATAAAGCGGCTCGTGTCCGTTTCGCACGGGATTACAGAGATTTTGATTTTTCACACGCTATATTTTCCGATGAAAAATCCTTTAAATCAAGCCAGCATGGTCGTCGGCATCTATGGCGTGTAAATAATACAAGATATGAGCCACGAAACGTAATTCCCAACCTGCAGTCTGGCCGCGTGGTGGTCAACATGTGGGCCTGGATGAGTGCTGACGGCCCCGGAGAGTTAGCGTATATTCCGGGGAGAGCTAACGGAGCTTCTTATTTGGAGTTGTTGCAGGAAGTAATGCTGCCCACTGTTAGAAATGTTTATCCAGAGGATGAGTGTCCTGAAATAATGTTTATTCAGGACAATTGTCCGATACACAAATCTCGCTTGGTGCAGCATTGGCTCCAGCAACAACCCAATTTAAGGACAGTGCCGTGGCCGTCGCGTTCTCCTGACTTGAATCCCATCGAAAATTTATGGGCTATTATGGTTCAGCGATGGGATACAAGAGCAGAGAGAACTAAAGAGGCACTGGTTGCACATGTTGACCAAGTGTGGGACTCGTTCCGGGGCTCAAGCTTGTGCCATACTCTAGTAAGGTCCATGCGAAGCAGGTGCGATGCCGTCATAGATGCAGGTGGGGCGATGACCCGATATTAAATATTAATTATATTGTAATTATTAGTTTATTTTTTATCTTCTAAGTTTTCCTACTCTTAAGGTAATTAAGTTTTTTTTTTAATTAGGACATTTTAAAAGACGTTTAAACTTTAAAATAATAGATAGAAAATTATACTTAATTTTTATTGTTAGTTTAATAATTATTGTTATTATTAGTTTATTTCTCGTAGTCATTAAACATTATTATTTAGGCATTTATTTGTATTGGGTTTTTGAAGTAATAGTCTTAGAAAAGATTAAATTAATAATTCTTGCATAAAACATGACCTGTTTGTTTCGTTTAAATCCCACCAAAAACATAAAACTGTAATAAAATATTGAACATTAAGCAAATTGCGGACGTCAAAAAAGAAAGCTATTATTACAAAGCAGTTTTGACATCTTCCGTTATTGTTAAACATCCTTTTAAAAAATATAGATAAAGAACCGAGACAAAATAAAAGAAGCCGACAAACACGTGCGAATGAAACCAGGCTGCCAGATTTCAACCTAGGTCAGGTAGTAGATATACAGAACGTGAATCTAGTCGTGCGTCATATTTTAATAATCAGTAGTGATTAAACAAATTGATCTACGAAGATCCTTGGGGAAATTAAATCAGAATCAGGAATAGAAGCACTGATTAAAATATGACGCACGACTAGAGTTACAGCCTATATGTATTACAGCGAGGCAGTATACGTATAAGGTTATCCATGTATAAACAACAAAAAGAAGCTTATTTTATATTTATTTAATGATAGAAACAAAAAAAAACAAAACAAAAAACAAAATAACAAAATATTAAAAAAAACTTATTGTTAGAAGTGTGGGGCGCACATTCGGCAACCGCATCCCGGTCGCACCAGCGGACGAGTGTCAGAGTCCGCGGAACGCGTGTTGCCTGCCAAATAACACAGTTTTTTTAATTAATTCTACTTATCATCACATCGATAATAGCCGAGATTCTGCAGTAGTATTTTCGACATGTGTCTTACCCAAAGCGCCCACATCGCTGCGGTAGTAGCGTCTATAGTTACGGCGACGGCGGCGACCGACCACCGGTGACGGCGGAGGTGCCGGCGGAGGTGATGGTGGTGGGGTAGTTGGTGGCGTCGAATAAAGCATCGACGGTGGCTGTGATGGTGACATTAGGCAGCTATAAAAAAATACATCAGAACTTCATTTCTTTTATCAACTTCCTTTTAAATCAGTTGTCTCTACAGGATTTTTTTTCGATTGTAAACTTTTCGACTCCTGCCCAGGGCAAACATTAATGAAATAATCACCTATCTGAATGATGTCCATGGAATGACAATTGAAACCGCGGACCAAATTTTAACTGTGACATTTAGTGATGACACTGAACAACTTTATGTAAGGAATGAATTCAAGAGAACCAAAAAAAGTTATAATTATTGTTGCGCAATAAAGTGTTTTCATTCATTCATTAATTTCCATACAAATAAATGGACAGACAGACTGAGTAAAGAAACGGATGAGGAAACTTACCCGAAGCACCACATCACCAACCGTCCCACGGCTGAGTTCCGCCACCACCGCGACATTAGCCCTGGCGCAGCCGGCAGGACATTCTCGTCACTTAAATAAAAACAACGTTTAGGAAGAACTAAAATAAAAACTGGATACGCATTTAGGACAAACTGACTGAACTTACTTCGTGCTCGACATGCTTGTGACTGATGAATGATTCAGTAAAAGATTCATTGTTTATAGTATAAACCAAAGTTTATTTATTACAACTATAGCAATATGAAACCCTCTAATCTTCCACTTCAGTGTGTGAGATTCAAAGAACAACGGCCTCATTGTAAAAATATAATGTTAAATACTAACTCAGCATAAATATTTTCGATTGGGTTCCAAGGTGAAGTTGACTGAGTGTGATGGTGTATGTCAAATAAGTGTAGTGTGTTACTAGTATGTGTTAATTAGATGATGCATTATTAGTCGTATATAGCTGAGATAGCAATTAAATCCATTACAAACTACTTACTCAGATAATTTTATTATTCGATTTCGGCGCAAGTCGGGCACTCATCAGGCGTGTAGTGATCATACACGCAAGTGCCGCACGACTCACACCAAAACAGGTCCTCTTGATATAAAATTAAAATTAAAATTTGATAATTAAAATCTATTATGAAATGTTCTGGCATCTGCTGTCCATTAAAATTAAAAACACTATTACACTGTAAACAACTTGCTCTTCTGACGTAGTGAGTAATGTCCCACGGCCACAACCAATTCGATGTTAACAAAAGGTAAAAATCAGTACGGTTAATTAATCCGTCATTATCAAAAAAATTCATCGTTATGATATGGGTGTTCTCTTTAACGCACCCCTGACTTGTGAAACCCTCTCAACGAAAACAACGTATTTTAAACTCTGAAAGGGTATAGGTAAAAACAATCATAAATTAGTTATTTTTTGTTTCCATTTACGCAAGTCGACTGAAACTAAAAAATATGAATTGTTAGGCTTAAGTGGTTGCTTATCGCCTCTTCAGTGTGACGTTCTACGCATTCGTCTCTTTATTCTACCCAAGTTCTCAGCGGTCTTAAAAATAATAAAATCGTCCAAATGAAACTGTAACTATCAATGAAACTGAACAACATTCCTCAGTCACAGAGCATATGTCGAAATCTCAACTGAAAGCGACTTTTCATTGTAAAATACTGCAAAAGATATTTACTTACCGTAATTTGTATTTTTTTTTATAAATTTCTTGAATATCTCAGGAAAATAATGTTTCTGTACTGTTGGATGCTTCAATTTCATGCAGACACTCAATATCGGGTATTTTTGTCGCTTCCGGCACATTTTTAAGTAAGAAGTGCAATGTTAATGACATGTTTTATGAGTTCTCAGTAAACAGTTTGCCGGTATTCCTATCCCAATCCGTTCGAAATGCCAGCGACCTTCTTCTTTCTTTTTTGCAGGGTCAAGTTAAAACCGTAGACAAAAGCGCCCTTTCGTATACGCCGTTACCTACTGTTTATGGCTTCCAGATGTTGTTTGTTGTTAGAACTTTCTAACAGATTTAATAAAATATAACAGTTTAAGTTTTTTTATTTAAATATGAGTTATTTGGTTCGGAAAAAATGGAGATAAAATTGTTTACAAACCGTTGCAAAATAAGTTAGGAAACTTATGAATTTGATTAATATTGTAAAAATGTTCAAAGTATTTTAAAGACACAAAAGATTTTTTTTCTTTTATTTAAATGTCGGTTTTTTTAATCAGTAGCTACCTACTTTGTAATCTTCATAAATAAGGAAATACATGATTAATTTATTATTATAATTTATAATTGCATTAGGCAATTATTAGTTTATTTTCTATTTCTAACAGCTAAAATATATAAAAACTGTATTCGTTTCCTAATTATTTTGACGAACAGCTGATCGGGTCAATAAGTAAAGTTTTGTCACAAAAACCTGACAATATGTTAGAGTGTGAATAGCTATTGGTAGACAAAAGCTGGCAAGGCGGGGCCTGGCGGGCGATGTTGCAAGCCACTGCACAGAAAACTGACCCATAAGGTGGTCAGGCAAAATAGTTGTTGATAGTACCTTTATCAGTTCTCGATACTGCCTTTCAAGTCTTCCTTTCGGCAATATCCTATCTAATACTAACGAAAATAAATGTCCTATGTAGATGTTTTGCATTTCGCTACGTCTAACCTGATGTTACCAGAATAAACGCATGACATTTATTTGGTTTATTTCCGCTACCTTTCAGTAAACTGAACACATTTCTTCATACTTCTTGTCCTCTTGTTGTGTGTCATTTCCAGCATTAGATTTTGAAAACAGAGGAAAGAAAAAGCACCCTTAAACATACCTATGTCATTAAAAGTATGTAACATCATGTAATCTGACTTGGAATTTTTTGCGAGCATTTCCCGAAAACAAACCTATAATTTTTTCTATTTAACAATTCTAAAAGTACAGAAGTCAAATTTAACGAAACAAATGCTTCAAGAGAAATTCATGACAATAATTAATCGATGCAGTAACTTTATGACAACAGGTAGGTAGGGTGAAGTATAGACACGCGACAACACCACAACTCCCAGCAGACGCCATTGTGCGAGCGTGACGTAACGGTGCCTTATCAGCTGACACGCCACGTTTTAGGGCGACTTTCCACATCTCAGACAGCTCAGTAATACAGTGTCAGTAATACAATGGAACAGTCCCGTTGAGTGGGAGGCTCTTATCGATCTGCTGGGACGTCATCGAGCGATAGCGGTGACGCAAAAAGCGTGTCAGTGTGGCGGCGAGCCTTTGTTGCCGACCGGACGCCGCGCCGCTCGCCGCCGCGCCGCCGGCTTTGTCTGTTTAGTGCCAACCAGCACTAAAAGTGGCGCTTTTAGAGACCGTAACTCTAGGAAACCTGTTTAGAGGCTAATGCCGGCAATGGAACCGAAGCCTGTCGGGAATAATCTAACCCTGGCTTCAATGCAGGTTATGGAGAAGATTTTAACATTCAGATCGATAGAATATTAAAAATTTAATTTTTACTCAGTAAACAATTCCTATGAGGTTTACGATTTCAACTGTGTTATTTCATATGAAACAAATGCAAAGCAAACAATCCTTAATTAAACGATTCAATTATGGTCACAAAACACAAAGCTGTGTAGCTCGTAGGCTCGTGTTTGTGTAGCGGGCGGGTGACGCTACCGCAAGTAAAAAGGCAAACTTGAGGCGACGAAACTCAGAGATATTTTCCCTCAATATAATAAGTTCCGAAAATATTTTTTTGCGAAACTCGGTGTAATGGATTGTTGGGGAACTTCGATAACTTTCGGAAGTTGCTCTTCGATTTTGTTTCGCCAAGAAATTTTTTAGCCAATTTCTCTCGAAAAGTTATGAATTATCCAGTCACCCTTCAGCAAATAACGGACGATGAGGTTTGTAAATAATTTATGTGAAAACTTGAGCTTAGACGTATTTTTATTCTAGAAGCCATACTTTTGTTATTCATCTTGTTGACGGAACACATAACAGAAACACGATTAAAGAAACCATACTTTTGTTATTCATCTTGTTGACAGAACGCATAACAGAAATAACGAAATTTAGATTTACAAGTCGCTCAAAATCCAGTGTAGGTATATTAATTGTAGCCCTTCTAAATTTTCATTGCTAAACCAAATAATTAATATGTAAATAATATAAATCAGAATAGCGCGTCACGTAACAGAAGTCAGGGCGCCGGCCGCCGCCGCACCGCGCTGCGTGACACCACCGAAGTTCGTAACCCCAACAATTTCTGGCAGTGGCACATTGATGACGCGTAAAACAAATACTATAACACTCCATCCGTCAGGGGTGCGAAAGTTAATAAAATTCATGTATCGGAAACTTATGGCCGTGAAATATTGTTGGCTTGATCTCAGAAGGGCGCAACCCTACGCTTTCTTTCAAGAACCAAAATTACGCTCATTTTTTAAAATTGTGCCTCAGTGTACTTTGTGAATTCTCTTTGAAGAATTGTCAATATTTACGCAGCTGGGTGACACCAATTATAAGGAAGCCGCAAAACATAGTGTTCGGAGCGTTCAAACTATGTCCAAAAGATTATG
This sequence comes from Coleophora deauratella, assembly GCA_958295455.1. NCBI lineage: Eukaryota > Metazoa > Arthropoda > Insecta > Lepidoptera > Coleophoridae > Coleophora > Coleophora deauratella. The sequence goes on from OY282388.1 coordinate 5,365,708, forward strand.
GGGAGGCGAGACTCGGTGGCACCGGTCGCATCAGCATTAAAATAAAAATAAGGGTGGTCATAAATAGCCTCGTACAAAGACAAGATATACGGTTATAGCGCTGCCGCTGGACCGCGCAGACGACTGGCCCACAGATTATGTACAAATAGGTACATATCTATTTGCAAGAAAAATTTTACCTTCATACTTCCAAACATTTCTGAAACTCTGACGATATCTACTGAAATATTTGGCATTTCTTATGACATTAAGTTAGTGTACAAAAAAAAACGATACAGCCCAGATTCATCATTTCATGAATATTTGCACCCGCTTCACAAGTAACTTTAAAAATCAAACCCTTCTCTTGAAAATGTCACTCCAAAATAGTCGATCACGGAAGGCAAGTCTCACTTACCTGTGCCATCGGTCATCATAACCCTCCCGTCCACTCCCCAAAGGTCGCCTGGGTGGCCAGAGTGCGCGGGAAAATAAATAGGAAAGGCTTCAATGCCCGACCCCTTCAAACCTGGAATGATAGATGAACGCTGATAAAGTAATGGCATTTGTGACTTGGCTGCGATAAATTTTAACAGCCGATTTGACTTTACAAGACAGCTATGAAACATTTTGAATTTGGAGACGTATAAGTAAGGCGCGTTTTACACTAAGTATGCTGCCTGGCTAACAAACCAGTCTACGTCAGGCAGCGTCCTGTATTTAGCATAGTCTAAAGCCCTCATACCATCTATAGCTTTCAATAGTAACTGTTTTTTATAAATTCTCGTTCCTATTGTCTAAATTTAAAAAAAACCATGGACAAAACTGAGCTAAGATTATTCCTCCAGCTATAAATTATTCATCAAATAGTTTAAGTAGATAGCATATTTAAAAAAAAAGAAGAAAATACCAAAGACATACCGGAAAGAAAGAGTATCGTAGCAAGGAATAGCACCTTGCTACAGGAAACTGCTTCAATATGTGATGGCTTGGCTTGGCAACAGTGATGACAAAAATAAAGATTTTCCCCTTTGAAATCAAACAGTATTTTTACACTCCCCTATAAAAATAATCGCTTCTCAGTATAAAATAGTGGTTTTAACCCCTAGTTCAGCTATCGGCAAGAGGTTAGATAAATGGATAAGTCATGTTTCGGAAGAGAGTACCTACTCCGCGGTACGTTATTGGCCCTGCAGTATTTTAAAATATTACATGAGGACAATTCAATACTTTGTCAAGATCATGTCATGAACTGGACAGTTTTAAGTTTATAATTATGTTATACATACTTGTTTGTTACATCAAACCTAAGCTGAGCTGAGAAAGTTAAGATGTAGACGTTTTCACGAAATAAATAATATGTATAGATTATAGACATTTCAAATTCATGTATAACTTTTGTCCGCGGCTCCACCCGCATGGATATCGTTTATGAGTGAACAGAACGTTTTTCAGGTCCCTCATAAACTATTTTCTACTTTGTTACCTAAATGCGGTGTTAATAAAAGGTAATCATTTAACAACACATAAAATTGACAATATAAAAACATTAAATCTTGGAGATTTTGACTCCGGTGCGGTGGTCAATAAGTGCCTACAAGGCATATTGTGGAATATTGTGGAATACGTCAACATCAAGAAAGTGAATATTATGTACACGAGCGCATAATTTATACAGCGTGATTATAAAATGTCTGGCAATATTTTAACTGTGACTTCTTCTCATCAAACTGAACAACTTTCCCCAAGAAAGTCATGGTCAAAAAGCAAAAAAAATTTTTGGACTTCCCATACAATGTTCATCATCCAGCTGACGTGACGGACCTGTATAATTATGCGCTCGTGTACATAATATTCACTTTCTACAGTCAGAATATTGCTAAACATTTTATAATCACCCCGTATTTTGGCCGTAGTTAGTGTGAACCATAGGAACATCGAACGGCGTGGTTTTCTTGAACAATATCGGTACAGATCAACTATCAATACAAAAATCCTCCTTTTTCGGGAAATCCAGGAAAATGGCGACTGCGAGGAAATAGCTGCTAGTCGCGTCCATTACTCCAAGTGCTTTACTCTGGCGACTTCTAGGCGTCATTAGGCCACTTTTACAAGTGTCCAGCAAAAACGCCATCGTTCGACTTCGTTAATCGTCGGAAATTGTCGCCATTATCGGCGCACTCGCAACTAAAATTATTATTGTTCGCTGAGAGCCATTTAGCAGATTGCTTGCGGAACCGACGACGTCCATACTGTATAACTTTTGACAAAAGTCTCGGAAAAATGGTCGTGTTGTGGTCGTGACTCTTCGCTACGGGCAGAAATCAGGACCAATCTAATAGATATTTTTTTACAATGTATTCATTCCTGTAATTTTGAAAAGCTATTTTTACTTTCTCTTCAACCTTAGAGACTTAATTAGGACACTGATCTCAGAATAAAAATTTTCGAAAAATAGGTCGAATTCGATGTTAAACATTACTTAATTGCCTACTTCATATACATTTCTCCAAACAATTGGATACAAATCAACAGGTATAACAACATTTCTTTTTTTTTATCAAGCGCGTTTTTCAAGCAATGCTTCATCAAGAAACATCATTAAAAATTCTCACGAACCTCAAGTAATCAACGCTACGGGAAGAAACTTAAAAATACCTCACAGTTGACATTACCCTCCGTCCTCAGAGCCCTCGGCTTCCGGTTATCGCAACACAAAGACCTCCCCTCCCTCCCCCCTCCCTCCGTCCGGCACCCCCGGCCCTTCCAACAGGAACCGGAAATACTACCCTTCTATCGCAAGGTCTGCCTGCGTCACTCCGATTTACTTGGACTTTAAAAAATATTCTTTAGCCTCCGGCCTTGAAGCATTGCAACGACAAATTGTTAACATGTTTACGAGATTTTCATTTATGGTTTGTTTAAAAAAATTGCTACTTTTTTTTTACTCCAAGTTCATCATTTATGTTATTCGTGCAGGATTGTTGCTGTTGGGATTTTCATCAGTTGACGTGTGCATTGCGACCTTCGCACACATCTAGTAATCAGAATCAGATGTGGAGATTTCCTAACGATACTTATCTTCACTAATAAAGCCTAATTAAATCAAACGGTATGCTTAATGTATGAAGAAGAATGTACATTAGTTTCTACAAATTTGATACATGGCCATGATTCAAACCTGTGACCTCTAATCAGGAGGGACGAGGCGCTACCAACAAAGCAAAGCTACCGAAACATTTTTAAATACGTATATAAGCAAAACAGTTTCATTTTTACTAAATCAAATTACTCCCAAAAGTCATAACTTTTTGCAATATTTTCCTCTCAGGCGCAGACAAAAATGGGTAGTCGTCGGCCGCCCCGGAAGCGACGCTAATGCATCCGAATGCACCCACACCCGCACCCCGCACGCAATCCATTCATTAGCTATGTATTGTTATACGATAGATAGATGGGCACTTATAAAAATCTACTCTGGATGTCACCGATTGCATATTTTTTTCTTTTATAAACACATTTGTCGGTAGCTGCTGGTCAAAATGATTTTCATAGAAATGAATTTGAATTTTTTATAGATTTTTCTTCTCATTCACTTAAAGTGAGACCCAAACGATTTAACAGATTATGTATTTTCTTATATTCATGATTCGCACTGTGAAACTAAAATATCCGAACTAACCAAATACCTAGCTACCGTAAGCAATATCCATAGCTTTGTATGACTTCTAATAAATTTATAACCAAGTAGAAAGATATATAATAAATTCAAAACAAATAAATTAAACAATCATTTAAATAGAAACGTCCATCCTTTCAGATAAATACGTGTAAATAAAGTAACGAATAATGATCTAATTACCTATCTTTTCAGGTTCAATTTGATAACATTTTACTGTATCCGCAACTCCTATCGACACCTAACAAACGTAAGGAGCGGGAACATCCCTCAACCCGCATCCTAAGCGGGGTTACGCTTTTTGATAAATATTTGCGATTTATTTTATACGTGGAGCCATTTTTTGAGGACAGCCGTTAACAGGCGAAATGGCATCGCCTGCCATGCTCACCGGAGCGGCACTGAAGTTTCGCCGGGAAAATAAAACGCTTTAACTTTGTGTTAATATTATATTGTGCCATTATTGCGCCATTTATTATAATCCCGCGGAAGGGATGGGGTTGAAAGTTTAATGGATGTTTTGTTTGGTTAAAAACAATTTTTAAGCAGTCTAATGTTTTGGGGAAACATTTTGGTAAACGCATAATTTTTCAGATTAACATTTTTGGGAGGTTTGTCATTTTTCATTTTGAAATGAGGCAAATTTATGTATCTGCAGTTTAATTTATCTCAGCAGCTGAACCACACATTTATCTGAAAATAATTGTAACTAAAATTAGCTATAATGTTATTTTATCTGTATTTAAAGCAGAATTTCGTTGAGGCAATATCGGCTGTACTTCATGCCCTAAATTATAAATCAGATTACATTTATCAAAATAAATTTCGCATTTGACTATCGAGCTCACCTCACCTCACATTCAATTTCTTTACATTTTCATGTACATATTTTTCTTCGTTTTAGTACAACTTTAATCAATAATTTTGTGGTCAGATTTTGGACTTGGGGTAGTTTAAATTAGTCATTCAGAATCTCATAAACCTGTGCTGTTGCTAAAAAAGGCGCTTCTTGTCTTTAAGTCTTTCTACAATATTTCAGGAACTTTAATATGTATTTTCATAAAACCTGTGAGTATCGACCTTTGAGCCAGGGCGGTGCGGTTGTCCCACTTCGCGTGGCGCACTTTGTACGAAATCCATTAATTATCGAAAGCTACCCGCGGCCAACCCGCCCGGGGAGCTGGAGACCTTTGTAATGTCGACTGATGTAGGTATAGGTACGAAATTTAAGGTTATAGACATATATAGAAAGTTGCTATCGATGAACGTTCTGCCTAAACGTGGGCCAGGAATATTGAAAAGAAATATTGACCCAAGCTACCAATGTATCGTAATTTTTGACAGCGACAGTTTTAAACATAAGTACTGAATAATCATCACCACGCACGATACAACACTGATAATTTCAAGTAACTTGGCCAGGGGTTGCAAACAATTGAGTTCCTTGTCCATACCATAGACATTCCTGGACTGAATGATCAGGTCATACTGCAAACTTAATCTACGAATGGTTTTTAAATAGATGTAACACAAACACATTTTCTTCTTAAATCTTTGTAAACACTAACACCAAGAAACGTCGCTTATGCTAATAAGAATTTACCCGACAAAATCACGTTCAATATGCAAGACACCGACTCAGTAGACAGTTGACGAGAGTCCAGTAGTGACACGTCACGCAGCTATGGCTGGCCTTGGCTGGCGTGAATGATGCTCAGGAACTCTTGAAACTTCTCGAGCACCATCGCGCCACATTCATGCCCGAGCCATGCTTTTATTAGGTATAGGTACATGTACAGGTGGAACATGTATAACACCAAATAGTGGTACGTTCATATGTTTGCAAGTTTGTTGTGACTAAATAGTGCCAGAAGGATAATGAATCATGATTATGAAAAGATCTGCATATTTTAGAAACAAAATTGCAAAAAATAGAAAACCCTACAGGAAACATTTGGTTAGTTAATTATTACGCATAAACAATAAAAATCTTTGATAAATTGATTTATCAAAATCGTTCAGTGAAAATAAGAAATAAAATTCAAATACTAGATTTTACATACATATAATAAAACAATGCTTTACAGAGCAAACGCAACAATGCTACGATATCACTGACATCCCTACAAAACTTGATACCGAAGCCCACGATAACAAAGAGTGTCAACTTCAAAACATTGAACAAAATCTATCTGTCGGAAGACAGACGTGTAGCGGCTAGCCATGCAGCCAATTCATCGAGGGTTGCGATCTGGAGCACCCGACAAGATAAAGGATGCCCCTTTCGCCCCCTCTGCCCCCTGCCCCCCTCCGTCACCTGCCGAGTCGTTAATTGAATAATCCCAGTCATTAATCATAGCCCCCCGTCTGGAGGTGAACTTGAATTATTTTCAGTCACTTCTTGTGCTTGTGACTGCTAGTTGACTATGGTATAAAAAGGAAAGCCTGCGGACCGATGGATGGAAACCAAAAGGAATTAAAAGTAGGTAAGTTTTTAAACATTAATAAAGAACGCAAATTACATAAGCTAAGGTAAATATAGGTATAGGGAGAAATTAATGTGCGTCAAGCTTAAAGAAAAGTGAAAAAATGCGCAACTTTTGTTAAACGACTTTGCTGAAATCGGAAAAATATCAGATTTCAAATACAAAAATTGTCCAATCAACTGATTGATATTTATGAAAAATCTAATTTTGTGGTTTGAACGAAGTCATAGCACGAATGTTTTTCCGGTTCCTTATAGTTTGATGCACGATTTAAATTTCACCTTTTAAATTAAATTAGTTTACAGGCAGTAAAAGAGTTTAAAGATCTACAGGGTGTGGATACACTCAAATGATTGCTCGACATAACAGAAAGTACAGCAAACGCTCAACATAAAAATAAATAGTCCACTCCATCTTATTTGGGAGAGCAGGATGTGAGGACCGTACCTACATCAAAATCAAGACCCCAAACACGTACACATCTACCTAATACCCACATCCACATGACCCGACGACGACATCGTCCCACGTCTTACCATACATGCACCATAGCCATAACATAAGTACATATACCAATCTGGCCTGGCCTGGCTGAACACGTAGACAGGAAGCGGACTCCTTAACGCACACAAACATGACGCACACAAACTAAAAACACTCACACATAGCATCGCCCCTTTGTCTTAGCTAAGTGTCAACCAATAAAAACAAAGGATTCGAAAATGGAACAAAAAGTAGCGGCCAATCGTGAGGCGCGTCACGCGTGTTGATGCGCAGCTATTGGCTTGAAAAAATCCGTTTAGCTCCGATGACTCCGGCTAGACGTCGAGATTACAAGAGATTGATGCGTACGGTCGACTTTTATAACTAGCTTAATTTTATTTACATACAGAAAGCTACATTTTATTTTATTTTACTTTGTTATATAATCAAACTGACTCGGTGGCTAAGTGGTTAGCGATCCTGATCCGAGAGTAGTGGGTTCGATCCCCACACAGGGCAAACTTTTCTGTGATGAGCAGAATTGTTTGCTCTTAGTCTGGGTGTAAAATATCTATATATGTATGTATTTAAATGTATATGTGTATGTATATCAGTCTCTGGTTCCCAAGATACAGGGAATCCTAGTTTGGGGCCAGATGACCGTGTGTGATTTGTCCCGGATATTATTATATTATTATTATTTTCTACCTAGTACAAAGTTCCTAGCACTCTTCACTACACTTAACAACAAATAAACCTGTTTTATAATATAAAGTTAGAATGAGCTTTTTACTTATAGGTATTCTTGTATTGAAAAAACCACGGCTTCCACTCATGAAACTGAACAACTTTTCCCAAGGAACCTGTACTCAATTCACAAAAAAATTTGGACTCTTCGTACTAATTGATCAACTGCTGATTCGCCAATTTTGAATGGGAAGTCCACAATTTTTTGCGAATTGAATATAGCTACCTACCTTGGGAAAAAGTTGTAGTTTTAAGTATAATATTTATCTATCGATCTATCTTATATTCATACTAGTTGTCTCATCTAGGAAGTCCTTGTGCAAAACTTCCTCATCCAGCGATATTAACGTGACATGATGTTTAACTATATCAATATTCGTCACGAGTTCTTTCGGCATTGAGGCAGTTATGACATCTGGCATTCACGGGCTTAAGTAGATCCAGAATGAGGAGAATACCTCACGGCGTGCTCACGTGTGAGCGGGGGCTGCGGGGGCAGGGGGAGGACCTTCAGAGGGTCATTTATCATTCATATCATCTTCGCTCCACTTCCACTCCGCTCGCCGCACCGCCGTAAATAAATAAGAACAGACTCATCTTTTACAGCCGATCGTGGAGGCTACGGAAATATCTACTCTAGCTTTTCTAAATGAAAGGCGTTTATCTATTGAAGAGGATCGTGACGCTTGTATCCATTGGATTTGGAGTGGTATCAGAGCATGTGGATAGCTATGGCTGTGTTCTAGTAGATGCCTCGTTTTGCTCTATACAGGGTGTAGTAAAATTGTGTACAATATCTACTAAAAGGTGAGCTGCTTCTTGTGAAATTCAACAATTGTTGTTCTACAGCTTAGCTATGATCGTTTTTATTATTATTTTTCTTTCCAGTCACAATTTTAGCCAATCAGCTGTTTCATTTTATATGAACTTCAAACAATTTCAGCGTAGAAAAAGTATTGCTACTTTTTTTATTCATACTGTATAGGTATACCTAATACCTGGGTCGAGTACATTCGAGTGACTTTGATTGTTTTTAATTACATAAAGTGAAAATTTTTAATGGGTTTGATTTTATTTCTGGACTGAAAATTCATAATTGTCTAAAGGATAGCTAGTTAAAACGTCACTCTTATTTACTTAACTTTGTTTTTACGGCCGATCGTCCCAGTGCAGTGGAGAGAAATGTTTTTCCGGTATGTATGTAAGACCTTATATAATTTAGGTATTACCGTCTATAGCCAAACGACTTTGTCGCGAAAGAGTGGGAATAATGGGCCTTTTGGCTTTTGGGGGATGTAATTATGAATATGATACAATGTAACTCAGGAAAACCAACCTTTCGCGACATAGTAAATAAGTGTGACTCACATACCTGGGAATCCTGGGTTCCCGCTAGAGTTTGATCTGCTTCGCTTAGGCTACACGGTCTGCCAGCATAAAATGCACCTCCTGTAGAGTTAAAACGAGATGAGTATGTACGTACCACCCCAAACACGGAGAGCCACAGCAAAAGGACGCTATGCTCTCCAACACACCAAACACCCGCGACGAACAGTCGCGGATATTAAAGAGTAATAATGATCACACAAGTATGTTACATTATAATTAATAAAATGCCAACAGCTTAGGGGTGGGGACCCACCCTCGGACGTCTCCGAGGTGTCCCCACCAACGGTACTCGGCCAGAGATTCTAGGACAGCCGGGAACCAGTCGCCGCTGAACAGCGGCGACCAGAATCCTCCTCTTCCCGACTGCAACAAGGGGGCTGAGGCTGACATCAGCTGGAAACCCTCCCGCACCCATGTGCGGGCCCAATTCCCCTCTGATGTCCCAACAAGGTTTCTATTACATGGAGAAATATCAAAATAGCACAGTAGTTACTAATAGATGTTGGAGGTGATACGACTACTCCGAATACTCAGCGCATATCAACACTCAGAACACTCAGAATACACAAATACTCAGAACAGTCAGCGTAAATACTCAGCTTAAGTTCCAAGGCGAGGACAGGCAATCATCAGCAGCACTAGCTCCCGCGTGCGTTACAGTTTAAACGTTTGCCCGCCACGGCGCCATTTTGACTAACACTCAAGACTATAGATAATACAAGACTATCACCTTTCCTTTTTAATAGTGTTGCCAGAACAACTCACTCACCTATAAACTCGCGCTAGGCGCGACACTCCCCGCCGGCGACGAAGACCCGGAGTGAAGCAGAAGTGCAGTGAGATCTCGCGCCCACTCCTTGATTTTCTCCGTCGCTCTGACAGCTGCTGCTCGTCTCGTCTTCTGGTTTGAACCAGTGGTATCCGGTTCCACGTTCGAAATTTCATTAGACTCTATTACTTCAGGTAGCGATTCATTTTCTGTTTCAGGCAATGAAAGCTCAATTGTTTCATTTAGTGAAGGCATTTGGTCAGTTTCCATTGGAGTAACCGTTTCAGGGCACGGTAACTCATTTGATGATTGTTCAGGAGTTATTTGTAGCTCTTTTGTTTCAAGGCTTACCGAGTTGTCCACTTCGTGGGTAGAGATCTTCAAAGGAGAAGTTTCTTCTTTATTGTTTTTAGTATTCTCCATGGAATCTGGCGTCTCTTCCACTTCAAGCGGATAAAGGTGAGCAATTGAACATATGTACACACTCTTTCCCGCTTGGACTTTGGCTGCTCGGCATTGACCGTCAGCACTAGGGATCAACGCAGAAATCTCACCACTATTTTGAGATGAACAGCCCGTACGGCTAAATACGTGAAAAGGCAAAGCCACCTTTTGTTTTATATATTCAAAACATTTTTTCAGTATTCGCTGTACGGCACTTTTTCCCTTTGGAATCCAGTACTGCTCCCTCACTTTGCTTAAGGTATGATTTACTCCCGTATGATAGTTTTCTCTATACATCTTAAAAATCCATCTATGTCTTCAAACAATTTAAGATTGAAAGCCAAACTTGTTTTCTTTCCTTCACGCTCTTGGGGAAATTATTCTCTCTGTAAGTCCTTGATTATCTTCATATCGTTGTTTTCCTGAGATGTAGTTTCCTGTGTAATCTCACTTATGTCCATATTCGTTGTAGACAAACTCAAAGTTTGATCCACGTCCATCTCTGTTGGAATTGTATGAAAAGTATCCGTAGGACCCTGCCCCGACGACGGACAATGCAATGGAATCACACTGGCTGTTTCGGACAGTCCTCTCACTTTCTTTGCAGAAATTCAGGACCGTGGAACCACAGTGTCTTTTTTTTTTTTTTTCTCCCGCAATTCTGGACGTGTTACTACATCTGCAGTAATGAGTTCTGTGTTGATAAGTGCAGTTCCAACAATTTATTTTCCTTTATTGCTTTCACTCTTCTCTCAATGAAGAGTGGTAACAATTTGTTTGAATTAATCCAGGTTAGCACTATGTGACTATCAGTCCATAAATACTCCTTTGCTATCTGCAGGCCCAAATAATGCTTTACATATGACAATAATTTGCTACCTAAATTGCAAGCTAAGAGCTCAAGTCTAGGCATACGTAGATTGTCTCTTTCTTCTTTGGGCGTAATTTTTGCTTTGGACATAACAAAGGCTGAAAAGCATAGCCTTCTCTTTATTTTCTACCGTTAGATAGATTACAGCAGCATAGCTTGCTTCGAGGCGTCGCTGAAGCCATACAACTCATAAATATTTTTCTCTATTTCCGGCGTTTCCCATATAACGCGGTATTTCAATTTCCTTTATTGCCTCTAACCGTTGCATCAGGTCTTCCCATACTCTTTGTTGCTCATCTGGTAGGGATGTATCCCACTTTATTTTCAACTCCCATAGCTGTTCTAATAGTAACTTTACAGGTAAAGTCAAGAGGGGAGCTAAAGCCATGTGGGTCGTACATCGAAGCTAAAGTACTAAGTACTTTCAGTTTACTTAGAGGGTTTTTTACGTGTTCCTCGCTGAAGAGTTCATTTCTAATGTTCAGCATTAACAAACCTACACATCCGAACTCTAGGTGTGTACGATGGTCGCGCCGCACACATCCGTAAGTGCAAATCCAAACGTCCTACACGCAACCGCTGGTGACGCCAAGTGCAAAACCAAGCAACCGCCGTCTACACCTTGTGGACAGAACGGTTAAAATTAAGAAGAAGAACTTTGGCTTCTTCCTTCGGTTTTGCTATATGTTTTAAAGGAATAGTCTTCAATCTACTTTTGGTTTGAATTTGGTTGGGCATAAGGCTCGATTATGACCACTTTCATTACAATGTGGACACTTCGATTTCCTATCGCAGAACTTAGCTATATGGCTTTCCGAGAAACAATTGAAACACCGTTTCTTCAATTTCTCTCGTCTTTCTTCAAGTGTCTTATATCGTTGACAGCGATCCGAGAAATGCTCCTTTTCACAAAATATGCACGACAATTTTCTTTTCTTCGTTTCGTTATTTTTGTACTCTCTGTCTTGCTCCGGCTTACGTTTTCTCCATGTGTTTTGACTACTACTCGATGTAGATGGTGTTGATCTCATTGGACTAAAGTTTTGTACTTTTTTGTATTCACGTCTTTTCATGAGAGTCCTCTTGGAGCTATTTTCCTGTTTGAAGTTGTTGAAGTTTTTCTTAGGCCTTGTTTTTTCTTCCTTGCTCGTAGCACACAGTGTTTCTACTATATGTGCTTTCCTTTCAAGGGGATCCTCATCCGGACGTGCCCTACTGGCTTCTTCCCTGGCTGTAACTATTGTTTCCAATGCTCTCCTCATGTCCTCTACGGTATCTTCTTTCATTTTTAGCGTCATCTCATAAATAACGTTTTGAGGAAATTTGTCCTTTATGAGATAACGCAGGTGGTTATGTTGAGTGTCTTCTCCAAATATTTGAAGCACCCTGAGGTGCCTTTCGATCTCGTTTAGTGTACTTCGACATTGTTCTGTGGAGTCATTCGCTCTTTTTACCTTACTAAGAGCACCATAATGCGCGTCTATTATTTGAGATTGTTTTCCATATCTATCCTTTAATATTTGGATAGCAATGGCGTAATTTTGATTAGTTGTTCCTAAACCATCGATAATTCTACGCGGTTCACCTTTTAACGTTGATTTAAGGTAAAGCAGCTTGTCAACGTCAGAAATGGGTCTGTCATGGATATTTGACTTGAAAACGTCCCAAAATTCACTAAAGGCGAGAATGTCACCACTGAACTCCGGCAGAGAAAGCGTTGGTAATTTTGCCGAAAAAATGCGTTCAGTCGTGCTAGATTTATCAGGTTTATTTTTATCCAGCCTACACTTCAGTTCAGTTAATGTTTCCTCTCCCTTTAGTTGGACATCACTCATTTTGCTGACTTCGTCTGCTGATGGATTATTAGAAATCCGAAAATATTGATTTAGCTCCGTATTGAAACGCGTAATAAAGTTTTCTAATTTTGATGCACATATCTGCGCTTTTTGCAAAGTCTCTCGATCATCGCTACCTGATAGGAATTGTTCAGCTTCCGAGCTGAATTCACAAATTTTTGCCGAAATCTTTTCGAGTCTGTTTAATATAGCGAAATCGATGTTTGCATCTTGACGCTCCATCTTGTTAAATCTGTAATAATTCCGTATCCATCTAAGACAGTACACTTACTAATTGAATTAAACTTATCTCCCATTATATTTATTATAATTTTCATCTTCAATTTTGTTTAAGAAATAAAAACTAAACCATCATATTAACAAACAATTTTGTATAGAAGCGAATCTCAAGAATGCCACTCGAGTTTTACTTGAGGTGAGAAAAGCAACAAAACATTAAATTGAATTGAACAAGAATTAAAAGTAAAATGAACTCCATTAAAATAAGTTTCATTTCAATTTCAACTCTCAAAAAAACGAAACCGCAAACAAATGAATATTTATATTCTGTTTTACCAACAATATGACAAAAGAATAACTACCCTCTTGCAATGCTATTGTTATTATTTTATTTGGTTTCATTAATTTTATTTTAATTAATAAAGGTGACATTTTATCAATTTAAATCTGCAAGTTATTTCACTATTAAACTGCATAACTTTATTTTGTTACTGACAAATAATTATCTTAGAGACTAAGTAACAGTCCCCTTATGTTGTTCAGCCGCCTTTATTATTGTATTGTATTTTGCTTTGAAGCACACATAATAAAAAAGAAAAGTAACACTACATAACTCATGACACAAGTCATGAAACTCACACGATAAACAAAAGGAACACAAAACACAATTTTACAAATAAATAATAAAACACAACATTTCTTTATTTATTGTACATTATAAGTTACTGTATTTATTGTAACATCCACGTGTCCAACTCGATGAACGTTCAATGCCATGTATGTAGACCAATATTACTTAAAAACGAGTCTCGATAAACTTTGAACGGTATATATCGGTTCTCCTTTACTATATAGGTATGTATAACACAGGATAACAAGAAAATCAAATAAGAAGTAATATCCACTAGTTTCAAATATATTGAAATGTCCAGCTCAAGTTGGGAATTGAACCCAGTATAAGTAAAATGGTAAAATGGAATAAGTACTTACTTACTATCCTCTCACAATCTACTTACTTACTTTGACAGTAACTATCAAATACTATCAGTGTGGTAATATTCACCTAAGATACATAACTCATAAACCAAGGCGATAACGTTCTATCGTTTGGGCCAGTAATCTATCTTGTGTTCACATAGGAAATAAGCAGCTAATGCCATAATTGTTTCACTTTATAACATTATCTTATCACTTACTTGGTAATAGTCTTCAGACTGCTTCCTTTATTTCCTGCTACTCTTTGCTACAGGCAAATGAGCAGCTGACTCCTAATGAAAAATAAGAAAAAATATTGAAAATGAACTTTAATTATTGTACAAACAATATCTACTGTAAGAATGTGATAGTGCAGTAAGCTTTTGTAATTTAAATACATAATATCATCGGTCTCGAGATCATCATCTGCCTGCCCACTTCCATATTTAAGTATGGACCACTTATAAATAAATAAAAAACATTTGATGATGTTGAGAATTAATAATATAGGTAGCTTAGTTCCTTACCATAATATTTAATAAGTAAATGACAAGCGTACCTAACCTAATCACTGCACATGTATGATTTGTACCAAAGTGTGTAACGCATGAAATAGCTACAAAATGTAATAAAATTGTAGACCAGTGTAATTATATGACATAAATCATAGTTGAATATATCCTGCGTCACTTTGAACCACTGTAAATTCGACAAAACAAGTCGTGTACCTACCACGTGCTATGTGTAGGTTACTCACCACAGAACAATGTCGAAGGTTTATCAATAAACGCTATTCAATTAGTTGTACACCTGTAACCAGAAATGAAGCAAAAATGACGATCTATTTACAATGCAATTTATAGATGCGGGCGACCCCGCAAGAAGAAACTTATAAGAATCTTGTTCATCCGAATGGTGTCGGCTCCATTCTTGATGTATCTTATGTATTTAAGTATGCTTTCAAGTAAACAGTTGTTTTTCCAATATTTACTTAATCTATATTTGATAAAAAGGAAATAAAATATAGCTAAATGAGTGCCACTCACCAGTTATTCGAGAAATATCAGACCACGCTTTAAAAGAAACGACGACGTTGATGTCGTTGAGCCTATGGTTGAGCCATGGTGGTTGGTTTCGACAACGCGTCGTATGGCACCACTGACACCGGTAGTTCTTTGCCAAATACAGAACTAAAATTTCACAATGAGTACAGAGACACAAATTCCTCATTCGAAATTTATAAATAAATATTGATATAATTTTTTTGTCAATAATAACAACGTTATAATCTACTATTTCTTCTCTAATTCTAATTCGTTCTCTGTTTTGATTTCTCTGTCATATAATATGCCTCTGCGCGGTAAATTCAAAACGCTTTACACTATATAAAACACTTTTCCATTAAATATACAATATATCTGTCCGTTTTACACATATTTCGTTAAAACTTAATTTAATTATCAGGCTTCTTATAATAGACAAATGACAATCAAAGATCTTACGAGGAAATAGGATATTATGATTAGCAGGCTTAATCCAGTTTGCGCCAACTAGCGCCATCTATGATGGTAACTCCGTACTAAAATAGTTTTTCACTTTCCCTTTTTCTCCGTTTTCTATGTTTTTTCTGACCAAAGCCTTATGAATCTCTACGTGAAATTATAAGGTTGATTTAATAACTTCTTCTGTAATATCAACATCAATATTCATAATAAAAACAAAATAATCATATTTTGTTTGACTTCCCGTTGACTTTCGGTACGAACACTCCGGCGAGAACAAGAGGTTGCGTTCAAAAGCAATCGGTAAATAATTGAAAGAATCACTTGACAATATTTTGTTTCATTCACACCTAAACAATCAACAATAAGCCATCCTTTCTTTTCGGTCTAGACAGAGCCAAAAGAAACTAGCTAATTCTGAACACATCTTAATACTGCCAACATAAGAAAATATACAAGAGTTCGCTCGCTCACACACAAGTGATCCGAGTGAGATACACACAACACAGATATAAAGACACAACACGACAACCCGAATGTTCGCCGAACATTTCTCGCTGAAACGAATGCCATATGCTTGACAATAACCGTGATTTACAAAAAAAATCTACCTAAAAACAACCAGCACCTCCACCATGTCGCGAAAGAGTGGGAATAATGGGCCTTTTGGCTTTTGGGGGATGTAATTATGAATATGATACAATGTAACTCAGGAAAACCAACCTTTCGCGACATAGTAAATAAGTGTGACTCACATACCTGGGAATCCTGGGTTCCCGCTAGAGTTTGATCTGCTTCGCTTAGGCTACACGGTCTGCCAGCATAAAATGCACCTCCTGTAGAGTTAAAACGAGATGAGTATGTACGTACCACCCCAAACACGGAGAGCCACAGCAAAAGGACGCTATGCTCTCCAACACACCAAACACCCGCGACGAACAGTCGCGGATATTAAAGAGTAATAATGATCACACAAGTATGTTACATTATAATTAATAAAATGCCAACAGCTTAGGGGTGGGGACCCACCCTCGGACGTCTCCGAGGTGTCCCCACCAACGGTACTCGGCCAGAGATTCTAGGACAGCCGGGAACCAGTCGCCGCTGAACAGCGGCGACCAGAATCCTCCTCTTCCCGACTGCAACAAGGGGGCTGAGGCTGACATCAGCTGGAAACCCTCCCGCACCCATGTGCGGGCCCAATTCCCCTCTGATGTCCCAACAAGGTTTCTATTACATGGAGAAATATCAAAATAGCACAGTAGTTACTAATAGATGTTGGAGGTGATACGACTACTCCGAATACTCAGCGCATATCAACACTCAGAACACTCAGAATACACAAATACTCAGAACAGTCAGCGTAAATACTCAGCTTAAGTTCCAAGGCGAGGACAGGCAATCATCAGCAGCACTAGCTCCCGCGTGCGTTACAGTTTAAACGTTTGCCCGCCACGGCGCCATTTTGACTAACACTCAAGACTATAGATAATACAAGACTATCACCTTTCCTTTTTAATAGTGTTGCCAGAACAACTCACTCACCTATAAACTCGCGCTAGGCGCGACAGACTTGATGGATTTTGGAATGGAAGGTTGATCCCCAGATTGATAACGGCTACATTTTAAGCAGTCGATTTTTTAGGTTAATAATTCCTACACTAATATTATAAATGTGAAAGTATTGATATTCGTTACTCAATCATACAAAAAATGGCTATAAGAATTTGGATAAAATTAGGCACGCAGATATTTTATAACTTGTGTTATAACACAGGATGCTTTTTATCCAAGTATCCTACGCGACAACATATTCATCCCCATCACATAGATGGTTGGCAGTCCACAACTGTGCGTTTCACTAGGAACTTTCTGCCTCGCACAACCAAACTGTGGAATGAATTGTCGCCTGCGGTATTTCCGGACCGATACGACATTCAAACCTTCAAGAAAAGAGCGTACTCCCAAATCAAAAGCCGGCAACGCACTTGTGACTCCTCTGGTGTTGCGGGTGTCTATGGGCGGCGGTAATCGCTTACCATCAGGTGATCCGTCTGCTCGTTTGCCACCTCTGCCATAAAAAAAAAAAAGTAAATGATGGAAGTCCACACAGATGAAGTTAAAAGTAAAATGTAAAGTTTCTCTATTTTAAAACTGTATCGTCATTTACTGTCGATATCAACATAATAAGCAAAAATTACTTATTATTTAATAAGCTTAACTACATTGTACATAACCATTCATATAACAAACGCGAAACCTTTTATTATATAACCTAATAAGGTGCTTGAGTCGAAATAGCGTAATTCCACTTGCTCCGCAGTAAGAAGATTAAGAACGATTGGATGTTCCAAGAAGGTCGGTAGGAGCATAATGGCCGACCGGGGTATGTGCGGCTTAGGGTATTGCCCGTCAATCCATGTACTCACCTCACCTATGTTTCTCGTAGATAACATGGCCACTACCAAGTAGTATCTTGGTTTAGGCACAGTAAGATACTTAGAACGTAAATATTATGAATAAACGTGTAATTTTACATAAATCGGAAATAGCGTAATCGAACGTTTATTATGCGCGATCTTATGGAATATACAACTAATTTCACAAAAAAAAAAAACAATCCGTAGAATCGCCTAAATCTTGGGCTCTCGGTAAACATCGGCTATATATACTATACATATCCGAATATACTCGTTTCTTTCGATTATCGCGATCAAACGCAATCCGTAAGATGGTGTATAATTTTCCGATTTCTCATAAAATTGTGCGTATACGTATTTAGTGAAATCACGGTTTTCGCAATCTTACAGTGATAGTTATATATATGTTAGTACTCGTACTGTATATTGTACAAGCAAGTTAAATGTATACAGTTAAAAAAGCGACTTGCGTGTTTCATTCCAAGGTTTGTCCCGGACCCCAGGTCCCATAGGTGTTACCCTATGTCCTACGTTTTACCACGAGGAGTATAATGATACGAAGTGATTTTGTTTTTGATTGATTTAATAATTAATTTACATTATACTTACGCAGTGTTCAGTGTCTAGGTATAGTGATATAATATTCTGAGCTAATGTTTTTTACACTAAGAGTGCCTGAACTAGGCAATGGCACCAACTTTGTTACACAGTCGATAGTTCCAAAGGTGTAAAGTCGCAGTGGTGTACGAACGTTTGTTTAGCCGTTCATAATTGCTGTACCTCCGCCCCTGACGAGCCCCGCACAAAAACTCCTAAATCCAGTTCATTAGGGCTCCATTCAGCCTCCCCTGGATGGAGATACGCGGTGATTACTGCAACCGCTCCCGACTCACCAACTCACTGCATCATAATTTCACAAGATACACCCTCCACGCCAGCAAACAGAAACCGACTCTATTTCTACCTGACACGGACAGATTTAGGTACTCATCTACTCATGTCACTTGCACAATGAAATGTAAAAATAATGAACAAACTCATTATTTCATCGCGGGAAGTCAAGTCTTCGGGTAAAGCGTTTAAGATTTATTTTCGGGTGGGCGGGATTAGCGGAGATGTTTTGTAAATTAATAGGAGGAAAAGTTTGTCTCGGCGTAAGGTAGGCGCAGTTGTGAGCTGTGATTCAATTTGGACGCTAATTTAATGATGTTGTTGTGAAGCCAAACAAATTGATATTCATATGGGACCTCTGTGGATTTATTGTTATTTTATTTTTCACTTCGTAACGTTTTCAGGTCTGTTAGGGCCCGTAACTTTTCATTTCCGTGTATTATAATTTTTACTGGCTGAAATTCTCCCGTGGTACTTATGCATTTTAATAAGTTTGTGATCAAATAAATTACAATGTTAAGTTTTTAATAGTCGTACTGAGTTTGTATTTTAGCATTATATTGAATGTTATATTTGTGAGGACAGGAATGCCATGATTTTTATTTTCCTATTTATCCTGATTTTAGGATTCCCAGAAGATGTTGCCTCACATACAAACTTATAAACTTCGAAATGAACACACCGATTCAAATAAAACTTTATAAACGTAAGCAACGCTAAATTGTTAAAAAATAACATGCAAAAAACCAACTTTCGAATGACGTGTTCGTTATTTACTTTTTTCATGTAATTCAAAGGTAGTCGAATCCATTACAAAATTTATGATTTATATTTATATGTATTAAACGATAGTCTAATTATATTACTAGTTCCTAAGTTTACCATCCTCTCATCAAATCCACCAGCAGATATCACCTTGAACACAATGAGGGGACATAACAGCACTTAAGCTACTCGGAAGTGACAGTGGCCTAAGTGCTATCAAGCCATCGGACTGATGAAGATCGATGACAGTAAAATACATTCACACTAGTATAAATAAGATTAATACAAAATTCATAAAAACTAAATTTAAGTATTAAAAAAATGATGTAAATTTACGCAGACATAGAAAAAAATACAGGGTGAAATAAAATCCTACATCAACCTTTATGGACTGACTCTGCTGTGGAAACTAGTAAAACTAGACTTTGATTAAATCGCAAAAGCTTTTCATTTAAAGTTAAGAATAAAAGAACAGGCATCTCAGCTGGTAATTTGTATGAAGTCTAAAAATGTGTTGTGTTGTTTCAATGACGCAGTTGAACAAAAGTTATTCGGTTTCCTTTATAGGGTCGGTCCATAAAGTATAGCTCCACAAATTTAGTTTCACCATGTACAGGATAATACAGGTAAACACTTATCATACAATTTTCTTGTAGGAAATGGGCTGAAGATGGAGAACGAGCCTCAACTCGTTGGAAAAAATGCAGCCTTGTTAAACACGGCACTGTCGGCTAGCTAAAATATTACTATACTACTATACTGATATTTAATCAATATCTCCAAAGGTGGTTTATCTAACATGTGCAAAAGTAATAAAAAAACAAATCTAGACAAATAGCATAAGCAAATCTAGAGGTCAACATTCGCACACCCAGCGACTGGCGTTTCCCAGATGCTGCGCGCGCGCAACGAGATGATTGCTCTACCAGCCGGCAGCATTGTTGGTGTCGTTACACCCTCGTTATCCAATTCAACTACTGCGCAGACGTCGCCTTGTTTCGTTTCAACAATTGAGGCTAATAGTTCCTTCACTTGCCGATGTGGTATATTGAGACGAATCCTACAACAAGTATAATTTTCCACGCAAAAACGGCTGGAGTCTTTTTTCTTATCGCTTTAGCCTACTTAGTCTTGACGATGTACTGTGTTTACTCTGGCGCTGATAATGATGATGTGTCTACCGGTTTTTGGTTACAGCAAAAGCAGATGCTACATGGCCCATCTGCAGGCGCTCAACTGCTTCCCCCACCCGTGCACCTGAATATTTTTGATGCAGCCAATTTTGCACTATAGTAAAACCAGCTCCCTAATACACCACATAAGTCGAACGAAAAATCTACCTACCTATTTACGAGTGGGAAACAGAGTGACGACTATATAGCAATACCTCTTCGCATACCGCTTCATAGCAGGCGACACGATGTATTGACGGGAGACGTGTCTCTTCTTTACGGAACAATAAGTAGTAGTAGTCTTTGGTGGATCACATGACAACTATCCATCTTGCTGCAAATCGAAAACCCTGAAATTTTTAAAATAATTTAAAAATATAGAAATTTTTAAATTATTTTAAAAATTTCGTTTATTATTTTTATATACTTTTTTCCCCTAATTGTTAAGCCCATTACTAAGCAATGATTTTATAATGATTTGAAAAAAAAAAAATATATGCTAGAGGAAATCCTTTAATCTAGAGGAATCTAAGCAACCCCTATAAAGTGCAGAAATCATTGTCCAACACTTTTCGTATAACAATTATTCTTAGGTACGTACGAGTACCATCCGCTTGACAGTAATACTGCCAACATCTTATGTTGGTAGTGTTACATCTATATTTTTGTGTTCAATGTGATTGGTATCATGTCCTCTTCTGGTGACATGTGTATCTCTATCTAGCGACATGTGTATCTCTATGCAATTTATACAGGTGACCTTTTAGGCGAAAAAGCAGCAAATGGTTAATGCTTTGACGTAACTTTAAAAAAATAACGTCTTCCACAAGGAACAAATCCAATCGAAACATAACAAAAATAGAGCCAAGCTCAACTACGAAATTCAATCAAGACAAGTAGGATGATATAAGATTGTCGAACATCAAAGCCCAAATTTGAAATTACAATATCTCGTCTCAGTAAAACGCGTGTGCATTCATAGGGTATTTAGGAGACTGAGCCTTGCTGTAAGGTGCAGATAAACTGGGCCGGAGTAATCCGCTTTGTGTAAAAATGTCCCCAGTGTCGCCCCCTGCCGGCGCGACTTTATTAAAAAGCAAGTAATCCCCACTAGTGGACTGGGTAACGCGATTATGCGCTAACAACTCAATATGTGATACTAAATTGAATTTAAATCCGCCTGTGTTGATGAGGCCGTATGGGACATCTCTGTTAGGTTGTACTTTACCTGATGTTTATGTTGAAATTATTTTGAACTTATATTAAATGAATATGCAGAAACTTTACCGGTTTAGTTCACGCTTTCGGTGCAATAAGAATTCAAAAGCATATAGGCCTTCAAAACAAGACCAAATCTTACTTCCTTTCCTTCTCGTTCATATAAAAAGTGGCATCTAATATTCAAACTGGAGTTGTCAGTGGTACAGTACAGTATCTCGACACCCCGACGACAGCCGACAGAGCGTGGGGAGGTGCCACACTTCATTACTCGCGCGTCAAACAATCGCCGCCGCCATCTTTGCGGAAGTGACGTCAGTACGTCAGTGACGAGCTGCGATCGCTTTCTTTGATCCTACAAAAATAACCGTAGTTCAAAGTCCCTGCATGCAACAGCAACGTGCTTTAATGTTTTTTTTTTATTATTATTATTAAAAATGTAAGTGCGTTTGACTACATCTCACCTGATGTTATTGCTTTTTCAGGAGTTTCATAGGTCTACATGCATAGATGTTTAACCTGGTAATTTTAATTACCTTAGTACCTGGGAGACCGATCTTCACTCGGACCAGCGCGGTGAGACAAAATCATTTTAGGGACTTTTAGGAGGATTTTTATTTAGGTACTATAAGTCCCTAAAATGATTTTTTCGGAGATAAGTCACTTATCCCTCACAGATCGATTTCTAAAAAACCCTAATCATAGGCCGACAAAATCGTTAGAACTGTTTTCGGCATCGTGGAATACAGTAAAATAACACTGCACGCTAGAAGGAATTAGAACTAGAGATAGCATATACGAGCGGATCCCACCAAAATGGCAGAAAATTCTCGAACAAACATCAGCGCAATTCGTCTCCCGTGCTTATTATCCTCCGAGAACTGCACACCATCTGTGTTATCGAGTAGTATTATTAAGTAGTTCACTGTTTAATTGCTGGAACTTACTTTATTACAAACTAGCATCCGCCCGCGATTTCGTCTGCGTGGACTCCAGAGAGAAATAAAATGTTAAAGCAGCGCCATCTAGTAACAAAGTAAAAAATTCAGTTTTAGTCATTCCTCCAGGAACCCTCCAGTTTTCCGGGATAAATGTATATTATTTGTTGGCCGAGTGCTTTATCTATCTACCTACCATTTCATCCAAATCCGTTCAGTAGTTTCGACGTGATGGCGGAACAAACAAACAAACACACATCCATACTTTTGCATTTATATTACATATAGTAGTAAGAAGTGAGAAGTCATGTTACTAAGGGCTCCAAGTTCAGCAAAATATGGCGCTATAAGTAAAGAATTACAAAATAAAATCCTATAGTGTCCCTAAAACAAAAAAATCCTGATAGAAGTCACTCACAAATCGATTATAGACCCAAAGAACCCTGACCATAGATCGACAAAATCATTATAGTCGTTTTCAACAAAAAAGCCGAACGTAATGCGTAGTAAATTCGAAACACAAACATTGTAGCACTCGTCGATATCTTTTATATAAAAAATTGTGAATGCATCTCGCGTTGATGTCTTTTATAAGAAAACCTGTTCATGGAACTCTCGTTAAGGTCTTTCATGTGACACATAAGTAATTGTAGCTCGCGTTGATATCTTTTATGAAAACCGAAGCGGTCGTGGCTCAGTGCGGCTTGCTTGGTTGCGTCGATCACGCAGGTTAACTGACTACAGACACGGTCATAACCTGGATGGGATTCAGAAAAATACACCATCTGTTAGCGAGTAACGATTTGTTTTGTTCACTTTTGGTAAGCCCTTGTAATTATTCTGTTACAACTTTCTTTGAAGGTGATATTGCTGATTACCAAAAGGTGGCGCCATAAGTACCAAAAATAAAAGATTTCTAAGATACATAAATCTCTAACGGATCAATTTCTGGACTTAAAAACCCCTAAACCATAGTTCGTCGAAATGGTTAAAGCAGTTTTCGAAATCATTGGCGCAGTGGCGCTTATTAGATAATTCGTTTAATAGTATAAGATAAGATTTATATTATCGAGTTTCACATACCTATCTGTCAGCCGAAAGACGTCCACTGCTGGACAAAGGCCTCCCCCAAGGATTTCCACACTGACCGGTCCTGTGCGGCTCGCATCCAGCGGCTTCTCGCAACCTTCACCAGGTCGTCGGTCCACCGAGTCAGAGGCCTGCCCACACTTCGTCTTCCGGTGCGCGGTCGCCACTCGAGAACTTTACTGCCCCAACGGCCATCTGTTCTACGAGCTATGTGCCCTGCCCACTGCCACTGCGATTCTGAGAACTATGTCGGTAACTTTAGTTCTCCTACGTATCTCCTCATTTCTGATTCGATCACGTAGAGAAACACCGAGCATAGCACGCTCCATCGCCCTTTGGGTGATTTTGAGCCTTCTTATGAGGCCCATAGTAAGCGACCATGTCTCGAATCCATATGTCATCACTGGCAACACACCCTGGTCAAAGACTTTAGTCTTGAGACATTGCGGTATTTTGGACGTGAAGATATTGCGAAGCTTCCCGAACGCTGCCCAGCCGAGTTGGATTCGACGATTGATCTTTCTCGAAGTTGGACCTACCTAACTGGACTGTTTGTCCCAGGTATACGTACTCGTCAACAACTTCAAGTGTAGAGTCTCCAACCTTCAGAGGAGTGGGTGTAACACAGACATTTAACATGATTTTCGTCTTATCCATGTTCATTTTAAGACCCACTTGTTGGGAGGCTTTACTGAGTCCTTCGAGCATCGCGCCTAGGTCCTCCAAGGTCCTTCACATACCTATTCGTAAAAATTATTTACATACATACAAATTATTTCTATTTTCCACAAACAAATTCAAATTGGAAATTTTCAACTTGATAGCTTATTAGATGTTCTTAGTAAACGAATTTTCAATTCATAAAGGAACTTTTTTACTTCTTATACCTAATTTCACTCAAAAAATATTTTTTATTTAATTTTAGTAATAAAAGACTAGTAAAAGAAATAAACAGTGTATTTTGAATGAACCTTTTTTATCAAACTCAGAACCGCTTACCTTTTTAAAACTTTGATATCGGTGAAACAACAAAACGTAGCACACCACACTAAATCATGTTACTATTCAAAACAGTGTCCAAAAAATTCGGTTAAAAAGTGTGTCATCCCCGTCAAAAGACAATAGGTAACACTTAATTGACAGTAAAAAGATCCGACCACCACAAAGGCGTTAGATGTCATGCCTTATCAACGGAATTAAGGGTACATTATACACGATGAAGGGATTACACAGGTGTCCTGGTGGCTTCGAGTCGTTACAAAAAAGCGAGGAAGGCTTTGATCAAAAAAATATTCCTGTCTAACAAATCTTCGTCAATTTTGGCGTTTTTATTATTCATTGTTGAATTAATTAAACGATTTACAAATCATATTGAAAGAAAGGACACAAAAGATTTATTAATTGCTTTACACGGATCGCAAGACGTAGCACCCTCTACGCAGGTCACAAATCAGTTGTCCCCTGCATCGACATGTAACAGTAACGGGCACCATTAACCTCCATCAGGAGCGGCCGGGACGTCGCCCGCTGCACTTTGTCTCGGCTCTCACGTTACCTGTCACCGGCACCCATTAACTGACCTCCCAGCTTCCCCCTCGAACTTACCCTCCATGTCTTTGCTCCTGGACAACTAGCCACATAGAACAACAAATCATATTCCCCCATTCATAAGAGCCGATATGGATTTTCGCCGCCGCGAAGACGCTGTGACCCGAAACTTCTCATTTGCTCCGTGATTACTGGTAGCTTGTAGTACTCCATTTGATACATTTGACAGCCGACATCGGTTATTATTAGTGAGTGTCGGTGTCTGATATTTCACGATACTTGAGTTCGATACTTGAGTTAGTATTTTGTATCGATATGTTTGAAAAGTGTTACATTAATATACGGTTTCTACACAGGTGATTGGTTTAGCTAGGGGCTTTTGAGATGTATACAGAATGTTGTTGCCGTATGCGAAATATGTGAAAAATTTGACTTTTTATACAAAGTTTTCCGATCAGGGATTTTTATAAAATTCCATTTCAGGATTATAATTTTTTTTGCCATCAATATCATGTATATTATTGTATGAAAATGGGATTATCAACCAAAAGCACCTTGTATGTATAACTTTATATCGATTTATATGAATAAGTGTTATACAGGATGTTCAAAAAGTGCGTTTAAAATTTCAAGGGGTTAATCAGAATCAAGTATAGAATACAGGAAAAATATCGAAACAATCAGCTCTTCAAATTTTTTTTCAGATTTCCATACTAAATCTGAAAAGTGAATCAAGAATATGTATGGAAAATGGAAACTGAAAAAAGTTGAAGAGCGGATTTTTCCTATATTTTTCCTGTATTGTCTACTTGAATCTGAGTAACCTCTTAAAATTTCAAACTCACTTTTTTAACACCTGTATATAAGTATACAGTAATATCAAACTTTAGTTGCAACTGCATAGAAAGAAAGCGACGATTGAGGTTCCGTCAACCGCTGGGCATTGTTTTGAGACACTCGTCGTTCTTGAAATTGTGAAATATATCACGACGCGGTGGTAATGACAGGCCACCGGTTACTTAACACCCCGAGCGCATTCATTTGCATTATTTAAGTGGCAATTTTAACAAAATTGACGTGAAAGTGTCGAATAAGTACCGAATTCCACGCGACACGTTTAACTCTGTGCAATGCGATCACAGTAACAATATTCCGCGGTCTTTATGTCTCGGTCGCCGCAGGAAATGACAATTATTTTTGGTTCAGTCCAGAGAATGGGACTTCTTTTACACGCGCAAAATACCTTTAAGGGTCTTTTATGTGCATGGACACAGCACGGTGAGACAAAAAAGATTCCATTCAGAAAAATAGGTTGGTCGCGAAATCCACACTAGCTGTGCGCATTGCAAAACGTCGTAAATTACGAAACGCACCATACAAAGTCTGAACCATCAATCCAGTATTGAAGAATGGTTTTAGAGATCATGCATAACACTTTTGGGTCATGTGGCATTTATCTTCTTGTCCAAAACGATGACATATATTTTAATTCATGTCTACTTGATTCATTGATTACGGTAACAGGTAGAGTTCGCGAACGAAATAAATAGTCTTACCTTACAACAACCTTACTCAAATTTTCATACTTTTTCCATTCTAAGCATATTTATAATTAATTGCTTACTTTTCATTGGCGGAGAAATAGCATTTTTAAATGCTTTTGGAAGCTTCTATTTTAGTGTAATGCATAATAAATAATGAATTTAGTTTTTGTTTCGAATTTGTCTACTAGATTTATCTCCCCTCCTCCCCCCAACGCTCAACTATATTTTGTCTAAGTATACCTAGAACTTCATTATGATATTGTTTGATTTTATGTACTTTGGAGTAATAATCTTTTATTACCTTTCATCATAATATGAATACATACATATGTATGTTGATTACTTTAAATATAAACAAATAAAATATATAATACCTTTACATACTAATACATGTATGTAAATCAATCTTTATAATCTCAATCCAGGTAAGTATATGTTCGAATCGCCTTCCCATCTCAAAATACCTACATCTAATTAAAAAGGAATTAATAAATTAAAGCTACTTAATTCAGACAACTATTATCAAGTCTAACGTACCCCAATCACGATCACAATTTGATTTAATAATCCTTTACACCTACAAATTAGTAATGCCGTTAATAATTAAATTAATAAACTCCACAGTAAGCAAATAATAGTGCAGTCTTGTCTACGGCTTTCATATACGAAACGGTTTAGAATCAAAAAAAGAATAAGTGGAGGATGCAGGAACAATGCCACGCAGTCTGGCGGCGGACAGGTATATGACGGGGCACTTTTATTGGTTTTCCGAACATTCCCTGCCCTATTAATAAATGAGTGGATGAAAAAAACCGTAGAATCCATTTGTCAGGAGCATGGTGATTTATGGGGCAGGACTTTCGGGGTTCCTAGAAGAAGGTAGAGTTTTGTTCTATTTGCCTACCTGTCACGTTGATTTAGATGGGTAGATAATGCTCTGGCCTTGGAATATTCATAAAATGTGTGGTCGTTTTTTAGCATCTATCCATAGACCATAGATCATGTAGTAAATATATGTATACACTAATGTGTATGTAATTTCAGGATCCATAAACTTTTATATATGCATAAAATCTATAGTAAAATGAATATTTATTTAGAATTATAAGTATTTTTACATTTAGCATATTATTTGGTTCACCTTTTAATTATTTTTACGTGTTTTCTTCTCCTGTTATTTGTTAGTCCTTCATATATTTTAAAATTTGTCTGGAAGAAATCTCTACAAGGTAAAAACCTGGCTATGAGTATATTCTTTAAATAAAAATTTTGTGTAATTTTATGTAAGTATTTTATGTATAATTTACTTGAATACAGTTTAAAAGCCAACAAAGAATTCTTAAAAATATATATAATACACGTAATTGGCTTTTTATTCATGTTAAACGTAAATAGTGGTTGTAAATAGTGTTTTCGTGTTGAATGATTTCTGCAATTCTGCAAAAAAGCAAGTGGTCTTTATTTTATGACCAGAAGTGGCCCATTTATTTTATCGATACTCATTTCTCACGCTCTAAGTAGCAAAACTCGAAATTCCTGGCATAGTTTGCAGGTAGATTCACGTGGTATATGTAGATAAAAAAAACTATATCGTTCGGCATAGTTCAAATATTTTCTATCGCCTGCATGATTTGACGGAACGTGGCCGTTTTCTAGCTGCGTACGTCTTTAAACCGGTAATTAAAAAGATTTATCGTTGTTCCTTACTAAAAATCGGTAGATATAAAACATCACATTTATTATTTAAAACTGTCGTTACTTTAAATAGTTTTATGAAAAAAAACTAAATTAAATGCTTCTAGTTCTTATAAAATAAAATATTTGGTTGGCTGAGTTACTTCTTAATAAAATAGTTTTATGAAAAAAAAACTAAATAAAATACTTCTAGTTTTTATAAAATAAAATATTTGGTTGGCTGACCATAAAACTTTTACCCATAATAAAAAATAAAAATAATTCTTTTTTTTTTCAGACCCTTCAGTCCACAGAAAAAACACTTTATATAATATAGTTTGTAAACACTAAGAAAACTTAAAAAATCTAATTGTTAGTACAATGTTTTTTTATACTACATAATAAAATTGAATATAATAAAATAAATAATAATAAGTTTCATTTTTTGTTTTGTTTTAATGTACTTCTATAGTAAGTACCTTTTAGTTCTATTATTTTTATATTTCTAGGTCATTTTATAAAAATAAATTTATAGCTAAATTATTTATTATGTTTTCATTTCTCTTACAACAGTTATTTTGATCAGAATTTCTAAACTTCTCACGTCTTTTATCACTACCGATCCGACACATTCCTTCAACAAAATAAACTAAAGAGCTTCACGGTCGATATTAAAACTTAAAACGTCATTTCTCCATAACTGGGCAGTGTACGGGGTGTTCAAATTACCGATATCGCATTGTCATCGCGATAGGATCGATGTCGGCGGTATCAGCGCGCGATCGCGCCGCAATGTGCTGACCTCACCTTAGGTGTTACCAGCGATTTTACAAGACACAGCCATACTTTTCGATGATATATCGTCATTAAATCGAGGTGGAAAAGTAGTGGAAATAACTCTGATATCTTCTTAAGCTACTTACTTCTTAAGTACGTACTTCTTAAGTACGACATTTCGGATCGACTTTATTAACCGTGATAACCATTCGAAGTATATCTAACCTAACCGTCCCTTATTAATAAACAGCTAGATTATAAGAGTTCCCAGGAAAACTTGATCCGGGCTTATCTCGAAACGCAATTCTCAAAAGCAACAGTCCCCGGAAGCCCATTGTTCGAGGACTCGAAACATATCGAGATGCGCAAAATCTCTCGTTAAACCGAAAACGTTTCGAATTTTCGACGCAAAAAAAGTAGTTCGCTAATCCGCGGCGTCTTTGATTTCACCATTGGATGCGGATTTGGGAATATTTGTTTCTGAACGAACATCTTAAAAAGTACGGGATTATTGGTTTCAACGAAAAGTCGTTGAGCTGTAAGGATAATGTTTCGGACGAACCTCTACCGAATTACTCGGATGAGGGATAAACTCACCTGATCTAGGTAAATACACCCTGTATGCATGTATCTTACCTTCCTAATAGCTATATACCTCGTGTATTTATTTATTAATTTAATTCGATTTTAAACGTTTGTAAGCTCTCAAAAACCATTACAAATTGCACGGTTAATGATTTCAAGACGATGCACAGTTGAACCTCTAATGAAAGAGCGGGGTCGTGATCTATCAAAATAATAATTAATAATAGTTCGGTTCGACACCAACCGTGATGGATCCCTACACTTAGTCATCGCGTTTAATTAAAAAATGCCCCTATATGTTCACTAAGATGCCTATATTGGAAGTGTTAAATGCCCAGTCTCTAAATTATTAGTTGTAATGAGTACTCGTAACTAGGTACGTGCTTTTCAGTTCAGTTGGTTTCAAGTATGCAAAAGTGTAATGAAAATGACCTATCTTGTTCCTTATATTTATTTTTTCTTTCACATAAATGTATAAGGTGCTCTTAAAATATCTACCAAGTTTTTACTCGTGAATCTGAAAAAAAATCTCCAAGGAAGAAATCGTCAAATATAAAAAAATACTCTACATACAAATCGATCAGCCAAATTTGTATGAAGAGTACAACAAATGTGTCATCATCATCATCAGCCTAAAGACGTCCACTGCTGGACAAAGGCCTCCCCACGGATTTCCACACCGACCGATTCTGTGCGGCTGGCATCCAGCGGCTTCCCGCAACCTTCACCAGGTCGTCGGTCCACCGAGTCGGAGGCCTGCCCACACTGCGTCTTCCGGTGCGCGGGCCTTGTGTGCCTTGGGTTTATTCAGATCAGTTTGAGCCCTGACAGGTATTATAAGAACACCTGTATGTTATTTATGAGAACCCTCTTTTTTTCAAAGTCATGGTTACCAAGGTTGGTGGTTCTTGAAAATTACATTACCAGTCATGTCTTATTCTGTATTGGTGTAATGATATAAATATAATATGTGTAACTACAAAACAAATGTGTTACCTATCTGTCATAATTAAAATTACCAGTTTATTTAAAATCTGATCTAATCCTACTGCTAGAATAAGCTTTATATGCATTCACATCTGTCTGTCCCAGAAGTTGGGTAGTGTTTTTCAAATGCATGTATGTCTGTTAGTTTATTTGAACTTTTAGTATTATATATTGCAATTTGTCGCTTCCGTAAGAGTTCTACATCATGTTCTTCAAGATTTGCTTCTGTAATTACGACCTATTACCTATATAGGGTCCTTATGAAATACCTGAAAAAATTTAAACACGGATTCTACTCATGAAATTGAACAACTTTCCTCAAGGAACCTATACTTAATTTGTAAAAAAAAATTGGAGTCCTGATAC
The DNA here is from genome assembly GCA_958295455.1 of Coleophora deauratella. Taxonomy (NCBI): domain Eukaryota; kingdom Metazoa; phylum Arthropoda; class Insecta; order Lepidoptera; family Coleophoridae; genus Coleophora; species Coleophora deauratella. The sequence goes on from OY282388.1 coordinate 5,397,081, forward strand.
TAATTGATCAAATGAACCGCCAATTTTGCATGGGAAATCCAAAAATTATTTTGCGAATTGAGTATATACAGGTTCCTTCGGGAAAGTTGTTCAGTTTCATGAATAGAAGCCACATTTAAAAATAAACTGGTATTTTAGAAGGGCCCTATATAAACAAATGGGAATTTTAAGAACTTAACACCGTTTATTATCCAGTATTTGTTACACAATCTTTCATTACCTGGCTCATCTTTGAGTGGACAATCGTTGGACATTGTAACATTTTCGATCATCAATCAAGAGTGATCACAATGCTAAGTTACTGCTATACGCTTTTATAGAGGTATATTTTAAGTCACGATGGGTGTCAATGTCGAAAGAGCTATTAGCAAATCGGATTCGTTTAATCGTTACTTAATTTTCATACAAACGAAATGTATGATTTGATTTTGTTGCAAAATCCTCATGCGACAACATTACTGTAAGTATTTATTAATTTGTAAAATAAAAACAAAGAAAAAGACAATAGATAATAGATAATAATTATCGATATAATTTTTTTTACGTTACCTCTCAACGTAAGATATAATTTTTATACACATCGTTCAGCAAATTATTTTTTTCTATAGTAAGTTGCTTTGTGAAAATTATTTGCGGGTTTCTTAATAACAAAGAACAATGGGTAAGAGCGTACCCAAATTTTGTAGTATTATGAACTACGTTGGCATGAGTTGCCCTTGTGGAGTTGTATTTATCCCAAGAGCGCTTGTTTAAATTCACTTGGAGAAAAAAGATATGCCAACCTAGTTTCTGATCAATTCCTGGAAAAAAATATTTAATAAATACGAAAAACTATTCATCTTTCAACAAACATTTTTTTAAAGTAAATTCTGGCATGCTGTCTTAGGATGAATTAAAGTACTCCATGAGGGCAACAAAAACCAAAATTGTTCATAATAATACAGTGCATTGATTCTCCTTTAAGAAAAATGATTACCCCCATATAGAAGCCAAAGATATATGTAGAAACTAAAATAAAAAGATTATGTTATATTACTTTTCCACACTTACCTAAGCTAATCATTTTATACTAATTCCACTCGAATGCAAATTCCTTGCTAATTTTGAGATAGTCTCTCATTAGCAGTGACTTTCTAACGTGCTTCAAAGTTTACATATGATAAAGACAGATCTTGAAGTGCAGTTGCGTAATTAGATTACGCGATGTGGGTTGATGATAGGGAGTTTAATTGCGGTGCGCACGCGCAGTGATGGACGCGCGCCGCGGGGGCACTCGCGCGCACCGGCCAATTATAGCGCGCTCCTTGCTAACTACATATGGCCATGACTTGTTGCCATTAATTTATTTGTGAAAAAGTTATTGCTTTGACAAAATTGTACAATAAAAATGATTTTTTTTATTTGCTTTATTTCTTACACAACTTTTTGATTTTAATGTTGTTAGTATGTTCTATGTAGAGAGGTTTTTTATTCACATTTTTATTATTTTTAGAAAAAATTTACCAAGCTGTTTATATTACACAGAAAGGTATTCTGTGTTATATAAACAGCTTGGTTAAATTTTTCTAACTATATCACTAAAGCATGGCAAATTGGGAAAAAAAATCAATTTAAAGACAAGGTATGTCCATACTAAAAGAATAGAGTCAGGCAATCTGCAGGCCGGCGGGAGGTGTGCGCGATCGAACTAATGATAACCGCGATCGACGGATTATTACATTAAACTCGACTGTTTGTGCCGATGCCGCCTTCACACTTCGTGACGAGTTTGGAACACCAGTCACTAGGGTATGACTATATCTTTTACGGTATACCCAGAACGATGTATTATATGTGTTTGTAAATATACAATATAAACAATGTAAAATAACAAGTAGTAAGTTTAAGTAAAAGATTTTCCCTTGACTATTATCTTGTCAGAATCAGTACCTCATTGAATTCAAGGGTCATATTCAGACAGATCTGTGGTCAGTATACCCTTACATTCAACTATACTTGACAGAGCGACAAGGACAGCCAAACAAAATTGGTGGAAAATTGTGTAGCCGTCGAGAGGGCTGTATGAAAACGTAGTGAAAGTGTTCGATAGATTTGTAGTTGATTAGCGCGCCGCCGCCGCCGCCGCCGCCGCCGCTGCCTGAATGGCCGAGAACGAACAAAGGCACGCACGCCATCCGCAGACAATCCGCCGCGTATCGATCTCGCGACCCTTCGAACGAGCCGAGGCTAGCACAATGCCGCGGCTCTTTATTATAGCATCTCACATTGTTGTCATTGTTATTATTATGATTCTTTACCGCTTTCCATTGTCGGTCGCCGTTGTGGCGGTGCTTTTTCACGGCCCGCGTTTAGTCTGGGCACTGGGAGCGCGACGCTCGCACGTTTAGTCGCGGAAAACGCGTGTTTCCGCACGAAAATTTTGCATGGTTTGTGCTTTTTCACGTGCTGTGCGGTGCGCGCGCACCGGCGAGCCTGGTGAGGCTGAGGGCCCGCGGGCGGTGCCGCTGCCGGCCAGTCGACCGTGCCCTATCCGAGTACCTCGAATACTTATACTTGTGTAGTATCTGTGGCTGTGGTATCTGACAAAGTGTGACGTTTCTCTAGCGGCTGTGTCGCGCTTTAAAGAATGAAGTTATGGAATAAATAATGGATTATAAGTGAATTTAAGTGAATTTAATATATAAGATTAGATAAATACTCTTAATAAACTAAACATAAACAAAGACATTTCTCGCCAACGTGGATTCTGGATTGCCTTTATTGAAATAAAAACACGGTATGATTTTAACTCTACGAGTTGGTTTCGTACATAGTGATGTACGATTATTCACATAGTTAAGCCATCATGAGTACCAGTCAGCCAGTACACACTTTCTAATAAGACAAAAATCTTATTAGACTCGTGTAATACATATAAAATACTCTTACACTTTTTATAACCCGTTTTTTCTTAGAAACGGGGATAACTGTTACATTGACATCAGAGGCGTAGTTAAAAACATTAGAATTAAATTAACAGATTTTATTATGTTTTTGTTATGTTATAGAGATACTTATAAACATTGCATCTATTTGATTCAACGACTGTATCCAATAAGAACCTACAAAGAGGATGCATAATTGGCGGAGTCAGAGGTTATCTTTGCTTGCAACTTGGCCGCTTTCCATTCTATCTTCAATAGCAAATTAATGCAATTAACATTAGAACTGGCACGCGCTTGGTTAATGATTTTGTGTGGCAGTGAGTAATTACTTTTGTAAATATATATATTTTTTTGTTTTAATTGTAAACCAATGAAGGTGTAGTTATGAATTTAATTTTTAGGACTCTTTTTGAATTTCATATTCATGTGTAAACTCATAATATTGTATTATAGTTTCAGTTGCACCATTGTTCCACTTTTCTATTCTTGAAATGTATAATTTCATAAATTAATATCGTTAGGTGACACAATTAATAAGGAAGAAAGTATGAACGATGAAATAAATTTCGAGGAAATTTACCTAACGATAACATGAATTTACAAGCTACCAAAGCTGAACAAAATAAAACTTAACTAAATGTATCTAACTTACCAAGCTTAGGACACTAAACATAAGGTTGAGTACACATGAACAAACATACGCATACCACTCTAATTTAATTTGTGGGCTCGCCTCCAAGATAGGCCTGATGAGGCTGAGACAGCGGACGGAAGATCCCCGTCCACCAACCATCACCCCATCCTCCCCGCCCCCCTCCCGACCACAGATATGTACCCGGCCTATTCGAGTGTGACGTGAGAATTCGCTGCTACTAAAAAGGACTTAGTAAAGTTTGTACTGGTGTTATAAATACAGAATGTTACGTAAAATAAACACATATTTACAAAGGTTTTCTGTTCTACTTGTAAAATTTATCAAACAGTTCTTTTACTAGTCGAAAAAGTTAATCTTATTGCTTGATTTTAGAGCGAACCATATATATATATAGAATACATGTTATTTTCTGATACAGAATCTTATCTATTCATTAAGATAAAGTCAAAAGTCAATATTTTTTCTATTATTTAAGTAGATGCTGTACGCATTCTTTTAAATCGTCATTTTTATGTATATAAAACTTATTAAATGCAATATTTTAATTTCATTGTAATTCAGTTTGGCATCTGTATAGTGTAGGTCAAATTGAGAACTAAGCACTCAAATAGGTATAGACTGGCAGATTTATCACTGGCCATTCTAGATAACACCAGGTCTACAGTTTGCACGGGGGTGGGGAGGCGAGCACCCGCCTTCTCCAGGCGAGATGATGATAGCTGGCTCTTACGTATGCGGTCTTGTTTGTGTCCACTTCGAGTCCTACAGGTAGGAATAATGTCGCCTTCCATTATGATGCATCGCCGCCTGTTTGATTTCCTATAGGTACATATACGGACTTTTATCTTAATCAACTAGAGATAGACATTTGTACAACATTAGTTAAATATATCTAGGCTTGGCAGTAGGTATTGTTGGGAATATACACCTCTATTTTGTTTTTGATGTTTTGACTTTTTTCATCATTAAGTATATTAAAAATTTGATACGTTCTTTTAAAATTGTTTACAACTGTTTTATTTATTTTGCTTTGTATTCTCATTTTAGGGCTTAATTATAGAGTAATTGCAATAACCCCCCCCCCCCCGCCCCCCCAATTTGTGCTACACAAATTCCAATAAATCTGCCCTAAAGTTATACACAGCATTTTCCCGCTAACAATGCACGGCAGCCATGTTGCCAGTACCACGTCATCCTCAGTGTTGCCAAGCGCTGTGTGATGCCAGCCGCTATAATTAATAAATTCGCGGAGTCGACACTCTGCGGTGTCATTAGTGACACCTCTCACCAATTAGGATGCGTCGAGTATTTGATGCGCAATTTTTATTTAACGTAAGCATTACACCGGCAATTATTGGATGACTCCAATGTGCATCGCGATGCTCATATGTTGTACGGAAGCATGAGAGGGTGTGAAATATATGATATGCATTTTCACACACTTTACAAGCAAAATAACCAATAATTTTGAAAATAGTAGCATAATAATAGCAGTAGTAAAGTATAAACCAAATTACGGTTCGCATTTTCACAAAACATAATTTCCATAAATATTTATTTGGTACATGGAAAGTAAATATATGTATATGAAACTGATTGGCCCATGATAAAGAATATGTGTTCACAAAAATTAAGGGGCTATAATAAGACCGACTACTTCTATTTTGTTTTCTGTGTTACTGGTTTGTAGATCTTATATGTTGGGTTGTTGGCCAATGAATATTTACTATTCCATTATATTGAGAAATCAGCCCGGTATAAGTCGGAAAATTTTATAAATTAAAAGTTGTTGGTACCTATTGACAATTTAAATTACGAACATGTTGACACTCATGAAATAGGCAGATTAACACATAGGTGACCCAGACACCTAGATTATAAACTCATTGCCCGGACTCATATCCCTGAGCCTGGGTCATGTCTAGAGGTCATATATTTACCGCATCTCAAAACCGGGATTCGTTTATTTGAAAGTGGAACAAAATGGCGCCGCGCGCGCCAGGCAGCCAGCGCGAAACCGTTTCACGGTCTGACAGTTTTGCACTGAATGTGGAGAATACACCTAACCTATCTGAGATCTAGTTTATTTTAAATAGGTTTTATGAAAATTAAAAATGCGACCAAGTACATACACAACGGCGTGTTGAAATGTGAACAGCAGGCTTGCTTTTAATGGAAATTAGAATGTTTTATATCATAAGATGTGCTCAATTCGTTTGAGTGGTACTACCTTTGTATGTATATGTCGTGACCAGATCGTAAAATTGACCAGATTATCTAATGACTACGTCATAAAATGTTTTGGTCTGATTAATAAATAAAATATGCTGAAAATTAAAATTCTAATTGGCTTAAAATTGACAGATTATTTGTACTGAAGAATGACAAATATGTTATTTTGTGTGAATGGTTAAATATTAAAAAATCAGTGATGTTTAAATATTAAAATATTATCCGTGTGAATCTACATCCTATATCAAAAAGGAAAAAATATATATCCATCCAGGGTTGATATTTAATCACAGTGTAAAACGGATTCTTACTTTTCACAATAAGAAAGGTTCTATTTCTATTATTCAGCCGTAAATAAAATTTGAAACTGACTATTAATTAATAACAGATTCCGATTTAAAAAATACAGCGGACAACGGATTTGATTACAGTTATTGGTGGGGAGGTGTTACTGAAAAATAAGAGTATAAAATTAATGTATCTATGTAATTATAATTACTATTTCAGCAAATCTGCAATTGTATTCATTTCGCAGCAAATCTGCAATAGCGTATAATTTAATATAGAAATATTAAATTATACGCTATTTATTTATGTGTATAACATTGAAGAATATGTACTAGTATTTAATTTTACATGATAATATAATGTATACATGTATTATTATTTTTTTAATAATGGCTACTGTATTATATAAAACAGTAGCCATTATTAAAAATAAGAATAAACATATCTACATTGCAAAACTTTGTGACGAATGTTAAAATATTAAAATTATACGGTGTATGGAATTTTTTTAAACGAATGAGACATATTATAAAATAAAATTATAATTAAAATAAAATTGCTTTTATTTTCCCTCTCCAAACTCTTTTACCTAACTAACCATAGACCTAAGTAAAAATCTATCTGATATATATAGGATGTTAAAAAAAGGGTTTGAAATTTTAAGGGGTTACTCAGAATCAAGTATAGAATACAGAAAAAAAATAAAAAAATCCATTCAAAATTTTTTTTTGTTCCCATCATCATCATCATCAGCCGAAAGACGTCCACTGCTAGACAAAAGCCTCCCCCAAGGATTTTCACACCGTCCGGTCCTGCTTCGCATACTTAATCTGAATAGTAAATCAAAAATTTGTATGGGAAACTGAAAAAGAATGTGAATTGCATTTTTTAAATATCGTATTTTTCGTGTATCCTATACTTGATTCTAAGTAACCCCTTAAAATTTCAAACGCACTTTTTTAACACCCTGTATATATTTTTATCCTCCTCCTTGCGTCGTATTCCTCAGTGATGAGGATCGTGACCTCCCTTTGGTAACACTTTCTCGGTGATGATCTTTCGCCATTTCATTCTGTCTTCAGCAATGTGCAGAGCATCGTGGAGGTTGGTAACGAGAGTGGTACGTATTTGATCAGTCCAACGCATCGGGCTGCGGCCCCGTGGTCTCTTTCCTTCCATTTTGCCAGTAACCATTAGTTTCTCGAGGTTATCTCCGCTCTTCCTAGCAATATGTCCGAAGTACTCAAGAATTCTCTGAAGGCAGATGGATGATAGCCTCTTAGAGATCTTGAGTTCATGCAGTATTGACACGTTGGTACGTCGTGCTGTCCACGGTATCCCCAGCAATCTTCTCCATTTTTATAATACCCACCTAATAGTAACGCTTGGCTTCAGGCCACTTCCCGGAAAAATAGCGGCAAGCTACAAATCAAAAGTATAATTACCATGCGACCGCACTTTACTGATAAATAACACAGAAACAGATAATATTTTGCAAGTAAGTAGAACACTTCATGATAAGCTACCTTCTTGTTACAAACGACCTTTCACAAAGCAATAGGCGAAGGAACTTCTTTTCTTGGTATCGGTAGTTGGCGGCAAAGAGTAAAACTGAACGTTCTGGGAAACAGTTTCTACCTGGATCATAAATCTAATATCCGCCTTTGTTTAAAATACAGTACTGTTACTTATACTATGAACAAATAAAACCGACCAAGTGCGAAGGTGTTTTACCTACGAGTATATGTTTTTCAAATCTATTATTTTATTTGGAATCCTTAGTTCGAATCCAACTTATCAGTTTTTATTATTTGTTCTTATTTTCACGTCATAATTTGCATTATAATCACACCAAATTCTTATTACCGTGTTTACGCTAGAGCAAAAAAAAAACAAAAACATTTTTTTCTGGTATAAACTCTAGCTTTGTTTTTTAATATTATTTGTTAGCATGTATAATAAATAAAACGATCTTTTAGAGCTATATCTGAAATTAAGACAGATAGATTTACGGTTTAGGATTGCTAATAGGCCCCTTTGGCCCTCTTAAAAACCGTAACTCTTCCTGCTCGTGATATTATAATTTTCACTGACTGAAATTTTCCCGCTGTACTTACGTTTTAAATCATAATAACCGTGTGGTATAGAATTCTAAAAATAAAGTTTCTTTATTATATTTTTCCTGAATTGCTAAGCAAAACCTACATTTGTTCGTGTCCGTATTAGGTAAATAAGAAGTAAACCTACTATAACATTTATTTTTACCGTAGAACTATTTGATTATGCCATAATATTTGAATTATTTTAATATTAAATAGCCGAATTAAAAATGGATAATGCTCCTATAAAGCAATACACTACAGAATTAATACCTAATAATCAGCATGTTAGGTGGGATTAGTAATTATCTTTATTAAATTGACCGGTTATTTAACTGTTATTCCCGCTACACTGCTTCCGTTAAGTAGGTAAGCACCTTAATATAATAATAAATCTCAATGGTTATTGTTAGACTTCTTCTCATATGTTTACCAAGCGTACAAATAATGTTAACGCAATAAATGTAATAAAATTTGTGTGGAATTTGATGATATCGCAAAAAAAAAATTAAACTTTATAAAATAAATCAACTGATTGACTAACTTTCTATTAAAAGTCATTTTTTTTTTAAATTCGTCAAAGTTATAGAACAAAAAAGTTAAGCATTGAAAGCCCACATAAATGTATAAGTTCACCTCCTGGTTACGTCCTGTATGCAGGTGAGTTTTTATTCTGTAATATGCGGCAGACAATTTTTTTTACATCTCATAGTACATCCACTTTGTATGGAAAGACATTTTGTGTTCCAATTGTACAGCTTCCTTAAGGAAGTTGTTCTGTTACATGAGAGCGTCTGCGATTTGCGGCTTGTCAACGAAGAATAAGATCATGCTGTATTTCAATTCAAACTTCATATAATAATAATATCTGGGACAAATCACACACAACCAACATATAACCAACAAAATCCAGAATGCTGAAACGTATATAGGTACCTATGCCCAGATACAACAATGTTTTTCTAAATCCTTTCCAATTTTTAAAAAGACCTCTATGTGAGCATTATGATATGTTCAACGAATCTGTGAGAAAAAGACATCAACGAGAGCACTTTCTTCTTGAATTATTGTAAGTAAATTCACAAAAGAATATAGACATCAAATGAGACACAATCCAGCAAAGAACCAACTCAAAACGGTTATTCAACCATCAATTACATTCATATTGAAAAAGTTACGTAGGTATAAACAAAGTCTATTGTCAAAAAGCACCTTTGTAAAAAGGCGTAAACAGTAAACTCATTGTCACTTCCAGTTCATTCATAGTAACATTGATTATCAGGCCAATTATAATATCCTCCCAACAATAGACCGCGAAAGAGAATAATCATTAACTGTGCTATTTGAATCATATTGTAAGCGGTTCTTTCTTTGGGGATTCAGGCAGGCACACATTCAGCATTGTCGGCGGGCCTTGAACTTACACAATGTGTGCTCAGCTGAACAACTTCGTCGAAGAAAATACATACGTAAGTACAAATAGACATGTGTACATAGGTATAAAATATTACGGATAACGTGCTCTCTGGTAGTTGTATCCGATGATGTTAAATTTTAATTAAACGGCAGCTAGGTTGGCTGCGTCGCTGAAAACGATTTATAAAATTAAATGACTATAATGAAATGTCATAGAGCTATGATTAGGGACAATTATGTGAAATATGCACATCAAGTTTTACAAAAAATGGGCTTAAAGTTTTAAACCCTTCTGAACATAAAGGAATCAAAAGATATAATATGTATGATAGTAACCTACTGATTTTAATGCAATGCGTGATTCCTAAGTTACAAGGAAGGTGAAATAAGGTACAAGCAAGCTACCGCCCGACGGCAAGCTGAGATTTGCATGAGGCGCATGAGGAGAGTCTATGGGCAGAGGTGCGCTCTGCGCTCGCCCGCCTCGCTCGCCGTGCGATTAAAAATGCAGGTCTTGCGGGTGGGAGAGCGCGCGCGGGCGAGGCGGGGCCGCGGCGTGCGCGCCCATTGGCCGCGCCAGGGGGCGGGCGGGGCCCCGGGGGGGGCGCCGGGGTGCTCCCGCAAGTCCCGCAGTCGCCGCGCCCGGCGAGCGAGCCTCCTCACAACGCACGTAGCCTCCGCGCCGCACGGTACCGCGGAACGTAGCTCTGACGCGCACCGCCGCGAGTCCATGTGAGCGACCGATAGTTCTCTTGTTGTGTACGGTGAACGAAGGATCGGCAAACTGTACGCGCCGCAGGAAGACGACATGTTGACGATGGAGACGGATCTGAAAGGCGGCAGCCTGCACGCGACGGTGCCGCCGCACCACGCGCTGCAGCACGGCTACGGGTCGCTGGGCGCGCTCGGCGGCATGATGGCGCTGCCGCAGCCGCAGCCGCACCAGCCGCTGCAGCACCAGCACCACCAGTCGCTACAGCAGCACCACCAGCCGCCGCAGCAGCACCACCAGCCACCCAACAACAACAACAACAACACCAAGAACTCCAACACCGACCGCGTGAAGCGCCCCATGAACGCGTTCATGGTGTGGTCGCGCGGCCAGCGTAGGAAGATGGCCTCCGATAATCCCAAAATGCATAATTCTGAAATTTCAAAACGTCTCGGTGCACAGTGGAAAGACCTCTCTGAATCTGAGAAACGACCGTTCATCGACGAGGCCAAGAGACTTCGCGCAGTTCACATGAAGGAACACCCGGATTACAAATACAGACCGAGGAGGAAAACGAAGACTCTGGCGAAAAAACAAGATAAGTACCCCCTCGGAGGTGGAGCACTCTTAGGAGGCTCGGAGGCACAGCGAGCCTCCGCCCCGTCGGCACAGCAGCCCCGTGATGTGTATCAGATGACGCCGAACGGATACATGCCCAACGGATACATGATGCACGACCCCAGCGCATATCAGCAGCAAGCGTACGGGTACCCTCGCTACGACGTTTCTCAAATGCAGCAGGGTGGATACGGCGGCGGCTACTATGGCGGCGGGCAGGGCTCGCCGTACCTGCCACAGCCACCATCTCCTTCGGCTTACGGCATCGGGCCCGGCTCGCCCGGTGGGTACGCGCTGCCGCCCTCTTGCGCGTCGCACTCGCCGAGCGGCTCCTCCGCCAAGTCGGAGCCGGTGTCGCCAGGCCCGCCGGGTATGAAGCGGGAGTACGTGCCGCACGAGCCGCCGACGCAGCTGAAGCGCGAGTTCGCGGCGCACGCGCACGAGCAGCTCGCCATGAAGCGCGAGTACGGCCAGCAGGACCTCAGCCACATCATCAACATGTACCACGTGCCCGACGAGCAGCGGTACGCGGCGGCCAACGAGCGCGCCATGCCGCTCATCTGAGAGTCGCCCTTCGCGTGCGATATCGACATCCCGCCGCTATGAGCTCGTCGAGTCGCCGCCGCCGCTGCCGCCCCGTCGGCGCACTACAGTGACTTTGTTGCGAATCGGTGGTCGCACTAGGACAGTGATATCGTTATCTCCCGGCGTACATACTGCTAGGTATGTCCATTTATTTGTTTTGTATGTACCCGCGGGCCCGCACCTGCGACATCTGTTAGTGTTACAAACTGTTGACTTTTTCGAAAGTGCTGCTCGGCACCGATGGCCGAAAGTTCAATTAATGTTGTTGAAGAATTATCTGTATTATATTACGATTAATGTATTTTTTCATGGTTTTAAGTTAAATATTCTAAGTTGTGATATGTGGAAGAATGTTAGGCGTATTGTGTGTCCGTGTGCGAGATGACGAGTGCTTGCGGTAATTTGAATACCAAAAAAATTTTGAACAATTTGTAAATATAGTGTTAAAGCTAGAGCCGAGGTGGAGTTAGTCGATAACGTAGGTAGATAGCGTAAGCGTGCCACGGCGCCACTCTCGTACACGTCGTGCGTTGTACAAAATATTTGTTATATGGAAAACGAAGTTATTAAGCCTCGAAAGACTAAATATTGTAATACGAAAATGTACAGTGAGTGTTATATAGTCAGTGGACACAAAGGTATATTGAAGAAAAAGATGAAGTTATCAATAAACGACGCGTTAAAAATGTACATGCTGTTTTGTTCCAAATCCCGTATTTACCCCGGCCAGGGTCGAGTGACTCATTACCGTGGCCCATCTGTTGTAAATTGACAATTATTTTTACAATACTATCTATCATCTAAAACTGGGCCTCCTTATCACAAGTATTTACCATATCAGCAATTCCTACAGAATGAATCAGTTAAAAACATTTAAAGTTGAATTCCATCAATTACAAAAGTTACATAATCTTGTAAAAGTAACTGAAGTAGATATCCTAAATAAGGAAAATTAAAAACAAACATAAGCCAACAGTAAAGTCGCAGTGACGTAGCGTATTCCGGGAGCCCATAGAAAAGACATCAACGAGCGCAACACAAATAACATTTTTATTAAAATTAGGAAAATTACGGAATTCGTCATAAAAAAATATTAAAACAAGGAACTGAACCAAATTTTCTTGTTTGGCTATTATTACATCTTCTGCTTAAGCAAAAAAAAGTTTTCACATCTAAAACTGTATATTAAACAAAGATGTAAGTTTATTTTAGAGAAAAAAATATTACCTTTTAGAGTTAACAACCCATATCATCTTACTGCTGCATGGGTCTCTTCTTATAATTCGGAAAGTTAGGTCATAATCCACATACGGGGGCCAAGTCCGGATTGATGGAGGTTATGAGTAACTCCAGTATCAGTTTTCAGAGTAATCTTAAATTATTAAATCATTTCTTAAGATTCTTTTCGGAATAAGCAATAAATATTTTTTTTACAACCTTTGCCTGTACACAGGAATACTTAAGCTTTTCTAAATCAATCGCCAAAGAGACTGTCTCAATCAGTTCCCGTCAACATACAAGGGGTGAATTTAATCAAATCCCTCGTAATAGCTGGTCGGGACTTTGGCACTTTTTACCCACATAGAGGAGGGTAATAGTTTTACTGAAGCCCCGGGGACCGCCGAGTTGCCACACAACGCCCCACTGTTTAAGATGAATTAATTTAAAACACTATACATATGCCCACTTAGTGAGGGTGGGTGATATGTGTCAAATCGTAAGTATCACCGAGATTATTGAGTAGAACACTTTAAATTAGAAAAAGTACATAACACTGACTTCATTATAATAACGAATACATACAGGACCTTAAAATAAATTAAAAATGCAAATTAGCTACCTATAATAACGAGGTGTGTTTTACATAGAATATAAGTACACTTTATTGGGGAAATGTTTAAATACTTAAATAAAGAAGAGACTGGTTACCCACAACACGGAATCCTAGTGTGGGGGGGACCAGGGTTACTTATTGTACACTGTTCTTAACTCCGTCTTTGGTTCAATAAATGTTTGTACAGCATTTTGAGTGACATGAGAAATAATGAAAATCACTATAGGTTTCTCGCTTCACTTTTTCAGCTTATTTTTACACTACTATTATTTTTCCATTTGACTGCTACTTTATTCTAAAACTAAAGTAGGTTTTTAGTATAAAATTAGCTATACTTATTGAGTTTATTCAAATTAAACATTTTGATTTTAATAAACTTAAACAATCATTTAGTCGAAAAATGCTTGATTCTAAATTGAACACTTTTAATTCTTTGGTACTGAATAAACTCCTAACTGCATACGTAACTCTCACAAAAATAAAGCAAACAAAATATAGCAAAAACGGACTTATCTCTTCCAGTATTTAACTTCAATAGTCAGTCCCAAAGTGATATCAAACATACAGATATACAGGTCAGGTAGGTTTTATTGTAAGTAGAATGATTTTCATTTATTACCTTAAAATATACGATTTTCATAAATTTTCATATCAACATCCACAACCATTCCATTCACCAAAAAGTAAACACAACCTTAAAACATGAACCGCAATTTTTATTACAGCGCAATAAAATTCCTAACCTAACATATAAAATATGAAACTCCTAAAATATTAGTGCTCGTTCCGGATGTTGGAACGACCATTTCGCACCCCACCGTTCCACGCCGCGGCTCGGCCGGGAGTCGAACCCGCGACCCGAGGGTGCAATCACGGGGTTCCCACGCACTGCGACCCATTGTCTCACGGTTCGCGACCAAGACTTGTCATTCCAATGATTACACTATTTTCTGCTTTCTAATAACACGACGCCAACTAGAAGTTTGTGCCCGGGTTACACGCAAGACTAACTGATACCTCGAAATTAAATTTATTATTGAGTGTAGTACCTAATTAGTAAACTCTGAGAATAAAATGTTGTTTTTGACTGTCGATAAAAAGTGTCAATTACCGAATTAGTTTTGTAATTTTTCTTCATCAAATCCATAAAGAAAAGTAAGGGACATTTAATTGTGATTTTTTTGGAAATGTTATTCAAAGGATATTATTTTTTCATACCGTGAAACACCCTAGATAATTTAAAATTAATCACTTTACAGTATATCAAAATAATAGCACACGTATAGTATTACGGAAGAAACATGATTTCAGATTGCATATATTTTATATACATTTATATGTGACGTGTTATATTCATATTTTTGTAAAATTAATTACTGTATATTAAGTACATCTATCTAACATATATCGAGAACAATATTTTTCATAATTCATTCCCTTGTCATCATCCCACCCGATAGATAGCGAACTTTACATCTGCCGTTTGCTCTCCTGGAAGCTGGTCCTTACATCCGCCGACACGCTGAGGTTCGGGACCCATTTTTTGCAGTGTCGCAATTTAATTTCCCAAGCACAGCATCAAGCAAACATCGGGAGAAACGACCACACTAAAGTTGTCACGTAATTCGTTCGCCAAACACTGTTTGTTTGTTCTCGAGATTGACACCCGCCCCGTGTCAGCGGCGGCTTTGTTTTTATGTTGTTCCTTGTCAATATTTGGTGTGAGTCGTCACTGAGTGTCCCGGTGCCGGTGGCGATTAGTGGAGACTCGCGCCCATGTGAACACGAGGCGAAAAGTGGGTGGCACCACGTGTGGGTCCGTATCAAGATGTCTGCCGCGCTCGCTGATCGGAATAGATAAGGCACATAACATATGTAAGAGCGATGGTATCTTGTCTGGGTAAACTTTAACCTTTTTTCTTATATCTTCCTATGCTATTGGTAAAGTTCATGAATATTTATTTATTTAAAATTTAAGTTAATTTTGTATTCGTAATTCAACAAAGTTACAAAGAGTTCAGTTTTAGTGTGCCCTATACTATCCTATGATTTTTAGGGTAATATGTTAACATTACAATATTAAGTTTAAATCTATATATCTATAGTTTAAACAATGAACTGGTTACGTCACATAATACAGGATATCCTAGTTCGGAGCTGGAAAACCGTGAGGGATTTGTTACTGTGTATTTTTCATATTACAAATTACACTTGAAAACATTACGCTTCACTGGGACTGTGGGAAAATAGATACTTTTCTTTAAAACGATCACCAAAACAAAGGCTTTTTATTGATCTTACGATCTTGTAAACTTCCAAGTTCCACATAACTAATCTGAAAAACGACGCCACCCCGCATTGCTGTAAAAACTAAAAACATTCAGCCTTGGTCAGCAGTTTGAAGAACTGACCGCGGTGGACGAGGCAAAAAATTAAATGGAATTTTAACTTCAGTTTAGTGCGCATGACCTTCTCGGAAACGCTAGTTGCCGCAGACGCAGCCCGTAACGGTACTCGCTGGCTCCCTCAGGTAGGCTTGCATGAATAGTGTACTTGAAGCCTCCAACCTCATATATTTTATTATTTTAAATAAATGCTAAAGTATAGGCTTATTTTCGGCACTTTTCTTAATTTTTGTCATAATCCTGTTTTTACATCTGCTCAAAAAAAATACAAAAAGCTTTTGACCCACTGAAAATTTTGCATACTAATACCTAGATGCCTACTTATCAAAACATGTATGTTCATAAATATGTATAAATAAAATGCTGTATGCTGTCAATCTTGTAACCACACAGCCATCTTTGAATACGGGACACTTTTACACTTTTGAAAGGCTGATGTTTAATTGCAACAGAAATTACTTAAAGAATACAGCTATGTTAAAATTTAAATTGACTTATCATAATGTCCATCACTTTTATTACTATTATAACTTAATATTATATGAAAAGATATGCACAGAGTAATATATTGATATAAATAAATGACATCAGATATTAAAATATTTATTTTTACAATACATTACCGCGGGTGATGCTAAGTGCAGCACCAGGCAACCGCCGCCTATACCTTGTGTATAGGACGGTAATATTGTGCCACAAGATAAGCAAGAAAGATTCATTACATGGTTAATATTACACAGAACAAAACAAAACATAGAAATCCTAATACGAAAATTTACAGCGGTAGTCGTTTTGACAAAAAACCGGGCTGCATGGAAATAAAAATGTTTTTGGAAAGTTTTATTACTGTAAAGGGGTACGGTGCGGGTACGGGTCCTGAATCGTAAAACAATTACATGGGACCTTCGGACCATAAACATGAACCGACAAAGGGTTATCTTTCTTTACATAACTGTAAAGTTAGTTACCAATTCCGGTAAATGAAATTAACACAAGAAAATATACAGACAGAAGTTATTACTTGTCATTCAATACATACATACATTTACATGCACTTTCATTTAAGCAGGTACAGGTAATCGCACAACGCCGAGTGTAGGATACTCTGAGTAGAAGAAACTTCGTTCTGGGTAGAAAAAAGAAACCTTAAAAACCATAAAAAAAATTATTTTAAATTTGAGTAAAGTAAAAAATATGAATAAAGTGCTTCAGATTTATTAATCCCCTAATGATTTCTTTTTTCGATTTTGGTCGATTTTGCGATTTAATATTAAGTAATTAAAAATGCCAAGCCAATTACTGATGTTTATTATTCATTCCCTTGATAAAAAAAACCACCAGTCATTTTCAACTTTTTTACGGAACCAAACATAGTATTTTGTGTGTTTTTCTTTCTACTGGTATTCGGTCATTTCCCTCCGTATACAAACCAATAAGAAGTATTTTTTAGCACTAACTACTTTGTACTCCACTTTCAGTGACCTATGTATTTCTGATGAGTAAAGCCTTATTTATTAGTAACCACCTAAATCACGTAAACTTTTAGTCGATAACATTTTGCTTTCCTGGAACAGTAATGAGCCCGCGTTATTGTTCCTTGGAGAGAGTCATGGCGGAAGTGGAACCACAGATTACATAAAGTGGAACTGATAAGAATAGGCCACGCCACAGTCCACGCTTTTGATGCAAACAACTGTAACTTTTGGTACCTATTGCTTCTGCGTAGGTCCTGTAGCTCCTATTTAGGAAAGTTTATAGTACCTATACTTTTCTATACCTATCAAATTTTGTATGTAATTACATATATTGATATATTTAAGGTATCTACTGGGACTGTAACTACAGTCTCAGTAGATACCTTGAACATATCAACGAGTTTCTAAATGTTTAAAAACAAAATACAATTAAAAAAGTCTGCATACATAATTCAATAAATAAAAATAATCGATTAATCAAATTTTTTTTTATTTAGATTAATGGATAATAGATAAAAACAGATTTACACTGAAATATTCTACTGGTTGTCTTTTACGTTTGACAAACCTATATTCCCAGCTCACAAAAGTAAACCCTTTTACCCTAAAATACCTATAGACACAGAGTAAAACTACTTTTCCAAAGCATGGGACATTGTGTGGGGAGCTGTGGGGTCGGTAATTCTCTGATTGCGTGCCGCAACCGGTAATGAAACAATGATAGGTTTTTAAACAACTAATAATTCAGCGTTCCGGTAGCTGCCGACTACTTTTTATTGTATTTAGAGGTATGGTTTAGATTGAGTAGTTAATGGCAGGCACGTAGGTAGGTATTAATTGTATTATATAGAGTAAAATAGATAGTTTTAATACAGAAGTTGTGAGATGAAAAGGGCAAAAAAATAAAAAAGGGAAGAAAATAAATTAAATTTGAAAATCGACTTCAAAGAAAGTCGTGGCCCTAAATTTTGGATGGCTTATACAGGGTGTAACAGAAGTGTGTGACAATATGCTGGCTTGGAGAAACTGGAGATTGCTACACCGACAAGAGCTTTGCCATTAAATCTAAGAAGAAATGGAATATCTCAATTCAATTCAATATACATATACAGGGTGTAACAGAAAGGTGTGATAATACTTCAAGGTTGGCTTTTACCCATCAAACTGAACAACTATTGTTGTACAACTTTGTTCAAATAGCAAAATTTTTTTTGGACTTTTCATACAAATCGATCAGCTGGCGAACCAAGTTTGTATGAAAAGTCCAAAAAAATTTTTGCGATTTCAACAAAGTTGTAGAACTATAGTTGTTCAGTTTGATGGGTAAAGGCCAACCTTGAAGTATTGTCACACACTTCTGTTACAACCTGTATATTTATATATTATTTTGTGTATAAAGTCTGTTTTTTTTTTATTGTTATGATCATACACTTAGTAGTTTTAGCATAGATAAAGAGTACGATATCGGCCATACAAAAGACATCAACGAGCGATGCAGTACATTAATTTATTTTCAAATATCGAAAATATTGAAAACCACTTAACTGAAACTTTGTACAGAATCTGCTTTCTGCTGTAAGCTTTTCATCAAAAAGTTTCACTCCAATCCGTTCAGTAGTTTTCGAGCGCATCGCGGGCAATCATTCTTTTTTAAGTCGCTTAAAAAACAAAACAGTTTTTATTTTTTTATTCTAAGTATATTTTGAACGAATTGTCGTGAGATGATGCCAAGGGCTTACCAATTCAGGGTAAAAATAATAAAAAAAGTCTGATAAGTAATAAGATTTTGCCTATATTTTTATTTGATCCAAAAGCCTTCGTACACTAAAATCGTCCAGCATACCCTCAATCACCAGCCAAGTAGGTGGGTAGTTACAAAAAACAAAGGGTCTCCGGCTCGTAAATCGCCGCAATAGAGTCATTAGCCAGGGGCGGACTCGGGTGGAATAATTAAAATCAAATAAACTCGACACGGATTACCTTATCAACACCATCTCTAAGACCCGCATTCGAATTTCGAACTCGCTTGTTTTTATTTCACCCATAATTTAGCCGTTCGTTACAAAGACCGACAGTTTACACGGATATAGTTTTTTCGGAAAATGAAGTATCTGTAACAAATTGATGTTCCCATTTCTAATGTTTCTGATTTTATTAGGTTACACAAATTAAAAGGAGTCAGTCAGTAGCTGTAGTTTAATTAAGCGTCGTAAATTGAGGTTTAACCGCCTCATCACAATATTTAAACTAAATAACATACTTTTTTAAAGCCGACTTCTCAGAGGGACCTGTTTATGAGAGTGGTTTTGATAATAATAGTGAGATACGTCTCATAATATCAAATCGTTGTATTTATATTATGAATGAATGTAACGATTTGATTTAAAATTGATTTGCATATTTTTACCCGACTGCGCCAAATGGAGAGTTATGTTTTTCGAGTGTATGTTTGTATATTTCTAGGCTATACCGTCATATTATTCTATGACCGTACCAAGTGCCAGCTAACGTAAACATACTAGTACTCTTTTACTAGTAAATGTTAAAAATTAAAACGACACCGCAGTGTTTCTATCTTGTCTGTGGTTCGGAGCCTCGCGTGACAGACGAGTGTTTGTTCAATTTATCTGTGGTCTCTAGGGCCCTCCACTAGACGGCTGAGACGCGCCGGCGCCTCACATCCTCAGCAGTTGCGTACTGAAATCATAATGTTTATTTTCTTTCTTTGGATCTTAAGTGTGGACTAGACATAATATAGTAAACATAACACTGGCTACGAATGTTTTCATATATTTATCTACAGATTGCGCAGAAATATTCCTGAAAGATTACGACTACAGCGGGAAGACTACGAATTCTAGGGTCTTAAGATTTGTCACTAAGAAAGTCATATATAATTTGTATAATAGAACTCCTGTATAAAGTTTTGCCAATCCGCTGACCATTTTATATAATTAGTTTTACTAGGGGTTCCTTGTGGATAATTTTACAGTTTTTGTTATACAGTAAATGTGAAAAACCTTAGTCCCTGCTAAGACTCATATAGGTGACATATTTTTTAAAATCTTAGAGTAACTAATAAACAAAAAAAACATCATTGTTGCCCTTTCACATCTATAACGGACAATTCAGTCAGTATCACGGATAGATACTGCGTCACCTGGGACGCATGACTCAAGAAAACGCTTAGCTGCCCGTCCGTGCCCAATCCCTACGTCACCCTCTCAGCCTCTCTGATACAACCTGCAGAAACGATGAGTCAAAAAGTGCAAAGCCCAGGCTATTTGCGCCTAATAAAGACCCTGTGCCGGGTTTTATTTTGGAGTTTTCCTTCTCCTTAAACTAAGGCATATGAGGCCCATCTCCTCAGCCCAAAAAAAATACCACTCGAGAAAAAAAATACGACTCCCGATCGTAAAAATTAACTTGAAACCCACATAACCTTTTTTATTTAACAAACATAGCTTGGAAAGAACCATCGCAAATATCATAGCAACGATATCACCAACAATAATCGCCCATCAGACTAATACAAAATTATAACACACTGAGTTTGCGTTAGGAGATATAAATAAATTTTATTATAGGGTATAAACATCTATTGCCAAAAATAAAATATTATTAACCTACTATTTTTAAAATGATGATAAAGTTTAGGTATCCAACCAAAATAATTCAAACAGTATATTTTTTAATACCATTCAAGTATTCATACGTAATAATATGTAGTATACTCATACCACAAAATAGACACAGAAGGTCCGCTCAATACGCTCACTAAAATCGTAAGCATATACGTAGTCGGTCCCATAATGAATTGGCCTAACTATGAAATAAAAAAGAAAATTAAATGCAATCATTTTTATTTTTCAATATAGTCTCCATCAATACTGACACACTTCTGACATCGGTGAAATAACATTTCTAATCCTTTATAAAAATAATTGCAATCTTTGTCTTCAAAATGACTGAAGACGGCCGCCTGCAACTCTTCATCGCTTGAAAATTTTCTTCCTCTTAAGTCCCGCTTTAAATTTGGGAATGAGTAATAGTCGGACGGAGCCATGTCTGGACTATAAGGTGGATGGTCCAGCTCCGTGAACCCGCATTGACGCACTGCATCCTTCGAAACACCGGCGGTGTGCACGGGGGCGTTGTCGTGAAGCAACAGGACGCCTTTACTCAGTTTGCCTCTGCGCTTCTCCTTTATAATATCTCGCAGTTTATATATTAATGAAGCATAATATTCGCCGTTTACGACTGTATTGCGCTCTTTAAAATCAACCATCAAAATACCTTGAAAATCCCAAAAGATTGTGCACATGATTTTTTTGGTAGATTGTTGCACCTTTGCCTTTCTAGGCGGCTTTTCACCCTTATAACGCCATTCCATTGACTCGCGCTTGCTTTCTGGATCATAATATAACACCATAGTTTCATCACCAGTCACTAGTCTCTCGATCACGTTCTTTGGGTTTTCTCCACAAAGATCTAAAAACTCGGCAGCACAGCGAACTCGCTCCCATCTCTGCACAGCTGACAGAAGTTTCGGGACCCATCTTGCACTGACTTTTTTCATATGAAGATGTTCATCGATTGCACGATGGATGGTACTTTTAGAGAGCCCAAGTCTAGCTGCAGTTTCTCTAATCTTCAAACGGCGGTCACTCAAAACCTCTTCTTCGATTTGAGCAATAGTATCGGGAGTGAGCACTTCTACCGGTCGACCGTCATGGCCGATATCTTCGACGGTTTCTCGCCCGAGGCGAAACTCTTTCACCCAATTTTTTACTGTGCTATAAGAGGGAGAACACTCCTTATACACACCATCTAATCGTTCTTTAATTTGGGCGGGGGATAAGCCTTCTTTAAATAGAAACTTTATGACGCTTCGATACTCGGTTTTCGCCATTTTGAAAAAATACGCGACACTTGTTGTTCAAACAAACTGCTAAACTGAACTACGCTCGTCAAGTCCATGCGTGTTCGTTTATAAAGTGTCTGAGAACCATACTATTCAATGCAACATAACATGTATCGACATGTCGCGTAGAACTATATCAGGCCAATTCATTATGGGACCGACTACGTACATGCTTATAGAAGTATACGGTCGTTCGAGGCAGGGTCACGATCGCAAAGTATTGTAACCGTATATGTATTTAAGCATGTATACGCTTAGGATTTTAGTGAGCGTATTGAGCGGACCTTCTGTATCTATGTATTTTGTGCTTATACGTTACTATAATATATTATAATATAATCTATTAGCAATATAATGTTACCTATTTATTTAAATTACCGCCCAGTAAACCTTATTGTAACTTTTGAATCCAAACGGAGGATAATTAAAACGAAACGAAGACTTGAAATAAACAAAATAAGCAGCCTTTATAGGCAATCCTCTTATTCGTTAACCATCAGCACGTCTATTACGAAATTAATTTGTTGAACGGTCCATACTAACGGTAAAGCTGAAAACTCTTCTGCCATCCAATTGAACACAACTTCGGAAAGAGCTAACATGATTTAACAAACATTGGAAAACGTATCTAAGTGTCATGTCTTTAGATGTTTTTTTGCAGACTCATGTTTATTCTTAGGATCTTCTAGTTCGATCGAAATGACAGTAAATAAACAGTTGATACCAACTACACATCATTACATCAAAAAGATGAATAGGCATTGTGGCACATTGCACTCTGAGTCAACGCTTATAGGTGTCAGAGTTTAACACAGTATTCGGCTTGACGCAGGTTCTCTGAACAGTAGGTTAGTAGGCGCAAGTGACGCCGGGTCAAGAAAGTTCAAATGGTCTGATTCGCAAAATGTTTTCCATATTCAACATTTTCAATTCATACGACGTGAGAACATGTATAAACCAGGTTTTTCGTCGTATTAGTTTTTACTCTCAGGCCAATTAGTTGGGCAACTTGGGCAGAATTTACACAAATAAGTTCTTAACATCTTTATTAAGTCACTTTTGTACAGTACAATCCTGGTTTTTACAGTTCAATACTATAGACATAAAACTATTGTTTCATAATCAGTCGAAAAGTGTTAGATCTGTTAGGTTGATTTCGAAGTACTTTCCACCATTGACGTTGTATAAATATAACTACGCGTGTACACTGGTTGTTAATAATTTACTTCATCACACTCAAACTGCTACTGCACCAACGAAAATTTATTTCTAAACTAGCGATAGGCTCTCGCAAAAACATAGTAGATATTATTATGAATTACATTAGGCTGACATATTAAGAATCTGACGATCTGCACATAAAATGTCAAACGGTTGGCAAGCAGCGTTCGTCTTGGAATACATTGGCCAGTTTCGTCGTCGCTGATCAACAAAGACTCAGCTCACTACTGCATTATTGTTGGCTTCCTGATCCTGGGTTAAGAATCTCTAGTGTTTTTCTGCAATGTTAGCTTCATGGTTCTGCTCAGCAACGTCAACTGGTAGTCAGTAAATAGACCTCTACAATACGATAGGTCGGGTTGAGTGGCGGACTGAGCTTCGACAACAACTACTTCGAAAGATTTACCTTTGATTATCAATAAAAACGCATAATTTAATTAGCATTATTATTTTAAATAGTATTTTACTATAGATTTCTACTCATAATGTAATTATTTTATACTAATATAAGATTAAGCCAAGTCATCGAATCAAGCAATCGTTTAACCGAGTCCATTATTTCTACTAGATTCAATTAGAACGACAAAAAGTACCCGAGAACAATGCAAGTTATGAGAACAACGAACCGTAAACTCGGATTGTTGGTATCGTTTAACAAAACAACTCGGAAGCATCTTCAGATCAAACCCAAAAATAATCGCCCATCAATCAAGTATCCGAATCTGTAGAAAAAACTCTTTGTGGCACCAAAGCCGACTGTAATTGGTGGGTTGAAAAAACAAAAGTAGAAATTATCTAACGAGACGAAACTCCCAAATCATTTTGTTTAGTGCGAAATTATGGTGTTTAAAACGAGGCGTTTAGGTGGTTTGTACGTCTCTAATGGGGGTATTACGCAAGTGGGTGCCTCGGGATGGAAAAGTGCGCCGCAATCTATTAGCGGAACAAAAAGTGGGCTTAATTTCACACCTGTTTACCTTTAATTCCATAATGAGGTGGGGGCAATGGGCTTTCTGCACGCGCTTTGCTGGTCACTAGTGGTTACCGAGATGGATTCTGGAATTCGCGAGTAGTCTCATGTTGTTCAGTTAAATTATTACTTGCTGAAGGTTTGTAGGACTATTCAAAACAAAAACCTTATTCTTGTTTTATAAAAGAAAAACTAAAATATATGTGTACTTTAGTCATGAGACGCCGTACATTCTCGAACATTGATGTTAACAATTTAACATAGGGTTGACAAATGCATATTGGAATGCATTTATTTATATTTATGGTTCCTGCAATAAATGTGAAGGCGTATACTTCTGGAAAAGTAAATTTGTCTGTTTACGTAGTATTCATAATAAACTTTCAATGTTAGTACTACACAAACTAAGTTAATGGTACCTCCGTTGACTGGAAAGTATTATGTAAATATTTGATTTAATTTTGGAGTCACAAAAATACATTTAATTTTGAAAATAAAAAATACTTAATATATTTTTCCTATATTGTTTATAAAAGTGGATTTAAAATGTAGGCCAGTACAATAGAGACCCAGCTTTGGTACTATAAGAAGAAAAAAGGATTATATTTCGTCACTGGAAAAGTAAAACTACTAAAGCGCCATCTTTACTGTTCCAGTGACGATTTGTAATAAAAACATCATTGATAGACCAACCATTAAACGATACAAAACGATGTGTTCTTGACTATCCTCGAGCCATTAGTTACCTAAATCTCAGTTAAGGCAGTTAGGAGTAGGTACAGCCTTTTTTTAATCCACAGTTGTTACCCTTGCCATTATCTCATCTGGTGGTACCTAAAAATACACCGCTTATGTTAAACTTTTCACTAACTGGTTAATCTAATTAATGAACCGTATCAACCCTTACACCAACAATGAACTGGAAATGTTATGGAAGATTCATTACAATGGTATTATGTAGGATAATACAATACCAGTAGATATACTTAGATAAGTAATGATGACAGCATTTACCTGGCCCTCACTACAAATCAGACTATAGCTTTAGATACATATTTTATTTAGCAGGCTGAGGCATACAGGTGCTACTGAGGAGGTAGTGGGGGAGGGATCTGGTGACGTCACGCGATGGGTGCCGACACGTCGCCGTCACGCTCCACAAACGACGAGGCTGCTGCAGCCTTGAGGTCGCCCCACATTGCGCACCGGCTCAGAACCAACTACTTTTTCAAGTAAATATTCCATTTCAATAAGCACCCTATAAAACAATCAGGCTTTGCTCTTCCGGGATGTTCTTTTGCAATAGTTATCACGCACAACCTTGGATTTCCCTCCCCCCTGTATACTGAAGAAAACCGTCAGAAATCAAAAGCCTCATTTTCTTTAAAGTTACAATGGAAAATACATCTCAGTTTGTTTAAATGCATCACGGTCCCATCCCATACCAATCCTATTCCATGTTTCACTTAATAATTTACAGTTAATTATAATATTCCAAGTAACATTTCACAGAAGCAATAAATAACAAAGAAAAACACAACACCATAAATAAGATCAGTTCCCAAACGTTTCAACACCATCACAATTAGGGGACTGCAGAAACAAAAACATCTTTGCTAAGTTTATATTATATTTTTGAGAGGACGTCCCGGGCCGGGCATGGCTAATCAGCCGCCGAGGGAGACAATGGCTGGCCCAGCGTGAAAGGCCATAAAACTACGGGCCCCGTAAAACCCCGTCCAAAATATTTACGGCGCGTGACAAACGCTGGCCTCTTTGTCTCGTGGGTGTCTCCAATTCGACGCGGTAGATCTTAGGAGATCTTCGCCACATCTGTGTCTTCAACATACGTCCGATATGACACTGAAAAACAAAAATTTCATAACTGTGTGATTGATTTGTTCCACAGATTCTGAGACCTGTTATAATTCAGCGGGACAAACCAACCAACAGATTGGCAATGAAAGTAATAGTAGTAAATTCCCTGTAACTATCTTACAACAAGTGATATTGTCAAAAGAATTTTATGAGTGTACCCAGTATCCACTACACTCTTGCAACAAGCATTATTGTGAAAACTCCCGACACGTGCCAACTCATAATGTCCAGTTACAAAGTTGTCTGGTTGAACCTAAAGATGACATTGGATTCGTATCCTCAGCGTCTGCGCCATAAAAACTGCGCGGGCGCGCCTATGTTCGATGACTGTGAAAGTTCACACAACAATTTGAGTTTTTATCACAACATAGCTTTAGATGAAAATAATTTAGCGCTTAAGTCGCTTTTTGTTATTATGCAATAGAAAAGAAGATAAGTGTTTTATAATATTTTTGTATGCCATCACTACCATACAAACATTAAGAGGTGTTATGTGACAACTACGCTATTTCATACTTTTTTGCTGTGTATATATAGGGTGACTTTTAATTAGTTCTTGATACGAAAGTCTATGAATGTACTCATGATAACAAACACCTTTCCCTAAGAAACCCATATTCAAATCACAAAAAAATTTTTGACTCTCCATACAAATCGATGAACTGACCGGCCAAATTAGTATGAAGAGTCCAAAATTTTTTTTGCGATTTGACTATGGGTTTCTTAGGGAAAGTTGTTCGTTATCATGAGCACATGCATAGCCTTTCGTATCAAGAACTAATTTAAAGTCACCCTATATATTTTTGACATTTATGTATATAACATCCATTAAAAAACGGAAAATATCAAAACTTTCTTATAATACTTAGCGAGACAAATTTTTGCCAGTTTCCTTTTCGGCATATTATGTTCCAAAAAGCGAACTAACTAACCAACAGAAACTGGTCCCTATTATTGTTTATTGCACGGTGCGAGGTGCCAATGGTTCCGACATGTCGCTAATCATTTTATCGGCCTCTCCAATAACGTGTGAAATTCAACCGTCTATAAAATAGGTATCTTAATTTTAAAGCAATATAAACTCTTTTGTAGGTTAGGTTCATTTTTGTCACAAAAACTTTTTGTAGAAAACAAATATTTCAGTGTATGAAACATACAGTTGAGTGAATGAGTAGTTTCATTGACTCTCCGTCAGTTCATTGCTCCAAATGATAATTTAATAATGATTATATAATTTTGAAATGGTGTGGTGCACAAAAGAGCAGATTATCTAGTTCCATTTACAGAGATAGATAAAAAAATCTAATCCTGAAACAGCCACGATCTGTCAGTTAATATGTACAGGAAAGTATGTTTCAAGGTTTTTTATGGACATTCAGTAGGTACCTTAGGTGCGTAATTGCGTATTAAACATAAACCTAGCTTTTCAACACCAAAAAAGTTTTCATCTCCTATATCTACGACTACGAGCCATAAAAAATGGCCTCCATCTCGAATGTCATTTGCACGGTGTGCCGTTGAAAAAGCAATTATTTCAATATCGAACGCTGCGCCCGCATCATCGTGGCGACAAAAAACGGCCGGAGCACGCGCGGCCGCGATACTTGGTGCTGGGTGCTGGGCCCTGGCCGCTGGTTTTGTTATTATTGATTATTCTTGAGATGCTACAGACGAGGAAAAGAGATTGGATTTTGGTATTGTCTTCTTTTTACAGATATGTGGACGCTTCATCCCGGATCTCATGTGAAATTTGCATTTTTGCTGTCTTCACCCCTTTTTCGGTAAGATTGATGAATATAATTAGAATAACCTATTTAAATCATAACAACAAGTATGTCTTTTTTATCGTGGAGGAAATCTTCCACAACCGATCTGTTCATAGATACCTACTTAAATAATCTGGTTATGTCAGATTTTACTGACTAAAACCTGTGGTCATCCTCCTTTCATTTAGAAGAGTTTTGGGATCTCCTGAGGAACGCAACAGTACTCCTCAAGCACACTGCTGCCTTATGCAGCCCATCGTCTTCAGGAACTTCCCACAGTATTTACTGCAGTATGACCACACCAACCCGCTGCCTTCCAGGAGCTGTAGGATGGTAACTACAATCTGAGAGCTTGACAAATAAAACCAAAAAAGTGTAAGAAGTCTGCCCTACTACCGCTAACCCTATCTTACTGCGTAGCCCAAGACGATACAAAACAACATCACACCAAACTCAATTCCACTGACCAATTAAGTTTTTGTCATCGAAAAATAAACGCCACAAGGTTTACTAGCCGATTAGACACGTACAACCTTATAATCCTTTTTTCTGACAAACCGCAATTGCATTTGCTCCTCAAATTACTAGATGCAATGAAGAAAATTAAATGGATTTCCGAGATTTGGTGTAAAATTTAAGCATCGGTTTGACAGGCAGAGAGTGCGAGCTCTCTTTTGGTTAAGTGGTAAACATTTGTGA
The DNA here is from genome assembly GCA_958295455.1 of Coleophora deauratella. Taxonomy (NCBI): domain Eukaryota; kingdom Metazoa; phylum Arthropoda; class Insecta; order Lepidoptera; family Coleophoridae; genus Coleophora; species Coleophora deauratella. The sequence goes on from OY282388.1 coordinate 5,425,782, forward strand.
CTGTCACTCGAGTGACAATGCATCGACGTCGAGTGGCCGGCCGACTCGCTTCGCAGCCGCTACCATTTGCCCGGACACCAATAGGTTATTGCTACATTCAGTTTGTAATATTCTCGAACTGTGATCAGTTAATAATTTGCTTCTAATAATGTAATAACCATTTTGTAGGTATCAGCTAAGATGAGAGAAAAAAGAACAATGACTTTGTGTCACCGTGTTCTTTTTGAGTGAAGAATAAAATCGACTTCTAAAATCTGAGTTATCAACTATATGTGCTCAAATTAATTAATACATAATGCCTTATAAAAATCTTCTTCTTCCGGTGCCATGCTCCTAATCGGATGTTGGCGACAATCGTCCTAAACTCCTCTCTCTCTGCCGTCATTCTGCCAAGGGCAACGACATCATGTCCGATCCACTCCTTCAAGTTATCAGTCCATTTTGTTTTTTTTTCTTCCTCAACTTCTCTTTCCCTTAATTTTGCCCTGAATCAAATTGTTAATCATTTTGTAATATGGTCATTTGTTAGTATTATGAGCTCCTTAGTAGGGCCGCGAGAGGCCCGTAACGGGACAGATCGCAAGTGTGTCGCGCGCCAATCACCGACTCGCGTCGTCTTGAGAAAGTACCAGCGCAGTTCTTGTGTACGTTTGTCTGTATACATGGACCATAGGCACATATTAGGTATAATGAGGCACATAGACGACCGTGTTTTGAGTTGTGTGTGATCGTTGACACTACCCAGATCACGCGACGTTAGAGAAAACACTGTGAAAAACGCGGTCGTATCCTTTACTATGCAGTGGACTTTCTGTCCTTTATCGAACCTATATTCTAATTGTTTAAAGTCGTTGCAATTAAACAGTATACTCGAACCCTATACAAATTTTCAGCTGATGTAAATCTTTCTATTTTTAATAGAAAATTAACAGTCTTAATTTCACAACATCGTGATTAGATTACTAAAGCTTGCAAGTGTTACTTACTTATTTAAACTGTTCATTAATTGTTTTATGGTGTTCCTTTTTAGTTATAACACTGGATTTCAAGTTAGCTTTTCTTTCGTTGTAGATGCACCAAGCAGTTTTAGTGAATATTATTTATATTCATCTATACATTTTTTTGCTACTATGAAATTTAATTTTATCTATTAATTTGTTTGAATTTGAAGTTGGTTAAATAAATAAATGTTGAAATAAAGTCCTCTCGCAGCAGCGCGCTGTCACCCGCGCGAGATGTCAGTCAGCCAGTGAGATGCGTCGAACCAACAACGGCATGAAATATGATAAATGTTGCTACAAGCAATATTGTGTGATGTCGATCGCCACGAATGACAGTAAAACTAGAAGAGATATTTCTAGGCTCAATTAATTTTGCTTATAATCGTTAGATACATATCCAGCGTCGGGCTATCATGTCCATCGTTGGTTAATGAAGAAAAAAAACCGCGTAACACCAAGGGCGAGAAACATCTTAGTAGAAAATGTAGAAGGGCAGGAAAAATAACAAACAGTGTCTTGTGACGACGGTTTTCTTTAGTCAGTTTGATGGTCATTTGTTCCTACAAATCAATATTTGGGTGTATTTATAAGGAATATGTTGGAGAAGTGAAGGAGCGTAAAAAATCAGGATTACTCTTAAATGGAGATGAAAAACCTATAAGACAGAAATGCTGTCATACATATTATCTAGCAAGTGATACATCTAATAGCAATCAACCGCACACCCTTGAGAATCGCTACTTATCATTTATTTATAAATGCTTTTTCACGTATAGGGCTGCCATCTTTTCTTCCTTTTTTTAGATCTTGTAACACCTAAGGATCTCACTAAAATTATTTTAAAAATGTGTCGGTATTCATTTGGTTATGTCTCTAATCTTTTACTAATTTCGGTAACTGTAGCGACCAGTTGTAAATAGAATATAGAAAAATAGAAGAATTCTGGCACACTTGTAACTTAATATTCCACCAACATCTATTGGCATGCTGTCTAATCCAGCGGCGATAGGTCGAGTGGCAATCAGCCGCGCGCCCGTTGCAGCCTGACACCGAGGTTAGAGCTTGCCGATTCCTTAATTGCCGTGACGTTTTGGTGCCGCGTCACATTCCACGAGAAGGCAGGGTGTATACAGCCTTACTTGTTTTGTAACTCGTGTGTGGCATGTTTTACTGTGCACTGTACATGCGGCTTTCTATTATGGAAACTTAGTAGAAATGATGACAGGAACCTAGCGTCTGAATTTCATACTTAAACTAAATTATTACATACATTTTACTTGCAGTTTAATATTTTAAAAAATATAACCTTCATTAATAACTGAGAAAATCAGGTTAAGTCAAAAACAAAATTCCAAAAAGGTCATTCTTCATGCTAAATGCAGATTGCAGAGGAGTTTTAGTATCACCCCAGATGAAAGAACTAGTACTTCGCTAACACTTCTTTAAATGTTATGTGTACAAGTGGGAACTGGGAAGCGGTGGGAATTTTGTACCAGGTTGAAAAAAAAAGACTTTAAATAATATATATGTATCTACAGCGTCTACTTTCGTACCAACGATCCGTTCCGGTGGCGCACTGACCAGAAGTACTACTGCGAGTGCGTTGAGGTCAGACCATAAATGATCATGGTCGAAGTGGCAGTACCTGAAGTAAATAGCTCGGGCGTAATAAATGTATCAGGCACTTTGGTAACATAGCTTTGACTAGATATTCTATCAATATACGACAAATCCCTGCAGGAGATATGCTAATTGCACTCTTAAGAGCCACACCACAATACCCTTTCCCTTATTGTCTTTAGCACCAAAGATAAAAAACAACACTTAATTGGTCTATCAATAACCAGTAAGTTATGCTGCAAGGATATTATCCACGACAGAATCTTTATCTTGAAATCGAATAAATCAATATTTGTAAAAATGTATTATGGTTATAAAAAAGTAAAACAATTCGACAACGAATAAGTAACAAGTTTGGTGTAAATTATAACCACCAGTCTTGAATCCAGACGGTCTTGTAGACAGGGAAACTTGTTCCGTATATAAATTACGTCAAAATCTTTAAAACGTGGTTTCAAAACAAAATTATTTGGAAAAGGTTTACCTCATTCACACATTAGTGACGCTTCTCGGCGCGTCCGACGACGGTAATTATTAAAAAGTTATGTCCTGGCACCGGGTTCTTGGTTACTTTTTGCCTTTTTTGTTATTTTATTTATGAAATTTGGAGTGTCGTTGTGAACGCTAAGCAGTATTTATGCGGTCCCCAGCAGCGCGCGGAGGCGGCCGCGAATCTGCTGCTCCTCGCCGCTGCCTGCGTGCATCCTCACACGACAGTAGGTACAAGTAACTAACATTTTATGGAACTGAAAGAATGAAAACCTGCTTCTAAAAACAATAAAATAAAAATATCTGCAATGATAAAATTAGTTATGATTATGCTAATACATCCTCTTGATGTATGATGTATCAGTATAAGAACCAAGGTGAATTAATTGCTTTGCGGTTTTAGCTGAAGGTTAATGTTCGGTTTTGTGAGACTCCAAATAAATGCAGAATTACTAAAGTTAAACTGTGAAATAGGTGCTGATAAGGCACATTTTATTTCAATGATAAACATTGACGACAACTCTCTCCACTATACTATATCACAACCAACTGTTATAAATTCTGCGTGGACACTCAGGAGCGGATCGCCCGAGCTAATTCTGATGTGATTAATGCTCCTTCAAAATACAAAATATTGAAATAACTCATCGAAAGCTACATCTTACCATTTTGAACCATATTTCCGAAAGATAAGAAAACATTGATTATTTAAAGGAGATTTTATAAGTTTGTGCCAGCATCAAAAGTAGCTCGAAACCGCTACCGGCCGGTCGCGTTTCTCACGCAACTGAGGGACGATTAAAATAAGGGAGTATGAAGCACTAGGAGGGAAAGTGTTAGATTTATTAAAACAGTAGTCGAAATGATAAATTTGTTTTATAATAGTGCCATATACAGACTTTTTATCGCCGAGAAGAGGCAAATGGCAGATGCTTTCAACAACAACGTAGCTTAATTTTTGATTACATTATATTACTGCCTGTAAAAGACATCAACGAGTACAACATAGAATTTAGAATTAGTACTTATTATAATTATTTAACTAAAATGTATTAGATTAATTAATTACTTATTTACCGAGATACTTAAGTACACCTTTTATGCTAGACAATTCCGAAAGAAGCTATAATACAATTATTAACAACATTTAATTAACGGAGATAAACTTAACCAAAGTTTGTTTTGTGCTGTTTAGTTAAAGTCGAATTTAAAGTAAGCTTATTTATATTCGCCTGGCCGTGTATGTTCAATGCGATTAGCTGTTTATTACGTCACTATAACTTTATTGACGTGCGGCTCATCGCCGTCCTTCCGAGGCGTTCCGATGTGATTCCGATTATGACGCAATCGATCATTCAATCTTATCAGTATCAGTCACATTTATCTGGCTAATCGAATATCAAAACGTCCCCCGTCATCAAACGGTGAAGTTTTCTCCACATAATTCCATATAAATTAACTTAAAATCAAAAGGGAAATTAGAGGTGTGCGCTTAATGCTTGATTCGCATGACGGCCGATCGCCTTTACGTAAGTTATTATTTTATTTTATTCGTAATTTTTCCCTCTTTGTGGTAGGCGGTGTGCATTTAACTGCGGCACCGCTGCGTCAACACGGCTCAGGCGTATTGTGTCAAATGAGCAAAATGCGAAGTTCTTTTACTTTCATCGAATCGTCATGTAAATAATAATCGATCAAGAAAACTTTTTCAAACAACACTATAGGGATTGTTGACAGATATAAACGCTGATGTTAAATTTTGTAAATAAAAATCATTTTTTTAGCACACCAATTTAAGAATGAAATAAGAACTATGATGATAATTGACCACGCTGAATACGTTAAAAACAACCGACTTCAATCGCAACAACTCCAATTTTGATATGTTTTTGTTGATTTTCTCAAAAACCGCTGAATCGATTTCGATAAAATTTATATGGGACCTGTGAAGTATACCCTTTTGAACAAACAAAGAATTTTCCAAATCGGTTCAGGCGTCTTCGAGTAATCGGTGAACATACATAAAAAAAAATCAAAAAAAGAATCCGACGAATTGAGAACCTCCTCCTTTTTTTGAAGTCGGTTAATAAAAATAGACACTATCAGGCCTTTCGTGTCTGTATGACATTTTGCGAATCGGACAAACTGCGTCTAAACCGTAAACTAACAGCGCGCGGCAATGCGGGATGGTTCGTAATCGTTTTGGTAATTATTGGGAGCTAATGACTTGTTCGATTTCCATACTGTCGCCGTGGCACGGTTCTCACGGTGGGCCTGATGGACTCGTGGTGACTTCCAAGTAAATTTTAGAAGCTATTTAGTAATAGTTTGTCGCTTGGATGTGCTTAAACAAATTCTTTAATTAAATTTTAACGTATGAAACGCCTTTTCTCAAAAAAAAAAAAACAATTGCGGAGCACCGGAGAGTGAAAACGTTTTTAAATTTCAACACTGTTCTTCTATTAGATATTTATGTAGCAATTTGTTATTGGTTTAGAAGGTACAGTTTAGAAGGTACCTTCAAAAAATGTTTAATTATTACCAAGGTTTATTTATTAATTACCACATCTGCGTAGACTGTACATTTTGTAAATTGAAAGAAAATTATTTATAAAAAAAAACATAGTCAATAATAATATGTTAATTTTCTTATAATGCTTAGGTATTTCAGCAAGGATGTTATTTAACTATGTCAATGACTAAGTATAAGAATATTTTCTAAGCTTTGAACATATTTTGACTAACAAGTTTGTGTAATTAAATGAATTATAATATAAAAAACAACTGTTAATTATCTTACTTATCCTTCGACTGCAGGACACATACAATATTTTCTTTCTTATAAAATTAATTATCAGCCATATGCAACATCAATATATGTATGTATATTTCTACAATTCCAATAACAGGCTTTTACTTACAGTTAAAATGACTTTAGGCCAACATCATACCCACATGGAAAAGAAGTGTGTGCACGGACATGGGCATCTAATCTTCTTCTCGGGGTGCCATATCCTAGCGGATGTCGGCGATCAGCATGCAGAACTCTTCTCTCTCTTTAGCCATCCTGCAAAGAGTGGCTGCATCTTTAATTCCAGTCCATTCTTTTATATTTTCACACCAGGTGATACGTGGTCTTCCTCTTCTGCCTTCAATTTTGCCTTCTATGTGATTTCTTATTATGTCATGTTTACTGTTTCTATATAAATGTCCCAAGTATACCCTGTTTTCCTTTTCTTGATAGTTACCACTATTTATAGTTTTTATTCATTATTTCCAATTTCCAATGAAAGGGTCATTTGTAAATTTGTCTGACCTCGAATTTTTGTCTTCTTCTTATCTTTTCTGTTTTGTAATGTCTGCTTGAATTACAGTCTTAATTCTTATTTCTTATGTATATAGAAATGTCGAAATACACTAACATTGACTTTTTTCCAAATATAGTACGACATATTGAAGCATAAACATTTTAATCCATCTCATAGGCAGTGCCTATGAGCCAAAAGAACTAGATACTGTATTTCATTCTTAGGTACATGGAATATTTTCTTAAACTTTTCCAATAATTATCAGGTGATCCGTCTGCTCGTTTGCCACCTATCACAAAAAAAATTATCGCTAAGCACTAAATATACTTTCGCAACATTTCATTTCTCCACAAAACTGTGTATTTTGCTTAATAAACTTAATTTACAAGTCTTATACAGTTTGCGAAATTTCTTCGTTGCTCGTCGCGCAGTGTGAGTTCGCCCTAACGCTTCACCCAATCCACAGATATCCAATCATATGATTGACGTCTGATTCCGAGCGCGTGCGCACCTGGGCTGCTAATGTAATTACGTTGTGCTAACGGAATGTTAATAGACAACGTGGCCAAAGGTCCAAAGGGGGCGGGTCACAAGCACATCTCTTTTAATTTGGTAAATAACTATCTTACCAGTATTTTAAAAGGCTATAAAAAACGCCATTATGAAGAAACGAGATCATCTTAGTATATTTTAGCCCTACAGTTTAATACTTACGTGTGTGTTATTATAAATTAAAATTTATTTACTAAAGATACTTATAAAATATTTTTGATAACGCCAGCATTTACATGTATAAATATAGGTGCTTTAAAAGTTGTTTAGATTTTTCATAATTTACCTCTCCTCAGAGTCTAAGGCTTCGATAGTCCAGTGTACTGTGTCACAGTATAAACTGCGAAACTATTGAATGCTAAAGTTACTTCTGTGCTCAATTATCCATAAAACAAATTATAAAAGTAACGGTATAAATTTCAATAATTTTCATAACCACCCGTTTTAATAATATCCATTGAAACACCTATTTTAAGGAACGTGGTTTTAAAATTAACTTCACAAACAACATCATAGCGTGCACTTTTCTGTACAAAGCGTAGTTGCGTTTGCGTCTCAAAATAACCAATTTCGTGGACAATGAGTTTTGAAAAAACGTGGCCTACCTGGGTATGTACCTTCCCGGAACACGGCATGCCGGGAATAATCCTCTTCTAGGGAACATGCGATCTGATCTGCGAAAGATTGCTTGATTGATAATTTTTGTTTAGGGTTGCCAAAAACAGATAACAAGTCTGCAAATAAACATAAACAAAAAAATTACGACAGTGCTTAGCGAAAAATAAAATGACCATGAAATACGTCACACTTTTTCTAATTTAATAATATAAAAGTAATTAAAAAGGCGAAAGCATATGTAATATTAAAACTTTCATCTGATGGATCTCACATAAAGCATACCATGTTAGACCCATTTGAAACACCTACAATATTTTATTTAGGGTTCTGATCATTAAACTGAACAATTTTTTCCCTAGGTACCTATACTCAATTCGCAGTTTGTGCTTCTCATAATCATAGTATCATACAATACTATTTTATTCAATACATCAATTGATTTGTGATCTTACTGTGGGAAGAATTTGCTAGTTATTTGGGTAAAATGTACCTAGTCATACGTATTTATACACAATGGACAAAAGTTCCTATGAGAAAGTTATGAAATTTTGTTTATTTAAGCTTTCATTTATGGCGATCCTCACTCACATCAGGTGAAATTATGCTTATGATTTACCTAGTTATTACTACCCCGACACAAGCCTATGCTTGTGAATAAATGGTATGGAATGGATATGAAAGACCAATATAATGAAACAAAGGCGTGCAACAGCAAGCAGCCCTAGCACCTAGTCCCTACACCTCCATCCCGACTATTACCAATTTCATCGGCACAGCGGATCGGTCGGCGTCTCAAAGTCTGCCGAAAGCCGATCGGCCCGGAAGGATTAGCTTCAGCTTACAGCCCAAAAGAGCCAACTGTTTACCTGCCTATGAGAACTTGTTACTGTTTACCAACACTTACTTGAATTTTGTACTAATAATCTACAGTAAGAAATTTTAAAATTGGAATTTACTTTCCTTAAAACAAATTTGAAAACGAGCACTAAAAAAGGATTCTTCAAATATCAGTCATTGAGTGGGTAAATTGGAATGTTAGTTTGCATGAAAAAAAAAGTTTCAACGAGCTTGATGGGCTTTTTTACGTAATCCAAAATCTCCACTATATTCAATATAAACCATCGTCATTATCTTGTTTCAGTAAACATGAGTACGAATAATAGGTATAAATACTCCACTGTGATGTAACGATAAAGTTTTCCAAGTCCGAACGAATGTTACCATTATAGAAATCGTAACGTATAAAAATAAAATATGTTTTTGGTTGCAAAATAAACTATCAGAAGTTATTTTTAAAATTTGAACCTTTTTATAATAACTACTTGTTGTTTACTTGTTTCTTCGTTCAACACTAAAACAAAGTTAAAAAAAACAAATAATATTTACTTGGTACATTTCTAAATTTCAAAATATTTATTAATGTAGTACAATAATACGAAACCTTGAAAATTTATATTTTACTTTAATGTCTTCATCTCAAGGAATTGTACGAATATCAATCCTTATGGTCACAAGACTAAGAATGACTAGATCCTACCAATTACGGGTCTCGTGCAGTTGTTTAGGCGAGCTAAAGCTTACTCATCTCATCTCTAAGGCGAGTCTTGGCGGGCAATTCACACCACCATCTCACAAGTGTCGGCCGAGACTGCGAGATCCGTCGCTGTCGTTTTTTACTCCACGGCCCATGGTATAGAATGTAGCGATATAAAATATTGAAATTCCATTACAAACTTTTTTTGATCTGTTTCAATGCTTAACCTAACAGTTTATTATATTGGTATTGAGTTTCCTCATTACTACTCTCTGTAGCATTATGGAACGAATTAAAAATTATATTATGGCAAACCTATTTTCCATTGACAACATCATCATCATAGTAAAGAAGGAAAAAAATCAATACAAAACTTTATCATCATCATTTACCATCAAGTAAAAATTATTTTAGGTTCTTCTAATTTCCTTGGTGCTAGCATTGTTCTAACGTCCAAGTCCGCTTGCTCCAACGACAAGAGCCTAGCTCTTAACATAATAAAGAAGAAGGGGAGAATTTTTTTGTGAATATTTTAACAGTAGTCAACAATATTAGATAACAGTTTTCAGGTGAAAATAAAATAATTTCGCCTGATTTGGTGCAAAAAAGGTTAAGACTTCGATTTATGTTAGCTTATCTAGCTTAAAACAACGTTTCTGCTTTCTCGTGGCCCACAACTGGACCCTGACAGCGCGGTTGTCGTTTTGTGAGCTATCGGACGCTGTCGAACGTCGGCGGCATCAAAGTCTCCCTACGGGCCTGCGCGCGCGCAGTGACTCGGCGGTTTGCCATCACCCGACTCAGCCCGAGTCAGATCTTGAAATTTTCCTCATACCATGTTGTCAATTTAGTCTCTAATGCTCACTCTGAGCATGATAAAAAGAGAGATAAAATGCGAAATGATATTGAGTTTAACACCTTTCTCGACAAGCAGCGCTAGCGCCTGCAAATTGCAAGGAAATTGCAAATTGTCCTTACAAGGAAAATTTCACGTACAGATACAGGTCATGTTCATATATAGATAATAATTACTTGACAAGATTCTATCTCTTCATATTTGAGAAATTTACAATAAAATAGTGGGGTGTCGTATCGGGGTAATAATAATTACTCTCTCTCTAAAGTTTTTTAAACGAAACCTTTTTCTAAGAATAACAAAAAAGAAAAAGCACACAGAAATAATACTGTTTATTAAAACTTCATGGCATATTTAGGAATCTATTCAAATCAATACATTCAGTTAATTTGTGATAATTGCAAGGAATTTTAATTGCAAGGAATTTAAAAGATACGAGTTACAAATTTCAACTTCAGTATGGTTTATTTTTTAGTGTAATAAACAGGATACAGATGTAAAACTAATAATACAACCACCTTGTACTATGAATGATGCAGAAACAGTGTTATTTTAATACAAATTGTATACATAACATGATATTACATACATTGCTAATAACAATTAATAGAATAAGATCTGAACAGCATCGTCGTATTTTATAAGTAAACAAAAGATTAACTTATTGATTTACGGAACACTCGAATAAATCCTAATTTACAATGACAATCTTTAGATACCTGATACACATCCGTTCGGAAATGCTTACAAAATAATTGGTGTCTTCCTCCATTTCTACCGTTACGTATCACGTAGGTATAAGTACCCTTCTTAAGTGGGGTAGTCGCGGGTAGTTGTAAAAAACGTAACCTCTCATTTGTGATCCGAAACAAAATCCGAGCGGGTTGAGTTGAGCTTTAGTTTCCGGCCTGTTTTTGGGTGTTTTTTTCGTGTGTACTATTGCTGATCCCTCCTATAATGAATTGTACAAAACATTGTATCTTGACGTGTACTTACCAATGTTTACTGTGCACATTTGACGTAACTTTCAAACTTAGTTTAAAAGTTATTTAAAGAATGAGTGAGATATTTGTTTCATGCCTGTTCTTTAGATACTTCCTATGAGTCTAGAAGTCTAGTTTCTACATCGTTGGCATCGTTTATAAACAAAAAAGAATTTGACAGGCCCTTGCAACTAAAATATTTATTAATTGATAACTCTAATCATTAAAATTAAACTATTCCTACCTTTCCACTCTTTCTTACCATGAAGTAACGTACATAAGGCGTATTTATAATACACTGACGTCACATCCATATTCCCTCTTCCCACCGGTGGGCACACGTGCAGAAGCTCGGTGTAGACTTTCAGCCGGCGGGCCCGCCTCCTGCTCGGGCACACAAAAACTGCCGACAATCCAGTAACCGAATATGGTGTCGGGGGAACTCTAGTAAATAACGAGATATATGGTACTTGTGTTTTGATTTTGGCTGTGTTTTAAATGTAGGGTGGGTAAATATAGTAATCTTAGAATAAGTACTGTAGTAACGACGTAGAGTGTGTATTCCTTGTGTGAATGCATTTCATTTTCATTCAATAAATTATTTAAAAAAGAAACAAGATAATCTGAGCCTTGCTTTGTTTACTGGCAAATAAATAAATATAAGGCTGACATTATATCCGTTTTTTTTAAATTACCAAGCAATAAGGACAAAGATTGTCAACCCACAGAGAAACATATCAATGATATAATAATATTAATGTTACAAGAATTGATAACTTCTATCAATATTATTAAGAAACTATTAAATTAGGTAATGTTTATTTTCTTTGTAACCTGAAGTAACGTCCCATTGTATATCCTTCTGTTTACCTCCAACCACGTGTTGCTCACACAAATGATTACATTAATCGCTACACAAAAGTACACTTAGATGACAAAAAAGTTCGCGCCGCGACTATTGATATTACAACAATATCTCGCTTTGAACCTATCCGGGCTAATGTGACCTCTACCGCCTCTCAACCCTGAACAAATGTCGAGTATTTTGAGTCAGTTTGTTCTGAACACCAGAGCTCTCCATAAACTGGTCGCACCATAAAGAGCTATCACGTGAATTGTACACTTGTAAATTGGCTTTGTTAGTCGGCGCCTGTTATTGTGAACAGACAATACAACTTGTAAGAAACGTTTTTTAGGAATCCCCATTCATGAAAACAGTTAGATGCGTCGGTTTGTGCCAAAAGCGACGATAATATAACCTGTTGCGATCGATTGAATGACTTGTATCGAATGAAAGTGAATGGAATTCAATGAATGCTTCCTTTGACCAAACGCAACCATACATTTTTGTGGTGTTTATTGAAAACAGGGAATTCCTTGTGTGACTTCGCCTTTGTGTACTATACAGGCTTAGAATTATCATTACTAAAGAATTCGCACTTGTGCCATATGAATTCGTAATTATTTTTCCATTATTGCTATTAATAAAATACCCTTTCAACGGTTGATCTTACCCATCATCTTATAATAATGGGCGTATTACTTAATGATGCTTCATAAAGGCTTCATGCTAGGTATAAAAACAATTTTATTACTTTTATTTGAAATGAAGCTTTATACTAAATCAATTAGATTTTTTGTGCTCAAACTATTTACTTTCAGATGATTGCCTATTTTTGCTTCCATCCTTTTCATCTAAGTTTTTCTTTAACTTGACATTACCCTACTTAAGAAATTGATAACCGTAGCTGTCTGATATGAATATATCTTAGTATGAACAAAAGACAATTCTACTAACTATACTTAATTTTTTCTGACTTGTCTTATTTTTGAAAATATTATAGCGTACCTACTCAACATTATTGATATTTCGTAGACTTGCAAAAGCTCATTATTAAGTTTATATATGAAGAACTTCATTATAAGATTTCACAACACTATAAAATTTCAATGGTAATGAGTAGGTAAGCTATAATATTTTCAAAAATAAGACAAGTAAGAAAAAATGAAGTATAGGTATACCACCTGCAAAGAAAAAAAGATGTGGTGACTTAGTACGAAGTAAGTGCATAGACTTGGCGTAATTCTTGATATACAAGAAAGAATACAAATAGAATACACCTATGTTTAGCCTAATTTAAAGCCGTTTTCGACTTCGTCGAAGCTTACAAGAATAACTCGTTTAATAGTATCTGATTTGCGAAATAATGTACCCAAAAAAAATTTTGTTCCTCTTCAGAAAATAATTTAAAAATAACTAGAGGGATTTACTACCTTGCAACATTTATTTTTAAAATGTTACTGAATCGTCGTGTACCATCGGCAATAATACCTACATCCACACAAACAAGCGTTCGTAAACTGTGCACATAGGAGGACACATAAGCGGGTAGATGTGTGCGCGTCCACGCATGCGTATGCGCAGTGCGCGGCGCGGCGAGGAAGCTGCGTGAGATTTGCCCGCGCACGCAGCTGCGGTGGCCAGGTGTGCGCTCCCCTGCTTGCGCCCCGCGCACCTCACCGCTTGCCCCGCAGTACACTCGATTACAGATTTAACACAGATTTAATGTTTATGTTATCCTTACAAAACTTAAAAGAGAATGATAATAGCTAAACTAGCCAGAAAGCAGCCAAATAATTGAAGGTATATACCTATGTACTCGTAAATTTCTATTTGAAAAGTCTTGTATCCTTATAGCCTTACATTTACCATACCAGCTAGAGATTAAAATTTATAGTCTCTTTAAAATTAATTTAAAAATGCAATAGGTTTGCCGTCGTGGTTTAGAAAAACCGCAATAAAAATAAAATTTTGTATAAAAATTCTTAATAATGTTGAAACTGAAAAAATATTTTTTGTTCTCAACTGTACAGTACTGCCGCAGCACTACCCCATCAAAATCTGTGAATGCTTGCGCAAACCCGCTTCCATGACATAAACAGACCATCAAGTATCACGTTCATTTCCCCCGATGTACTCGCAGTGGAACTCAATACTTTATGGGACATGCCCATATGGGGGCCGCTCCCCGCGAGTAATTATCCTACATGTTTTTATATCAGATTTTTAGTGAATTATTATTTACGGTTTAGGACAACATCACTAGTGTGTCGGAATTATTTTGATCGCTTCGTAAGTACTTGGCGGTTTATTTCATTATAAAATTTTCATATTAAAATTACAAGGTTCGAGTTTAATTGCTCCGTATTTTTCCTTTATTATTATCTAGCACCACACATTCACCTTTCAATTTAAGTAAACCTTACTTTCCCAATTTCCAAACACTATTTTGCTATTGCGATTCAAAACTAAGCAACCAATCATCTACAGCCCCACCTACCTCTCACTGTTTGAGAGGTACAATCTGCAATACTTCTAGGAATCCATCAAACGTTTTCCCATTAGAGTTGCTATTTATCATTTGAAGGTGAATAAATTACTTGCGCTGTGCCGATGCCGCCGTCATCGCCGCCGCCGATCCGAGAGCCAAGAGGCGAGTTGTTGTCGGTTGTCGCCACAATGCGGTCGTGACGATGTGCATGCACTATGCGCGTGAGTCGCGACTTTCCAAACGACTGAAATTACTTTTTGTAACGGTCGAACTGTCATCGTTTTATGTAGTCTCCAGCTGAAACTGGTGGACTACTTCCTTATGAAGTAGGTTAACATTCTCGCCTATGAGGTTTTACGAATCTTTATTTTTTTTAAAGTTCAACTACTTGGTACGACACAAAATTTTAATGAAAAACTTGAAAAAAGAATTAACAAAAGTAAAAGTTATGTATTTTCGAGAGCATTATAATCAAAACGTTATAAAACTTCATTGCGAAACTGCTTCGGTGGTCTAGTACTAATACCAGAAGCAATTAAGAGCGTGCGAGTGTCACATCACATGCGCTGGCGCAGCTGACCGACACTTTCTACCGTGAAAGCTAGAACGATAATGTACTTCACTTAGAAATGAATTAAAAAACAATAACAAAGTATTCGGACAAGTTCTATGTTATAAGGTTCATCTGACTGACAAAGTTAAAAAAATCTGGAGATGACCACGTACCGTCCATCGCTTTCATTTAGCTCATATATTTCGTGTTTATGAAAACTTACAGAGTTATGAATTTTCTACGTAGATTAACACATACCTAACTGTTTACCTCAATGGCTAGATTACTTTAAATATTGTGACGTGTACCGGATTCGGTACCACGAGGACTGGCGCGTACGCACGGCGATTTGCGCGGTCATCAAGGGACGGGTCACGCCGCCGGGTCACGCCCCGGTGGTGTCACGCAGCCAAACTACGGAACGAAAGTTTCGGTCATCTCGTCATCATCTGACACGACTGAGAAATTGGAAATTCTAGAGAAACTCTGACTAACACAAGCAGACCAGGATAGTCTGTAAAATAAGTTATACCGAGTAAAATTTTATGAAACTTATATTGCAATAGTACCTAGTAGTAATAATGGTTTTGATGACGATTGTCATTGGAATTCAGTAGCTCATAATTTCAATAATCCTTAATGACACTAAACACGGTTAAAAGTAACGTTTATAAGTTTATAAGTAAGCAAAAAATCGCCTTATTGATTATTGTCAATGTTTTGTTTTCTTTTTGGTTGAAACATACTTATAGACCCGTCCTCCCATTCGGAGACCGATGACCTGGTGAACGTTACGGGAAACCGCTTGATGCGGGTAGCACAGGACCGGTCGGTGTGAAACTCCTTGGGGGAGGCCTTTGTCCAGCAGTGGACGTCTTTCGGCTGACGATGACGATGATGAGACCTGCTGTGTGGAATGTGGATATACCACAAAAAGATTGCTGGCCAAGGCATCAAAATTCGTATTTTCAAGCTAATAATTTATCTCTTCAACCGTGTACATTTTACCATTGACTCAATTATTGGACGCAAGCTAACATGCTACTAATTAACTTCACCGGTGGTATCCACTGTATCTGTAACCAACCTAGCAATTCTGACGGGCGTCCATTTTTCCACAGATGAGCGCGCGAACGCGCCCGTGACTTCCGTTTCCGGCGGCGGCGCGGGCGCAGCATCCGCACCCACTGGCACTGGAGCGGCGCGGCACGGCGGCGCACTCAATGCCCGTCAGTACTAACAAGTTTTATTTAACGATTAATGTTACTTTAATTCGAATAATCAATAGAATTCCTTGGCCTAGATTTGTTTATTTGTGGAGCCGTGGAATTATTGTTAACTGCAGGATGTGTTTTTTAATAAGCGGTGGAGATAATGATACAGTCGAAGATGGTACAAACTAACTCCGTTTTTTAGGATTTGGTAAATGTTCAAACGACTTTTGTGAAAAAATATTAAAAACACCAATCAGCTTATCAACGTACCCGTTTCTGCAGCACGGTTCTCTTCCCATATCCTCTTTTTACTTACCAACCAAATCGTAATATACTTAATACCTTAAAATTGTAACTATATTTTAGTCCCGACTTCATAAGATAATCACGAGATCATCATGTTAAATTAATTTAAAAAATGGCGCACCGTAGCAAAACTGAACCAAGACAACTGAATAGGTAGTGACTATGTCAGCATCATGTCAGCAACCTACTCAGCAGATAGACGTCCTACGTCAGAACTTGTCAAGATGTGCAAATCCGCGAATGCGTGCGTCAAGGGAACGGTGCATCAAGAGACGAGGGGTTTATTTCGAAATACATACAGTAGGATAAGTAGAAGCATACTAATTTGATCAACGTTTATCGGCTAACTGTCTTTAGATTTAAGTTGTATTTGTAATTTGGTGTGATTTGGTTACTTGTTAAAAAAATTATAAACAACCCACATTGTACCCCCTGCAGGGCACGGGTCTTTTCCTATACGCTGGGGAGGTTAGATTATACTCTACACATGGGGGCCAAGTACGGATTAGTGGAGTTTGGGGCTAGTGGCAAACCCCAGTGTCAGAAGTTTTCAAGCCGTCTTTAAGGCCTTCGATATAGCTTAACGAATGCCATCTAGTGATAGCAGCCGGCAGAAACGGCTTAACGTGCCATACGACTTTAAGCACGGAAACAGTCGAGATAAATACCACTAACAGTTAAATCTATCCACGTTATGACCGTGTTTGTAGGCAGCTACCCTGCGTGATCGAGGCGACCACGCGAGTCCCATTTAGCCACGACCGTTTCTAAAAATATTACGTAGAAATAAAAGCGATGAATTGGTGAATTTGTTCAGGGAAATATCCTAATTAAAGAATTTTACGAGTACAATCATTATCACAGCGTAGTGCATATCATAATCCGAGAAATTGCACCAACTGCTCATAAATCCACTTCAGTGATCACAACGCAAAACATTTACGTTACTCTATTTATTTTCACTTCACTTTCATTCAGTATAACAAAATTTTAAATATCTTTAATAATAATAATAATATCTGGGACAAATCACACACGGTCATCTGGCCCCGAACTAGGATTTCCTGTATCTTGGGAACCAGAGACTGATATACATACACATATACTTTCTAAATACATACATATATAGATATAATACACCCAGACTCAGAGCAAACAATTCTGCTCATCACAGAAAACAATCTAAAAATACATACTTAGTTTCTACCACTCGCTTTGATGTCGAAGTGGGGTAGTTAAAAAATCGCACCCGCGAACATGCGCATGATACGATGCGACAGTCGTGTCGGAAGCGCGCCCATTAGTCCGTCGTGTGTAGCAGTTCACTTCCGGCACGGTGATGGAACGGATCACAGCGGAATGGAGCGAAATTAAAAACAATGAAAGTGGTAAATTATAGTTTTTGTTGTAGGTGAGTTATGTTTTTTTTTATCGCAGATCTCACAGCCCTATTCGTATTTATATTTGAAAAACTACGTAACGCACATATACTCGTATTATAAACTAATATGAAACGAATGAAAACTGTAGAAATATACCATATAGTATGAGTTGAAATACACCTTTTAAAAAAATGATACGATACATGAATCTACCTACATCACATGGCATTATTTAGTTATAATCAATCACATGGATATTTTGTGAAGTTATTTTACGCATTCGCATTTATAATATTTTTTAAATTAA
Organism: Coleophora deauratella; assembly: GCA_958295455.1. Lineage (NCBI taxonomy): Eukaryota > Metazoa > Arthropoda > Insecta > Lepidoptera > Coleophoridae > Coleophora > Coleophora deauratella. The sequence continues at coordinate 5,443,837 of OY282388.1, forward strand.
AATATACTTTCATTAGTTTCTTAGACCAAGAAAATCTTGGTCTGAGAGTACCTACTTCTTTTTAATTTGAACAATTTGCGAATTAACATAGCAAAGATTCTTAAAAACGTCTCAAAATTACTTACTTCCTTTTTCAACTACACCTAATACAACAATACAAATAAAAGGAGTCTAGTATCGAACCCGCAACCTCTATTTACGCAACATATCGTAACTACTAGGTCAAGGGGATACCTAGTGAAACTGTGACGATATTGATATAACATTGAGTAACTGTTCTTTCCTCTACAAGTGTTTATTTTATGGTTTACAACATTCAAGGTTGATTATATTTGTTTTATCCCATTAAATGTGGTTCATATGTTTTATACCACAGATTACATGATAGTTACCAGTATTACTGTACTATACAGGGCATTTGAGATTTTAAGGAGTTACTCAGAATCAAGTATAGAATACAGGAAAAATATTGAAAAAATCCGCTCTTCAAATCTCAAACGCACTTTTTTTAACACCAGTTATTCAAGTGAGCTTATTTTTAGCCCGACCTTTTTCTTACTCCACAAACATTTCCTTTAATGACGTGCATAGAGCTTCCAATCGATGGGAACTTCATGTTATGTCTTTCAAAATAATTAAGTCCAGTAAGCTAACAAAAACAAAAAAAACCTTATAAAATAAGGTAAACTAGAGGTAAGGAGATAGCTTAAAGGCTTTGCCACACCAAAAGCAGGTCAGTAGCAGCGCGGTTTAAATGCGGGCCCGCGCATGTTGTAATACAAGAAATTATATGAAGTATGTCACACCCAATTTGAACGCGGGCCCGCGCTCAAACTGCGCTGCGCCGCGCCGCTCTGCAACTGCCGGACGACAAACCGGGCAGCGCGAGCGCGGGTCAGAAGCAGCGCAGGCGCGGCGCGGCGCAGTTTGAACGCGGGCCCGCGCTGCTGTATAACTATGGCAACCATGTTAGCATGCCACACTGGAGGCGGCGCGTTCGCAGTGCAGCGCAGCGCGGCGACGCGGTTACAAACAGTTGTATTTTTTTACAACCGCTTGATGGATTTAAACGAAAAAAATATCGAATTAATGCGTGGGAACATAAATATATACGATTTTCGAGACAAATATTACAGAAATATAATATTCAAGTAAAATTTTCTTTTTCGACCTAGAGTCAAAAGCAGCAAGAATCCGTTTGACATCTTGCAGCCAACTAACCTCCACCCGTCAACGTCACACTGAACGCGGTTTTAACGCGGGCCCGCGTTAAAACCGCGTCGGAACTGCCGTCTGCATTCAGTGTGCCGTCGCTGCTACTGACCTGCTCCGCGTCTGACCTGTTTTTGGTGTGGCGAAGCCTTTAATTAGCAAGTGATATGTTAAAAATAGATTTAATTATGTATGTCCGCTTTCATCGTTACCAGTTGTAAAATCACAGTTTTTTTATGCTGGAATCAAAAGGCTGACGGCCCACCTGATGGAAAGTAGCATCTGTCGCCTATGAGCATTTATAACCTCAGAAGGCTTATCATTGCCTTGCCGATACTTGAGGGCTAAGATGAAATACCGGTAATTACGCTGGCTATCTCGCGCCACCCGCCGAAACACAGCACTCCTATTTGGCGGCAGGTATAGAGCGAGCAGTGGTACCTCCTCAGCAGGACCTAGCATAATAACGTCCATGCACTCGAAAATATCTCGAAAAAAATGAATTTCTTACCAAGATCGAAACGATCCATCTTAATGAGCCGAGGTCAGTAACACGTGCCGACGTAAGAAGAGATGCGTGCTAAGCTGCGGTACCGATAGGTCACCGAGTAGGTGCGCTCGCGCCGCATCCTGGCCGCTGCGAGATGAGACGCGCCTTCCTGCGCGAGCGCGGTTGCACGCGCCGTCGAGCGCGACCGGGGAACTCTAGGATAACTGGAGCACTTAAAAAAATCATTATGTGTTTTTTTAATAAATTAAATACGTTAAATTTTGTTTAAGCATACATAAAATTCATACTTTGTTTCAGATGAATTTGATTTAATAGTGAATTAAAATATAAAATTGTGTTTTGGAGATTATTATTGCTAGATACATACATTGCAGTCCATGACAGATATACTTGGCCTGAGTAGATATGACGCTTTACTACTCAAGAACTATCTTAAACCTTGCTTTTTATGTGATAGGTGGCAAACGAGCAGACGGATCACCTGATGGTAAGCGATTACTGCCGCCCATAGACACCTGCAACTCCAGAGGAGTCACAAGTGCGTTGCCGACCTTTGAAATAGGATGGGGGGATGGGGGAATTGGAGGGGGGGGGGAGGTTAGGCCTCCGGTACCTTCACTCACTCGGCGAAACACTATGCAAGCGTTGCTTCACGCCGGTTTTCTGTGAGGCCGTGGTATCACTCCAGTCGAGCCGGTCCATTCGTGCCGAAGCGTGGCTCTTCCACGGTCATTGTAATAGCTGCCAGAAAAATAGGAAACTCTTAACACCTTAATTTTCGCAGTATGAAACAAAATTTTAACATGCCTTTACATATATTACTGTTTCGGGTCTGAGTAAGTGGATCAAAGTATCAAGGTTTCCTATAGTCCACATCTCCCCATCGGTATAGTATTACAGTTAGTGGCCGGACATCGCGCTATACATCTCGTATGTATTTCGCCCATTATCTCTTATCATTATTTCTAGAAACCACTAAACTAATCTCATTATCTCTTATTAAATGGCATACGTAAACACTAAACTTTTTGACAATCCGTAGTGTTTCCATTGCTGGGGCATAGGTCGCTTCTCATGCCTTTGCAAGGTTAGACGTATGGAGGTCCAACCCTGCTGTGGGTTTAGTGGCCCACTGCAGTCATAGAAGGTTTTAGCAGGCTATACCTCTTTTCTTCTTTTTCATGTCGATGAAAGCCGATGTCGATGTCTGACATGTTTTTACGACTGCCATCAAGTGATATTAATCTATACCAATGGCTAACGTTCCTTATGAAAGATTGAAAACTTCAGGATAATTGACACTAACAATCAAACCCATCCTGGTTATGACCGTATCTCTAATTAGTTAACTTGCGTGATCGGCGCGACCACGCAAGCCATACTAAGCCATAGTCGCTTCAAATATCGAGTTTGATAAACTTATTTGATAAAATCTTCTGTCAAATATTATCAACGGAGTATCAAAATTACTGAACATGAAAATATTTATGAACGCAGTCATTCGAATTCATGGAGGTTCGGGCGCTAAAGTCATTGCCAATTTCTTAACGAAAAACCCACAGTAAGAATATATTTTGTATTTTTCAATTTTAACCCTGTTTTAAACAACATACTCGCATACATATAATGTATGTAAAGACGGATACTAAGTATCATAATCACTTCTTATCAAGAAAGTTTTCTTGAACATTCGTCGTTGATATCTTTAGTATTGCGCCTACGCACGCTACGACGATGCACCGCACTACGAAGTTCTAAAGTAAGAAGTAAAGATTTTTATCAAGTGCATACTTATATTTTTTTATTCAATGATGTCTCATATTATGTTATATTTTATTATAAAATTATAATCTCCGCTAATAATAGCCCTAGCTATAATAAACCAATTTAATCTAATAAACGAATATACAGGCTGTTAAAAAAATGTAGATCGGATTTTTTCAATATTTTTCCTGTATTCTATACTTGATTCTGAGTAACCCCTTAAAATCACAAACGCATTTTTTTAACATACTGTATATCCTTTTACAGATCATTTATTTCAAATTATTATTAAACATGGATTCCACACAACGACGAATCTAAACGCATGTCAGTAGCACACTTATAGAAAGTCAAAGTAAGTTGAATTTTATGCTAATATCTATTATGTGCGCACGCGCTTTTCTTGAATGAACTTACGTTTCGTTTTGATATCCCCGATTCTCAATAAGTAATAGCACAATAAAACCATTTACACATTAATATGACAAATCCAATAGATATGCAAAATTTTGTATCACTTAACGATATTCAAATGTATATCATCACTTTATAATGACGGTCATTGAACTTTATATTTAGGTACAATTGTCGATAAAAGTGATTTGATATGTCATAGTTGAAATGCAAATTTTGTGTTTAATAACCAGCATCGGGCTAATTTTTAAAAGCATAAGTTCTAAATTAAAATATATAAAATATATAATAGAACAACGTATACATTTCAGAGAAATAAAGAGTTTTTAATTACGATTTAATCACATAATATTTTGAGTAACTCAGTGCAACATTTAACGAATGTTCAAACAGTTTATGACGTCAACAACCGAAGTTTACTTCGGATAAGTATAAATAGGAAAAACAAACAGCTGGTTAAATGGCACTTTGTTGACGGTTATCATACCATATCAGTAGGTAGTGAAGACAAAATCCGGGACTTGACTACATCAGAAATAATGTATGAAATATTGTTCGCTATTCAGCTCATTTATTGAAATTTCAGAAAAATGTACTCGCTTGGATTTTCATTACGTAGGCATACAATGACGTCATCGTTCTCGGTTATAAACACTTTTAGAACAAAGTTTCGTTTTGATATTTGATAAAAAATAACTCTCGCTTGCATTTTCTTAGTTGTGATTCTAAAGACAGATTTACGTAATTACACAGATTACACAGGTCAACATGGGTGAAATTGTCTGAAATTAAATAATGATTTCGGATAGATGGTGCTCATAAACGGAAAAATAATAGAAAAAATCCATCACGTTAGGTTTTTTAGAAATCTTAATATAATACAATACTATCCAAATACCACAGATAAATAAGCCAAATACCAAGCTGCTATTATAAAAAATATTTTACTTGAGGATAGTTGTAAAAAAACGTAGCAAAATGTGACTCAATGTGATTATAAATATAATTTAGCACTTGTATGTGATAAAATAAAGTAGGTAAACGTATTAAAACTTAGCCCTGATTCTTGAAAAGCTTAACTATAAAATACACAAATGGGTTGTAGGTTACTATTTAAAATTTATATAACAACAGGCTATACAAAAGTTCCATGTTTTGGGATTTGTGAGTGGGATAGCCGTGAGAAAGATTGCACTAGATAAGAAAGAACTGGCCTGCAAGAAAATTCTTAAAACACGAAATGAAAAATATACTGAACGAAAATTTGGTTGATCCAACAAAAGTGCTTATTCCTCCACTTCATATCAAATTTGGACTTATGAAGCAATTCGTAAAAGCACTATCAAAGCAAGCAGAGTGTTTTAAATATTTCTGTAATAAACCATCACTTTTAGAAGCCGGAAGAAATTTAAATGAACTCTGAATAAAAAGAAGCACGGGTTTCTTTTAAAAAAGTAGTTCAAAATTTTCTGGGCAATAACAAAAGTTCAGACTACGTCCAATTAGTAGAAAACATGGTATAAAATTTAAAAAAATTAGGATGTAACATAAGCTTAAAAGTCTATTTTCTAAAATCTCATTTAGACTATTTTCCAAAAAATCTTGGGGATTTCTGTGAAGAACGAGGAGACCAATTCTAATAAGATATAAAGGTACTGGAAAGGCATTACCAAGGAAGCTAAAATGTTAATATGATTGTACCCTTTTGCTGAATGCTGAAGAGAGACAGTGAGACAAATGAACTCAGGCGGAAATCTTTAAAAAGGAGCTTCAGTGAAAATCGAAAGAGGTACTACAAGGATTTTTAGCAGTTAATATTATTCCTTAGTTTAGTCCTAATGTCATAACAATTTATATGTGTATGTTGGTTTTAGAATTCCTAAAATTTTTAATAAAAATAATCTTATAAAAGCATAAAGAATGATTTTTTTCATCTTTATTATATCTAAGAAACCTTAAGTGATAGAAAAAAACAAATACGATATTTGAATTCTACACCCCAAAATTACGTAATATAGGTACAAATTTTTTGGGATCAATGACACCTTAAGCGAAGCATTTGCGTGCACAACTATACACAAAACAGAACTCTTTTCAAGCAGGCGTTATAAAAAGCCATAGTATTGTATTCGGCATAAACTGTTCAAGATAAATACAATGTTTAGCTATACCGCGCATTGTGGGCTACTGTTGTGATGATAGTGAGCACCGATTATCATAAGATTGGATACTGAAAGGTTTTTATGCAGTCATTGTTGTATAATTGATTTGTTCAATCTGTATTTTGTTTTATTTATTAGCTGTTTGGATCACGTAGGCGGGTCTATTTCGGTGTGTGTATTGTCCTCTGTTTCAGAACAACTCGTTATTGTGTGCAATTATGCCAATTTATATAACAGTTTAGAAAGTAAATTATTTTTAGATATATCAGTTGTTCTTTTTTCTTATTATATTGTATGTGCTTGATTATTTTTGCCTGTTTTTGGTTCGCTAACAACTTATTACGTCGGTACTGCTTAGGAACGGCTCTTTTCACATATGTCAGGCCTTACGAGGAGAATTTTCGGGTTTGTTTAGGCTATACAGCCAAAGATACCATAATTTATTGTACTTTAAAATATTTAATTTTGAAAATCTCTGAATAAAATATAAATTATATTCAAATACAAACAATCCTTTCATATTGCAATTAAAAACTTGAAGTAAATGTATTAAGTGCAAATTTAAATACATTTACACTCTTGTATAGGTAACTTTACGACTTTTATACAACAACATTCATCCAAAATACACGTGCACCCATATTTCGCGACTGACAGTGCGATATAATGAATAAATTCCGACGCGCACCGAATTATTTCTGCCCTGAATCATTTTATACGCATTTTAAAATGTCTTTTGAAAACGAACGTGGGATTTATGAGTAGGAAACCCGTTCGAAGGGTGGTCCGCCCTTCAGCCGCCGAGGGTTCCCGTGCGTTCGTTTTCTTGTATTTTTTTCGCCTTGACAAACCCCAGCTGTTACAATACATGTTATAAATAAAATCGCGATTTTGACCCGTCACGCGGATAAGGGATGCTCGAGAAATTGGCGTAGACAACGTAAGTTTTACCATTGACATATTCTGTTCCACCCTTATCTCTTTTACTTAAAGTTTGGTTTCCTCTATCGTGAATTTTGCAATAGTTGTGACCAATATTAAAGTCGTACATAGCAATTCGACACAGGACGTCCTGGCTGTTTTGCCGCAATTATTATTATACCGAACCGGAACCATATGAATACGATGCCCGTAAGTGTACTTATGGTTTTTGATAGATATTGATTGATCGTTATAGCGAGCAGAACTCTCAAGTTTTAACTGGCGAGTCAATAAAGTTAACGACTATTAACATGTAGGTTCTTTAACTTATTGCGAGACTGCCAATGAAGAATGTCCTGATTTCATGCATCTCTTATTTGAAATGAAGAAGAAAGATTTAGATTTAGTCCAACTTTGTAGGACTCGGTTTGGTTGATGGTAGGGCATTTTTGAGCCCGACTGGCTAGCTACCACCATCTTAACTAAGTCTTGCCGCCAAACATTAATGTTAATAGCATTGATGTGTTACCAAGGGCCTACCAGTTGTGGATAAAAAATATATTTATAAAAACGGATTTTTCTTAAACTGGTATAAATAATTTTAATGCTAAGAAAACATCACACCTAGACTTTTTGATATCGCGGTCTCACCCCTGCCTGCGTACGCGCTGGGTTTGACGACTTGGACCGTGGGAATCTGTAACACGACCCCCTTCTACCCGACGGCACCCCTCACTAATGTCGCGAATAATTTACTCTGTATCAATATGCTGCACTTAATAAGTGGGTCTGATTTGAGATTATGACTTGAAAAAAGAGGCAGGTTCCTGACAAATTATTTAACCAGTTAAAGATTTTGAAGTAAGGCTATTTCTTTATTTCAATTTTAGAGATAAATAATAATATGTACTAACTTATAATGGATAGTAACTAGGTATAACATTAGTTCCAAAGTATCACAATATCCCTCCAAAATCCTATTTTGACAAAACCAACTACAAATTTAATTACAGTACCAATCAAACTGCGGATTGAACGTCCAATCGAGTGTGAAATCAAATCTACAGCAAGAAATTACACGCCCAACATTACATAACTGTACCCGTAGTGTGTACGGCCCACTTGCGTTGCAATACCTATTCACGTAATAACGGAACTGCGAAAACGTTAAAAAATAACGTCTCCACGAAAATGTGTGCGCTTACATAAAGATTCGCTTAAAAGAGAACATAGAAATAAGGCTGAAAGTGGCCGCCGGGCAACGATCGATTTTATCTGATCTCTTTTTTATATCGAAGAGCTATTGCTGATAGACTTTTATGTGAGATCACTATTATGATTAGATTGGTTAGATATTAGATGAGCTAAGAAGTTTTTTTTTCCTATTGGTGACTGAATTTGTAGATATTACCTTCTAGTTACATATATTTCTTTTGGATATTTTTTAAGGCTTCATCAGTATGAAACACTTTTGTTTGGTCCTTGAATTAGGGTGTAGGTTTAGAAAACCGATATATTTGGTTCAATGTCCTATTAGAAAATCCTTAGAAATCCCAATATATGATATTGTTACCATGTGAGCAAAACCAAAAGTAAGTTAGACTTTCTGAGAGTAGATACGTTTATTCTAACCGTTTCTTTGTTTCAGTGTCTCATCTAAAGCCGGCAACTTGCCGGCAACCGTTAACCGTCTACCGTCCGTCCGCTCAACCCCTCAAATGTCTCTAGTCTCCTTACTGAAATTATTGTAATTTAATAACCCGGTCCACAACCGGCACCTTAGCTTGTTATTGTGACGCACTCACTTGCAAAAGTAACACAATTGATCACTTGTCAACCATCGCTCTTTGTCCAGCCAGCTCATATGCTAATCCTTTATTAAACCCCGTGGAAAATGTTTGCGATCGTAAATTTCTAGTACAAAACCCTACAGCACTTATGTAGTGTTAAAATAAAAATAGATTGATATCTACACGTGGACATGTGTTTCGTTTAATTTATACGAAGGAGATGGAGAGATATGAGCCTAATGCCGTGTAGCTTGTTTAACTTGCTAATCGTTTGTTCAGGTTGTAGCGGCGATACCGATCGCCCTAAGTTGTAGCCAAGTTCACCTGCTCGCGAGAAAATTGGAGTTCTATTCTACATTTACCATTTTCTTCATTTGTTCTCAAGTGAATTGAAAGTTAGTAGCGGAATGTATAAGTACATAATAATAATTATTGTAAGAACGAAAGAAATAGCACCCACCTAAATAAAATTAATTATGTAGGGCTCAATGAGGAATCCTTTTGAAGAGTTCATCCTCATTAGCTAAAGCCGAATTGATCGAGAATCATCTGGTTTCAGAAGTGTTTCCTCCCTAGAACACTCAGGCTGTGGAATGAACTTCCCTTCGGAGATTTCCCCGGAGGCTACCAGTATGGGATTCAACAAGGAAATGAAAAGGTCTTAGAAGAATCAGCAAATAATTCATAACAACACTGCTGTTGTTACAAATGGCCATAGATAGCGAAAAATACTTTCCATTAGTAGAGCCGTCAGCTTTTACAAAAAAAAACATCTATTTATCCTGTAAAAACAGTATCTGCTTCTGCATCAGCTTATAATATAAACTACGAAAAATAAAAACGTTAACCGAATCTATCTTTCGCGTTAATTCAAGACCGCTAAAGGTTAAGATCAACTTTATCATTTGAAAAGCCGACCTTGACTGCTGATGAAAAGGTTCGTTTACACCACCCAACTGTTCCACCATTGTCGAGCTCCTCGTCCACACGCCCGCGAACTACAGGTGCCATTGTTACATGCAAATTACACTTTCGCTCTCGACTGTACATTTTTTAGGACTACTGGACCACTTTCGGTCGTTATGCATTGTCTTGGCACTCTTTTCTTAACATAGTACAGAAAGTAGAAGTTAGGAAACAGGAATGGAAGAGGAAAAATAAGTTTATGTTTTAATATATTAAACTTTACTAATATGTTATAAAATGATATTTGCGTTTCCGCTATTTCCGTAATAAATTACTAGGAAATGGTAAGGTACTTATGGTATTTACAGTACCAGGAGTTCTTTTAACTCAAATTTGAAGACCTAAAGATTTCTCTCTATAGGAAGCTGTCAATAAAAGCGCAATTCTCCTGTCTTCAATCCAATGACAGGTCCAATAACCATTTGTATATAATATAATGATAATCCTTTATAAACGCGTTCAATGAATAGACAGACAAACCAGCTTGACAACGCGTCGCGACGCTCATAGATCTTCCGAACTAGTTGAATCGCGCTTTCGAATAAAAGGCTGTCGTCAAAGACATGACAAACGACTAGTTAATAGTCTTTGTTAATTCAGTAATGTCTTGTAGACGTGCACTGTATCGAGTTGAACGGATTCTCGGCCTTTTGAATTCGCGAACTTACGTGAATTTCACACCGTAGGGGTCAAGCCGATAAATAGCCCAAACGAACAGTTCTAGGATCGGAAGGTCGGGTACCGGTCATTATCTTTGTGCTTGTGGATTTGAGTGGCAATTCAATGTACCTATTGTTGGCCGTTATAAATTGTTGGCCTGTTTAAGATCCTTTCATTTGCTTAACCCTATCGTTTTTCTTTCAAATGGCGAAAATACTTATGTGTCAATCGCAGTGAAATAAGAAAAACTAACGCGGTTACATTACTAGTTTTCTGCAAAAGTTTTCAATCATCTGGATTTTGGCAATTATAAGTGTTTTTAAAATTTTACTGCGACAAAAGTAGTAAAAAAAGAAACAATACATTGTACACACATAAAGAGCTTTTAGTAGGCAATTTAAAAGTATTCGTAGCTTTACTTAAAAAGTTTGCTTGAAATAGATTTAAAACTCTAAACTATGTAAAAACTTTGTGTTAATGGTAGTTTAAGTAAACTTTACACTTTTGGAGTAACAAACACAGTTTTCGTTGTAATGACTACTCTTGCGCACTTTCCAAACATTTGAGTGTGGATGGAGGCGACCTCGAAATGACGTTTGTGATCACAGGTGCGATCCACATATTCTGTATGTAAACTAGTGACGTTTGAGTCCATATATAGCTCTATGTACTGGTGGTTCTAAAAAGTCTCGTACATAGGTATTTGTGCCCAATGTAAGTATATTGTGCTCAAATCTAAATAGTCAACAATTAAACCTTTTTTTCCGTGTTTATGAGAAAAAATGTAAGGTTTAAAATCTCACATTATATCAACCTTTAATGATTACGACATTTAAATTAATATCGATGATCGAGATTCGCTTAATCATGTATTTTATTTTAAATTTTAAATTAACTTTAATTTGCAATAATAAGAAACAAAATAAATAGAAAAGTAACAAAAAAGAATCAAAAACATTCCAAAATGCTATTACATGCATCGTCATTGTTCTACGTATATTTATCTCGTCCAAATTTCACGAACGTCAATTAATTTTAATAGACACCTTGGCTAAAAGTGGAAAGATATTATAAAAAACCTTGCATTAAAAAGACTCGTACATTTATTAATCGGGTTCTTTATTTCCACAAAAAAATGTTACATGTGAAATATATAGCAAAATTGCACCTGTAAAACTTTATCAGCTTATAATTATTAATATATTAAAAAAAGTCTTATGACATCTGAACACGTCGAAACAATCACAATTTTCTACTCACAATAGGTATCTTACTGTAATAAACTTAAAAATATTTTAATAAACACCTAATTAAGAAGATTTTTTCGAATAGTTTCCACATGAAGACCGGTATAATCCTCGGCAGACGCGTAGCCGACGAATCCTCGAAATAAATTAAAAAATGCCGACTCATCATCAATCAAACGGTTCGATTCCATCAATATAATTTGCTTTTTGTAGTTTTTAGCCGAAACTCCCTCCGCCGTGACTCGCAACACGAGCCGTAGCCGGCCCGGTCCCTGCCAGGTACCGATACCGCCTCGCACAGCTACCTACCTACCATCTACACAAACGCACTAAAACGATATTCTACTAAACCCATATTTAAATTATTATGGAAAACCATTTAGCATGATTGAATCCATAGCAACGTTTTGTAAAGAAAACCACGAAACACAGAATCGAAGCCTCACTTTCTAAATTAGCCCTCGAAACTTACATTTCAGTCATATTTTCAAAATTTCACCCAATCATGTATGTTGATTACAAATATTAAGTATGCTCGTACTTTTGGACACGGTGGTCGTTCCATTTCTTACTTGTTGTACATGAATCATCAAACAGAGCTGCAACAACAAAGAGGTTTTTGTCACTTAGTCTTTGTTTATAAAATATTTACATGAGTCGCAGGTATGTGTAATGTCATGAACAAGAGTTTAAAAAGTCATTGTTCATCGATGGATGGTAAAAAACCCCCAAAGAGACGGGCTACTTTAAAAAATCCAGCAAAAATGCTCCCTTATGTTAGTCTGAAAGTAGGTAGCATCGTCTTTTTTCAATATATACATTTAATATACAGTGGCCAATAACCAGACCGGTTGGTTGCTGGTCGGTGCACCAATCTTTTTGGTGGTGACATGTCGAAACGGCCGACCGTGGCGCTGCCAGTAATCGGTTTTCTCCAATAAACGGCGATTAGACGCGCTGGCGTCAGCACGCCCGGGACCAGCCGTGTACACTGACGCACGAAATTGAGGCAAGTGAACTTAGCTAATGATTTTTAGGCAAAACATAACATGACTAAAATCAGGCCAAGGGATTTTTATAAATCGTCCTATAATAACGATGTAGTGTTTTCTAATGTTTGTTGCTGTCTCTACTTGCAACGTATTCTGGTGAGTGGCTGGAGTATTAGTATCTCTCTTCTCTTATCATCATGTAACACCATATTAAATGTATGCCTAAAGCGGTTACCTGGTTGTACGCATTTTAGATATACAAATACGGAGACATAACCTTCGTACAGGCACATATTAGATAAAGGTACAGGTTTCCTCATGATGTTTTCCGTCACTGTAAAAAGAATCAGTATGTAAACATTGTACGTAAAGGAAACAGTCACCAGTAACATACATTGGACAGGATTCTTGATTCTAAACTTTTGATTGGAAAGGTCAAGACAAGACGCTTTTATAGAGTGTAGGTATAAATATGACTTTTAATATGGGATCATTTATAATATGATATGTTTTAAATAATTACACATAAATATTTATTTTACAATATATACTTACTACAAAATACTTTTCTCGACGATTGTATAGCTACGATCGTGACCAGACGGCGATTTCAATTATTATCTAGAAGTCGTTTCACGAGCTAACGCTGCTGCCTATAATTATAATCACTCGACTACCCTACTTTAAATGAGAATACAACTCTAAAGCTCTGTGAAGAATTTGTCAAGAAGCCTGTATAATATTTTTCTACGTATCGTACATCTGTATCATTGCAATAAAGAAATAATTTTAACTCAACTTCTAAATGCTTCTGTAAATACTAACTTGTCACAATGTACCAGTCTGTCACATCTCACGAATGTTTGCTTAAATTTTAATATTATTAAAATAAAAAGTCTCATTTCTACTTTACACCTCATCGCCGGTAAAAAACACAACATTCCATCTGTCTTCTCTAAGCCTTCCAAAACGATAAATAAACACTACTCGAACACTCGTGTGGAGGAACCAAACATCTGAGGAGCCTATTGTGGAGTCACTCGCTATCATATGCCGATAAATATATAAGTTTTTAAACTTAGAGGATAGGATAGGGTTTTCATCGCGTAGACTCTTTTAAGTGAGAATTTGCGGCAGCAGTTAATTTTTTTTATATTATAGAATAAATTTTTGGATAATAAAAAAAAATCATACATAACATTGATAGTAGGTACGTATTTCATGACTTCTTTTTACTGATTTCCCCTTTCCATATAGCGTTTTCTTGTCTTCCCCCTATGTTAGCTTAGATACAGCAAATCCATTAAAGACTTGGTTGCTAGTGGTCATTCAAGAAAACATACATTCGAGTGGAATTCAAAATAGCCACCGTTCTGTCAATCGGGACTAGAGTGAAGTCGGCCCGCGGTGACGGCGCGGCTCAAAGCTTCGACAGGCGTCCAGCGCGCTCATAATTAAGAACGGTGACTGTTGAAAAATGGCTGCCGCCCCCGGCCGCCGTGAATAATCGACGTAATTACGATTCGGAATAATTTCCAGCCAGTCATAGCGATGCTATCGGTAGGTGTTGACGAGTGCTCGTTATACGCACGCAGACCAACACGCGCCGAAAATCGAACGCCTTTTCGAAATCGCAATTTTCACTGGTTTTACGCTTAAGGACTCATCGAGCAATTGTATATGTTGGCATAAGATTTTCCTTCAGACCTTATGTCACTATCTTTATAGTAAATCTTTTTAAACGTATACATGCACTCGTGTCGCTTTTTCATCTTGATGATCGTTTAACTATGATCTTTTTGAAAAAGAGACGGAATATCAAATTCTATATTCAGCTATCCATTTCCTAAAACTTTTGTTGCACGATCACTTTATTATAACTTCTTCTTCCCTATCATTACCGTCACTTCTCTATTACAGAGGCGTGCTAGTCCCGTGCGCGAGCGCAATGCGTAGGTTGTTTTAATTAACTGTTAAAACTTTTTCGCGATTGCTTCATATTGGTGTGGAAGTGGAGTCTGTAGCGCCCATGATATGCGCGTAGTGCTCATGTGGCCTACTGGCTTTTGTAGAAACTTTTCTGAAAAAAAAAAGGCAATCGTATGAGTATCATCCATGCCTTTCTTGTGCCTATATTAAGTCTTCTATTAAAGTGTAGCGACATTTTCAAGAGACCTTAAAAGCTTAGATGTTACTAACCTTGGTTAATTGTAATTGTATTTCGTAGAAACTCACTTTGGAATATTCAATTAGACAATATATCAATATGAATTTCAAGCTTATATTTTGGGTTGAGTGCAAATCTTTCATATTGAGTTTTGATTTAGGTACTGTGACATTAATTCATGGAAACATTTTGTAGTTGGATAGAAATAATGTTAAAAATCTTCCCCGTAAATATAAAAGTGAAATGTTAATAACCTTAGCATTAATTTCAACAGCACAATATTACATGACTCATAGTTATCGCAACGCTGTAAATCTATTAGCAGCTTGATAGTAATCATTTTAATTATTTTAATTAATGCGTTTGTTATAATGCTATCTATTTTTAAAAGATTCGTTACATAACTACCGTTTTGGCTTTGAACTTAAGTCGTTTTGCGAAGTGGTTACAGCGATTGTCGCTGCACAGAAGGTTGCAGGTTCGATTCCGGGCGGGCTCCAGTTTATAGCACTCGGTTTAGTTGATGTTAGAGTCCTTATTCCTCTAAGGTATATATTTTAGGATATTTTCTAAATCTTACCGCCAACCCATTGATGTGTTCCGGTATAGAGAAAGCTATTTCCCATTACGCTGGAGAATCCTGGTAAGCCGGCTTACCTATATCTTAGATAAAACGATGCCAAATGTTTGCCAACTTTGAATAAAAAATGGAATTGTGACAGATTTTTTTTGGTCGGTTATTTACAATATCACTCCATTGATTCATTTAACTAGTGCTATGGCATGGTTTTCTTACAAATTATTTACTTATACAAAATTCAATAATCTCCTAGATTCTCGCTGAAGACTCCCATCATGAAGTTAAATTACTTCCCCAGGGGTTGACGTTAAATTAATTGAACTTCCCATTCAATTCAATGTTTCGACATTATCATCGTTTAACATATGGTAAGATGATTCCAAGAGCTTGCCAATTAATTATGGCTTAAAAATATCTGATCGATTTGTATTAGAAATTCTAGTACCATATAATTAGTAGAAGCAGAGTATGGGCATTTTACTTCCCTGAATACAAACAATAACCACTAGGATGAGGTAATACTATGAGTAAGTCTATGGGATCAGTAACCAACCATGACAGAGTGATGGATCATGTCTAATCGCTAGACTCCTCGCTTTCAAAACGCATTTTTTTTTCTTTACTTATGATGCTAGTTATGAGATCTCATCATAATCACCTGTTAACTGATATATCTTATCTGCGTACAATGAAAAGAAAGTCTAGAAAGATCGAACACGATATTCAGTTTTGTTACTGAGTAGAAAAAGAAAAGAAAATGTCCAACTCGACTGGGCAGCGTTCGGGAAGATTCGCAATATCCAAAATACCGCAGTGTCTCAAGACTAAGGTCTGAGCAGTGTGTGATGCCAGTGATGACATATGGAACTGAGACATGGTTGCTTACAAGGGCGATGGAGCGAGCTATGTTTGTTCTGAATGTCCCTAAGTGATTGAATCAGAAATGACGAGATACGCAGCAGAACTAAAGTAACCGACCGATATAGTTTACAGATCGCTAAACTGGAGTGGTAGTAAGCGGGGCACATAGCTTATAAAACAGATGACCGCTGGGCAATTAAAGTTCTCGAGTGGAGACCGCGCACTGGAAGACGTAGCGTAGGCAGGCCTCCCAATCGGTGGACCGATGAACTGGTGAAGGTTGCGGGAAACCACTGGATGCGGGCAGCTCAGAACCGGTCGGTGTGGAAATCCTTGGGGGAAGCCTTTGTCCAGCAGTGTATATCTTTTGGCTGATGATGATGAAAAAAAAGAATTTATAATGAATCTTTTAAAAAAGGAACATTTGAATTTGAGTTACATTTGTAAAAAAGTTAACTCTGCAAGTCGAGCTAAATACGTCTGCGACAGACTGCCTAAGACAGACCTAAAACTGATCGACAGAAAACATTTCTGACATTTTTGTATTGTGGATGCCTTGTTCCTTAAACCCCTTAGTCAGTAATACTAAATCAGTACTAGCCACTTCCAGTAAAGTAGTATAAATAAATGAAGTGAGGTAGCCTTCGCGCGATGCGTGTTATTAACATGGTAATCTAAAACGCTCTTGTTTTAATTGAGTTATGAGTGTGGTTATGGCTATTAGACCGGGCTATATTTCTCCGCATTTCGTTTGTGACAAGAAACAAATTGGTCATTTAGCGCGTAGCAATATGATTAACTACGAAGCGTCGGTAAAGATGTAACTACACCTACATCAATCAAACCTTCCGCATGTATTTATTTTTATTGTATTATAAAGTAATTTAACTTTCTTGTGAATTTTTAGATTTCTCAATATGCAAGTACTGCTTTGTGGGATCGACCTGTTAGTGTTATATTTTTACTTATATTCATAAGCTATTTGTTTTGCTCTATGTGGATTTTGACAGTCCAATAATAATATAAAAAATGAATATATTTTTAGAAGTTTTGAAACTATTATACTTTTTTGATTGGTATATCTATTTTATACAAATATATATCATCTATTTTTCATTATTTTTTCTATTTAATCCAATTTACGCATCTTATACTTGGTCTTTTTAACCCTGACTTCGCGTTCTCACTGCTCACTCGCATTTTAATTTTGGCATTTATGCGAATAACAGTGTCAATTTATTTAATCCAATTTCTTAACATTAGATGAATCTATATTCATATTAAATTTTAAAGTATTTGTTTTAAAATATAATGTGTAAGTTTCTACAATTGAGATTTCAAAATTGTAACCCACTGTTTTTATGAGTTTTTTTTTGTGTACAAAATGGAATAATAAAATACCTGTATTTTTGGATTTTCTTAATAGTTAGTTACTTCTTGAGATAATTTACTTTTTCATTATTAGGCTGTATAGAGTATGAAGCTTTCCGTCAGGTCCAATTCACAATTTTTTTTTTAATTAGTTGCCACCCAGTTGACATAGATATCTTACTTATGCACACAGCCTACAAAATCCTAACGGAGAAAAATCCTTTGTTTTCGAGAACTATGTAGTTATTAAAAAAAAGATATACCTATGTGTATTCTATTATTTCATTTTGTTGCATAAAACAATCATAAAAAGGGGGAGGGTAAAATAAAAGATGTCCAATTGCCGAAGTATCACAATCTTCTCTTGTCACTGCATGTCAATCTCCTCATGTGACTGAACCCACACCCGTAATCATTGCCAAGTAAGACAGCATAATATCTAGTCTCTTATTAATATCCAAAATTACATGTCACGGTCAACAATAAGTTCTCACGGAGTGAAGTAAGTACGTAAATTTCGACAAACAAAGTAATAATTTAATGATATTCCATCTTATTGTGGAAAGTATGTCCTTCCCACGGAAATCGACGCTTTATAGGAAACAAAACTGAACGGGATGTCAAAAAGGCACAGTGCAAGTGCTTATTTTCATCGTACATACTTTCTAAATAAACATATCATGTGCCTATAATATGTTACATTTTTCTAATGAAACTCAAATGCTTTAAGCACCATTTATTACATAAAGTATTTAATTATTTAAAACAATTCTATTAGAAGGGAAAGAAAATGTGTAAAACATCTACTTAAATAAAATTTACTTATAAAGCTATTTATTGGGTGATATTCAAATCAAATATCTGAGTGGCGAATGGTGACCTCGACGTCACGCCGAAAACCATCATGGAGGCGCCCGCGCTGCCCGATGGAACAAAAAGGCTCAGCCGGCGCGGGCGGTGCACTTCCGATTGCACTGCCAACGCTGAAAAATTATGCTGACACCCCGCGCAAGTGAACCAAGAATATTACGGACACCCTCCCAATCCGTTGTCGTATTCTCTTTTCGAATTCCTAATTTTCATTTTCACTATACCTTGATTGGAAATGTCCGGAAAAAGATTGTGCTACAATCAAAAATAGAAAAGCTGAATAATTTGAACTGAAAGTTAAAAAGCTTTTAGATACGCATTTTTTATAAGATTGCTCGTTATATAATTTAGAAAAAAGTGTTAAAAATTAGTTGTATCCATGATGATAAACTACTTAAAACGTTGCACGTTAACGCCAAAATATGGCTAATGAGTGTAAAAGCAACAAAACTTCCCTTTTAGGTAATGGATGCAACATTTTTTACGGACTGACCGCTCACCTTCGTCGTCCTACCTTCCGAGAACTCATAACGTAAAAATTTTTTCATAAAAAAAAAAACAATGACAATTACAACTTTGTCTTGGAAACGTTTTGATCGTCTCCGTTTCTAAAATGGAGTGACTTTCTTTTGTTTGATGCGAAGCTCCCGGGGTGTGCTAAATCAACTCGGCGACTCGACGACAGGCATTTGTTTTTGTTAGGCCTGCGCTGTGTTGTTGTGACAATGTCCATGTCTCTATTTGTTGTTTTTTCATGTAACCACTTTATTACGCATATAGCATTGAAACGGGCCATGTTTACCACTTAACAAGCCAATAAACATTGAAAACTCAAAACAATAGTCGGACCTGTAATACTAAGTATGAATTATTGGTGTCGCTGGTACCATGGAGCAGGCAAGGATCTGGTAACATTGTAGTGGCCGTAGGTACTCTACTGGGGGCTAATGTCTATGGTAAAACATTTAACAATCAGCTATAACAACATCGCTCGACATTTTTAATGCCTTCCAATTACAGCTTACATGCAGTTAACGATTCTTGTGAGCATTAACTATTCCAATTTTATGTTTTAAGACAGTCGAATTGCAAGGTTTCTGAGCCCATAACAATTTATTACGAATAAATTTTCTTACTACCCACCCACATACGTATATTTATTACATATTATTATAATATTCTTCGCAATTAAAAACTGTTGTGTACCTCTTTTATCTAACTTTATTTCCGTAATCTTCGCAATTATTATTTTTTCAGCCTGAAATTAAACTATGTACCTAATTGCTTACTAGCCCAAGCTTGTATCACACTTGCACATAGCACCTACCTTCTCCACAGCACTGAGATGGGACTTTTTAATTCGAGGTTTGCAGGTCTGCAGCTCTTCGCTGCACTTTTGTCTCGCTCATGGTGACTTATGAATTTTATTATCTATGGCTTAAAATGATATATGGCCGCTCTTAACTGGAGAATCATAAAATATTTTCTGTTTGTGAAATATTTCTGTGGCAATAAAGCAATAATTCACTAAGGGACTACGGGGAAGATGGCGAGCTTTATTTGCTGTCATAAACGGTCTGTTTATGACGCACTTTTTTGCCGGAGTGCGCTTGCGCCGCGGATGCGACTATGCGTGCGCGCACTGACATAAGACTAAGCTTGAAGCTAGCTTACGAGTACTTTCTGCAGACTTATTGCTATGCAAACTACAAATTGGTTTTTAAACAAAACTTTAATGAACCGGTAACTTACTCTTGCCTGCACATGTTTTTTAATTGTTTTTTTTTTCTTTCTTTCAAATAATAAAGCCTAATTTTATTTTTTATTTTTCCTGTCTTTCGGTCATTCGACATCAGTCTTAGTCTCAAAAAATCAAAGGCATTTTAAACTTAAACTAATAAATTAAATGCCTATCACTCCTAATGATAGTGGTTATTTGTCTCTATCCACCCTATACCTGTCGCGCATAATTTAAGCACTACCATCGTAACGCCTCATACAATTGATAAGCATATTAATCACGCGCAAGATCATTCGTTCTCGTCAACTTAATCAGGACTGACACGGGCGCGTCTGCGGCGGAGACCAGAGCCACAGTCCGCGGTCTCCTCACACCAGCGCCGAGGATCAGTGTGAAACTTTGGAAGTGACGACGGGGGGTTCCATTAGTCAGCATGATTAGTTCTCGAGAGCGTTAATGTTTCAATGAGATGAATAATCGCCGGCTACAGTGACAAATGCGCGCCGGTCGTTGCGTGCGCGCACCTGACGCGGCTCAAACGCGCCGCGCCATCACTCAGCCGCGCGCTGTTGTGTGTAGCAGATGAAGAGATTTATACCTACTCAACTTATTCGAGCTAGTGTGACCATATCTCCCGTCATGCGTAGATTTAGATCATCATTACAAATGAAAATAGGAAAAGTTTTAAAAAACCAACCAGGTAATGAGCATTTTAAGCATTTTGGACAACTCATGATAGGTATGTATAATAATGTGAAATATTGAGGAAGAATCTGGATAAAGCTTTATTTTAGTGCACAGATCTGACAGTCACCCTATATTGATAAATGACTTAGCTTACGAACATAGACTCAAGGGTTAAATTCGGCCGCCATAGTGTCGGGATCTGTTTCACATCTCCGGATCACGCCATCAACTTTTTTCTCGTCATCAACAGGAGAAACCGACGTTTATCGATATGTGTCACATCGCTATGATTTAGCATTGATTGCTCATCCTTTGAGGGGAACCGCCGCCGTGCGCGCAAGTTTAAGATTTACAACCATCTCTTCTGATATTGCTACCGTCTGCCACGGCGAACAGTAAAAGCCTACACAGTGCAATTACGACAAGAAATTGAACAGGATAAAATTTTACCTATAAAATACCAGAAGAATAATAAAAATATCTATCTGTTCAGCAAAATGTCAATATTATTTACGTGAATAACAAAGCTTAAATGACAGGAATAATTAAATTTCTCGCACTTCCAAGAAAACAGTTTAAATATACGTTTATGTTGTAGAGCTTCTAAATTCATAACAGTCAAGATTTACTCACACTTACTCGTATTTATACTTATCAAGTTGGTTAGGCAGGTACGCCGATGAGATGCAACGGCCTGACTGACAGACATACAGGCCGCGATCATAAATCAAAACATTCGTAACGCAACGATTAATCAAACTGAGACCGAAGGTCTAAATATATGAACTAGATGGTCATAATCGGGGAGCACAAATATGCAGAGTGTACTGAAACCGGTGTCGGAGCCGGTAAGTAATACTCGCTTGAAAACACAAAAATAAAATTGGACTCTTCATACAAAATTGACCAACATGGGCTGATTAATTTGAAAAGCCCAATTTCTATTTTTTGCTATTTCAGAAAAGTCCAAAACCAAAATTTGTTCTGTATTATAAGTAGGAGCTTCAGTTTCCGAGCCTCCTATTTATATTTACTAGCTTTTGCCCGCGGCTTCGCCCGCGTGGTTTTCGCTTTATGACTGTCTCTAAGGTATCCTACAGCGACCATGCATTTTCCCTGAACAAAAAGTAACCTATGTGTTAATCCAGTATTTGATCTATCTACCCATTGAATTTCACCCAAATCCGTTCAGTAGTTTAGACATGAAAACGGAACAAACAAACAAACATCCATACTTTGGCATTTACTTACTTAAATAGATAAAAATAGGGTACATCAGAGAAAGGAGGTAAATCTTTAGTGTTTTCCAAATAATACGATGATCATCAAAGGTGGCTATGGTGCTGATTCGGTGTCCAAAGGAGCACATAATACTTAATGGCACTAGAACTTTTACGTTACTAAAGGTCTCTTTGGAGACTAAAAGATTTCAATGTTCTCTATTAATGAAGTCGGGCCAGGATCGAAGGTAGGGCCAGATGGACTGATGATCTGGTGAGACTTGCAGGAAGTCACTGGATACATATTGGCTCAGAATCGTGCTTAATGGATATCTATGGAGGAACTATCTAGATGTATAGGCTATGTTGATGATAGACTGATGTATTATTATTTATCCCTTAAATTAGTTCTCGTATTACTCCAAAACACATCCAGCAAACATTAGTTACACTAAACCTAATTACTTTCTAAAGTCATTAAATACAATTTCGTAAGGCTGCGGTGGCGAGCGGAGCCCATGCGCCCGCGCAACCGCGATGATGCGGCGTTTTCGGTCTCGGCATTCTATTAACCTGGTGTTGGCGTTTTGTGCTCTTTATTTTTCGATAATATTTTTATTATTTTCGTCGCTTGACTTGACTTTGATGATTAAAACACGCAATCCTAAAAAAGAAAAACTTGAAAACATTTTCTTCGACGGTAAAGCCTTCCACCTATTTCTCCTCCTTGAATTTATCATCAACAAACAAATCGAAAATAGACCCATTAATAATTTTATTTCTATGTAACTTACCAATTTGTACGTAAAAATATCATGTGCATGGATTTATCAGACACCACAATTTTATTACGAATTAACATGTTTATATTGAGACTCATTTGGTCAGTGGTGTTGTCAAAGATTTTTTTCATTCGCACACCTGGTTCATAACAACAGGTGCCTTGTTGTTCTAGAGACAAAGCTCAATTTAGTTTGCTAGGACCTGGGGACAGGACAGGTCCAGGCAGACTGGATGTCAAAGTTATGACGTGTTAGATTGATTATCGGATGGATGTGAAAATATGTTTTACGACTTTTTATGAGGAGGTTTCGGTTTAAAGCCGCCTTAACAGATTCGTTTGTGGTCGCATTGGCTATGCATTTTAATGGAATAAAATAAATAAAAACACGACTTTATTTTGCTCTATCCGAAGGTTAAATCTTTTTATGCACAATATTCCTGCATCAGGTACGAATACTATGATCAATAAAATTTTATAGATTTCGATCTTTTATTTCTGTTAATCTGAATAAGCTGTTGTTGTTACCAACATAATGACTACAGCTTACACAGCTCTACACGTAAACGTTCAGTGTAAAAGTTTCTATTAGTACCTAGAAATAGGCATTTTGTAAAAATAAAGTGTTAAATAGCCTACTTTTTAGGTAATTATTTTAAAAACTATTTCATAAGGTAATTCTTAAGTACAATAGGTAATAGGTATACAGGGTGTAACAAAACTGGCGGTTCCACTTATCATACTTAACGACTTTTGTTCCACGACTTTGATCAAATCACAAAAATTTGGATTCTTCATACAATTATTGATGAGCGGATTGGTTAATTTTGTATTGAAACTCCAAAAAAAATACGATTTTAGCAAAGTCGTAGAACAAATGAATGATGAATAGAAGGTCCAGTTGACGGGACCTATAGAGACCTTTTTAGTTATGCCCTGTCCAACATATTACCTTTAATATTGCTTAGCTATCCCGCCTTCAGGCTCAACAATTGTTCAACTTCTTTTATCGTCATCGAAGTGATTGAGCGACTGAGTACATTATTTTGTTTTTGCTTATTTATTTTCTGTACCAAACCAAAGTCCTCATTCAAACCAGTTGACCAGTGAACCACAGAGCACACGTCCTCGTGTCACGCTACCTGTGCCACATCCGGAACAATTAGCCGAGTTCAATGCTCTGTGACGCCTGACCGCCCGCCTCGCCATAACATTACCGAGTGTGACCAGATATTTAGGACTCTGAGTTGTGACCGATGACCGACCACATATTCAGAGTTAATATTTACGATATGAGTGACATGTGTGAGGTTTTTGACAGGTACAGCATCCTTGCATTTTCTATTGTTCAAGCGGTCCGTTAATGTAAGGTAAGAACAATACCATATCAAGTATCAACTTAAATAATGGGCGACCAATTTTTACCAATAAAGTAAGCATATAAGTATTAAGCACACCATTTCAAATTTAGTTTGTTTCAAAGTTTTTTTTAAATAAAAATATTTAAAAATCCGAGCTTTAATTATTTTTTCAGATTCCCATACTAAATCTGAATATCAAGAATTTTTATGGGAAACTGAAAAATAATAGTAAATCAAATTTTTTCAATATTGTTCCTGTATTCTTTGCTTGATTCTGATCTGAGTAACCCTTTAAAATTTCAGATGCACTTTTTTAAAGATGTCAGGATATTAACAATTGCAAACCGCTTTTGTCACAACCACCTGATCATTGCATCATGCATTCTGCATCAGATCAAATTTTTCACGGTAGAGGGACTCCCATAAATTACGGTACAGGCAGAACCAACAAGTGTGTCTGATCGGAAGCGGAAGCTGCTCCCACGCAGGGAGGGAGGCCGGCGCCCGCGCACTGGATCTAATCTATATGATACGACGTCACTTCCGGTTACACCTTAATGAGGTAAACTGCAAGCAATAAGATGAAATAACCTATATACTTCACATTTAAACACATTTATCTTACGTTTTTGCGAAATATACATATGTCGCAACATAACTTGTCATTTTCGTCAAAAATCTGAACCTGTCCAGCCTACGCTAAGTCAAATTTTGACTTCGTCTCGGCCCACATTTTGACCTCACAATCAAAACGTATTGTTTATTATAATTATTACCTGACTTCGAGCGCACTGCTGATAATTAAACGTTTCGGTTTTCGAGTTACACCATCTCATCACGGGCATCGGGCATCCGTCTCGGAAATCATATCGTTTCATGACTCATTACCCATTACAAGCTGTACAATTTCCATAAGTTAAACCGTTAATGACTCTTGTCTTGTTATCTTTAAACTTAGGCTTTTTGAAACCTCTCATGTAATATACCGACTAAAAACCATGAATTATCATAATGAGGAATATGCAATTGCACGATGCTCAGGTCCAAGTCAAATCAAGTTAACTCGAATTATGGTTGAGTCAATTAGCTGTTGTTTGAGCGATTAGCCACAAAGACCAGCCGCAGAAAGGGTTATTTCTCACGCATAAGCGAAAAACCTTTCAAATTTTGACAACTTTGTTGCAGTCTTTAACGTTTCACCGCCAGTCATATTCGTATTAAGTCACTTAACATATGCTTTCTAATGCGTGGTTGAATTTTTCGAAGTGAATTTGCGACGGAAGAGACCAAATGGCGCAGACGCGTTTCGTGAAAAGAAATTGAATTATACTTTCAATAATGAGGCTCTCTAGCCGCTACTGATGCCGAAATAACGGGTTATATCTCAAATTAGGAGCGGATAATTTGTGGATGAGTCCCCGCGCGTGGTCGATAAGGTGTATCATTAGGTCCGTGTTTGATACCTCATGAATTATGTTTGGTTAAATTTATTCAGTGCTGATTATATGAATTAATGTTCCGGTTGAATGTACCGGACGTAGTAATGCCAATCATTAGCTCGCGTATTACTTAGCTTACCTATAATTTATGGCAACTGAAAAAATGAAGAGAAGTTAACAATACAAATGCTTTCGATATATTATGCTATAATTTTGTTACGTGGGACGACGGACTACGTAGTTTTATACAAATAAAATTATTAAGGATATAATATTCAAATGAGGTAAATAGAGCTGAAACTATTTAAACTGGGATTTCTACTCATGAAACAGATTATGGAACCCGTAGCCAATTCGAAGTTTCTAAATTAAAGACAGAAACCAGTTTTACATAACCTTTTCATCTTTTTTGTTATTCTTTCCAAGTTACGTATCAGGTGTTGGATAGTAAATTCGATAGGATGATGATGTTTCAGAGGTTTTTACTTGCCAGAGATGGCGCAGTTGCAGGTCAGGTCAGCATGAATGAATAAGCTGCATATTCCTGCTTCTTGATCCAAATCCATACAAATCGTCCAAGTTATCTAAATACTACAAAAACCCCTCCGGCCGTCTACGTAACCACAGTTATGTAACCAGTTATGGCTCGAGGACTTACCTGCAAGGAGAGTAAAAATTCAGCCCCCTGTTTTCAGCAACCTTGTGCAAGTAATGTGAGGATCCAATTGTGGGACAGTTCATCATGTGTAGTTGCCGCACTCGCGATTTAGTATCTCAGGTAGACATAAAGACTAATAGTTCGCTTCCGCTGCTTATCAACTCCTTTAGCATTCTCCAACCTGCCTCTCGAACCTGATTCCCGATAACTCAGAAACAAAAGTGGATCTCGCGACAGTTTGTCTGGTATGTTGTGTGTGGTGTCGCAGGTTCCGCACCAGGTAGGCATGAATGGCGGGGGCCCTGCTGTGCGTGAGTTATGTATAGGGCCCCCGCGGCGCCCGCGCTGCCTCACACCTCCGCCGGGCCCCGCCCGCGTGTGGTCCGCTTTACGAGCCGGCGGAGCTGCTGCGCGCGCACGATCGCCGCATGCATAAACGAGCCACGCATTAAACTGCAATATCTAAGAGTGCAGTTCAATGGGTTGACCTTGGTGATGGTGATTTGAAAACAAGTCTTTTGCATACTAGTTGTGGTACTTTCGTTGCTTAAAATCAAACCAGATCACAGAATTGAACTTTAAATCATAATTTTCCAAAAGCTTATATTCCTTTATAGAAACTCTTGAACTCAAAATCAAACCAAAAAAAAACCTGGTAAGAACAAAACAAAAAGTGTATCGTATTATAAATTCGAAGAACGATATTCTCCTGCAACTCTATTGCATTAACTGGCCCACCTAAATCTTCTGCCGATACTGGTAGATATCCTGGGTGCTAGAATCTATAATATTAGTCACATTAGTGTGCATATTTCATTCGGGAATTATTTTATTATTCTACTAGACTTATTACGGCCCGCCGCCGCCGCCGCAGTTGGTTTTTTAAACATTTGATACTTTTCTATTTTGGTAGCTGAGACGAAGCAGTTTTTAGGGTTCCGTAGCCAAATGGCAAAAAACGGAACCCTTATGGATTCGTCATGTTTGTCTGTCTGTGTCTGTCTGTCTGTCTGTCCGTCCGTATGTCACAGCCACTTTTTTCCGAAACTATAAGAACTATACTGTTGAAACTTGGTAATAGATGTAATCTGTGAACCGCATTAAGATTTTCACGCAAAAATAGAAAAAAAACAATAAATTTTGGGGGGTCCCCATACTTAGAACTGAAACTCAAAATTTGTTTTTTCATCAAACCTATACGTGTGGGGTATCTATGGAATAGGTCTTTAAAAATGATATTGAGGTTTCTAATATATATTTTTTCTAAAACGAATAGTTTGCACGAGAGACACTTCCAAAGTGGTAAAATGTGTGTCCCCCCCCCCTGTAACTTCTAAAATAAGAGAATGATAAAACTAGAAAAAACCGGCCAAGTGCGAGTCGGACTCGCGCACCAAGGGTTCCGTATAAATTCATAATCACACATGTCTTGAACTCTATATACTTTTTATGTTTGAGTTGATTGAAAAAATTTTGAGTTTCAGTTCTAAGTATGGGGAACCCCCAAAATGTGAAAATCTTAATGCGGTTCACTGAATACATCTACTTACCAAGTTTCAACAGTATAGTTCTTATGGTTTCGGGAAAAACGTGGCCGTGACATACGGACGGACAGACAGACAGACAGACAGACATAACAAATCCATACGGGTTCCGTTTTTTGCCATTTGGCTACGGAACCCTAAAAAATATATGATGAACATTATCATGCAAACTTCCACCGAAAATTGGTCTAAACGAGATCTAGTAAGTAGTTTTATAATACGTCATAAATCGTAAACCGCAAATTACCTTTCATTCAATCAACTCAAATATAAAAAATATAGAGTTTAAGACATGTGTGATTATGAATTTATACGGAACCCTCGGTGCGCGAGTCCGACTCGCACTTGGCCGGTTTTTTATTTGACAAGCAGAAATTCTAACATCCAATATATTACAAACAAGTAAATTACTCAAATTGCTTGTATTTATTTATTATTATAACTAACTAGCTTTTGCCGGCGGCTTTACACGCGTGGATGGATGTCATTTTTTAACCGACTTCAAAAAAAGGAGGAGGTTCTCAATTCGTCAGAATCTTTTTTTTATGTATGTTCACCGATTACTCGAAGATGCCTGAACCGATTTGGATAATTCTTTTTTGTTTAAAAGTGTATCACAGGGTTCACAGGTGGTCCCATATAAATTTTATCGAAATCGATTCAGCGGTTTTTGAGAAAATCAACAAAAACATAGCAAAATTGGAGTTGTTGCGATTGAAGTCGGTTGTTTTTAACGTATTCAGCGTGGTCAATTATTATGACTGTTGTGTCGTTGGGGATGTGCAGTGCGTGAGCCGCAAGCGAATCACAACCCCGGAAATGAATTTTCTTGTTAAAACTATTTCTTCACCAAATTTCAATCGGTTTTTTTGATAAAGCAAATACTTTCGGATTCCAGTTGTGATTCCCAAGAGAGTTGGATATTTTTACAGAATAAAATGTAACCCACGGACCTAGCCTATGTCACTTGCCACCCCGTCAACTATCTCTATGAAAAAAACAAGTGTTTCCGTTGTTTGGCTGTGACGTAAAAAAAGGACAACTGAACAAACTCACTATTGCATTCATTTATAATATCTGTAAGGATTTCACTTGTGAAAAGGTGTCTATTTTTTTTGGACTTATCTTTAATATTAATGATTGATTTTCTTGAAGAGATTACCTTAAAGTCACCACACAGGATCAATCGTCAGTGCCATTGCTAAACCATTTCTCCGTGTCAATAACTAAATAAATTATCGAATTTTTTGTAGCACATAAATGCCGTCGCGTCGATTTGGTGGTAGCGAAAAAAGTTAATTATCACCCGTCCGCCGCCCTCTTTACCCACGCAAGATTATATTTCAAAATTACTCGTCCAGCATTTATAATAAGTTATATTTCATTTAAAATCTATTTCGATTTTTAGTAATAATAGTGTATTTTTAGTAGTAGTTTTTTTTTAGTAATTTAAAAAAAACTCTTAATAATAATAAATTTAATAAAATTATTGAGCATGTGGCCATCGCTGGAGCAGATTTCTCCCCTATACATATAGATTCACTTAATTTATTTAATAGTTACTTACATAGTTTAAAATAAAACCTCTCAGTTACAGCTTATTTTAGTACAGTTTCTATATCTATATTTTAAAACCAAGTAAATTATTATTAGTCACTATGCGGTAATAACTTTTTTACTTTTCCTTAAATATACATTTAAGAAAAGCCTTCTAAGTTTGTTCATCGAAGTTCAAAAATAATTTCGCAACATTCGTATTTTTTAGGGAAACGTTTGCTTATGGGAAGGTCTGCTACCTGTTATGACGAAATTGTTACGCTGCCTTACGAATACCCTGTTTTGTTCATTTCCCCAAAATGTTACCTCAAGTTATGAAGCTTTCTTAGAAGAAAAAAATGTTTGGAAACATTAAACGTAACATTATTAACCGGTATTCCCGAAATAGGTTTGAAATCATTACGAAAACGCAGAAAATCTCTATAAAATGTTACGGGGTTGACATACAAGATTATTACTTCCAACAGAACTCTGTTTTGAACCAAATTTTATATAAGTTCACACCTAGTCTGGATTGACAGAGCTCTTAAGAATAAAAACAATGATGTTAATTCATAATGGGGTTACTCAGAATCAAGTATAGAATACAGGAAAAATATTTAAAAAATCCAGTCTACAGAATTTTTTCAGTTTCCCTTACTCAATCTGAATAGTGAATCAAGAATTTGTATGGAAAACTGAAAAAAAATTAGAACAGTTTTTTTTAAATTTCAAACGTACTTTTTAACAGCCTTTATAACACTTCCCGAAACGTTGAATGTACAGGATAAGTTCAGAGTGGTAGAAACTTTGTACTAGGTTGAAAAAAATACGATTTAGAATAAGTTATCCTTCCTTGTCTTCTAGATTTAATTGGTTAACATGTAGTAGTCCTCGTCTACGTTTGACCCACTCGCACGTAGTTTAGCGCCATAAGAGAAAAAGAGACAGCTAGGTACTCTCCCACCTCGGCGCCATTGCACGGTCCAAGCCTCATTCGTTTTCGTGCGCGCACGGCTACCGCACGTAGTGAAAAATATTTCTTAAAAAGTACGTTAATTATTTGAATTTAACAAGTGTGCAAAAATGTGCCTAGAAGAAAATAAATCCTTACGTTACTTTTAAATAAAGAGGTTATGTGGAAAGGAAGTATGAAAATCATTTAAAAAAAAAATAACAAGTGCAGTGAAAATTATTTTTATTTTAACATGATTAGCTTCGAGTCAACGCGAGGCGTTGACCAATAGTCATTTTTGCTTCGAGTCAATGCGGGACATTGACCAATAGCCATTTTTGCTTCGAGTCAATGCGGGACATTGACCAATAGCCGTTCTTTGCTTCGAGTCAATGCGAGACATTGACCAATAGCTACTTTTATTAGAGTTAATGCGAGACGTTAACCACACTGTGATATTTCTGTTTCGTATGAACTGGAATCATCAGCTTTCTAATGCTTATGCGGCTGCTCCATCAACCCTCGCTCGCCGCCACAGGTGAAGCGTTAGCAGCATCGTGGCTCATATCACTGCACTGCCACCACAGCCACCGCTGCTTATGCAGCCGACAACGATGCTGAAAAAGTGGCAATGACGACGGATGGATTGCCTCCCGAAACCTCCGCGAAACAGCGCTGGTATAACCGCCGCGCTGTCCGCCAAAACCGCCGTCGGCGCCGCCACCACACCACCAACTGCCACCGCCTACAGGTGATATATTGTATCACAACAATTATAAGCATTTGACGTCTGTTTAATTTTCCGGCACATATCCACCACCATCGTGCGTTTGGACTGATGCCTACTATCCGCAGTGAAGGTTCCTTCTAGTGTTTCCAAATGCGTGTGTTATTATTTTAAAACCAACCTCGAGAAGGACGGTCTATTTAAAAATAAAAACAATTTTCTTGAGTTTGTCATCTGACAATAACTCCAGAAGTTGTGGCGATGCTAACAATTAATCTAAGATGGGGACAAAAACACAGATTTTGTTGTGTATTAGCTATTTTGCTTACATTACGGTTATGTCCAATACCGCTAACCTGATTTATTGAAACTACCGACATCCTGTCATTTCAGTTTAATTGATTTAATAAATGAAAGAACTATCCGACCGATTTCGGTCATGGCGACCACTTCGACTCCTAGTCGACTTGTTGGCTGCGGGGCGCCCGAAAATAGCTAATATAGCCAATGTAAACACCTGTGCACAGTGCAGTTTAATTAAGTAATATATCATCAGCCTTTTATTTATATTTCTTCATCATAAAATAAAATACTTATGCAATGGAATCAAAAGCCAGACACTCATTTATTACGTGTTGTGTTCGATTGTTTTATGAAGATGTCATAGGGCATGCAGAAAGCTAACGAGTCGAGTTGCATCGGATAGCGAGCATGGACATATGTATGTATGTGCAACTGCCGCTTAGCCAGCCCAAGCGCAACCCATCGCATCGCCGCGCCGCGCCCGCGCCGGCCGATCACTGCGAAGCGCTTTTGCCGCCGCGCAGCCGCATTTTAAGGTAGCGGGTAGATGGAAATATTTTATGGATGCATTAAAAAGGTTTTTTTGGTATAACTAGACCATTATACACAAAATATTGAGATATAGAATCTCAGTCTCCCAAATGACACATTAACCTTCTTGGTCCCTGGCCAAGTCCTTGCCAAAATATGGTATATTTTTTGTCAAAATTGTAAAAGTTAACGCAGCATCCCTTTGAAAAACTCTTTGTTTCGAGTATTATTTTTATAATCCGTAAAAGTGAAGATAAGGTTAATTTATACTGGAACTAAAATGTTCATCAAATATTGTTGTACATTTTGAATATTGATAACTTTAAATCTATTTTATCGTCGTTGCCCAGGGCAGTTACATGGTAAAAGTAATAAAATCGGCCGATTTCCTCGTGCTCACGCATGATTGTATCATACTTAAAACACTTTTACTATATACTTGTGTTTAACCTTTCAGCCTGTGCTCAACCTTTATAGGACTCTAGTGCTATGAACACTATAGCTTAATAACCTAAATAATAATTCATTAGCTTAATAAACAGATACAGGAGTATTTTCAATCGGTTTTTACTATACTATTCTATGTTATTCTTCTTTTCGTGTCGATAACAAGCCTAGATGGCATTGGTCCGGGATTCAGCCATGCGAATCGCACTTCCCGTGGTGGCACTCATTGGATCTTCCTGCGTGCAGTTGTTTGGGCACGCAGGGCACGACCTCAAATACTCCATCGTTTGGGGAACTACGCCACACCTATACTCCAATTTGAAACCATCTGAGAATGTAACCACCTTTATATGTTATTATTGAGTTAAACTCAACTCCAAATATATTTTATATTAACGAATTAAATATATGTGCAATTGTGCACATTTATTAGAAAAACTAATTGATAAGGACCAGTTTGTTATACAATTCAAAACCCTTTCAATTTACAGTTACCAAAACTGATCTCAGACAAGTAATTGTTATAATTATAATAAGGAAAAATAAAAGTATTTTATGAAATAAGGTTTTTTGTACCTTATATTTTAAATTGTCTTTTTTTATGCCTAGCTTCTACTACTTACACGAAACTTGCAATGACAGCGTTTCGGGAAGTATTAATTATAACAAATACATATACGTTACAGGTATACGTTTTCTTATGAAACTATGCCTGTTTTTTAACTTTAATGCAAGTTAAAAACTGCCGCAATCACCAGATAAGAATAAACAATAATGATTTATGGGCGAAATCTGTGAATTCTTATATGGTGCACAATCAAAATTTTGACTTTTGCATAAGCAAAATTTTTATTAACACGTTGCCTGCCAACTACGAGCATACTCGTAGTACAAGATCTCGGCCTCACTGCCAACTACGAGTATTCTCGTAGTTGATTGTATGCGACTGCTAATGAATTTGAAAAGAGTGGCAGTGGAAGGAGGGCGGGGTTAAATTCTTTGGCATTTGAAGTAAAACATTAGTTAATCAGAAAAAGAAGTTTAATACAATTTTTTTTGGGTACATCACTGTGAAATCAAGAAGGAGTGATACATTTTAAAACAATTTTCAACGCATAAAGCAGGTTTTTCAGGGCATACCGGGCAGTAATAGTTTGTTTCTTTCCTCTTTTTTTTCTTTTGTACAAACACGACACGGCTTCGTCGGTTTCTGTTTCCTTTGTGTGGGTGGTAGGCGCTCTAAGTAATGTAATTCTGCTTGTTTTTTCTGCTCGTGATGACTATAATTAGTAAATTTCTCGCCTAAAAGATATTTTACGACTTCATCTTTGAACGAAAGGGCATCAAATTTATTGGATTGTAGATCATGCAGGCGTTA
The DNA here is from genome assembly GCA_958295455.1 of Coleophora deauratella. Lineage (NCBI taxonomy): Eukaryota > Metazoa > Arthropoda > Insecta > Lepidoptera > Coleophoridae > Coleophora > Coleophora deauratella. Next base: position 5,477,633 of record OY282388.1, read on the forward strand.
TGGATGTAGATTTCAAAAATGTGTATCGCTAGTTTTTTGTACCAAAACAATTTATTTCTAAGATCTGAGTAATATGAAAGCATTTGGTCTGAAAGATCTATCCCGGACAGTCCGTTGTTGTAATGCGGCAGTTTTGTAGATACAGAGCAGGGGAGTGCACGTTTTTGCGCGAAAATATCTACGACTATTCTCTTAGATTGGCAATGGCTAATAAAAAATCTATTTCGTTGCCATACTACGAGTAAACTCGTAGTTTGAACTAGGTTCCACTGCCAACTACGAGTATACTCGTACCGACCATTTTGTATGGTGTCAATGGGTATATAAAAAAGTTACTACGAGTATACTCGTATGGCAGGCAACGAGTTAATGGCTGCCTCCACAGTACACTGGAGATGTCCTTGTGAGGGTAATAATGAGGATGGTTAAAATTATTTATTAATATTGTTTAAGAATGCCTCTAATCAAAATACACATTAAAAATATTTATATGATGAATTAAAAATGAAACATGTGAACATCAGCGAATTTCGCGAAAACAAAATTATTATAAGCCATACCTTACGTGAAACTTCTAGTATATTTGGAACGTAAATTATTTACAATTAAGCGACATAATTTCGTGGGTATATAAAATTACAGCAACTTTTTGTCTGTATGAACCGAAACACACAACGAAAGAGCAAGAAAATAAAGTGTTTAAAAGTTGGGACAATAGAATACTATTGCTGATGTGCTGAATAATAAATATATTTATATTTGCGTCACACATATACATATAAAACTTTCTAAAGTTACTGTTATCAATACAGTCTAGATAAATCTACTAAACATTTATAAAACAAGAATGTTTCCTACTGCATTCCAAAACTTATTAAATAAGCTTATCCAGCCTAAAATAATAATTTTAACTGAAAGGATAAATACAAAATGTAATTAATACCAAAATACATTTTACTGAACAGACCTCAAAACCTTTTTCCGGTTAATTATCTGTTGTTATGTTATAAAAGGAAAGAGGGGGTTATAGGGGATTACAATATTTAATAAAATGATAAAATAAAAAGGAACCTATACACAACTTATCGTTCTAAATTCGACCCCGAGTCCACAGTTCTGTGATCACTAAAAAGTAGCACTGCACTATTTATAAGTAAAGAGGGAAAAGAAAAACGTCACGTAAGGCGGCGGCGGGCGGCTCGATACGTCGCACATAGGTCATTTTCATTTATTTAGCAATTAATAAATGTATTTATTTGTATGTCACCGATACTGACGGTACTTAATTAATAAATCACTTATTATGTGGGTAGGTTAAAAACAAAAGATCTTTATACAACTCGATCGCGTTCGTTTGTGTTCCATCGTTTTCGCAACAATATTTTGCTATTTAACGTTTTAAGGTAAAAAAATACTATGCGTTTGTCAGTTATAATATAGTAGTTACTTTTAAAGAAGAAGCTTGGTTTTTTGTGAGTTTATTATGGAAGGTATGTAACGTATTTCTGCATTATTAGATATGTGAAAATTTTGTGTCTTTTTAGAGCAATGACAATTAATACTGAGGTTAGTTAATTAACCGTGTTAATTTTCAAAATATGGTATTCACAAACTATATTCGCACGTATTCCTCCTCATTCGTTTTTCTTAAAATATTAGAACATATACCTTTTTCAATTACATTAACTGCTTGTGCCAAGATCTGCCGCAGACTAAGATATATTTTTTTTTTAGGGAACATATCACTCCGTAGACAAGAATTATATGACATTTGGCGAAAAGAACTCATGCTGGAAAAAAAGAATTCTGCTGTTTTTGTTTACGTTTCTTCTAAACTAGGTTTAGATGAGTGTACTGATGATGCTAGATATAATAATGTTAAAAAGTATACGGAAAATTTTAATAGTAAATTGGCAAAAATGTGGAAAGACTGTAATAGAACATCAAAGACATTTGAAAAACGTCACCAGAATTGGTTGAATCATGATATTTCTCTTGCTGAATTCTATGGCGATGACACTCATGCTCTACAAATACCTAGTAAAAGAGGTCGACCGATGAAAAATTTCGATGAAGTAAGTGAACAAACCAAGAGAAAAAAAGTGTTGCCCTTGTTGGAAAAATATTCATCAGACGAACTTCTTCTTGCCACACGTAAAAGTTTTGAAGCCTCGGGTAAGAGAAATGTCTCAAAAGCCCTGGACGTTGCGTCGTCATCAAGAGCTGATGATGTTCAGAAAATCACCTCTGCATCGCCTCTAGTGCCTATCAAGTATACTACTGAAGAAGCTCTTGCACTGTATATTGATGGTGATTATACAAAAAAATCTTATATTATGATGCAACAAGGAGCAAAATCAAGAAACGCTAACATATACCCTAATTACAACAAAATACTGGACGAAAAAAAGAAATGTTATCCTCACAGCGACTCCATAACAATTAAGGATATATCGGCAGAAGTGAACCTGCAGCAGTTAGTAAACCATACAGCAAAAAGATTATTAGATGTACAAAAAGATGTCATTATGCAAAGTAGAGGGCAATCCAACGAGTTCACTCTTGTGTATAAATGGGGAGCAGATGGCAGTGCTTCTCATTCTTCTTACAAACAGAGTTTCAGTGAAATTGAAACGACTAACGAAGATAAGAATGACTCAAATTTATTTGCAATGTGCCTTGTTCCACTACAGCTTTGTTCTTTAACCAAACAAGTCATATGGCAGAACCCAAGACCTTCGTCAACTCGTTACTGTCGGCCAATTAAGTTGATTTTTAAAAAAGAAACTCAGCAATTAGTCAAAGAAGAAATTGGAAACATTGAAACTCAAGTAAATGAAATACAACCCACCCATTATACTTTAGATGGTACAGATGTAATTGTCAAACATGAATTCCATTTAACAATGATTGACGGTAAAACTTTCGGTGTTTTAAGTGAATCATCAAATCAAAGTTGTGGCATATGTGGTGCAACACCGAAACTTATGAATCAATTAGATAAAATTTATAAAATGAAACCTAATTCCAAGTTATATGTTTACGGTATTTCTAACCTACACGCATGGATCAGGTGTTTAGAATGCTGTTTACATATATCGTATCGTCTTGATGTAAAAAAATGGCAAGTAAGAGGAGAAGACGAGAAGAGACAAGTAAAAGAAAGAAAAGAGCTCATAATAAAACGCTTGAAATCCGAAATGAGTTTACTTGTAGACATGCCAAAACAAGGATATGGCACAACGAATGATGGAAATACAGCTAGGAGGTTTTTCCGTCAACATGTTTTATCATCTTCTATAACTGGACTCGATGAAACTTTACTAAAGAGAATCTACACCATATTAGTGACCTTATCATGTGGTTATACTATTGATACTGACAAATTTGCGGATTATACTAAATCAACTGCCGAACTATATGTAACTCTGTATACATGGTATAACATGCCTTCTAGCTTACATCGGATATTGATACATGGATCTGATATTATCAAGGCTGCTACCCTTCCAATAGGAATGTTGTCAGAGGAGGCACTTGAATCAAGAAATAAAGAATTTAGAAAGTATAGAGAATCACACACTCGAAAGTTTTGTAGGGAAAAAACCATGGAGGACCTATTTAATGCTCTTTTAATATCTTCGGATCCTTTAATATCTTCCCTGTCAAAGTGTATTGGTGGTAGAGCACATAAAGAACCGCTGAGTAAAGATGTTCTTCAACTTTTAAAAGAGCCTAGCCTTCAAGAGGTTTTTGATTCGTCTGATGATGATGAGTAGTGTTGTTAATCTTAACTTTTAAACCGTTATTTACAGAAAATTATGAAAAACTGTGTAATCAACTGTATAATCAAATTTGGTCTTGTAGTTATTAAAAAATCAATACATTGAGTAAATACATAATATCAAAATATATTGAGTTGGAGTATGTTGAGTTTTCCCCTTAATTAGTACCGATATTCCTTACTAAAACTGCAAGTTTTGTACTGCATTTATTCTAAGTCATTATCGCTATCATATTTGAATTCTGGTTTTAGATAACAATGTTCAATCATAGTCTTAGCCCTACCCTTCAATAATATATAAATATATCATAGGTTTTTTCAATGGTAGAAAAGTTATTAATTTTTTAATAACGACACTATTTATTACTCGCTATATTAGGCAAAATGACCTATGTTCGGGCTGCTGGAGGGGCTCGCTCCGACGGCGGCCGGTAGAGCGGCACGCAGCACTCCAAGAAGGCTCGGCACGTCGGGCGGCTGGAGCGGCGCGCCCCGACGGCGACAGATAGGGCGGCTGGAGCAGCAGCAGCCAGACCCTTAAGTCCGGTGAGACGGCAGCACGAGGGCCCGGGACTAAGAAAGAACACTTGAAGGAGAGAGGTCCCGGGCTTCCGTTTGGTCTTCGTTCGTCGAAGTCCGGCGATAGACTCAAGTATCCGCCCGCTGCCCCCTTAAAGAAATTTATCGAGAATGATATTATTTATTTGAATTTCAAATTTGACATTCTTCGTCATCAATCTTTGATTATATCACTCGCCAGGAAAAATAGGTGTTAAACCAAAAAGTCCGTAGTTCTTAATTACTCCCTTAAAAATATTAAACTGATGCAAACTCCTTAAGAATAAGAAAATATAGAAACTATAAGATGTCAAACATAAAAAATATTGAATTGAAGTTGTACCGAAAACAAACAATATTTGAGTAAATACAATAATTTCGAGATAAAGATAATAAGAAACGCTAACTTAAGAACCTACGCATATAAAGGAATAAAAGGAATACATGAATAAAACTAACAAAGGTAAATATTTACAAGAGAGATAAAAAACCCTATATTTTCCCCCACAACCCGAGAAAAATTTTTTGTAAGCAAAAAATTTTGAAGATGTTAAATTTAGGAGGTTCACATTCTTAAAAGTATCATCCTATGCACCTAGCAAATGCTAAAACCTCTCATTCATCAACTTCCATCAACTTGCAAGCATTCATACACAAATAGCATAGAAATGATCTGCATTCACCATCATTCAGACGTCAAGATGTGTCCAATCATCTAACAAACCAGAGAGTAGAGCTCACATTCAATGGCTTCTACTCGGCAAACCACATCTTTATCATTAGACCTAGGCTTATTTATGGAGTAGTCAAACCGCTCCTGATTAAAACCCATAAAATACGCAAATATTTTGCAGAGACAAGATCCCTCAAGAGAAATAAGAATTCCCAGTCTCGCCCAGAAGAGTAGGCGTACGTGAAGAGAGCAAAGAAGCTAAAAATTACTACCATATATGTAGTGTAGAGAGTGTTGAGTGTCAAAGAGTGAAACAACGAGAAAGTGAATGAATGAATTAATAAACTGTCACCGCCTCCTGTGTTTATATAGAGAACCACAAGGTATCATTTCTCTACCGAAGATTAAAAAATTTGGAATGTAGTTAGTAACTGCGTTGACTGCACTATTCATTGCAGCTTGAACTTTAGGAAGATGAAGATCCCAGCACCTTCTTTAAAATAGTGTAGAATGTATAAAGTTTGTCCACTCAGAAACCGGAGCATATGAAAAGGCGTAGGCAATGCTACATATTTCCCCCTAACCCCGAGAAAATTTTCTATTCGGAGAAAATTTTGAAGGTTAAAAAGGTAGTCTTCCCTCCATAGCATACATCTCACCCAAAATCACGCAATCATTCGTCTTTCAGAGGTAGGAGTGTGGTTCACATTCAATGACGCACACTCCAAGGGAAACACCTGGCCATAACGAAGGCTTATTTAAAGAGTCGTAACCCGCTCGTTCTTAAGACCCTTAAACGAAGGCTTATTTAAAGAGTCGTAACCCGCTCGTAGACGAAGGCAAAGAGTCGCAAACCGCTCGTTCCTTACCCTAAGCTGAGAGAGCAAAGGAAGATATCATCACCTGTGCTGGTAGAGCACAAGTAATTCTTAAGCTGAGAGAGCCAAGGAAGATATCAAGAGAGAAATATTCACCTGTGCTGGTAGAGCACAAGTAATCCCTAAGCTGAGAGAGCATAATAAGGGATCAAGAGAGAAAAAAAATAAAAGAACAAGAAGAAAAGAAAAGTTAAATAAGAGGCTTAAGAGCCTGTTATTCAAGGGAACTTCGAATGAAAACCAAAAGATCGAAGTTATAGAGTAGAGCTCGAGTTTCTAAGCGGACTTTAACTTTGCATTCTAGTTTTTAACTTCATATAACTATAAATGTAAATAGAGTTAATCAGCCGGAACATTATTAACAGTAGAATATGTAAGAGGGTAGGAAATATATAAGGGAGAACTATAAAAGATTAGATCAACAAGGGTTCACTTGAGTAAGTGTGTTTTAGAATTTTGAAGAGGTAAGTGACTATCAAAGACTACATCGAAAGAGAGTATGCAAAAAGATTTCACTTGAGTAAGTGGATTTTAGAATTTTGAAGATAAGAAATTTAAATCAAAATCAATTTAATATAAGTAGTAAAAAGTTTTAAAAAATCGTACAGAAATAATAAGTAAGCAGTTAAGATAATAATAGTATAAACAGAGATAGTAAGTATTTCATTATGTTGTAGAGAAAAAACAAAATAATAGAATAATGGTATTAGGAATATTTATTTATTCCTCACCACCGAAATCTATGGTTAAAAATTAAATATGATAAAACCAAAAGAAATATTTATAACGCAGGAAACCCAAAACGCAAAATCGCGAAACGCAAAAACGCAAAATCGCAAAACGCAAAATCGCGAAACGCAAAACGCAAAAACGTTCGGTAGAGAAAGATAACTCGGAAAAATAGACGCATAAACGTAACCCGAAAAAAATAAACGCATAAATGCAAATTATTGAGAAATAAAATTAACTAGAATATAACTACAACTAGCTACGCTAAGATGTGTAAAGTGTGTAGTGTAAAACCCCACCTAGATTCCTACCTACCTATGGTACGTTCATGAGTGTGAACAAGATCAAAAAAAAAAACGATCAAATGAAATTCGATCAAAAAAAAGGGACAAAGCCAAAATAAATTGCCAAAAACAACCGATCACTTGTGGAAGTGTAATTTCGAATTTAGAGAAAGGGGGTGAGTTCGAAATTAAACGTTGGGCGCCAAAAACTGTTATGTTATAAAAGGAAAGAGGGGGTTATAGGGGATTACAATATTTAATAAAATGATAAAATAAAAAGGAACCTATACACAACTTATCGTTCTAAATTCGACCCCGAGTCCACAGTTCTGTGATCACTAAAAAGTAGCACTGCACTATTTATAAGTAAAGAGGGAAAAGAAAAACGTCACGTAAGGCGGCGGCGGGCGGCTCGATATGTCGGGCTGCTGGAGGGGCTCGCTCCGACGGCGGCCGGTAGAGCGGCACGCAGCACTCCAAGAAGGCTCGGCACGTCGGGCGGCTGGAGCGGCGCGCCCCGACGGCGACAGATAGGGCGGCTGGAGCAGCAGCAGCCAGACCCTTAAGTCCGGTGAGACGGCAGCACGAGGGCCCGGGACTAAGAAAGAACACTTGAAGGAGAGAGGTCCCGGGCTTCCGTTTGGTCTTCGTTCGTCGAAGTCCGGCGATAGACTCAAGTATCCGCCCGCTGCCCCCTTAAAGAAATTTATCGAGAATGATATTATTTATTTGAATTTCAAATTTGACATTCTTCGTCATCAATCTTTGATTATATCACTCGCCAGGAAAAATAGGTGTTAAACCAAAAAGTCCGTAGTTCTTAATTACTCCCTTAAAAATATTAAACTGATGCAAACTCCTTAAGAATGAGAAAATATAGAAACTATAAGATGTCAAACATAAAAAATATTGAATTGAAGTTGTACCAAAAACAAACAATATTTGAGTAAATACAATAATTTCGAGATAAAGATAATAAGAAACGCTAACTTAAGAACCTACGCATATAAAGGAATAAAAGGAATACATGAATAAAACTAACAAAGGTAAATATTTACAAGAGAGATAAAAAACCCTATGCTGTGTAACTCTATTCAACGGTTCCCACCTTTTCCAATTATTATGAACTTCAAATTATTATTTTGAAATTATGACTTATTATGTACTAAGCAATAACTAATAAGTTAAAAAAAAACCTGCTGATCAAGGATCCGTTTTCATACCTGACGTAGGGTCTGTTATGAAATCATAATTCATGTATTTCTTATAAGTGAATCTGAAACTTAATATTCAAATATTGTCTCAAATATTTACTTATTCAATTCGTATAGGGAACGAACAAATGCATATCGTCAGCACTGTGCTGGACATGAAATTCCTATCACAGGTCGATAATACCAAGTTTCAGTTCACGTCTGGCTTTAAACAGTGGGGGAATATTATCGATCAAGAGTATAGATTCGTTGGTTTGTTTACGGCTCATTGCGGATATATTATATAGTTATTCGGGTTTATTTTGTGTTATTATTTTTTGCCAAATTGCCTAAAAATGAATTTCTGATGTTCAAGGTGAATTATTCAAGCAGTACATGAAAGATGTATAGGTTAAAACCATATTTGTTAAAATAAGATACATAGTGTAATTAAGGTACCCGAATATGGTATTAGTTTAACATCTTAGCAGTTCTTTGGACTTAGAACAGATTTTCCAAATAGCTAAAAGGATGGAAATGTCAAACAGGTTCCCGTATGAAATTTTCAAGTATATATCAATAGATTATTCATTAATTACTAAAGTAATTCATATCCGGTTATGTAAGACGTCTAGAAAAGTGTAACCTCATCACTCAGAACCTAACGTCAAGTTTAACTAACAATCAGACTAACAATCACATTCGTAAAATTGAACAAGATTTAATTTTATTTTCATATTGTTTATTTGATAACCTTCTAGGAAGTGTTATTTTTTAATAATTTATTGTGTACACAAAATGGGCATAATATAAAAGCTTACCATCATATATACGCAAGGGGTGCAACTTGTTTCTAAAAGAAATTTCTTCCAGAAATAAATTTCTGTTAATTGATTGCAGTTATAAATTCTCTCAGATTATATTTTATTGCAATAATTCTCATACCCATTACCTACAACATTTTTAGTCTCTCTAAACATCTACATGTTAATCAATTAAATCTAGAAGACAAGGAAGGATAATTAGATGATCAAACGAACTTACCTCAAGTGAAGTTCGATCTTAATTATCCTTCCTTGTCGGAGAGATTTAAGGTCCCTCCCTGCCCTAGAGTAGACAATACTAGGATGCTAGTATTAAAACCCCTAATACCAATGTTGTAGGATGTAGGTTGCCTTTTTTATTCTCTAAAATGAATGAGGCTTGGACCGTGCAATGGCGCCGAGGTGGGAGAGTACATAGCTGTCTCTTTTTCTCTTATGGCGCTAAACTACGTGCGAGTGGGTCAAACGTAGACGAGGACTACTACATGTTAACCAATTAAATCTAGAAGACAAGGAAGGATAATTAAGATCGAACTTCACTTGAGGTAAGTTCGTTTGATCATCTAAGTGTACATCATAAACTCAATAAAAAAACATTTGTAAAGACTTCCTCCTCGTACGTAATCGTTGCTAGAGTAGACAAAGTCTCGCAGCCCACATTGCAATCTTCTTAGTGCGTTCCCAGGATGGACTTAGTGAACTGAAAAGGGCAGTAGCTAGGTGTTCTCATGTGTGAGATAAAATAAAGTAGTTTATCATACAAATGTTAAGTTTCATTGCACTCTTCGTAACTTTTTTAAATAGGATGACAAAAGACTGACGGCCCACCTGATGGAAAGTGGCATCCGTCACCAATGAACATCTATAACCCCTAGCTAGTATTTAATTTAATTCAGTCCTATAGTGGGAATACGAATGAAGTTACCTAGATATTCATATTAAATATAATTTTATCCTTAATATTATCTGGGATAAACTTTTAGAATGAGAGTCTTTTCAAGAGCCTTTTACCCCGAAGACTTACATTTTTTGAAAGGGTATTGAGTTTTTGACGTGTGTACTTAGTTACCTCTATCCATCTTTGTAACTTCTACGTGGCCTTGCCTCATTTTTTATTATAAAAAGTATTAAAAAGACTGAATGCCGACCACCACCAAGTGTATTTATCAATACTTTGTCGATCCTTCGAGTTCCGCACTATCATATTCGGGGAAAACTTCGAACTGTAGATCATTCCATAGCACAGCTTGTGTACTTCTAATTATAATTTATACCTACACCTTCCCCCCCCCCCTTTACCTATCTCCTTACTACGCCCCTGGACAGACAGATTTGCGGAGGTGGCGTCTGTGCAGATTTATTGAATAGCTACTGTATTTACTGCAACTAACCTGCACATCCATGGAATTTATTCTGCATTCAAAAATTACCTTTGGATAGCAACTAAATCATGAACTGGGTAGGCGTATTTCAGACATAAGCGGACTTCGCTATGGAGATGTTAACATAGACTTTTTTCTTTTAAAACTAGTTGTATATTGAATAAGCGTTCGTTTTGATATCTATAAATAAGAAGATCATGGCCGCGTCATGCTAAAATTTGTATCTATCAAAAGTGATGTACGATAACCAGGCCGTAGATTACTTAATGTCATTGTAATCGTAATTTTAAAACTCAAATTATTATTTATTTCTTGAAACCCCCAAAGTTGGAAACTTGGAATACGAAAAATGCTGATAAATCTCAATAAATATCGATTTACAATTATGTATGTTAATGTTAGTGTACCTTTAATCCTAAAACCGTAGATAGTCAGGCACCATCAAAGGTCAAGACTATGGAGAGACGCTGTGGAGTGAAGTTTCCATTTTAATCCGCGTATCACTTAGAAGAGAAAGGTGACTATTAAGACGACACTTAAGGCGCTATTACTTATGCATAATAGCCCATAGAGAGGGACATCACATCACCATGTAATAGAGTCGTTATATCTCATCAATTTCTGAATTATCTTCTCGAATCATTTGTATTCAAGTGGCTATTATACTAGGTTGGTAGGTAAAAGTTGTATATAATTTTCCAGAGTGATCTATAGTTCTTTTCCTGAAGTCGTGATCAAAATTTGATTCCTCCCTATTACAGAAAATAGTTCACACGATACGTTCCTTATTTATTTCGTCCATCGCCAAAAGGAAGAATGTTTTCATGAGTATACAATTCTGACTTTCATGACGTTAATTTAAGTTTCTTAGTGAATAAGTTATAATTATAAATCTATCAGTATCTCCTTATAACTACAGCCATAAGCGGCACATACCTTGGGGATAGAAGGTCATTTGTGCCACTCGATAAGAAGAAGAAAGAAACTATTTTGTAATATACATATACATAATGTACTTACCCTGTTATGGCCCATATAGGTACCATAAATGCCAATAATTGTGTCAGAAAGGTAGGTAAACCTATAGTAATATTGAATGGAATTTTAATAAATTCCTTCAACTCGTCTCGTAATACTCGTATTTCAAGTGAGCCCACGCCGGTGGCTGTATGTAGGGCCCCTGTCACAGCGCGACGTTGTAAACTGCAGTTATTATAACTTGTGGTAAAACCGTACAAGATTTTTAGAAATATGTTACGATCAATACTCCCTTTTTCGTAGTCTGATATGGGGGTACAGAGTTTTATTTCGAAAAAGAAAAACATGTTAAAACTTTATGGATTATGGAACGTGCCAAACTCTATATTGCCTCTGCGTTATGGAATAACGATAGACTTAGTGAGAAGTTCCACATCTGAAATAGCCATACAGAAAACGGTATTAACGATTTGAGTAAAGTAAAGACGCACAAACTCAAAAATGAGTAGATTAGCATATACGTAGCGCATCTTAGCAGAGGTATTCATATCTTTATCCTTCATCCAACAGTGGACTAAGATAATCACGAACCTGATATACCTAATTTCCATCATAACTATGAACAAATGCACATCACAATAAATTGTCATCCTCTATAGAGTAGGAATCAAACTTCGGAATCTCAGCATAGCAGACAGTAGCACTGACCACTGTACCATCGCGACAGACATAACTGATAGAGCTTTTACGAAAAACGAGATAACACATAGAATTAATTCAAAGGACGGCGCTGTACATGTGTAACTAATATGGACATTAACAAGTTCCACTTAGCCGCGGTAGGCTGACCGTATCATGTTAAGACATTAAGCTACCGTAGGCGAATAACTGGTGTTTATATTTACACGGGTGCGCGCGCGCCGATCCAATCTGGACGGGAACAAATCGCGTCTCGCTCCGGCCTGCGATTGAGTTATTGTATCTTCCTGTTGGGCTACTTGTTTTTGTAGCTCCCGTGTGTTTTATTAATTACACACAATAAATAATAAATATTTTATATGTAATACGATACGACGGGTTACGAGATGTGCCCCGCCGATATGCGCTTGCGTCGGATCGAGTGTACAGTTATTATTCAAAGAGTTTTATTGTTTCTTGTTTCATATAACATATTTTGTTGTAATCAGTTTTTAATATTTGTATGCGTTGTTTCCGCATGTTCCAGTTATCATTATCATTGAGATTTTTAGATATTATTGTTTTTACACTGCTTTTGGGTTTTAAAAAGTAAATACCTATGCTTCAAAATTAATATAATTATGCAGCATCGACACGCCATGATATGGTATTTTATTCGTTTCCGTTCACTGCGGCTTCTTCTCATGCAACTGAACAACTTTCCCCAAGATCTTTTGGAACTATACAAATTGATAATTTTGAAGTTGAATAAAAATTTTGGATGTATGTATATAAATTGATCACGTTGATTGTTTTGCTCCTGTGGTTTAGATTCCTTGGTAAAAGTTGTTCAGTTTAACGAGTAGAAAATATACTTGATAGCAAAGAAACGAATAAAATTTCCCTCTGCATTCATTCTGTCATTTGACCTACTGCCAGAAATGTCACTGAAAGCAATTTAATAGCTAAACAAAATTAACAGTTACTAAGTGCAAACAAGCGGTCGTGGCTCAGTGCGACTTGCGTAGTTGCATCGATCACGCAGGTTGACTGATTACAGACACGGTCATAACCTGGATGGGTTTGACTGTTAGTGGCATTTATCTCGACCGTTTTCGTGCTTCGCAAGGCACGTTAAGCCGTTGGTGCTGGCTGCTATCGCTAGCAGTCGTTAAGCCATGTCTGAAAAGCCTCGTGAAGCCTGCTTGAAAACTTCTGACACTGGCCACTAGCCCCACAACCTCCACCAATTCGGACTTGGCCCCCTTGTGTGGAGTATGGCCTAAACCTTCCCGAGTTATGGGAAGAGACCCGTGCCCCTGCAGTGGGGACGTAATGGGTTTTTAACAAAAGTGTAAACAGATGACCGTTACTTTTCCAGTCTGAAAACATCACTAGAAAATATAGCGCCCAAATAGATGAGTAATGTATCAATGTTGCTCATTTGCACTGCTATTAAAGTATAATGTAGATTATAAATAATAGTGCAGAGGGCAGCTCCGGACTCCATACACGCGGATCAGGTCAAGATGACGCGGCGGATTCCTCAGCACTGCGCTGGAATAGTGGTTCATATAAGAGGCATGCCTTTTCTGCGAGGAATACTGGTTCAATTAACTGAACACGATTGAAATACGTATTATAAAAAGAGAAGTCTATATTTTGTCCCATAGTATCAATAATATTCTTAGTATTAAGTGAGCAAAGAATATTACTTAATAGTTAACTGGTCGTATTTGCGCACCAAGAATTCCGTAGCACCAAGAATTCCGTAGCACCATAACATAGGTTGATTAAAATTATAATAGGCTGAATCCTTGTTTTAGGACTCAAAATTGCTTTAAAGCAATCGTTTATTAAATTTAAACCAAATTCTGTTGCATTTTAATATACATATTAAGCAGCAAAACAAGTTAGTTTTCTAATCATATCTGGATATTTCCGACGTTTTAGGAACCGTTTGCAACACAAAATTTATTGTCTAACTGCATTCCGGTAACATTTATCATAATTAACCTGCGACTGGCTGGCTGCACGGGTAAAGCGCTCTCAAGAAAAGAGATCCTAAATCTAAAACAATGTTGAGAAAGGAGATCCTACATGCTCAAGACAGACTCAGCCAGACTCGCAGGCGCTTGTTACAAGACGTGACGATGCAGTCCCGATACTCATTACTGCCCTTTGAGCCGCCGCGATTCGACCCACCCGCGACTCATTCCAAAAGCATTCCAAGTTGATACGTTTCCATATTGCAGTTTGGTTTGATTTGATTGGAATCCAGTAATTTGGAGTTTTATATGCTCTACAAGCCTAGAAATTTATAAATAAAGCAGAAAACATCTTTAGCTACAAATCAGGCCCAGTTGGAAACTTTTAAACGAAAGCTTTTAAAGCAACAGCTTATTCGGTGGCATAGTGATTAGCGCTCGTGACTATCTGAGGGTCGTGGATTCAATTTCCACTCAGAGCAAACATTTCTGTGATGTTTGGCATGTGTCTGGGTTGTTTAATCTATACAATGTATGTTTTTTACATTTACACGTACCTAATGTTACTATACATTGTAATGTACCATTCTCCAGTTCCTTTAATAGGTTCAGGAGTGGATTACCATGTGTGATTAATCCTAGTTTATTTATAAATATCCACCAATAGATCCTTAAAAAAAGAATGATGAACAAACCAGAGACCCTAAAATTAAATGACCGTTAGCAAATTAGTCCAGAAACATGTACTCTCCGACACCTACGTTTGTCACGAACCAGTATGTCCTTCTCGCTTAAGGCGACGCCAAACTACCTCCAAAATGAACTTAAATGATACAAAAATATTTCAACGATGTGTATGGATCACGATGTCCCGTGACAATTCGCCACTTAGGTGTCCTTTTAAGCGCAACCTTAAGGCAGTGCTGTACAGATGAAACGGCGCGGCGACCGAAAACACATCACGCAACTTCCTTCCAAACCTTCTGGCCGCACGATATGGTCAGCCGTTAAAACAAGTAAATATCTGGACTAAACATCATAGTTTTATAAGTGCCAATATGCTTTTTTTATATTTTCATGACGTAAAAAACAATATCTATATATTTAGAATATCTGGAATACGATTCATTGAATTTATTTTTAAACTACATACAATATAAGCGATATCGCGTTATTGAAGAAAAGAGATGACATTTGCAAGCAATCTCTATAGAATAAAATAAAAAAAAGCGGCCAAGTGCGAGTCGGACCCGCCCATGAAGGGTTCCGTAGCAGCAAGTAACATAATATAAAAGTTCTTGTAGTTCGTTGTAGGTAAATTGTGGTTTACCATTTATGACGTATTAATAAAAAACTACTTACTAGATCTCGTTCAAACCAATTTTCGGTGGAAGTTTGCATGGTAATGTACATCGAATATTTTTTTAGTTTTATCATTCTCTTATTTTAGAAGTTACAGGGGGGGGGGGCACACATTTTACCACTTTGGAAGTATCTCTCGCGCAAACTATTAGTTTTGAAAAAAAATTATATTAGAAACCTCAATATCATTTTTAGATAGATACCGCACATGTATGTATAGGTTTAATAAAAAAAAATTTTTTGAGTTTCAGTTCTAAGTATGGGGAACCCCCAAAATTTATTGTTTTTTTTTCTATTTTTGTGTGAAAATCTTAATGCGGTTCACAGAATACATCTACTTACCTAGTTTCAACAGTATAGTTCTTATAGTTTCCGAAAAAAGTGGCTGTGACATACGGACGGACAGACAGAGAGACAGACATGACGAATCCATAAGGGTTCCGTTTTTTGCCATTTGGCTACGGAACGCTAATAAGTACCATCATTATATTACGATATAAATATCATCTCTTTAATCAAGGATCTACTTCGATACTCTGCCTCCTCAAGCTATGCTACGTGACTGAAGCGCTATCTACAGTCTGACTCTCCGACTGGCTATCTGATTTGTATACAGGGTGTAAAAATATTGGCATAGGATCCTTTAACTAGGACTTTAACTCTTCATACATATAAATTGAGACCAACGCCAAAGAGACTAAGTTTTAAAAATACAAATATATGATAATTATACATTAAATTGGTATTTTTTAAACTTAGTCTCTTTGTCGTTGGTCTCAATTTATTTATATATTTTAACGACTATCTATCTATCTATCAGCCGAAAGACGTCCACTGCTGGATAAAGGCCTCCCCCAAGGATTTCCACACCGACCGGTCGTGTGCGGCTCGCATCCAGCGGCTTCCTGCAACCTTTACCAGGTCGTCGGTCCACCGAGTCGGGGGCCTGCCCACACTGCGCCTTCCGGTGCGCGGTCGCCATTCGATAACTTTACTGCCCCAACGGCCATCTGTTCTACGAGCTATTCTATTTTAACGACTACTTAAAGAAAATACATGAACAACTTTTATTTCACGAATTTGCTAAAATTAAACTCTTTGTACAAATTGGTCAGCTGTGAACTTCTTGATAGTTTTTTTTAATTTCACTAAACTCGTGTACTCGAACTTTTGCCTTTTGACTTTGCCAATGAAGTTGGTCAGTATATGAGGTGTGTACCTCTAGATCTAGAAGTACCAGTTATACAGTCTGGTACTGACGCTACTAAAACTGGAGCTTTTTTGAAACTGAACCGAAAGTGAGTTTTCCTTGTCAATTCGATAATAAAAAACACTTCTCTAAGAAAGCTTTATTGAAAATCTACAGTTACTATTATTGGTTTTTATTATCAGATTGTATGTGTTTTTTTGGGGAACGCTGTTTAGTTTCATGATAGAAAAAAGCTCTAGTTCATGATAAAAAAGTCCAATTTTTATGCCTGCCCATATTAACGAGAGCACGTGGCGTGGTCCCATCCGTGGCATAGCGATTGTCGTCATGTCGTGCTTTTGCCGAATGCCAATTATTAGTCGTCCTTCATTATGCGTCATTATTGCCGTTAATAGTTCACGCGAGCGGTCGACACCGACGACCGACGACGGTAATGACTTGCGTTCGCGCATTTCCCAAACTGAATTATGGCATAAGTACTTTGAGTTATTTGAAGAATTTACGGGCTTACTTGACATGACATGTAAAATATTCTGAACATTTTTAGAGTTCCGTAGCCAAATGGTAAAAAACTGAACCCTTATGGATTCATCATGTCTGTCTGTTTGTCTGTCTGTCTGTCCGTCCGTATGTCACAGCCACTTTTTTCCGAAACTATAAGAACTATACTGTTGAAACTTAGTAAGTAGATGTATTCTGTGAACCGCATTAAGATTTTCACACAAAAATAGAAAAAAAACTATAAACTTAGAACTGAAACTCAAAAAAAAATTTTTTATTAAACCTATACGTGTGGGGTATCTATGGATAGGTCTTTAAAAATTATATTGAGGTTTCTAATATCATTTTTTTCTAAACCGAATAGTTTGCGCGAGACACACTTCCAAAGTGGTAAAATGTGTGCCCCCCCCCCCTGTAACTTCTAAAATAAGAGAATGATAAAGATCTAGTAAGTAGTTTTTTTTTAATACGTCATAAATCGTAAACCGCAAATTACCTTTCATTCAATCAACTCAAATATAAAAAATATAGAGTTCAAGACATGTGTGATTATGAATTTATACGGAACCCTCGGTGCGCGAGTCCGACTCGCACTTGGCCGGTTTTTTATTTTAGTATTTACTTATTTTTAGGGTTCCGTACCTCAAAAGGAAAAAAAGAACCCTTATAGAATCACTTCGTTGTCCGTCCGTCTCTTTTCTCAGGCACGCGTAGACGTATCAAGTTGAAATTAAATTCAAATACTCAGATCTGCAATCCCTTCGAACTATAAAAAAATAAAAATTCTAAGTCAACGCAATCAAAAATATGTCCTTTTATGCCGCATATTTTGACACTCACAAGGGAATCAAAACCTATGGGGAACTTCCCCTTGACTTAGAATCATGAAATTTGGCAAAAAGCAATGTCTTATAGCACAAGTAAAGGGAAAAATCCGAAATCCGTTTGTAGTTACATCACAAACAATTTTATTTTTTGCGGTTGCTAAACTGACCGCGACCTAGTGTAGCAGTTTTCTACTGGCAAAGTTAAGTTAGTCTCTCAATCCCAAGTTTGTACATTGCATGGAACCCTCGGTGCGTGAATCCGACTCGCACTTGGGCGGGTTTTCTATGTTTAATAATCCTCCATGTATTCATAAACAGTATTAAATATATCTTTGACATTCTTTTATAAGCAATTATTTTATACGTATCTCTTAATCAGTATAATACGATTACGTATATCAACTAAAAGAAAACATTTTCAGCGTAGGTTATAACAATACATAATCCCTACATAATATACAATAATATAGGAGAGAGATCATGACGCTAAAATAAAGATTTATCGAGTCCGGATCAATCTCATTAATTCCCAAAAGGTACTATATTAGACACGTCGCATTATAGCCCAGACCGCACGACCGGGACGAAACCATTGGCCTTTTAAGTCGACGGTGATTCTAAGTGACAGAGCTAAGAATTACATATACCTACATATTATTAATAACTTCCAAAAATACTGGCTAGTTCCGTTTCTGTATAAGACATCCTGTGTGTAAATAGGCAATTCAGTTCATCAAAAGATTATCTTCTACAGAAAATATAATTTGTGTATTATTGATATTTTTTAAGTTTACCGCTCAATTGGTTTAAGTTGTAGTTGTAGTTACTTTTAATTCATCCTCCTTAAGATTTTACGTCTTTAGCCATCTTTTGCAGACGTTGGTAATCATGGGAAATAAAAAAAATATTTTCATTACAGACCGCGGCAAACGCGTGTGTAATTTTAACACAATCACTTAGAATAAATACCAAGATCATCAGTACCATGTCGCAGTCCCAGCGTATGTCGATTTCGATCAGTCGATTAATGAACCTCGCTGTCTATTAGGACTTAGCGCAGATTGAGGGATTTAGACAGGAAACATACTTGATTAGTACAGAGTTCCTATCCTCTATGGGATACTTAAACAATGTACATAAAATCAGGTTATAAGTATGTAACTTATACGTACGTATAAGTTACATACTTATACCTAACCGTTGTCCCTCTCTGGACAGAGCAAGTATCAGTTTTCTTAAGTGCAGATAATTTATTTATAAAGTCTTTGTTTTCATCTGCTCATTGCATCTTAATATAAACAAACGCTGCATCTTAATATAAGAAAAGGAACGCGGAAGTTAAGGTATTTTCCCTATAATACTGAAACAAAACGGATTTTGTGGAGGAATGATTCCATTGTGTGACTAGATTTAAAAGCAAATTAAAAAAAAGCAATTATCAGCAATCGTAATACCAACACGTTACAACGAATAACGTATTTGATCAATGATTCAAAATAACAACAGCTGAAAATGACAACAGTTTGTTTGAGCAATAGTTTTAAAACCTTACAAATGCAAACTTGAGATTTTGATGGGAATCGATTGGTATTATACAAATATAATCTAAAAAACGATGAAATAAGACATCAAATCCGTACAATAGATGTTATGAAGTCGTCATGAATTTTAGTAATAATACATCGTAAACACTACGAATAAAAATATTTTCATTTCATTTCAGGCTTCTGGCCCCATCAGCTTACCGTGACCTGCAAATCAATGTTTTTAATTTACTGTAATTATGAGTTTTTTCTATTATTATTATTATTATTAATATTTTCAATTCGGTGTGCAAACTAAACCAGCTAAATGGTAAATGTTTAATCGTATATTTACTCATGGTCGTAGATACAATTTTGCTCAGTAAATTCATCTTAGCAGGTAAATATATAGCTCTACCTACATAACCAAACCTATGTCCTATTTAACGAGTGTGTTGAAAGTCCTCTTTGTTCTTCTGCCAGCTAATAAATCAATGAACCTTTTACCGGCAAAGGTTCGAGTGTGACGGATTGTTTTGTCTCACGGCAGATCACGTCGCCGCTCGTCACCCTTTTTTAGTCATATCACGTATAGAAGTGACGAAAAAACAAAACATTATTTTTCGTCACGCCTGTCGACGCCACGCCTATTTATTTTAAGTTTTTAAATTCATCAAACATATCGCTCTCTTGTTTGATGGTTGTGGGAAATTAAACGCGCTTCTCATTTTGTGCATCCCTCTGAAATGTCATTAATCAAAACAATGGAGGGTCACCTAATTAACTGTGGTTTGTTCTTTTTTACCTATAATAATAATATAATAAATAATAATATTTATTAAGATAAAACTTAAATGACAATGTAATAACTAATACTAAACATATTATTAGAGTACAGAAACACGTGCCTGAACTAGGTTGTCCTGTGTTTCAGTCGAAAAAGGGCTTACATAACTAACTTAAATGTTTACTTGCAAAATACAATTTTCTCCTTAGTAGTAGGTAAATGATTAATCATAAATCTTAATTTAAAAAAGCAAGATATTAACCGAATATAATTTGTACATATCTAAATAACAATATTCATTTTGTTACAATTAATAGATTCTCTGTATCGTCATAGGACATATTTTGAAGTGCCTCACGAAGCGTTTTTTTAGTATTATTATAATTAAGAGCATATATGCATAATTTGGCGTTTAATCTATTGTAGAAAAGTGGTCCTAGGCACACATAAAATCTGGAAGATATGCATGGTATGTTCTCGTATTTTGAGGGCAAACTATATCTTTTCGTCTTTTATTCAGTCAGCATGCTGTTTGAGGACAGTTCTCAATATAAATACTTGCCTAACTGTGAGTACCTTACAGGATTTATAAAGGAGTACTGTGGGAAAGAGGAAAGGACGGGATGTTGAAACCTTCAGAATCGCTCTCTGGGCTCGTTCAATAGATAGTAATGAGGTTTTAGCTGTGCCACACCATGACGAAATGCAGTAAGTTAATATCAATTGGCATAAAGCAAAGTAAACTTGTTTAATTATTTTTGATTCTGCTATGGAACGTAGTTTTTTAAAAATGAATATTAACTTACACATTCTGCCACATAAAGCATTTATATGGTCAACGAAAGAGTTTCGTCGAGCATAATACCTAAATATTTTATTTTGTTAGTATTACCTATATCTGGACACTTGCACGAAATGTTCGTATTTTAATTGCAATGATAAGCAATAAAGCATGGAGCTGTGGAATAGGTTGAGCCGAATTTGACGCATAGAAAAATGGAAGTATTTAGTTTTATCCGCCTTTAAGGTTATTAGATGTTGCTGGAGCCAGTTATTAACAATGTTAAAGCCTCGCTGTGCATATTCATAGACCTGTTCTTCTATCTTGCGGAAAATAACAAGGCAGTATCATCGGCGTAGGATATGATTTTACCACCGTCTAATTTTAGGTCACATAAGTCATTAACGTAAATTAAAAATAAAGTAGGACCTCAGATACTTCCTTGGGGAACTCCAAATGAACTATTTTTCAGATCATCGCTGAGTACATTGCCTAGTCTTACGCACTGGGTACGCTCTGATAGATAGTTTGCGAATAAATTAAGCTGAGTACTTCTTATTCCTAGCGATTCAAGCTTCTTTAATAGAATGGGGATAGAAACTGTGTCAAAAGCTTTAGCGAGGTCCAGAAATACTCCTATTGTTCTATTACCCTTGTCAAGTTCCTGCACTATATAATCTGTGAGTTGATGTACAGCGTCATTTTTTGATAATTTAGACCTAAAACCAAAGGCGAACTGAGCCGTTGACAGTATTGAGTTTTTCTCTAGATATTTGACTAGTCTGTTATTTATAATTTTTTCAAATACTTTAGATATTGCTGGAAGCAACGAAATAAGTCTATAACTGACATAAGCCTACTTGGGATTCGGTAAAAACAAATTTGAGATGTCATGTTACAATTCGAAGAATATTCTGTAGAAAATATTATTTCTTCTACTAAGTATACCTGAACGAAAACTTTTGTTGGTTTTGTTTTTCATTTTGTTGTTTTATTTTATTTTAAAGAGGACCTATTTATTTAATATTTCATTGCCTGAAGCAGTAGTAGAATCAGTTTTTTTTAATTGAGTTGATTATTTAAATAGTATAAATAACATCAATGTTTTACATTAATCATGCACTAATTAACGGTGTACCTGCCTTATGTCACCTTCGTTAATTTATTTTACCCCTAGAAAATAAAAATATGCAAAAAGGCCATGAATAAACCTCTTAAACCGCAAAACACATGTCGTAGCCTTCAACGAAGGGGAGAGGGCGCCAAAGAAACACCACATTAATTGCGCTAAATAATTATTGCTGTTTCCGTTTTGTTAATTGCTGTCCCAACGAAGACTCCAACAGTTTTCGCGTTGTCGCAAATAGGTAAGTATAAATGAAAAGTACGTGTTTGTTGTAAGTGCAACGATTATTTCATTAGTTGCAAAAAATCGGTACTCCCAAGTGGTCTCGGTTTCAAAACCGAGGCTAGGAGTGTAGGAGTTTATTAAGTCTTCGTTCCGCTGCACCACCCGCCTTCCGCCTTATCCCTTAATGAGAATAAGGCAACATATGGGGTTAACATCACGTCACGTCATGACCACAGGCAGCCAGTCAGCTGCAAGAGCACCTGTCGATAAGAAAATAAGAAACACGTAAGTGAGGCCAACGGGTCTCCGTGGTTTCTGATCGAGCTCGGTACTACATGTATAGGACGCCAAGAGAAACAAAAAGTTTGGAATTGGTTTAAGATTAAAGTCTCCTTGTAAAGTTCAGACAGAAAATAACGTAAATAAATAGAATATACTGCAACCCGCAAACGAAACAAAGTATTTAAAGATGTCTTTCAAATCACTCGAAGCGAACCTCTGTGCCTCTATCTACAAACCAGTATTTTCCAATCATTGTCAGTACTCTGCGTATAATGTAATAATGCATGTTATGTATGTATACACAGTATATATAGACGTCACAAACACTAAACTTACATTCGCAGCGGACAACGTTGTTCAATTGTCGCGAACGAATTCATTCCACAAAACTCATCTTGCGGACGACGGGTGACGACATGCCATGGATGTAAAAACGAAATAACTTAACTAATTCCTAGAAGTGACATCAAGGAAAAACGTATGGTAGAAATTCAGTGATCTTAGCAATCTTTGCTTTCCTAGTAGTAAAAAATCACAGGTGTAGCCACAGTAAAATATACATTATACTACATAAGTGTGTGTGAATACTCCCTGTTCCTCTATTAAGGTGACCTCACTCCCGTGCAGATAAGATTCGGTGATGGTTGCATAGCGCAAGACTCGACATGTTTTTATACAGTAGCAGTAGCTGACAATACCGCGACATTCGTATGGAGTGACCGGGGCGTGGTATATGTAAGACAGTACACACAAAAACTAAATTAAGTATACATCTATTTAATGCCACATCAAGTATAGCTAGGGCTGGGCACAGTCCGGCGACGACGCAAGCCCGGAAGCGTCACGGCCGCGTGAAGACCGGAAATGGACAGGATGACCGGATCCTATCTCCGCTCCTGCCTACCTGCCGCCATGTTGTGACGTCACACAATCTGATTGTAGCTTTTGGTGTCATTTTAGTTTAGACGAACTGACCATCCTGACTCCTGACCAATGAGAATTGTGATTTCCTGACAAATTTTCATTTTGTGTAGAAAATATTGACGGAAATTTAGCTCTTGAACGACAAAGCGTAGATATTTTTTCTTATTTCACCCGAATTATGCGCAGCGATAAAGTAAAGAGTATTGACGTCATTAAAATAATTATTTTTCTTATTTCAGAAAGTAAAAAGTATTGACGTCATTAAAATATTTCTTTTTCTTATTTCACCCGAATTTGTGTACTGTGGTAAGTGTAAACAACAAAAAAATGTTTGCCAAAACTTTTCAACAGTCACAGTTTTTCAAGCGGCTGAACTAATGGTCCGATTAAGATCGTCATCGAAAGGGGCGTCTTTACGTAAACATTCAGTTCTACAACAGTTCTAGTTATAGACCAGAAAAACTGAAAATTCATAAAATCCATGTCTATCTGCGTAATACGGAATGGAAAACCATTCCAGCGTCGGAACACCTGAAATCCCAGCACACATTAGTGACGTTACCAAGCCAGAGTTTGCTGAAGCGAAAGCATCCGTCGGTTATCATTGCGCGAGTGTATAATTGTTGGCAATTTCGCGTCTCCATTCAACCGGTGAATGGGAGCCATTAGGCGGAGCTCTAGCAGGGCCCTCTCCGGCTAATAAGTGCATTTCGCGAAGAAGGCATCTCCTTCGCTTAGTAACCACCATTTTACTTCCTAGTCTTAAAAAAATCCGAGCAGTATCCGTTCGTAAGCGTGCTTTGGATTCCGTATTCTGCTTGAGATTTGCTAGATTCATATGTACCTAGTATCCACTATTACCACGTTGATGCTATTTTGGAAGGCTACTTCGCTATTGAACAATATCTACAGCTCTTTTTAACCGACTTCAAAAAAGAGGAGGTTCTCAATTCGGCTGTATGTTGTTTTTTTTTAAGTATGTTACGCGATTACTCCGCCAATTATGAATTGATTTTGATGATTCTTTTTTTGTTTGGTAGGTACTTCAGAGGTGGTCTCATATAAATTTTATCAAAATTGATTCAGCGCTTTTTGAAAAAATCAACAAAAACTTAAAAAAACATAGCTAAATGGTAGCTGTTACGATTGAAGTCAGTTGTTTTTAACGTGTTCAGCATTGTCAGTTATTTTTTCACCAGACTCGTAGTCCCACCGCAATGACCCACTGGTCACTGGTGGGTCTCTACTGTACTATACTATATATACAGGCTGTAACAGAAAGGTGAGATAATACTTCAAGGTGGGCTTTTACCCATCAAACTGAACAACTTTTGTTCTACAACTTTGTTCAAATCGCAAAAATTTTTTTTGGACTTTTCATACAAATCGATCAGCTGGCGAAGCAAGTTTGTATGAAAAGTCCGAAAATTTCTTTGCGATTTCAACAAAGTTGTAGAGCAAAAGTTGTTTAGTTTGATGGGTAAAAGCCCACCTTAAAGTATTATCACACCTCTCTGTTACAACCTGTATATACTATACTAATCTCAATATCATTATCTGACAGATAGATTCAAATAATCTTCAAGTTAACCCTAAAAATCTTACTAAATATGTCGCAATTGACGGAGACACTCTACTTTTGAAACGGGTAAATATTGTTTAAATATCCACTTACTATACAGGCTGTATACAGGCTGTTTTGACTATGAAGTTTCTTTGGGAAAGTTGTTTATTATCATGAGCACATGCATAGCCTTTTGTATCAAAAACTAATTTAAATTCACCCAATACAGGGTGTTAAAAAAGTGCGTTTGAGATTTTAAAGGGTTACTCAGAATCAAGTATAGAATACAGGAAAAATATAAAAAAATCCGATCTACAGTTTCTTTCCGGTTTCTCATACAAATTCTTGATTTACTATTCAGATTTAGTATGGGAAACTGAAAAAAAAATGAAGATCGATTTTTTATTTATTTCTCCTGTATTCTATACTTGATTTTGAATAACCCCTTAAAATTTTAATCGCACTTTTTTAACACCCAGTACTCGTATATGCCGATTAGGTAACTTTGTGAGTAGTTTGGAGAGTTCATTTCTTTATTAATATACAGGGTGTAACAAAATTGGTGTAGGACCCGTTAACTGGGGATTCTACTCATCGTACTGAACAACTTTTGTTCTACGACTTTGCTCAAACCACAAATTTTTTTTTGGATATTTCATACAAATTTATTGAAATGTTTTGCCATTTTTGTATGGAGAGTCCTAAAATGTTTTTGTGATTTGAGCAAAGTCGCAGAACAAAAGTTGTTCAGTACAATGAGTAGAATCCCCAGTTAACGGGTCCTACACCAATTTTGTTACACCCTGTATATTATTTGTCTTGGGTTCGTGGTTAGAAGAAATATAAATTAAATAAGTAAAGTCAGTCCTTTAAAGGGCATATAACCTTGTAAATGTATTCAGGAATTAAACCCTGTATCTGTTCCATGTAGTGTTCAGTTTCACTAAAAGAACCTGTTTAAGTACTTACCCGAGGCAGTTTTTTACGTCCCGTATAAGTCACAACCTTCGCTGTACCTTTTCCTACATCGCATACTGTATTAATCTCAATAATTACCCTTTAGTACTTAAGTAGTCGAGGAGACAGTGGCTGGCTGGCTCGACCTTCGCTCCTACAGTTCGCGGTTGCCCCGCCCCAGCCACAGCGGGTGCGCCTGCGGTCCTTTCTCGACGTCCACCAGCTGACGAACGTTCCCGACTGACGGCACATAAGCTAATTACAATAATAACCACTTCGCTTAATGTCTAAGTTTATAGTTTATAACTCTATGTTTACGACTAACAGGTCCTACAGTACGGATTTAAAGGTACAGGTAGTTATCGATGAAGACGGTACAAACGCACTACATATCTGCCGCATAGTCCTGTCATTCTCCGGCTTGCGCTAAGCAACTATCACCGATTTTACTCGCAAGGGGGTTTGATCGCCTTAAGAGAGAATGTCCGAATGTCCTCCATACTGTATACAGGTGTAACAAAATTGGTGTAGGAACCGTTAACTGGGGATTCTTCTCGTCGCACTGAACAGCTTTTGTTTTACGACTTTGCTCAAATCACAAAAAAAATTGCCCATTTCATACAAATTGATCATCTGTTTTGCCATTCTTGTATGGAGAGTCCAAAAATTTTTTTGCGATTTGAGCAAAGTCGTAGAACAAAACTTGTTCAGTAAGATGAGTGGAATCCCCAGTTAATTTGTTACACCCTGTATAGTACGAGTACTAAAGTAGGTATAATATATACTGTGGCCACTCACTGCCCCTCTTGAATCGAAAGGCGACCTTATCACTGTAAGTAAAATTACACCGAACAAGATCCGGGACTAATTGCAACCACTACAAGACGTACATTTTATTCTTGTTCAAACGTACTATTATGTAGTTATAATAGGTTATTACAGTGTTAAATATAAAACGTCATTTTATTGGAGTACCCGAAGTGAGGTATAAGTGGAGACGAAAGCTTAATTCCCATGGAAGAAGAGGGTCACTTTTGACTACGCTATCTTTTACTCACTACTTGATGGAGGAAAATGTAAATGTAAAGAACCTTGGTTTTGTCCTCGGTATGCATCCCAAATTCGATATCTAGTGGATATTATTGATGTCTTTCCCCGTAAACCCAACTCGATTGCGTAATTGGTTACTTGTGGCACAATATCCGCCGCGCAGCTCCCACTTAACCGTGCTCCATATTATTTTAATGAACCCACATGACAAAAGACTGTCGAGGAGTAAGTCACGACCGACTGTCCCGCGGGTCGCACCTGTGCTGCGGACACGAAACCACCCAAAACATTTTTAATTTCCATTTTTCATAATAATTCTACGTCATTAAAACACCGCTTAGTAATCGTGTACCAGCGGCCAGCTTTGAACGCTCAGTATATGCTTCCTTGCTATACAGAATATCATTTCCATGTTGAAGGTACAAAGTAAGCAAATTCATTACAATTAGTACATGTTTACACCGGATTACCAGCTCGTGAGTGGAACAGGCGGCGGCGTCAGCGGCGGCAGCGGCCGGGAGAAGATTCGCCCAAAGCAGCACCACAAATTGATGAAAATTATACTCCGTACAATACTGCTGGTATATTATATTTATTAAAAGTGGAATATTTTTGGAACTTATATTATGAGATACATTGTCAGACATGCAACTGTGGCAGTCATTAGAGCCATAAAAAAATCTTGTTCAGGTTTCCAAATAACAAAACATAACTGTTACTTATTGGTGGTCTGTTTTGATCTTGGCGCATATTTAAAATCACATTTAAAATATTCCGGAGGTTATCTGTGATTCACGGCTCCATGTGTGATTAAAACAGATCTATTTTAAGAAAATCTTCCTACATGTTGAAATGTAATGTGTCATATAATATTAGTTGCTAACTTGGAAAATTCCATAAAGCAACAAAGTCATGAATTATTTATAAATGACTAGCTTTCGCCCGCGAATTCGTCTGCGTGGACTTCAGAATTGGGTCCAAAAAGAAATAAAATGTTAAGGCAGCGCCATCTAGTAACAAAGTAAAAATTTCAGTTTTTAGCCATTCCTGCGGGAACCTCGAGATTTCCAGGATAAAAAGTATCCTATGTGTTAGCCGAATGCTTTATCCATGTACCTACCAAATTTCATCCAAATCAGTTTAGTAGTTTCGGCGTGAAATTGGAACAAACAAACAAACAAATAAACAAACAAACATCTATATTTTCGCATTTATAATATTATACTAATATTAATATATTAATATTATAAGTGATAAGTGAAGTGATTAGTGATAGTGAGATGAGATAAAATCGTAGATAGGGAAACTAAGTAAACTAAGCTAAATAGATCTAACTTAATTAATAATTAAAATACGGAACCGTAGATCACAATACCCTATCCGTATTGTCATTATATTCGCACCAAGATTAAAACGAGGCACCTATTTCAATTAACTAAATCTGGGGATGTTTTCAGAAACCCACTGGATACATGTGTGAATGGTGCTGAGTGAACATTTTTTGGTTTTGTTTAATAGAGAACATCTCATGGCTGATATGATGAATATAATAATAAAACTTATATTAAAGTGTCTTGATCAGGTATATCGATCGTAGGTTCCGTGGAGGAGGGATTCTCCTCATCATATCTTGCAGCTTCCTGTTGTTTCTCCAACTTCACCACCTCGCTCCTTACCAGTATGACGACGTAGCATTGCATCACTAAACAGAAAAACGTATTACAACAATCAAATAACATTTTATTTAGGTACCTTAGGGGCCGTCCATTAAACACGTGATGTTTTTTAGCAACTTTTTAGACCCGCCCCCCCTCCCCCTATTTCGTGATTTTTTCTGAACCCCCTCCCCCCCCCTTTTGAGCCTCACGTGATTAATGGACGACCCCTTATAGCTAATTAAATATTTTAACCAAAGAAGTTTTATATCGTCGCTCCGCACCTCTATAGAACGCTAATACGTCAGTTTCAATATGAAACCGCGTGGACGAAGTTGGGGGCAAAATCTGAAGTGCGGGAGGGGGAAGCTTCATAACTGTTCGAATTTTTGAATCTAAGAATGTCATAATATGTTTGAATTACGACCAATCACTGCAAGATGTCAACTGTCTAAGGATTTAAATCGTCGAATAGCAATAGAGTATTTGAAAATGACAAAACTCAAAATACGACTGAAAGATCTAGTGATGGAGGTAAAGGAAAGGAAAGGATCACAAATATCGAAAATTCTTTACGATAATTTTTACAATGAGGATAACAAAATAAATTAAGCATATTGTTCCTTGTTAAATCTTAATACATAAACAATACTAATACAAATTCACAAATATAATACAGTAAAAATACATATTGAAACAAAAAATATATATTTAAAAAATAAAATGTTAGGAGAAAATTTTTCAGCTGTCGTGTCTGCTCATAGTCTTAATTCTCGTTTAATTTTTATTTGGGTTACTTTGGAAACTGAAATAATTAGAACAAAAAATAACTCAAATACATTTCATGTCTACTTTGAATAAAACTATGTAAATATGCAGTCGGATATTTTTTGTTGCTAAACTTTTTGCTATATCTATCGAAAAGTCGATGAAGTGTTACATCACTACCATATGTTTTGCAACGAAGTTATTTAAATAAAAATTAGTCACTATATGGCTTACTTCTGGTATGAAACCCCGCACATTTGATTTATTGAGATGCCCAGTGTGGTTTCCGCATCAGACAACGATGCAACTTGGCATTTTTACGATAAATTTACACACATTTTGTCCGATGTTACCTCGACCATTGACAGAAATAGACTGAAAGACGAAAATTAAACAAAAATGACATTTCAATTTAACTTGGCCATCTGCCCACGTTGCGGCGAGCGGCCGATGCCCTGTATTGCCTGGGGGGGAGCGGAGTGCACGTCTGTGATTTTAACCATCCATAAAGAAAACATAGGCCAGATCTGTACCTAGGCACCGTCTTATCTTAGTGTTATTATTTCATGTAACGAATATTTATTGACCTACCCTCTGTTCCGCACTGATTTTTATAACAAATCGTTTGTTGTGCAAGCTACCAGGCTGTGGAATTCAATACCTGCAAATATCAGGTTGGCTGATTCCATATGTATATTTAAAAACAGACTTCGGGATCACTACTTCCAGATCTGCAATTATTCCTGACGCCTACTCCGCATACTGTATTGAGTTTATTTGTGTAATCTTGTAGCTTATCCTGTATGTGTATTGATATATATTATATGTATATATTGTATATTATTTATTTATTAGGTATATTGATATTTATGTTTTAGTTATCTATTTATTTATTTTTATCTGTTTTTAAATTGCTTTCACTATATCTTGCCTTTTTATTTTATTTTTGAGTGCACCCACCCGTTATCTATCCACTTCTCGTCTCCTCCATTCGCCAAAGGTTGTCTGGAAGAAATCGCTCAAAAGCGATAAGACCGCCTTTGCATATCAATGTTTTAAATATTTTATGTGTTTTCGTTGTTATTTGTACTGTTTTGGTGTGCAATAAAGTATATTTATCTTATCTTATCTTATCTTATTATTTAGTCCTGTTATGATCAAGCAGTCAAAAATATGTGACCAGCAAGCTATCAAAGATTTTGTTATCATTGAAAGAAAGAAAGAAAATACATTTAGTGAATGATTAATTAATTATCTATAAAAGTACACAAAATAATTATAATGGGTAACGATCACCAAAAAGGGCTAACTCGGCATGCGTTACCCTCATAAGATGACAGCGTTTTTTTTTTCAGCTTTTCCTTTTTAGGGTTCCGTAGCCAAATGGCAAAAAACGGAACCCTTATGGATTCGTCATGTCTGCCTGTCTGTCTGCCTGTCTGTATGTCGCGGACACTTTTTTCCGAAACTATAAGAACTATACTGTTGAAACTGGGTAAGTAGATGTATTCTGTGAACCGCATTAAGATTTTCACACAAAAATAGAAAAAAAAAACAATAAATTTTGGGGGTTCTCCATACTTAGAACTGAAACTCAAAAATTTTTTTTTCATCAAACTTATACGTGTAGGGTATCTGTGGATAGGTTTTCAAAAATGATATTAAGGTTTCTAATATCATTTTTTTTCTAAACTGAATACTTTGCGCGAGAGACACTTCCAAAGTGGTAAAATGTGTCCCCCCCCCCCGTAACTTTTAAAATAAGAGAATTATAAAACTAAAAAAAATATATGATGTACATTACCATGCAAACTTCCACCGAAAATTGGTTTGAACGAGATCTATTAAGTACTTTCTTTTAATACGTCATAAATCGTAAACCGCAAATTACCTTTCATTCAATCAACTCAAATATAAAAAATACAGAGTTCAAGACATGTGTGATTATGAATTTATAGGGAACCCTCGGTGCGCGAGTCCGACTCGCACTTGGCCGGTTTTTTCTACCTAGTACAAAGTTCCTACGACTCGGAACTTGTACACTCAACGTTTCGGGAAGTGTTAGCGGAGCGAGAAGAAACATCGAGCCCAAAAGAAACTCGCCCCAACACATTTTTTATTAAAAAAAAAAAAACTGTTAACCGTTAACGAACGAGAGATGGTCTGACTATTGAAAGGATCAAAACAATAGGATTCTTACTTAGAACTTGTCTGAGCTCCTTTGGCTAGCTTCCACCATCTTACGTAAGCCAGCCTGGCCGCCAAACTGTTGTTCTGTACCGCCCTTATATGTTCCGTTATGGAGATGAGATTCCCAGTTTCCTATCGCATTGGAGAATCTTCCCGCTTCCATCTTTCGATACCGTCATCACTTACCATCAGGTGAGTCAATGCCAAGAGCTTACTAATTTAGGAAGAAACCTACCGCTTATTTATATATGAAACCTTAACTCGGAAGTACCTGTAGCAAACATAGTGGCGGCACCTTCGAGTAACTTCATCTGTGACAGCAACAGTATACCCTGCACCAGCGCGCCTAGGGCTATCAAGAGAGAGTAAACGTTGTAGAGCCTCATTATTGCCACGTCTTTCTGAAATGTGCCGTAAGAAAGTATGAAACTAAATATGGATAAAAATATATATATAACATAATTAATAATTATAAATCATAACTATTGTCCCTTTAGCAAAAAATGTCCCAGATTTCTTTTTTAGAATAAGCTCTTTTTTATAAAAGGTTCTCTTCGCTAATTCTCTGCGATGAAGACCTATCTTTTGCATAATCTTTACAGACCAATAAAATATACAGAGAATTCAAAAATGTGATGTCCTAAAAAAATCAATAGTTTAGATTATACGACTACCTTATATCCAGCTATTAGTAGCAAGATATTGAGTATGGCGCCCATGCCCAGGATCTCGAAAAGCACGGTGGAGGCGGTACTCTCCAGAGCTGATTCCGTCGTGGCCTGCGGACCGGCCAAGGCAGTATTCACGACCAGACATGTTATCGCTATCGTGGAGAACATCTGGAGATAAGAAAGGATTTAAACCATAAGGGGTACACATGGAAAACGAGTGTATCTCCGACAATGAATCGCTAATAGAACGCTACGTAGAGATGCAAGGTTCCTTGGCGTCTGGTATCAGGAACCAGCAGGGGCGCCAACTTCATACAAATATTGGGGGGGCTAGGGTGAAAAAAAATGTTTGTTTATTTTCCTAATATTTTCTAACTAGCTTCCCCCAAGGCTTCGTTCGCGTGGGTATAGTTTTTGAGATTATCGTTGAGGGACCGCAGTGCGCGAGCCGCCAGCGGCTCGCGAGCATGTAAAGTAGTTTTTTTGGAATAAAAGTATCCCAAGAAAAAAGCAATACCGGTATTTTAATATAAAATATTGGGGGCTCAGCCCCGCTGATAACGTCATTGGGGGGCCCCCAGGCTCTATGGAGTCGGCGCCAGTGGGAACCAGGCCTAAAGCCTGTTTGTTTCTAAACTCTTTATTGCTTCTTGCTGCTCTTTATTGTATAAAACATTATAAGAACAATACATAATAAAAAACAAAACAAAAAAGATAAAGGCGGACTACCTTTTAGTTATTATAGATTCTAATATACTCGTACATAACTTACTACTTTTTCTATAGTGGATCTATGACAGAATAACTGTCAACCAGTGATGGAAATATTTCCATTTAATCCACAAGACAATATGAATCAGGTGAGATGATGCCAAGGGCTTACCAATTGAGGGTAAAAAAAAAAAAAAAAAAAAAAAAAGAATAACTAGGATATATTTGCCCGACTGCGCCAGAAGGAGGGTTATGTTTTTCGATTGTATGTATGTTGATATGTAATATATTTCTTTGGCACGCTGTGTAGCCCAAACCACTTGATGGATTTTAGCTTGAGAGGTGAACTCATCTTTATTTTACCAATGCTACCAGTGGAAGGACCTTATTAACCAAGGTACGACTGGGTGGGTACCAGTGAAATGAAAACTCTTTGGTGGGTACCACTGCTCGCTCTAACCTACCTGCCGCCAAACAGCGTGCTGTGATCCGGAGAGTGACGCGAGATAGTCAGCGTAATTACCGGTATAAGAAGCATTCCATTTAAGCCCTCAAGTATCGGCAAGGCACTGATGACCCCACTAGAGTTATAGATGCTCATAGGTGGCGGATGCCACTTTCCATCAGGTGGGCCGTCAGCCTTTTGTCATCTTACACAATATATAATTGACCACGCTGAATACGTTAAAAACAACCGACTTCAATCGCAACAACTCCAATTTTGCTAAGTTTTTGTTGATTTTCTCTAAAACCGCTGAATCGATTTCGATTAAATTTATAAGGGACCACCTGTGAAGTATACACTTTTAAACAAAAAAAAATTTCAAATCGGTTCAGGCGTCTTCGAGTAATCGGTGAACATACATTAAAAAAAAAAGATACCGACGAATTGAGAACCTCCTCCTTTTTTTGAAGTCGGTTAAAAATAAATAAATAAAAGTTCGCAGCGATATTTTTTGCAGCTATTCAATATCAATATCAATATCAATATACTTTATTGCATCATAAGAAAATATAATATAACAAAAACAAACACAAAGAAAATTGGTGACAACAATAGGCGACCTTATTGCTAGGTAGCAATTTCTTCCAGGCAACCTTAAGGCAGGAAATAAACTATGAGATGTACTGGGGTAGAGCAATAAAAGAAAAGATTACTGAAATAACGAAATAGGTAATAAGAAACACAAATACATACTAATATACATATATAAATTAAATATAAACCTATATATATTAAATATATACTCATATATATATATATATATATATACATCATAGCATCTATGGGTGAGGAAGGACAGAGTAAAAAAGTATGTATCAAAAATGCAGATAATAATATATAACTTTATAAGTAGTGAGCTTTAACTTGTCTTCTAAAAGAGTTCACTGAAGGAGCACGTCTGATAGTTTCAGGTAACGAGTTCCACAGTCGGATTGCTTGAACAGTGAAAGAGTTAGAATAGGTAGAAGAAGAATGGGTAGGGATTTCAAGGGTGAGGGTGCTGGATTTTCTTAATGTACGGCATAGAGTTGAGGACCGGAAGATGAAGTGGTTTTTAAGATAAGATGGAGTGACAGGGTTGAAGAGGATATTGTACAGAAGAGATAAGATGTGCAAATCTCGCCGTCGAGGAATAGGTAACCATTTAAGTTGGGCGCGAAAACTGGAAACATGGTCGTATTTCCGGAGGCTAAAGATAAAACGGATGCAGAGGTTTTGTAGGCGTTCTAATTTGTTATTCAATCAAGCTATTATTCAAATCTTCATATCATTCACTTACCAAATTGATGTATCCAAACAAAATTATTCCCCAGCGCAGGGGACAACAAAAACAACACCTTTGTACTTCTGGCACTCTCATTTTTAAATACTTAGTTATTTGATCTACCTCTATCTACCTTTTCTTAGATATTTTCTCCCGTTTACAGCACGATATAAATAAAAATCTAACAACAACAAACCTACTCAACCATCGCTGTTAAAATAAAACGAAAACTAAGAGCTATTATTATCTATAAACAATGCTCTCTTAGTGTAAATATAAACTTATTTACAAGTAGTTACGTTGATTATGCCTCACACAATGTCATTATGTCATACAGAACAAGCCCCAACTAACAAGTTCATTGCTCGGAATTATCGCAAAACTGAGTTTACGTAAAAAATCCTTTCTGGAAACTATTAAATTAACATTGCCTTAATGGTACAAGTGGGCGGAAACTAATTTAACAAAAACTTTCAAGTAAAAGAATTACGCTATTTAAATGAAGAAAGTGTTTTATAAAATATTATAAAACGAGATTGTTTTAAATTCCGGTTAATTAAATCTTTTGAGTCTGCTTGCACTCCAAAATCCATCCAGCCCTTCTGGCTACAGGCAGTAAAAATTAAATGAACATACACATATTATATCATATCAAGAAAAAAATATGGTAGGTCCCATCGGACAGTCAGGTAAAAACAACTGGTTGTAGTCATAATTGACCACGCTGAATACGTTAAAAACAACCGACTTCAATCGCAACAACTCCAATTTTGCTATGTTTTGTTGATTTTCTCAAAAACCGCTGAATCGATTTCGATAAAATTTATATGGGACCACCTGTGAAGTATACCCTTTCAAACAAAAAAAGAATTTTCGAAATCGGTTTAGGCGTCTTCGAGTAATCGGTGAACATACATAAAAAAAAAAAAAAGATTCCGACGAATTGAGAACCTCCTCCTTTTTTTGAAGTCGGTTGAAAATGAAGAAATAAGGTGAAAACGAAGCTCTAGTATTTAGACTGTTTTGTTAGGGGATCCTTTCAAGATTTATTTACATATTTTAGGACAGCTAAATGTTTACATTGGTATCAATATATTATGTATGAATAGGTACAATTTGAATATCTTCACAAACAGAGAAGTAAGTATATAAAATGGGTGAATGTCAAAAAGGTATTAGGTATAATATTAAAACTAGACCTAGTTCTACTTAACTCAAATTATGTTAACTGCCTTTTGTCTTATAAAAACATACAAATGCACACACAAAAACACACGTTCATACACACTCAGTCACACTCACATACACACACACACACACAAACACACACTCACACACACTCACACACTCACACACACACACACACTCACACACATTCACACACACACACATTTACACATACATAAAGATACGCTCCCACGTACTTAGGTATGATCTAATAGATGTATAATAATTTGTTCTCACGAATATTAGACTTGTTTTAAAGTTTTGTTTGTTCATCTCTGTTTTTTTTTATTGCTACACCCGTTACTCCGAGTGAGGGCCTGGTGACCTATAACACAAGATATTTATATCTTAGCTTAGGCACCGGTCTCCCACAAACATAGTTTTGAAATGTTTCCATTATTTTTGTGAATTTCTTTGTATAGTTTGATTTGTGGTGAGAAAATAAAATGATTATTATTATTATTATTATTTTGTCTAAGTAGAGGCATTGTCTCTGGTAGAGGTTACACAGACTCATGCGACC
Source organism: Coleophora deauratella (assembly GCA_958295455.1). Taxonomy (NCBI): domain Eukaryota; kingdom Metazoa; phylum Arthropoda; class Insecta; order Lepidoptera; family Coleophoridae; genus Coleophora; species Coleophora deauratella. Next base: position 5,514,215 of record OY282388.1, read on the forward strand.
ACAATATTATACAAAATGTTAAGAAAAATGGGAAGAAAAAAAATTGATCTGATGAAAACGACATTGATTATAATGGGGAAGAAAACGCAAAGCTATTTGCAGATGGCGCTACGGACGCTTGACTCATAACAACTTTTAATTAGTTCCGCGTTTTTTATTATCGAGGTGTTATAAAATAGTTTTTTTTTCTGTAAAATTGTTAAATGGAAAATGTATGCGACTTGGACTGTTCCTCAATTAAAGACGAAGTTGAAAAGTACATAATTGAAAACGTAACTTTTCCCACGTCTTCTTCATCCGAGAATCTTTAGGAAATTAATGATTTCCATTATTATTGCAACCAATCGCCACACGACGCGGCATTTTTTAATAATCTTATATAAAACAAATTTTTCTATATGTTTGACAGTTAGTATGAAGTCAAGCGATATCAGCGCCTCTATGGCGAGCTTTGTCAGTTTTCTTCCCCATTATAAATATGGTGTTAGTATATTCAATAAAACAACGTTTTATTCAAAGGCTACTGAATTTACAAAAAATATTGAAAAGTTAGGTAGTTAATCACTTCAGTTTGTCCATTTTCGAAATGTTATTCAAGTTTGTATAACAGTGTTTAAGTACGTAATTATTAGTCATTTTTTATTATAGCCTACATTTTACCACGTATAGCAGTGTCGACAAACTTAAATAATAAAGTAATAAATGCCACTTTACAATTACCTAAGTAATCATTTGTTTATTGGCAGTTATTGCTTAATTGAGCCACCCACCCGCGACCCTCAGCAGACAGCGATTATCCCCTCAATGTTTATTGTTTATTTTCCTTCAATTACCATTTGTTCCCTTCATATCGAATTAGCGATATTTGCTTTAAAATAATAGTTTAGTTAAAGTACGGTGTACAAAAAATAAATGTTGATACCTTTTACATACAGGTGATAAAAAAAATCTGGCAATATTTTAACAGTGGCTTCTACTCATCAAACTGAACAACTTTCCCCATGAAACTCATACTCAAAAAGCAAAAAAGAATTTGGAATCTTCATAAAAATCCGTCAGCTGGTTGATAAACTTTGTATGGGTGTCCAAAGTTTTGTTTTTCTTTTTGGCCATGACTTTCTTGGGAAAAGTTGTACAGTTTGACGAGTAGAAGCCACTGTTAAAATATTGCCAGACAGTATAAAATATAGGAAAAATAATTTAAAAAATCTGATCTACAGGGTTACAGGAAAAGTCGTACAGAATATTAAAGGACGTTATTATTCAGGTCATTTCTGATGGATTTGATTCTATGATATGGTGTCCGAAACTTAACCGTTATGGAGATATTGAACTTTAAAGATTTTTTAAAAAATCCTCAATTTTTTGGCTCTTTTGTCGTTTTTTTTGGGATTAGTGCTTCTGGGGTACGTTTTTTTGATGTAACTAGTTAGAAAGCATGTTAATTAATAAAAATGATTAACCAAAACTGAACCTTCTACTAACAGCTTAAAAATACTGCTTGACAACGGTTAGAATTAAATATTTTTCAATAAGAGTTTTTAAATTTGAAGCTCTCTGTTTTAAAAAAAATGTATAGAACTTATTCTGCAAATCATTTTAAAAACTTCTACGTCTCTTTAGCTATTCAAAAAGGTATTACACGTACTATTAACTAGGCAAAATATTGACCAAATAGCAGTTAAGTTAGCAGAGGGTACATTTTTTTGACAATTCTTTAGTCCTTTTCAGCTCCAAACGAAGAGCAGTTTTCTTCTCAAAACTTTGTTTAAGGCCTTAATTATTGTTAATCGACTCTTTAATTTTAAAAATTTAATGTTCAATATCTCCATAACAGTTAAGTTTCGGACACCATATTATAGAATCAAATCTATCAGAAATGACCTGAATAATAACGTCCTTTAATATTCAGTACGACTTTTCCTGTAACCCTGTATAATAATTTTTTCCATTTTCTCATACTACTGAATCTGAATAGTGACTTAATATAATATTATATATTTCAATTAAATAGCTATCTATTGAGAGATCGACATAAAAAAAATACAATATTTTATTAAAAATAAAGCTGTAACAACGACCAGCATAGGAAAATTTTTATTCCGGGAAATAAACAGTACCAAAGGGACCTTAAAAACCTAATGCCCACCTACGAGAAATATAAAATCTTATTGTGCTTAATGTGCCTGTCAAAATAATCATGTCTGGTTTCAATCAATTCTGGTTGGCCACATTACATTTTATCAGGCGATAAAAAATGTGATTGATTACGCTCCGTTCACAGCTCACTTCTGAGGTGAGTTCAGAAGGCGTTTATTTGCATTGAAGGAAACTTATTTTTTATTGAAACTAAGCAATTAGCTTTCTTGTGAAAATATTGGTTACCTACTACTATTTCATTTTGCAAAATAATATGCCATGCCACATATGCCACCATTTTAAAAGATATTAGGATAGGACACAGACTGCGTAAACGGAACGTTGAGACATATATCATTTTTTATCTGTGTTTCTTCTCGATAAAGGTCGGAAAATTTTATTGCCGCTACGCTAAAATTATAATTCTGAGTCGTTAATAATACAATAAATAGTTAATACAAAGGTAAATCTTTAAATCCAATCCATATCCCGTACGAAATGTTGTTTGTTTAAGTGAAACATACATCATCGTAACATTTGTAGGTTAGGTAACATACCGTGCGAACTAATAAGAAATTAGCTCTTATTTCTTTATTAAATTCTCAAATCAAGTGTGTGATGTTATTATCTTAGAGCTTTTTAAATATTGCATCAAATTATACGAAATAAATCTCGTTTGTCGTGGTAATGAGGAACCTAGCTACAATGCTGTGATTACACCACAACAGCCATTCACTAATCATCCTCATATAATTGATATGACATGGTTCTGTAAAGTGTAAAACACAATATTTTCTTAATTTTCAGCGATGGCTGCTCAGCTGTTTAACCGTATCGGCCAAGTGGGCCTTGGCGTAGCACTTGTGGGTGGAGTAGTCAACTCAGCTCTATACAATGGTGAGGCTATATTTCTAGAAAATAATAATAATAATATCTGGGACAAATCACACACGGTCATCTGGCCCCAAACTAGGATTCCCTGTATCTTGGGAACCAGAGACTGATATACATACACATATACTTTTAAATACATACATAGGTATATAGATATAATACACCCAGACTCAGAGCAAACAATTCTGCTCATCACAGAAAAGACTCTCGGATCAGAGGTCAGGATCGCTAACCACTTAGCTTCCGAGTCAGTCAGAAAATCTTAGTTCTTGTAACTAGAACTTAAAAATCTCAAGATTTTAAGTCTGACCGAAAGTTGTATTAAGATTCACTCTACTGCTTTATCAACAAAAATATCTCAACTCTAAAAAGGATAAACTCTGTAACCCACGAATTGCAAAATTCACCTCAGAGCTGAAAAACTTGAGATTTCAGAAAAATCTACTATTACTCGTAGAGCTGAAAGACCTGGAGCTGTTTGATGCATATAAAAAAATTAAGAACTTGTAAAAAAAATGTCATATGTGTGTTTTACGGCGTTTATGCTTTTTTGCATTGATATATGTAACCAATAAGCGCTTTGTAGAGTTTTTTTGATACTGTTTGGTTGGGGTGTACTTAAGAAGTCTGCCTTAACCCATATACCCATCTCCATTTAATTCACTTAAACAGGCTGATGATGTTGATAAAGTTATTGATACATATTTTTCTTTATTTTCCAGTGGATGGAGGTCACAGAGCAGTAATTTTTGACAGATTTGCTGGAGTCAAGAACATGGTGGTGGGAGAGGGCACACACTTCTTCATTCCATGGGTGCAGAAGCCCATCATCTTTGATATAAGATCGAGGCCCAGAAATGTACCCACCGTAACAGGAAGTAAAGGTATGTAAAATAGTACACTATTGGATATGGCTTCTTACAATTCTATCAGTATTTGAGTGTTGGCCTTCTCAAGAAACTTAGTCCGTATTATTGATCTACCTAATGGAACATACCCCATACTATATTACCATAAACAATTTTGTGACAGGCTATATTCTGAATTGGTTATTAGTTCGCAAACATTATCCTAAAATTATCTAGTATATTTAAGCCCAAATAAAACTTCTTTGTTTCTGTGATGTGTGTTTTGAACATTCCAGATCTCCAGAATGTAAACATTACGCTGCGTATCCTGTTCAGGCCTGTCCCTGACCAGTTGCCAAAGATCTACACAATTCTTGGTGTAGACTATGATGAGAGGGTCCTGCCTTCCATCACAGCTGAAGTTTTAAAAGCAGTTGTCGCACAGTTTGATGCTGGTGAACTTATCACACAGCGAGAGGTGAGACAACATAATTTACGTAAAACACATTTTTTTATTTACTGTAAGGATTTCATCAAATAATAATTCTTATGGAAATCTCCTCCGCAAACCGCAAACTCGACCATACTATGTGAAATAGGGAAGAAAAAGAGGAACATTTAAGATACTCAGTGGCCACTTCAATGGAAGAAAAATTATACATGTTCTAATCATACATACAAAGCTGACAAGACTTGATAAACATTTGAAAATACGTAGGTGAATCAAATTCAAACTGACCTTTAATAATAACTTTTTATTAAGTAAATGATTTATTAAAGAAACAGCATATTATTTTTCTATGCACATTCCTTTTCTATTATTGCATTTTTGCCATCGCATTGGATGTTTGTTAATTCTGTCTTCAAAGAAAGAAGAAGGGAGTGTACGTAGCTAGTTGCACATGAACTGCTCTACTAGTTCGTTAGTCTCAAAATGTTGTCTCCCAGCACATTTTTAAGGAGACCAAACATGTGATAATCACATAGTGAGAGGTCCGGACTGTTTGTTTGTTTGTAAACTTTTTATTGTGAAAAAACAAAGTACAATACATAAAACAAGGACAAGACATACAAGGACCGTATTCGAGAACAGTCCAAAACATTTTGGAAAATTTTTGTTGGGTTATGGCAGCGGTGTGTGTTCAGGTGTTATCATGTAGGAGTAAGACGTCTTGAATAGGATAACCTCGCCTTTTGGACCGATAAGCTGTACGAAGACAATCTAGAAGATTGCAGTAATAATTTGCATTAATAGATCTTTGATCATAAAATTCATAAAGGAAATATCAATGAGCAAGACACCTTTTATGATCCTTTCTTTTTTTCTTCAGTAGTGCTTGTTTTCGGACGTCTTTGATGGGTCTTGTTCTGCATGATATCTCATCCGTCACGAAATGTTTTGTGCCAAAACTTGACTTGAGTTTTGAGTTTTGACTCTCCATACCGAGTACAAAGTCTCTGCCAAATCCACATTTTCTTTCGTAAGAAATTTGTTGACAATGCGTTGCGCAATCGAACATGGTACTGCCTTCTCTCTCATCCTGATGACGACTAAATGTGTAGAGCTGCGCTCGAGATGGGTGCCGCGGCTTATGCGTCTGACCCCACCCTCCCCGCCTCATAACTTTTTGCCTCCCTCACTATTCTTTATAACTCGCAGTACGTAAAAGTAGGTTCGAGTATTTTATAACATTCTGCGAATTTAGTCAGTGCAATGGATTACCTAACCATAACAATCGAACTTTGGATGTCGTACTATCGAATTTGAGTAATTATGAGGTAACAGTTATGGACGATAAGGAATATCTTGTTCCTCCAGATCCATATCACCCGCCGCTGAGTGTGAGATGTGGCAGCCATAATCCCATTGCACAAAAGAGTGTTCCATTACCTAATAATAATAATAAGCCAATAAATCGGACACGTACACTAAAATAGAACTTTCGCAAATGTGATTTTTATTCATTATATTCCGCACTTAGTACAGTCGATTGGAGCTTTCTTTATAAAGTGACAACTGCACAGGAAGCAGTAAATATGTTTTACGACATATACGAGATTCTAGATGGCTGCGCACCTAGAATACGACAAAACAAAATAGTGCATAGTTATAATTATCCAGAATGGTTTACAATTGAAATCATACATGATTTAAAGGAAAAGTCTGAATGGCATAGGTTGTATAAAATTAAGGGCTCTATACATGAATATAGGATGTTCTCCTATTACAGAGCGAATAAAACGTGAGATGGTCATTGCATACGAGGACTTTAAAGCTAGGCTAGAGAATCAGTTTGTATCAGACCCTTAGTCATTTTGGTCGTACGTAAACAACAAAAAGTCAAAACGAAGCAAGCCTCGGGTTACTAGAGATGGTACACTGTTAGATGAAGCAGAATGCGCGAAAGCTTTTGCGGAATACTTCCAATCGGTGTATGAAGTAGAGGCTCCGCACCTCGACGCCGATGCTGCAGCGACAGCAGTAGCCGGGACTTCTGCCGAGCGTGCTCATGTTCCTCTACTGGATACGGAGAATGTACATTTAGCCCTTAGGGCGTCCGCTGCGTAGGGTCTCCGCACGCGGCGCGGGCGGCGGAGTCCGCCTCGCGGGCGACGGAGTACGCTCGTGTGTCCGCGCTACGGAGCACACGAGCGGAGCTGTTTCTAGAAAATCAGTGAGCGCCGCTGCGTTATCCGTGTCGCGGGCGCCCGCGACGGGTTAAATTTGTCCGCGACGGAGCACGGCACGGCTTAACGCAGCGGACGCCCTTAGACGCTTGAAGCCAAAAAAGTCTTATGGCCCAGACGGAATACCAGCGTATGTTGTAAAAGACTGCTCATCAGTTTTAGCTGCTCCTTTATTACACATATTTAACCTGTGTTTATCAACAAATGATTATCCTAAACAATGGAAAACAACGCGGGTGATACCAGTGTATCTGATTCAGACATATCGGGATATAGACCAGTAGCGATACCGTGTACCTTCGCAAAGATATTTGAGTCAATGCTTTACAAAACCATTTATTCACAAGTGAGTTCACGTCTATCTAACGCCCAACATGGGTTTCGCCCGGGTCGCGGAACGCATTCGAATCTAATATGCTTCGTACAGCACGCTGCATCTGCGTTGGATGAGCGAGTTGGGGGACAGATGGACGTAGCATACTTTGATTTTAGTAAAGCATTTGACACAGTAAATAACGATATTTTACTACAAAACTAGCTTCCGCCGGTTTCACAACAGGTTTACTCAAATTTTTTGCCAATTAGGTACTTATCTGAACGCAAACAGTATGTCGATTATGGGGGTTATACGTCAGATGAATATCATACGACTACTGGTGTAAGTCAGGGGAGCAATTTAGGGCCTTTGGAATTTATGTTAATGGTTAATGATTTGCCAGAAGCAGTAGTAAATGCAGGTTGCCTGCTATTTTCGGATGACCTTAAATTGTATATGACGGTGAATGATGTTGATGATTGCGAGCGACTACAAGAGGATATAAATAGCGTTGTCCAATGGAGTAATGACAATAAGTTGATTTTTAATGTTTCCAAATGTAGTGTAATGTCGTGCTCCCGTGCAAAGACACCATATAACTACGAGTACCACATTAATGGGAACAAACTGTCTCGCGTCACTGAGGTCCACGATTTGGGGGTCCACATATCAAGTGACCTCACATTTCGAGACCACATCACGAAGGCTTGTAAAAAGGCATATCGTAACTTAGGATTTGTTCTACGTCAGTCCAAAGATCTTTGTAGTATACCCGCTCTGAAAGCCTTATACAATGCCCTAGTAAGAACCCATTTAGAGAGTAGCTCTATAATATGGAACCCTCACGAGTCTAACAAGTTTTTAAGGCATATTTATCATAAGCAATATGGGGTCTATCCTTTCTACCCCTAAAGTACCTGGTACCCTAAAGTATGCTGGGATATCATAACTAGAAGTTAGAAGAAAATTAGCTCTTGTAAATTATGTGTTCAAGGTATTTCGCGGAAAATTTAATAATCCATTGGTCTTACAGGCGATCGGGTTACAAATCCCTAATCTAAGATTAAGACGTAGTCAGCGTAGCCAGATATTCTATATGCCCGTGTGTAGGACCAATATACTTAAGTACGCACCGATTACTACGGCACTACGAATATTAAATGAAATATCTAAAAACGTGGATTTATTTCATTGCTCACTGGCGGAATTCGCAGAAATAGCTTTAAGGACAATCTGTTATGATGAAAGTTTGTAACATTATCGATTTGGGTGTAAACCTGTAAGGTAATGTGTTGTAAATTTTAATAAAATAAATAAATATAAATAAAATAAAATTTGATTCGCCTACGTAAAAATACACATCAGCTCATAGAGCTGTTAGTGCACAGTTGGTTTACGCAAACTATCTCCCACAATCCAGCAGGATATGGGCTTACCTGTCCTCCTAGCTTACATACACTGTCGGCACAGAGGGCTGTCTCTAGCACGTAAAGTAAATGTTTGTTAAATACTACCATAATCTGCCGTAATATACCTTATACATAATTATTTTTCTCATTTCCAGGTTGTGTCTCAAAAAGTGAGTGAAAGTTTAACTGAGAGAGCAGGGCAGTTTGGCCTGATCCTGGACGACATCTCCATCACACATTGCACCTTCGGCAAGGAGTTCACGCAGGCGGTGGAGCTGAAGCAGGTGGCACAGCAGGAGGCCGAGAAGGCCAGATTCCTCGTCGAGAAGGCTGAGCAACAGAAAAAGGCAGCTGTCATTGCCGCTGAGGGTGATGCCCAGGTAATATTTTTTAAAGTTTTGTTGCAGTGAGTTTATTCTTCCATCTTTGATCTTGTCACTGCAAAATAGTGTAATCCGTTATATCTCAAAATTCTATTATCGCCTAATTTTACTGAATTTAATCTGTTTCAATAAGATAAATTGTATGAAATAGCAACAACACAGTGTCCGAATGTTTCCTGAGTGCCCTAAGTTATCATTATTTTCTAATGCTGTAGTGGCCATTGAGTATTTTGAATGTTTCTATGAGATCGCCTCTTTTCCGTCTGTGTTCAAGTACATGCTCTTTTTGCAACAGACAAAAAGACAAAAGAAAAATATCCTCTCCTAGTATTTATTTTTTAACCGACTTCAAAAAAGGCGGAGGTTCTCAATTAGACTGTTGTTGTTTTTTTTGGGGGCATGTTTGTTACGCGATTACTCCGCCAGTTATGGATTGATTTTGATGATTTTTTTTTTTGTTTGGTAGAGAATACTTCAGAGATAGTCCCATATAAATTTTATCAAAATCGATTCAGTGCTTTTTGAAAAAATCAACAAAAACTAAAAAATCATTGCAAAATGGTAGTTCTTACGATTGAAGTCGGTTTTTTTTAACTTGTTCAGCGTTGCCAATTATTATCAGGTCGTGATATCATAGACATCTTGTAAACACGTTGGCTTTCTCTTAACAATAGATCACAGCATTTACATAAATGTTATCCCTCAGGCGGCCGTGCTCCTGGCGAAGTCGTTCGGCTCGGCCGGCGAGGGTCTGGTGGAGCTGCGTCGTATCGAGGCAGCCGAGGACATCGCCTACCAGCTGTCAAAGTCACGCAACGTCACCTATCTACCACAGGGACAGAATGTACTCCTAAATCTTCCTACGCAGAACTAAACACCCTAAGCACAATAACTCGCTAGAATATAAAAGTAATGTACAGTATGATAGGGTTTGGTTCTTTGTATTTAATTTGCATTTCAAAACAATAAATGATATGGTCAATGTTGCATTTCAAGGACTAAAAACGCTATATTTCCGCCAATAGAAGTAGTCATTTATTAGTTATATGAAAAATTGTAATTAAACAATAAAATATACTTTTTGTTGAATCTTGTCTATATAATTTCCTAAAATTACTATAACTATCTATCTGTCAGCCGAAAGACTTCCACTGCTTGACGGATGCCTCCCCCAAGGATTTCCACACCAACCGGTCCTGTGCGGCTCGCATCCAACAGCTTCCCGCAACCTTCACCAGGTCGTCCGTCGGTCCACCGAGTCGGAGGCCTGCCGTCTTCCGGTGCGCGGTCGCCACTCGAGAACTTTACTGCCCGGCCGGGATTCTGTTCTATGAGCTATGTGCCCTGCCCACTGCCACTTAAGTATAGCGATTTTGAGAGCTAGGTAACTTTAGTTCTCCTACGTATCTCCTTTATTCAATCACGCAGGGAAACACCAAGTATAGCTTGCTTCATCGTCCCTTTGGGTGACCTTGAGCAGTCTTATGAGGAGGAAAATTACTATAACACCTGAACATAATTTGCTGTATAAGTGACTGGAGAGAGTGCACAATACTGTATCCTGTTGGCGCTGCGCTTATTCATTATGTTACATAAAGTAAAAAATCATAGTAGGTCTGATATGAGTATTTTTTTTTTGTGATCCTACAATTAATTTTAACAGTTATCTATCAAGTTCTTCATCAACCTCCTGCTCAGCTTGTTTCTCATCATTTTCAACAAAGTCGTCAGTATCATCTCCTCTTGGAGGTATTTTATCTTTATCCAAAGCAAACTCTTTTTGAATTTTGTTAAAAAATAAATTTTCTCTGATACAAACTTTTCTGATATAATCAGTTTCTACTGAATTGAGACCTTCCGGCAATGTAAGTCTGCATAAATCGGCATCTCCTTTGAAATTTTTAATCAATTTTTGAACTTCGTCTTTGAATTCTTCACCTACTAAGTCGGTAGTGCCAGCTGATCTTTGCACTAATAGTTTGGATCGATTACAAGAATTCCTCATCCTTACCAATATTTCATATTCAGCATTAATCAAAGATATTTCCTTACTATTTGAACATAGTTTCTTGGCTCTGATGAGTCTTTTCTCGGCCTCATCAAACTGGCCTATCATTCTTAATGCCTTTGCATTTTGAAATAATGCTTTGTGACTATTCCAAAGACTGCTCAGTCTATTCAGTTCATTACATGAAACACAGGCTCTCAGCGGTTGTTTCATAGCATTGTAGCATACTGCAGAGTTGAAGTATAACTTTTTCAACATTTTTTCTTGCTTAGCCTCCTCATCCTCATTAGCTAATCGGCACCTATGGAGCATGAATGTAGCTCTTCTAAACAACTGTGCAGCAGCTGAGTAATTGTTAGACTTGTAGAGAGTGAAGCCTGATGCATACAGCAGTCTCACTTCATGATATACTCTCTGGAACATATTCGGCTCATTCAGGTCAAGTTTCCTGCAAAAAAAAACGTTGAATTGATTTTTGATACTTCAAGACAAAATTGACGCAACTAGTCATTTTCCATACAAACTGATTGTTAGCCTCTTAAAATGGACAGACCAATTCAAAAGAATCTATACATCGAAGGAAATGCTAAATTCTAGAAAGTGTACAATTAACATTTTCGTTTTTTTTTTTAATCTACACTTTAATATTACTATGAAAAACTTAAAATACTATATGTAGGGATACTATTAAAAAAACTACATACTAGAAGTTTGCTTATGGTTGCAATTTTTTTACAGTCAGCATGTTAATTTTCAAGAAAATGCATTTTAAGGTTACTTGTAATAAACCCTTAACCCGGCGAGGCTGTGGTGACAAAATGTTACATAGAGTATGTGGTGGGGTGTGACATACCCACTTACTAAACAACCCCTAAATGTTTATATGAATAAATTACCTTCGAAAATTATATTTTATATATTAATATAAACAATAATCAACTTTCAATAAAACAAGTGCAGTATTTTAACCATGTTCTTATTATTAAATAAGAAAATTATAAGAAACCAAGTTTTTTATAACAGAATAGGCACTTTTTTTTAAAGACTTCTAAAACAAATAAAAACAAAATTTTACGCTTATCAATGAAAAAACATATGTTTTTCAACAAAATAAAGTAATAAAATCGAAATACTTTGGAACAGCTTAGGAACTAAGGTCATCTTCACCACATTTTTTGTATGAAAATATTGCACGCTCTATACGCCTTCCCACATGTTGCGCAAAAGTTGGAAAATCTCTTCAGTCACAAGTCGTTAGAGCAAAAATTCAAAACAAAATAATTGTTGAAGTAATGGTCATGTCACACCCCGCCACAGCCTCGCCGGTTAAAATATGTTCTACTTTCAAGAAAATCAAAGCAATCTTACCCTTCTTTTGGTGTCAAAATACTTTTCAGCAATTTGATATAGAAGACACAATCAGCCTGAGGCTTGATTCTGGGTGGTACTCCTAGCTCTCCATACATGGCTTTGTAAGAAAGCCAGAAAACTGACATCTCTCCTACTAGCATAGATTCTACTGCCATCTGAAGTCCTGGTAACAAACTGTTTTCTTGAAGATCTACAATCTGTAAAATTTTCAATATTAGAAAAATAATTTATACCAAACTGAAACAAAACATGCACAATAAGAAGGTACTTATACAAAACTTCACTCATATGAACCCAAAATATCTTTAAAGACGGCCAACAGTTTTTTAACAACTTTTTAAAAAGGGGGACATTTTCAGATTCAAATTAATGACTAAACATAGGTACTTATCTATGTTACCTGTAAATTAAACTTACCAAAGGCTTGTCTGGTTTCTTTACATCAAAAGGCTCTGGCTCATTTTCCCAATAACCAGAAAATGCTATGTGTACTGTACAACCCTTGTTCACAGGCAAACCGCCACCCTCTTCAAGTATTTTCTTTTTCACTAGCCCTTCTTTATCCACCATACTCATCTCTGCCTTAAGAGTATTGAAACAGTCTACCGGCTTTCCTACGAAATCTATATTTTTGAGCGGTTTTCCTCCCTCAGGGTACTCAATCTCACTGTAATCCTCGTTGATTTGTAGCACAGAACCAGTAGTAACGACTTCCCTGGAGAAGTAAATAATAATTATGAAATGAGATGACTAACATAGGTTAGGGTGAAGACTGCATCATATAAGGGCTTACCAATTGAGGGTAAAAAATATATATATATGTGTAACAAATACAATTACTTATTGCGCAAAATTTAGTCATTGGAAAATGATAGTACAAACCTCAAATCTAGACCAGTTTCAAGGGCCAAACTTGGTTTGCCTGACATGATCTTGTATTGATTCAACTAAGTTTTCAAAAAAGGTTTAACAAGTTTACACGTCGCGTAGTTCAATGCAGCAAACTACAATCTCAGAGTAAAGCTAAAATTTACTTATAAACTAATAATGTGCAACTATAACGCATTGCTATTTGCTCGCTTTCCTCAAAACAAGATTAATGTTATAATATGTAGGTAACAAAAATCAAACAATACACACGGTGGGTGACACAAAACTGACATAAAAAAATGACAAAGACATTTTTTTTTTGTTTTATTTTACCCCGAGATGGGGAAGGCAAAGGAGCAAAGCCATACAGCCTAGTCTATTGTAAATCTTCTGTTGTAGGCCAAAAGCCATTTGTTCCGTATTTCTTCGTCTTTATAGGAAAATTCAATTAAGGCCACAGCCATTTCTTTCGTATTTAAATTTCCTATTCTTCAGCAACATGATAGCACTTTGATGAAGATTTCATGGACTTCTTGAGAGCACTCGAAACACAGTCTACACACTTTTATTTCATTATCCTACATATTAGACACTTAAATGGCACTTTATTGAACAATACACTATCAATATTATGCATTAAAAACCACGATATCTATTTTTTCGGATAATAAAACAAAAATGCAAACTCTTGCCGCGAGTTCCCGCCAAAAAGTCCATGACAGACATTTTTTTTTTTTTTTTTGTTTGGTTCTTTCCTTGCTTTTGCAAGGAAAAGGCAAAGGCTTCTCTGGCCATACAGCCTATTCTTACGTAGTTTGCTCTTCTCTAAATATTTTTCTTCTAAAAATAAAGTATTCTGGGTCAAAAAAGTATAAAAATTGTCTGTCGTGTCCATTCAAAATCCATTTTCTTGTCTTATTCAAAGTCCAATGTGTTCATCTACGTTCCTTGGTTCATTCATATTTCATCGGGCTAAGTTTCTTTTCAGTCTGTATTCGAACTGTCAAATCTTGTCAAAATAAAAAACATTTGTGAACATCAAGTTCTTCAAAATCGTTTTCTTCGAATCCGTTTTCTTTCATTATATTTCACGAATCGTTGTTTTTATGTAATCAAATATGGGATAAAATGTTTCCCTATTCTTGAGAAGCTCCTGTAGCGAGCGCGGGATGGACAGGGCTTCTTGGTAGATTTCTAAGAGACGATCAGTCAAGATCAGTCTTTGTATATTAAACTCTTGACAGTGGAAAAAAATGTGATGCAGCGATTGGATGTCTCCTGAATTACAGTAATTACACAAAGGCGAAGCAACAATATTCATTCTATGCAAATGTTCATTGAACCGGGCGTGACCAATTCTCAGCCGGCAAATGGTTGAATAAAAATTTCTGTTGGAATACTTGGAATAATTCCCTTGCACGAACCAAGGTTTAATTATATCGTGAACGATTTCTGCATACCACTTGCCTTTAGTCTGCAAAGACTCCTGCCAGTGTGCCTTCCAATTATCATGAATATTTTTCTTAACAACAACCATAAGGTCTGAATAAGGTAAGTCGACATTCCTGCTTTCGGCGTTAACTTGACAATTAGTTAAGAATCTTGCTAGCTGATCAGCCTTTTCATTACCAATAACACCAATGTGCGAAGGGGTCCAGAATAGTACAATATCTTTTTGTAGTACTTTAGAGAGACTGTAGTATTTCTGTCTTATTTTGTAAATCAGAAAGGATGTGTCGGATTTATATGCCGGATTAGAAAGTGCTAACAAAACACTCATGCTGTCAGAAATAATAACCCATTTGTTGATATCAGATGATTCTATATAGTCCAGAGCCATTAGAATTGCATAAGCTTCTGCAGTAAATATACTTGCAAGTTTAGGTAATTTGTAGCCAGAAGCCCTTTTCAGAATAGGGTCATACAAAGACATTGAAACATTTCTATCATTTTTTGCTCCATCTGTATAAACTTTTCTGTAATCTGCCCATTCTGTTAATTTTCTATATACATCAAATTTGCTTTTTAGTTCATTGTCAATATCAATCTTCATATGAAAAAAATTACTTTTATATTCATATTCATAGCAAGGCAAAGCAAGACTTTTATAAATATTATTCTGTGATAACAGTTCTGTTAAAAACCCAAGGTCAGAATTAAGGAAAGTAAATGAAGTATCTCTTGAAAACTTGGAAATTAGTAAATTATCACGGGAAGAAAATAATTTTAAATTGAATTTGTATTTAAGATGAGAAAATCTAATGATCAAAGGTGGGAGAAAGCATTCAATTTGCATAGAGTTTATAGGAGAGGTTTTCATAGCACCCAAGATTAATCTTAAACTAATGTTTTGAATTTTTTCCAGTTTATCAACCAACTTTGAATCTGAACAAAAACAGAAAAAAGCATATTCAAAATGACTTCGTACTAATGCTTTGTATAATATAAGAAGAATCTTTGGATCAGCACCCCATTGAGTACCAACCAAAGATCTGAGAATATTAGTGGCTTTCATCGCTCGTTCACTCAAACAATCGACATATTTCCTCCAATTAAATTTACTCTGGAATAAAACTCCTAAGAATCTTACTTCATTATCCATAGGAAGAGACACGCCATTATAAAATATATTTAAACCAGTTAAGCGTATACTATTTTTGTTAAAAATTACAATTTTACTTTTATTAGCATTTACTTCTAGATTTAAATCATTGAAATATATACATAGCCTGTGTAAAACATTGTTTATGTAATTGTAAGATTCCTTGATATTGTTTCCATGACAATAAATTGCTAAATCGTCAGCAAATTGTAAATTACTGACATAACTACCTAGTATTTCATTTAAGCGATGAATATATAAAATATATAGTAATGGACTCAAGATTCCACCTTGACATACTCCTAAGTGGGAAAGCCTTGGGCCAATTAAATTATCGTTACTTTTTACAAACACTTGACGTCCATTTAGAAAATTAAAAATCCATTTAACTAATTTACCGGGGATACCTATGGAAGAAAGAATAGAAGCTAAGACTGAATGATTTACATTATTAAAAGCCCCTACTATGTCTAAAAAGACACAAACAAGGTGATTGTTTTGATTAAATGCGTAATTAATATCTTGACAGAGATGAGCTAAACTTTCTCTTGCAGAATATCCGCGTCTAAAACCAAATTGATTGTTAGGTAATAAGTGATTTTTTTCTATATAAAATTCAACACGCTGTTTGATTAGCTGTTCAAAAATTTTGCCAACACATGAAGTTAAGGTAATTGGGCGATATGAGTCTGCATTTTGTTCATCTCTGCCAGGTTTTAAGACTGGAACTAAACAATCTTTTTTCCATTCATTAGGAATAATTGAAGATTCCCAGAGCAAATTTAAAATATTTAAGAATTTATTTAAACTTGTGGAATTCATTAAACGAAACATTTTATAAGAAATGTTATCAAGACCTACAGTTGTATCCCTTCTCGATTTTATAGCAGCAATTAGCTCATCCAATGTAAAAGTATCTATTATAAAACTATTGTTTGAATTATTATTAAATTTGTCTATTGTATGTAACAAAGAAGGGACATAATCAGGGGTATATTTTCTTAAGAACTGATTAACCCAAGAAGCACCAGAATTGACATTTCGACTGCTTGAAGAATATGATTTATTAAATTTGCGCATTGTGGACCAAATATAAGACATAGGCGTAGTTCTATTGAGACCAGTACAAAAGTTAATCCAACTATTAATACGCTCTATACTGATAATCCTTTTTTTCTTAGCTTGTAACCTTTTGAAGTCAATAAAATTATCTAAAGAGGGATCTAATTTAAATTTAATATAAGCTTCTTTACTTTCCCTAACAGCAGTTTTACAACGATCATTCCACCAAGGTAAGGGAGAATGTTTTCTTTTTCTGGAAGAATCTAAATTGTTAGATTTTAAAGGTTTTTTATTTATTGAAATTTCAACAGCCTTATGTATTAATTCGCAAAAATCATTATAAGATTGGATAGGATTATCAATATCTGAATGAAAGTCGTTTATTAAAGCATTAATAGTTACACTGTACAAATCCCAATTAATCAAACGTTGATTAAGTCGCTTGTAACTTAATTCATTATCGGAGTTCAATTCTGAAATGCTATTATTAAAGGCAATTTGAGTGAAAGTTGGAAGGTGATAACTACCCATAGGATCGTCATGCACCCACCATTCACACTGTAAAGCTAGGGAGGGAGTAACCATTGTCAGGTCCAAACCATTGGGTCTCCATGTATGTGTCCCTACTGTAGTAGGAATATTACCATTCAAAAGAACTAAATTACACGTATCCAAGCAGTCGTGAATGTCTCTACCTCGAGGTTTAACACTATCACAACCCCAGATGGTGTGATGAGCATTAAAATCACCAGAAACTATGGCTGGCTTAGGTAAATTATTCAAAAATTGTTCAAATTTAGTTTTGCTAAATTCTGGAGAAGAATTCACGGGACAATAAACGGAAGCTAGAGAAATTGATTTATTATTAATTTTAATCTGAATAACGATATTTTGTAGGGAGTCGTCAAAAAAGGAGTTAATTACTTTGAACGGTAAATTATTACGAACAACAATGGCAACACCGTTATGGTTATTGCCACAGTCGTTGCGAACTATAGAATAACCTCTAATGTTGAGTCGGTGTTTTGGTTTTAACCAAGTTTCGCAAATTAAAGCAATATCTACATTATTTTCATATAAAAATTGAATAAAAATATGTCGATTGCTCAAAAGGCTTTGAGCATTCCATTGAACGATAGTTACTTTTGATTGATCCATTTTGAATGGGAGGGATCCGAAGTTCTGTTAAAACTTTCAGACAGAACGTCCAGCAGGTTTTTGGAAGAGATAGGTGTATTGTTAGTTTTATTAAGGGTCATCAGTTTGATGATGGCTTCTAGAAGCAAATTTAATGACTTATTGTCACTTTTAAGGACTGTCATCAGGTTTGCATGCTTGCTCAAGGCAGGGAAGTTGGAGTTTTTGAATATGTCTGCATAAGAGGTGGGTATTACCTTATTTCTATTCTCATTAATTTTCTTTTGTTTAACTGGGCATTTGGCTGAAATGCTTATATGATTTCCGTCACAGTGGAAACATTTTGCTTGCTCGACAGGCACAATGCAGTCTTTATAGTTGTGGTTACCTTTGCAGATGGAGCATACTTCAGCGTTCTTGCAAAACTTGCCAAGGTGGCCATATCGCAGACACCGGAAGCACTGCTTCACTGGGGGCACATAGGGAGAGATGTTGTGTCTCCATCCTTCTAAGTCAACATACTCTGGCAGCACAGACGAAGCAAATGAGATTGCAACAGTCTGGGTTGGCTGTAACACAAAGCCCTCATCTGTTTTATTCCTTTTAAGGAAGCGACGCACACTGATGATTTTTTTCTGACTGGACAGCATGGTAAATATTTTTTTGTTAGACAATTTGACTGGCACATTTCGAATTACTCCAGTTATCTCTGTAGATCCTGCAGGAATGCTAGCCTTCAGTTGGTAGTCTTTTAGAAAAGTCTGGTTGTTGAGGAAGGCATTTGCAAATCCAGGTTTTTCAAAATAAACACCTATTTTGTGCTTATTGATAGTTTTCAAGTATTTAACACCTTTGTTAAATCTTTTCAGGCATGAAGACAAAGACATCAGATCTTTCGTCCCTATAGGAATGGCTGGATCAACTGACTCTACAAACACAACAAACTCAGTTGCACCGGAGTCTTCAGGGTACTGTCGCGTATAGTCTGTTACCAGATAAGTTTTATAAGTGTCCTTGGGATCTTCTTCAAAACTTGAAACCGAGCTGAAGTCATCATCGGATGGAAGTTCCCCAATGTCATCTTCATGTTTTTTTCTCTTCTTAGTTGATTTTTTCCCCATCTTGAGGAGTTGTTTTTCACTTAATTTAACTCCTTGAAGTGAAAAATAAAATTTATTTGGATTTTTTCAAAAAACCGCGCCTTATTATTTCAAAAGTTCCCGCGCTTTTTTTTTTTTTTCTGACAAAGACATTACAAATGTGTCAAAAATTTAAGGTCCCGTTCCAAAATCTAGGTAATAGAGGTAATATTTGGGCATTTTTTTTGGGCTTATCTTTTTATTTAAAAAGAGCATTAGGTACTAGATAAAAAAGAGAGCACCTTTTCTCTGTATAACATCTCTCATTCTTATTGGCTTTGATTACTTGCAGTGTCGGATTTTTTATTATTTTCCATTCGTCCGTGTTCTCCAATAACAATATTCTCTGTTTTGTAAGATGCTCTATTACTTCTGGAAAGTGTAGTAATTATCAACGCATAATTTAAAAAGTTCATCTTTCGGTACGCATCTAATAATTTCATTATCTTCCTGCCTGTTACTAATCATTTAGGGTCGTCGGCGCAACTTGTATCCTTCTTCCATTCATCTCTTCTTGCTGTCATCTTAGTTTTTACTCCTTTCATACTCATATCAACCTTCACACAATCCAGCCATCACTTCTATGGCCTTCCTCTTCCCATTAATCCATCCACATTCATATTCAACACTCTCCTAGCCATACGAATTATAATATTTGAACTGGCGGGCGCCTACATCAGGGATTTGTCCCAGATGTTATTATTTTTATGCAGAAATATAAATGTGGGCTACTCTGACCACTTCGCGCTAGGCGAAGTGGCAGGAGCTACTCCAGCAGAAGCACAGTCGGCTGGAGGTCAGTGCGACGAGGAGAGAAAGCGTCGGACAATCCGGGCATTGTCGAGGAGGACTGCCTTTTGCATAGCCGCTATTATCGGTCTGCCTCGAAGTCCCAGCCGTCTAAGGTTACGATCCAGGTCAGCAGGGATCAAACCATTAACGGACAGGACTACAGGAATGATTTCAGTATTGCACTTGCCACACATCCGTAACCTCGTGTGCCAGGTTAAGGTACGGCAACCTCTTATCGCCATCAGATTGCACGAGATTTTCGTCGTGTGGAATAGTGATATCCACCAAAAACACCCTTAACTGCGCCAGATCCATTAACACGATATCAGGATTATTACGATATTATTATTATTATTATCAGGTTCATGGTTGAGTCTCAGTTTTGGGTCACTTTCCATGCCAAAATCAAAATCATATGCGAACCCATGGTCCTCATATGAAACCAGCAGCTTGTAGCCCCATTTGTGAGGTTTGTTTGGGAAATACTATCACAAGAAGTTGCAAGCTTTAGTTGTACTACACATCTGGTCATCAATTGAAAGAGTTTCTCTCTTTGGGATGCTTTGGCATTTCTTACATAAAGCCCTGGAGATCCTCTTGGTGCCTGGGTGGAATGGTCATTGAAGTGAAGAGGGCACTTTTTTTCGATTGTTGTGGCAAGATGAAGCTAGAAAATGGATGTTTAAGTATTATTCATGCGCTTTCGCATAACCTGACACCGCCTCGAAGTAGCAGTAAACCTTGAAGTACTGGGTCCAGTAGAATTATAGACTCACCTATTACATTTTCTTCTTCAAATGGCACGTATACTTCAACAAGTTCTTCACTATCTGAATCAGACAAGCCTTCTTTTGCTGTTTCCATATTTAATCTTTTTTTTTTCATATTACCTTCACTTTCGGCATCCATAAAGTCTTCTCCATCTTCGCTTCCAGACGGTATGTTAAAAAAGGTTCTCGATGCCCTATCAGATATATTTTTCTCGACATAATCTAAAAATAAGTAGAGTAGTATGTGACTTAAGAAATATGCATCACTGCATGAAGTGACACATATGGAACACTTATATTTGGACAATTTTTAACTAATAATTAGATAAAATATAAAAAGATCACTTACCTTGTGAACATGTAAGCTTTTGCCCACATGAAAAAAAATTTTTTACATGTTATTCACTGGAAACACTCTGATTAACTTACTGAAAATTGGGTCTTGAAACTTGAAACACTGCAGTATTTCGGGTGTTTCGGACCTGAAGATATTACAGACCTTCCCAAACGTGGCCTAGCCGAGATGGATTCGACGATTGATATCTTTCTCGAAGTTGGACCTATCCACCGTTGGTTTTATCTATGGTTGAGTTTGTCCCAGGAATATATGTTGATAAATATTTATTAACAACTTCGAGTGCAGAGTCTCTAATCTTCAAAGAAATGGATGTGAAACGATATTGATACTGATGTCCACTTATTAAGATCATCTGCTGAGGCCGTTGAGAATTCTGCATAGGTCTTCCAAGATTTCAACTTATCAATGGTGGTTAATGTACGCCATGGACGTTGAGTCCTCTCCAGTCCATAAGCTAGGAAACATCTTCCAGGGCACTGGTGAACAGTTTTGGATATACAGGGTTACAGGAAAAGTCGTACTGAATATTAAAGGACGTTATTATTCAGGTTATTTCTGATGGATTTAATTCTATGATATGGTGTCCGAAACTTAACCGTTATGGAGATATTGAACCTTAAAAAAATTTTAAAAAATCCTCAATTTTTTGGCATTTTTGTAGATTTTTTTGGGATTATTGCTTCTTGGACACGTTTTTTTGATGTAACTAGTTAGAAAGCATGTCAATTAATAAAAATGATTAACCAAAACTGAAGCTACTACTAACAGCTTAAAAATACTGCTTGACAACGGTTAGAATTAAATAATTTTCAATAAGAGTTTTTAAATTTGAAGCTCTCTGTTTTAAAAAAAATGTATCGAACTTATTCTGCAAATTATTTTAAAAACTTCTACGTCTCTTTAACTATTCAAAAAGGTATAATACTTACTATTAAATAGGCAAAATATTGACCAAATAACAGTTAAGTTAGCAGAGGGTACATTTTTTTGACAACTCTTTAGTCCTTTTCAGCTCCAAACGAAGAGCAGTTTTCTTCTCAAAACAAGGCCTTAATTCTTGTTAATCGACTCTTTAATTTACAGATTCTCATCGATTAATAAGACTAAAGGGCTTAGGGTGCATTTCCACTGATGCGGAGCGGGGCTGAGCAGGGCGGAGAAGATCAGAGAATAGTAGCAAGTGTTTCCACTGAAGCGGGGCGGAGCAGAGTAGAGCAGAGTGGAACGAAGTAGGGCGGAGCAGAGCGGGGCGGAGCTGAGTGGGACGGAGCAAAGCGAAGCAAAGCTGAGTGGTCTGGAGCGGCATGTGACCATATTCTAGGTCTGCTCTGCTCCGCTCTACTCCATTCCACCCTAATTCACTCCACTCTGCTCTACTCTGATCCGCCCTACTTCGCTCTACTCTGCTCTAATCTGCTCCGCCTCGCTTCAGTGGAAACACTTGCTACCAGGGTTCGGAAACCGGTTTTTTGAAAATACCGGTTTCGGTCATTGACCCCTATATCGAAATAATTTCGGTTAAGGTTTCGTTCAGGTTTCGGTTACCGGTATATTTAACCGGTTTAACCAAAACCGATATTTTTTCGTTCGAACGGAATTAACCGGTTAATTTGAGGAATATGCGACTTTGTAGGCATGTTTACCGCGTGCAATCAATTGAAAGCGTGCGAGAAAGTGAGCAGAAGACTCGGGCAGTGGCACCCGCGCGACGCGCCTGTACTTGACTAAGTTTGGTTTTAACCGGTTAATTTAGTTCTTATTTCGGTTAGAAAACCGCTTCCTGATTAACCGATATTTTATTCAAATTTACCGGTTAAGCTGGAAACCGGTTTTAACCTGAACGGAATCGTTAACCGAAATTCGAACGAAATTAACCGGTATTTGTTAACCGGTTCCGAACCTTGCTTGCTACTATTCTCTGATCTTCTCCGCCCTGCTCCGCATCAGTGGAAATGCACCCTAAGGCCTTAGGCTTATTAATCGATGAGAATCTGTAAATTAAAGAGTCGATTAACAAGAATTAAGGCCTTAAACAAAGTTTTGAGAAGAAAACTGCTCTTCGTTTGGAGCTGAAAAGGACTAAAGAGCTGTAAAAAAAATGTACCCTCTGCTAACTTAACTGTTATTTGGTCAATATTTTGCCAGTTTAATAGTAAGTGTTATACCTTTTTGAATAGTTAAAGAGACGTAGAAGTTTTTAAAATAATTTGCAGAATAAGTTTCATACATTTTTTTAAAACAGAGAGCTTCAAATTTAAAAACTCTTATTGAAAATTATTTAATTCTAACCATTGTCAAGCAGTATTTTTAAGCTGTTAGTAGTAGGTTCAGTTTTGGTTAATCATTTTTATTAATTGACATGCTTTCTAACTAGTTACATCAAAAAAACGTACCCAAGAAGCAATAATTCCAAAAAAATCTACGAAAATGCCAAAAAATTGAGGATTCTTTAAAGTTCAATATCTCCATAACGGTTAAGTTTCGGACACCATATCATAGAATCAAATCCATCAGAAATGACCTGAATAATAACGTCCTTTAATATTCAGTACGACTTTTCCTGTAACCCTGTATAAAATCTCCCTCACTCCTGGTGTATAGATTTCTTTCTATGTTTGCATCTGCAATCTGCTCTAAATGATATGAGGTGCAGTACCGTACCGCATGTTGAAAAAAAAACTACATTTAATTTAACCAAAATTGCTTGCTGCTTGGTCTGGTCGGCGTGAATTTCGAGAGTCGGCGGCAACGGCGCGGGCGCGGGCGGCGCGAACAAACCGCGCCGGCGCGGCTCCCATGTCTATAGACCGTTTCATCGAATAGTTCCTATGCCGTTATGTTGGCAGCAATGTTTTCCACACACACTATATAGAACTCAGACACACACTAACAAAATCTGTACAAGCGTTTTTTGCGTGTGATGTCGTTAATAGACAGGGGAGCCAACATAATGGCATAGGAACTATTCGTTGAAACGCATAATAATCGCTACATTTCAAACTGACCCAAGTCCACTTACAAATATGGCCGAAGTTATGCCAACTAAACGTAGTGATTATATTCTCTTTGATGCCAACTGACATAAAGTAAGTTCAGTTTGAAATGTACCGACACAAGTATAGTACTGGATGTTGATGTGTGATTTCGGCGACATCGGTTCTGGTACAAATGAGTATTTAAGCCCCTTCCTCTCCATTCTTTCTTCCGTGCGACGAAACGTGGATATGCGTGTTGTCGAGTCGGGTGTCGTCACGTCGTCGTCGTCGGGTGGCGTTTCGTTAGTATGTTTCCGCCTTAATAATTACTTTCGTGGATGTGATCTGGAACGAAATATAGAAAGGGGATTTCCCTTTGGCGTCGTTGCAGCCATAATTTACAGACATTTTGATGTCTGATATTGACATTTTGATGATATTCTCTTTGCAGCATCAACAGACATTCACCCCGCTCCCCCCGGAGCCACGATATGAAAGGTTCTTTTGACTAAATCAAATCCAATGAAATTCTTTGTCGTGCGCAGAAAAGATAAATATAATAAGATCGGTATTTTGATAAATATGACACCCCTCTACAAATATGTATAAGGGACAAAATACAAAAAGAAATATTTTTCTCTCGGATTAACATTAACAGGCAATCTCATTTTAGTTAACTTAAATTTTAATAATGAAAAAATGGAAGGGATTATGGATAATTGAAGTCCTATTCTAATATTTCTTTGAGTTGGTACCTATCTCATAAATGAAAGGTCTTCAAAATACACTTTACAAAACATATTTTTATTTTCTTGTACACAGTCTTGTATCAATACAAAAAGTACCTAGAGGTTTCATATGTGGCCCGTGTGGCCACCAAACACTGGCGCCGACTCCATAGGGCCTGGAGGCGCCCGAGCCCCCCCAATGACATCATCAGCGGGGCTGAGCCCCCCAATATTTTATATTAAAATACTGGTACCACCTGCGGCTCGCACACTGCGGTCTGTCAACGACAATGATAAAAACTATATCAACGCGGTCGAAGCCGTGTGCGAAAATATTACTTAGGGAATTAAAAAAAAATTCGCCCCCCCCATATTTTTATGAATTCGGCGCCCCTGCCACCAAAAATATACAGGATCCGATTGAATTGGTTTCTTTGAGAAAGTTGTTCAGTTCCATGAGTTAAAAGTTCCACGATTTCAATTTCACCTGTATACGAGTATCATGGCCTCTCCTATAAAGGCTCTTATCTCCGAAGTTTGCAAGCCCAATTTGAGTAATAAAAGACTGTGTCTGTTTTATTAAAAAAATAAGCGATTTTTCATATAGGGTGTAGGGAGGTAATTCAGAAAATCGGGTAATTCCAATAATGCGGATTTAAAAAAGGGGACGAAAATTTTATGGCATAGTTCCACCAACTTATCTGTAGAACGGAAAAAAAGCGGAACTACTGACGTCAGTATGAAAACTTCATTTTGTTGCTGTCAGTTTGTATGGAATTTTCGATAGTGGCGCCATCCTTCATTCTAGAGATAAGTTGGTGGCGCTATAAGTAAGCTGATTAAAAATATGGCCGTCAAATGAATGTTACCAGTGCAAAAAAAATTGCCGCGTTTGGTAGAAATTACGCATTATTGGAATTACCCCCTGCACCCTACACATGGTTTTTGAGAAAAATAATAGAAAACTAAAAATCTTATAATATATTGAACCTTAAACACAATGCACAAAGTCACATTGAAAATTAAAGTAAACCTTGTTATACTTAATGGTTTTTATTGTGAAATCCACACAAAAATCTTTAAAAAAATCTCTTATTTAAATATGTTTAAAATAAGAGTCTTCATAACTTATAGGATGGACAAGCTAGGCTGAAAAAAATATTAAAAATATTTCACAAAATTATCTCCTTTCTTTTTTACTGCCTTGTCTTCATCGTTCGACGCAATACCGCAATGTAAGATGAAATCAAGTCATCCATTTTGTATCCCAGAGATGTCTCACAGAGGATTTTCGTTCCTCGGAGCACGTTGCCCATGGTCATGTGGAAGAACGTGTTACCAGAAGACCAGTTGGAGAGCTGGGAGAAAGGATGCGTTACTAGTACGTCCTGCAAAAGAAAGTACAGGTGTTAGGTGTTGTGTTTTTGGCACTGAATAAAAGAGTTTATATTTCTATTTTTACCTAAGTAGGCAAGTAAAAAAAACTTATTAACATGTATAAACCCCTAACCCCCAAACTTTAAGGATTTATGGAACCCTATGAACTTTGATTATTTACTGCCTATGAAATACTATAGCAACTAGAAAGAAGTACGAATACCTAGTACCTATATCGATGGGTCCTACGTATAACTCCGTAACTGCCAGATACGTAGTTATACGACTTCTTTTTTTTCGTAACCTACACATCCTAATCTATCACCTCAACAGAAAAGTAAAATCAAAATACAAATATTTCATATATTTCTGAAAACGTATAACTCAGTATATGCATTTCAAGTCCGAAGTAATAATACGTATCTGCCACATACGCGGCAGCAGAATCCGCCCCTCCGACCGTATCTGGCCGTTGCTCATTTCTACGCCGGCGGCTCAATATGTGAACGTGTGTATCAAATATCAAAATATTCGACAATGGGTAGTGAAAGACGACAGTTTACATCATGCTTACAGTATAATGCCCAAAAAGTTAAGAAAAAACAGCGTAGAAAGAGAAAAATACGGCTAAATGTTCAGTTAATACACGCAATTGATTAGTTACTAACTAATTTCTTCCGAATTTCTTTTAATGTAGGTAATTAAATTATGTGAATTAAATTAAAAACTCATATATTATCTTTTATAATTGGTCATAAGTTAGGGGAAACTAGGGACAGTTAATCTCCCCTTTTCATTTTGTTATCTGGGTTTGTAGTTATAAGGCAGAATGCCGATATTGTGGAGTAAAATATACTTTACCTTATTTATCTATTTATCATTTGCGAGTTCCTCACTGAAACTAATCCGTTTTTATAAATAATTATTGTTATTTTTGCAAAAAAAGGTTTTGTACCAAGTGTCCCCTTTTTATGGGAGACTTGATCTTGGGAGATCAAATGTACCCTAGTTGTTCGAGACGATACGTCATAGCAATTACGTCATAGTTTCCAGCTGAAAAGTTCGTCATAGTTATATCGTGTTCGTTATACTACTTATAGTTTGTTGTTATTTTATTTGATAGATAGTTGATTTTTAATAAAGATTTTACTTAGATTAGGTTAAGCTAATAGGTAGAATAGCTAGATATAGAGTTTATAGCGTTTTTATAGGTATTTAGATAGGATTTTAATAAAGAAATTTCTAGAAAATAGACAGAGATAGACAGATATAGTTCGGTATGTGTTAGGTAGAGACAAATAGATAGGGTGTTTTATTTGTATGTAAATTTTAAATTTAACATTAAATCTTAGACAGGATAGTTACAGTAGATAGATTTAAGTTCGTATAGCATTAATAAAGCATTCCCAGTTCGATCGGCACGCGCGCGCGCTCGCTAGACGACTGAAAAGTAGCGATGGGCGTTTTAAAACGTAAATAGTTTCTGTAACTATGTATTGGTGCAATAACCGAAATACGGTATTCGGTATTACGAAAACTATGTATTTCCGAAACTATTTATTGGGAACAACTGAGAAGCATGTTTCAAATCTCAAGTTATTGCAAGTCATGCATTATTTGGCAAGAGTGTCCTTTTCTCACTTACGAGGTTTGCAAAAGACCGTCCTGCTATCAAGGAATAATTTCTCGTGCGGAAGTGTTTCAGAACAGGTACGAGCAACGAAAAAACACAGGAGTACGTTCTAAGTCTACGTTCTGACAGCAACGGTTCGGTCTGACAACAGGACGGACTATAGCAAATCTTGCAAGTATGAAAGGGACACCAATATCACACAATACCATGTTTACCACCATAACGCGATAACACCGATAACCACAGATAACTGGTAACGTAGAAATACCAACACCCTACAATACCAGTATCGTTTTCTCGGTTGCCGATACATAGTTATTAAAATAAATAGTTTCAAAACCCGTTATTGGGTACTGATAACTAGTTACGTTTCGGTATTGGAAAATCGCGTACCGACCCACCTCTACGAAAAGCGAAAAATCGTTACAGGCGATATTTATACTCCTGAAGTGCGGGACGGGGGGTATAAATATAGCGAACAAGCATTTTCGGCTGCCATTTCGAGCTCGAGCGCGTGCGGCTAACACCGATTATGTAAAAACATAGCAAAATAGGTACTCTTGTAGAATCCAAATAGGGGCGAAGCTCAACTATTATAGTTTTTATATTATTCAAAAATAAAGCAAATCGGGGGTGAGGAAAAGGGATCGCTGGCCAGCTGTTTTTTGATATAAATAGAGGCATGGTACGTAGGGCCAGGGGACAGTGCAGTTTTTTACAGTGCAGTTCGAACCAGCTCCCAGAAGAAAATAGTGGAAAAATAGAAAAGGCTGGCTAGAACCCCTGCTCCTCGGATTTCCCGGCTATAGTACATCTTGAAGACGTTGTTTTCGTTGGAACCACCTTGAACCACCCCATTGTACGGTGCCGTTCGTCACTATCCGCTAACGTGCGCGGCTATACCGTACACTAGTGGTGGGTAGTTCTTGCTAAAAGGGACTCTCTCTACGATTAACGTTATCTCCTCGGGCCCATAGCTCAAAGAGGCTTCAGACCTGAAAAAACCCTTTGTACCTGAAAAATGATTTCTTATTTTGACACTCACAACATTTGTACCGCTGTCTGTGAGTAATGATTGACAAAAGAGTTTGGGCCATACGGCGCCATCTTGAAAATTTGTTTTTCCATTTTTTTGATAATTTGGCTTTTCTCCGACCAGATTTGAAGGCCTAACACGCGTTACATATCATTTGTAACGGGGCTGGTGTACTCGGTTTGTTTCTAGATTGTCTAGATTTTCTGTAATTAACCTCCAAAAAAAAGCCCGAGGGGCTTTTTTTCCCATGCTAATTACAGAAAAACTAGGTACTCTACATACCAGTTTATTACATCAGCCCCGTTACATATGATATGTAACGCTAGTTAGCCCTTCAAATCTGCTCGGAAAAAGGCCTAATAATAAAAAAAAGGGAATAACATTTTTCAAGCGCTACTCCGTCGGGCCCATAAACTTTCATCGATAACTCCATAACGAGTGCGGTACAAATGATAAGAATGAAGTATTACTGAAATATTTTGCTGGTACAAAGGTTCTATGAACTTATTTTGTTAATATCTGCAGTAATTATGGAGAAATTCAAAGCGAAAGTTTGTATGTAGCTCACGAAATAGGGTGACAATGATTGTTAATGTTATTGGAATAGTACTGGTTAGTACTAAAATGTTAGGTAGGTAAAAATTATAACGAAATAATCACAGTAAATCAATCTAGGTACCTGCAGTAACCTTATTACCAAAAAAAATGAAATATTGTATTATAAATAAAATATTATCAAAAAAATATGCATCCATCGAAATTCTTGTTAAGAATTATTGGTTGTTCGACCCAATGGTCATAACAAAAGTTAGATAACGCTTGTTAACATAATAATACATAAATAATACGGTCATTATGTTAACAAAATAATAGAAAAAAAAATTATTTAGGTAACAAAATAAAATGAATGAGCGAAGGATTTGTTAGGTGTGGAACAATTTTAGGTTTTTATTTGAAATTTTTCATAAATGTCCTAGTTTGCAACTATAAATTTTAATGCATTTAATTAAGTTCCTGAGAGATGAAGAGAAATTGGGATTTTTGAAATTGTATTAGGTATTAGTTCACCATTTGTAAAATTAATTTATAAAATAGATGCCTTTACCAACTTATCACAGACTACTGAAAATGCTTGCCTAACTTATTTTTACTCTGGAGTGATTGCTATGGCTATGAATAATCGAAATTATGGTTCAATTTAGTAATAAGGGTCGGAACAGATACTTAACTATTAGTGTAATAAATACCTACTCCGAATCGGAACATCATAAGGTTACCATAGCCAAAATGCCTTAGGATAAACGGGATTATAAGTTTTATGTTTACATAAAACAATATTAAAACTGTACAGAATCTATTTGATGAGAGTCTTTTACTTAAAGTATTTTAAATGGTTTTATTATAAATAAAGTTAAACATAGTGGGGTTTTATACGTAATCCAATGTGTATGGGGAGGTAAAATTTGATGATTAAAGGAAATCACTTGGCACACGTGTATGTTAAGTAAATAGAAGCTGATTTAGCCCAGTAGCCACCCCTCACCCCCTGGCAGGTGATGAGGGAGGGCGTACAAAGTCTCACTTTGGCGTGCTTTAGAAAAAAAACTATCTATTTGACCTATCATCTTGAACTTGGTGTCGTTTTCGAATAAACCGAGAATGTAGCTTTCATTTTTGGCATAATTTTTGTTCAATTTACTACATTTATTGTGAAAAAAAAATAAGAAAATGAAAAAACTCCCAAAAAAATCTACTAGATTTTGCTTTAATATGCTATCGTTTAAAAAATATGCACTAGTGGCATAAATAAAAAATATTGGTAACACAAGATATTACAAGACGAAAAAAGAATTAATGTTGTCCATATTCTATGCTCTAACAGGAGGTGATATCATTTCAGCCTCTAATAGAGGAGGAAAGAAAACCGCGTCGTAAGCCTGGAATGTTTCTCCTCCAGCAACTCTCGGTTTTAAAACGATGGGTTGTGGAGACATTGAAAGCGCCAAAAAAAAATTTGGAAAAATTTATTATAACCATGTGCGCCTATGACAAGACAGTTTGAATAAAACGATATTTTTGTATTGTACATAGATTTCTCTGTTTGGGTATAAAATTATTTTAAATTGATTTGTTTTTAATATGATTAAGATCCAGCTACTGCACCAGCTTAACCCATTGCAGGCGAGAATCGTTCTCTAAAAGATAAGGACAAATTAAAAAAAATCCATCATCGGAAGACAGTTTTCAACAACATCTTCTGAGAGCAGTATACCAGGGTGTCCAGGTATGGGATCAGACATTAGTGCCCGTTCAAAATCTCTCACGTCCGGCTCAGTGAAAGTGGGAAATAGCTACAAATAATCAGTAGATGGACTACTGCTGTGGCTGCTACCGCTTGTTTAGAGCTAATTCGGTGCAAATGCAATTCAAACCACATTGTGGCGTTAAATACAACTGTCAAAAAAGACAAATAAACTGCCCCGAATTATGCCTTTGCAGTGGAAAATGTCGTTCTGAGGAATGAGCACTCAGCTAGAACAAAGGTATACTCGTTATTCATTAGTGATGGGGTTTCCGGCCTAATAAAATAGAAGCTTCCCTATTCTCAACTAGTTGTTGTGCAAGTGAGGTACTTATACATCTGAATTCTGGACAAAGGGATCGCCCACCCTTTAGGATACGGAGCAAAATATTTATGAGGGAACAGGAAAAGGACTGCAATATTTTTTTGAAACAAAAATAGCAGGTTCGATTTTTGATATTTTTAATTTTTTTTGTCTGACATATGTAACAAAAAATTTTTGGTTTTCGGACTTTTCACTTTTTGTGCTATAAGTTTTGCTTGTTGCCACATTTCATGATTCTAGGTATACGGAAAGTACCCTATAGGTTTTGATTCCCATGCGAGTGTCCAAATATGCGGCATAAACGGTCGTATATCTTGATTGACTCGGCACAGAAGTTTGATTTTTTTACATCTTCAAGGGATTGCAGTCCTGAGTATTTGATATAAATTTCAACTTGATACGTCTACGCGTTCCTGAGAAAAAGGGTCTTGACAGACGGACAGACAGACAGACAGACCGACGGACAGACGGATGGACGGACAACGAAGTTGTCCTATAAGGGTTCCTTTTTACCTTTTGAGGTACGTAACCCTAAAAATTAAAGATGCTATCAGAAATACATCGAAAAAAATCTTTAGAAAATATCTGATAATGAATGAAACTTTAAACATCGGCGACGTAAAAAAAAAATACTGAATGGTTTTGACTCATATGCTTTAAAAAAATCTTGTTTAATGCCCATTTTAGAAATGTACAATACTTGTACATTTTTCTAGCAAACATTGAGTGAATTACTATTTTTGACATAAAAGTGCTGATTTAAAAAGAAAAACATTATATTCGAGATTTTTCACATAAAATTAATTAGAATGATTAAGGATAGAAAAGCCATGTCTACAAGTTGTTCTCGAGGGTCATCACAAACCGACTCGCACGTAGGCTTGATGAATTCCAAACACCAGAGCAAGCTGGGTTTCGAGGAGGTTTTGGCACTCTAGACCACATACACACAGTGAGGCAGATTACACAGAAGACAGAGGAGTATACCGACCGATATCGCTTTTAAGCCATGTCTACAAGCTGTTCTCGAGGGTCATCACAAACCGACTCGCACGTAGGCTTGATGAATTCCAAACACCAGAGCAAGCTGGGTTTCGAGGAGGTTTTGGCACTCTAGACACAGATTTTATAATACTAACGTACTCTAGACCACATACACACAGTGAGGCAGATTACACAGAAGACAGAGGAGTATAATCAGCCCTTGTGTCTTGCATTTGTGGACTATGAGAAGGCCTTTGACTCCATCGAGACCTGGGCTGTAATGGAGTCCTTGCAGAGATGCCAAGTTGACTGGCGATACATCGAAGTGCTGAGATGTCTTTACGACGCCGCCACTATGGCCGTCCAAATACAGAATAGTCAATCAAAACCCATCCAATTGCATCCAGGAGTGAGACAGGGGGATGTCATATCCCCAAAACTGTTCACAAATGCGTTGGAAGACGTTTTCAAGACTATAGACTGGAAAGGACGAGGCATAAATGTCAATGGCGAACACATCTCACACCTTCGCTTTGCCGATGATATCGTCATAATGGCAGAATCGGAAAGAAAGGATATGCTGGATAGCCTTAATGCTGCTTCCCGACTGATTGGTCTCGGGATGAACTTGGACAAGACTAAAGTCATGTTCAATAAACACATCGTCCCGAGTCCGGTTATAGTCGAGGGTAAACCTCTCGAAGCGTGGACACTAACAGTGCAGTTAGTCCACAAGCTCAAAGTCACACAGCGTGCCATGGAGAGAGCCATGCTCGGAGTTTCTCTGCGCGACCGAATCCGAAATGAGGTTATTCGCCAGAGAACCAAAGTAATCGACATTGCTCAGAGAATTAGCACACTGAAGTGGCAATGGGCCGGACATATATGTCGAAGAACTGACAACCGGTGGACAAACAGAGTGCTACAGTGGAGACCGCGTTTGGGCAAACGTAGCGTGGGACGCCCCCGGCTAGGTGGAGCGATGAACTGCGCAAGGTTGCTGGTAACAGCTGGATGCGCGTGGCCGAAGATAGGTATAAGTGGCGTGCCTTAGAGGAGGCCTATGTCCAACAGTGGACTAATGCAGGCTGACGATGATGATGATGATGATGAACACCAGATAGCCGATTCAGCAGCATACTTTCGAACAGCTTGTAGATGTGAAAAAGGAGGGAAATTGGTCGGTAATTTTTAGGGTAATCACAGAATTTCCAAGGTTTTGGGATAGCGATTACTTTTGACTTTCTCCAGAATTTGGATATTTTTGCAGTCTCAAGACACTCGTTGAATAGTTGAAGTAACCACGAGATACCCACAGGGCCAACATGTTTAATTTGCTCAATAGATATTTTATCAAAACCTGAAGCCTTCCCGAGTTTGAGTGATTTAATTTCTGTTACAATATCACTAATACTAAAAGCGTAACATATGGATTCCTGTGACGGTGGGAAAGTAGCTTTGGGGATTTTGTTGAGTCGGTGATTTGGTTTGCCATTAATAAGTAATTGGTGAGCCACTTGGTGAGTCAGTCCAGTGAGTCAGTGACGAAATCGTGAGTTTTGAGACATTAATAAAATCTTAAGTATAATAGCTACGACATTTAAAACTTTGTATGTTTAATGATTGTACTGATGGCATTCTATATTGAAAAATTTAAATATTTAGCATCATCCAAAGCAAAGTTATAAGAGTTCAAAAAAACGACGAAGCGTTTCGAGAAAAGGTAGGTAGTGCCCTTGCGCTTCGCCTGGCTCGTCCAAAGCAATATGAGAATCTGAAAAAAAATTTGAAGAGCGGATTTTTTCAATATTTTTCCTGGGTTCTATACTTGATTCTGAGTAACCCCTTAAAATTTCAAACGCACTTTTTTTAACACCCTGTATTACTGTAACTAGTTCCAGAACCAAGGTAATCAGAAGAAAGGTCTCTTTTACACAAAAAATACGATCGACTATTCTGCAGGGAACAACATAGTTTTATCCCAAAAAATCATATTCGCGCACCGCTCACCTTCGACGACAGTCACAAAAAATATACTGCTCAAAAGAAAATAAGGGCCAGCAGGTATTTTGTTATATCATTAAAATAATAAAAGTATTTAAGTAATACATTTTTTACGTAAGATATCTATGTAAAATGCTATTGTTTACAAATATTTCAAATAATGCTCAGTAGGGGTCTAACAATGATGGTCTAATGATATAACAAATAAAAAACCGGCCAAGTGCGAGTCGGACTCGCTCACCGAGGGTTACGTATAAATTCATAATCACACATGTCTTGAACTGTAAATTTTTTGTATTTGAGTTGATTGAATGAAAGGTAATTTGCGTTTTACGATTTATGACGTATTAAAAAAAAACTACTTTCTAGATCTCGTTCAAACCAATTTTCGGTGGAAGTTTGCATGGTAATGTACATCATATATTTTTTCTAGTTTTATAATTCTCTTATTTTAAAACTTACGGGGGGGGGGACACGCATTTTACCACTTTGGAAGTGTCTCTCGCGCAAACTATTTGGTTTAGAAAAAAATTATATTAGAAACCTCAATATCATTTTTGAAGACCTATCCATAGATACCCACACGTATAGGTTTGATGAAAAATAAAATTTTGAGTTTCAGTTCTAAGTATGGGGAACCCCCAAAATTTATTGTTTTTTTTCTACTTTTGTGTGAAAATCTTAATGCGGTTCACAGAATACATCTACTTACCAAGTTTCAACAGTATAGTTCTTATAGTTTCGGAAAAAACTGACTGTAACATACGGATGGACAGACAGATAGACAGACAGACAGACATGACGAATCCATAAGGGTTCCGTTTTTTGCCATTTGGCTACGGAACCCTAAAAACCTGTTGTCACTTATTTTCTTTTGAGCAGTATATATCCACGTCGATAAATAAATAAACGCTAAACTTACCCGGCTTTGAGGATGTATGA
The DNA here is from genome assembly GCA_958295455.1 of Coleophora deauratella. Classification (NCBI taxonomy): domain Eukaryota; kingdom Metazoa; phylum Arthropoda; class Insecta; order Lepidoptera; family Coleophoridae; genus Coleophora; species Coleophora deauratella. The sequence continues at coordinate 5,549,307 of OY282388.1, forward strand.
TACTAACTCCATTCTTATTTATACCGATAACAACCATTTCTGGATAAGACGGATCGGATGTCTGTTTGACCTCAAAGAATGCGGTCCCAAACGTCGGCAGGTGATAGATCTTTCTTAAGAATTGTTCCTTTGCTTCCTCTTCAGACATTAGACCATGTTTCAAGTAAGCAGAGCTTATCGTCGATTTCCACTGCGAATTCGTTTGAATTTTCGTCATGTCAGGTGGTATGAACTCTTCAAGCATGTCTGCAATTCGTGGTAGGAGAGACTGATCATTGCAAAATCTAGCTCGATAAACTAAAGCTGCCAACTCTATAAGATCTTGTTTAGATGTCTTATGATAACCACGCAAGTATTTCGGTAGCTCTTGTGGGAAATAGAATATTTGATCGGCGTTCTTATCTTTTCCAGGAACAGTGTTGATCCAAAGTTTCTTCATGAAGAATATCTGATAGTTCATTTGGGGTGGAGCACCAGCTGTAATTGAAACAGTAAGTAAAAAATAAAAAGTTAGCTTGAGACTTAATTGTAATATTGAATGAAAAAATAGGGACATACCACCACGAAGCGGGCGACTTTGTCTCATCCACTCCACTAATTCATGTATGAAGTCAAAAAAGTAATAATTGTCAGGAACCGAGAATACTTTGTTAGTTATCTTCACAAATAAACTGAATCCATCACTATTCTTAAGATTTAATCGACCAGTTATTTGCTCGCATAGATCTTGGGCTTTTGTGTACGAATCCACTTCAAATGCTTCATCAGTGTCATCAGGGAAATATACTTTGTGATATATTTGCATACTTCTATGCTGAATTGCTTCCACTTCTACAACATAAGGTGCATACATTCTAGGACCGCTCTTCTGAATCCTAAATACGCGTTTGAGACAGTCCTTGGCAATAGGATGTGGACGAGTTTTTAAAAATTCTACCAATTCCTTCATTAGTAACTGTCCACACGAAAATACACCGGTAGCAAGCCACATTAGCTCCCAACCTCGTTCCTCACTCAGCTGTATTCTGTTATTAGTCAGCTGTTTCATTATTTGGCAGTAAATTTCATCCCGTAAGCCAGGTTCACTAACAGCAGCTCTAAATATTTCGTCTGTGTATTCAGTAGTTGCTCTTGCTTTTGGCGCCGGCATGTCTCCCATGTATTTCAGAATCCCGTAAAATGCAGCAACTGAACATTTTGAGAGCTTTTCGTTATCCATCAATTTCTTAAGTAAAGGTTGGCGGATAGGTTCTCTAGTATGTGACCATAAATCACCAGTCATTGTCTTCTTCGCCGTCGTCAATGTCGAGTGTTTCGAAGTTGTAGCGTTAATATCGTAATTTTCTCTAAAGTGTTCGTGTATAAACTTTTCGAGTGTGTGCATTCTTTTTCTTTGAATAGTGTTATATTTAGATGTTGATTTTTTATCAAGTTTTACGTTGCTTCTCTTGAAAACTTCTAAAACATTGTTCGAAGGAGCTATCATGGTAGGTAAAATATAGACTTGTTCGGTTGGGAATAGACCTTCTTGCCCATTGCACTTTCCGTGGCCCCACGTGGAATTCATTAAGGATTCACCATTGCAATCTTGTAAGAGAGTAATAAGATCGCCTTTCTTATATTGTAGAAAAGACGATGCATCGCTATAGCCTTGAGAGTCGCTCTGGGCAACCACATATATTGATCTTCGCTTGAGTCCATCGATTAAATAGATCACCAGTGAACTCATGTCACTAGCATCTACACTTTGGAAAACCAATTCTTCCTCTTGTATTGTTCGTATTGTTATTCTTCCTACATTTTCATAGTCTTTATCTGCATTATAGGCTACATATGTTACTTCAGGAAATGATATTTCCAAAAGAATATGCTCAAGTTGATCAACAACATAAATACCGGTCCAATTTACCGCGATAATTACAAGATCTTTGTTAATAGCATCGCCCTTCAATTTGATAGCTTCAAAGAATCTTGAAAATAGCATTGGCCATTTTAATTTAGCAAATAACACTATGTCTTCTTTACATCTCATTGGATCAACTTTAGACTGCACACTTGGAGACGATTCGAAGGCTTTTGTTACTAAATGCTCCCATTTCGTTAAAGCTGCCTCGTTTGACTGGATAAACTGATTAGGAATATAGTTTACGATAACTTTTCTCAAAATATTTAGATCAATTTGTGGACCGAATTCTACATAATGTTGTTGAGCAGCAATCATTGCCAAATCTTTTTCTGAATCGCATCTATATTCACCAAATTTCACACCTTTTGCTACTTGATGATAGATTAAATTGGTTGCTACTGGATCTTCTGCGGGATTATGCCAAGGAGTAAACACTTCTTTTCTATAAAATAATCTCCATGGAGCATTTTTTTCAGAAGTGCCTTGCTCTTTTGCAAACTGTTCACATTGCGAGATTGCATCCATAATATGCTCCCCTTCACTTCCTAACGAGAGTACTTTATCGTACAATGTTATGTATAGTGAGAAACCAAACACGTCGGTAAGGCCAATGCTGTCTGCTATTTGTTGGCATATTTCTTCAGATGTCGTTGCAGAGTCGGACTGCACTGTCTTCATGGATTCGTCCATCAAAGTCACCGTTAGGAGGATGGGCTTTTTCGTTTTAGTGGCCTGCAGTTCTAACCAACTAGGCGGCTGAGTTCTTGCCCCATTTTTGAAAGTTCTTACTAGTCGTCCTTCACAATACGGAGCGTACCCAGGTGGTCCAGAACGTAAAAACGATCGTAAGTACTTGACAAATTTTTCTGATGGTGGAAAACATCCAACACAAAGTGAAAGCAAAATCCAGCCGCGAGCATGCGATGCTTTAGATGGGTTGTTTGTTAACTGCTTGCATAGTTGACAGAAGATTTCATCTCTGCAATTTGGAATAGTTATGAAGTGAATATGTCATATTAATTTACCATAAAGCATATTGAACTGAATTAATTTAATCACTTTATTTATTATTTAATTTATTGCCTTACCTTAATTCTTGCCTTATTATGCCATGTCCTATAATAAAGTGTAATTTTTCTAAGTTAGTACTTCGGCGTGCGTTCAGCCAATTAGAATACATTTCATTTGTCACTTCATCCTTTAGTAAGTTTTTCATAAATTCTTCGTTAAGTTTTGTTTGTCGTTTCAAAGTTTTCTGTATCATCTTTTGTTTGCTGCCTTGATCAGTGTTTATTTGCATGAGCTCCTTAAAATAAAATGAAAACAACATCAATCGGCAGACTTTTCATAAACAGTGTAAAAAAAAATATTTTTTCATAAATTGGTAGGTACTTACTTCGTATTCCTTGCTCTTTTGGAATGCTCGCCCAATAGTGTCGGAGAGTTTCATCATTACCGGTACATTATCGATTTTATCGTCTACGTATTTGGGTTCAGCCATATCTCCCATGAACCTCAGTATAGTTATCCATAAAGCTTCCGCTGCAATTTTATCCATAGATGATGGGAGGTCCAATAGAGATTGCTTTAGTGGTCGTCTTGAATACTGATGACTGGTATTCCCTAAGAAATAGGTGGCAGCAAATTTTCTAAAGTTGAATTCATCAAATTGCTCATCTTTATTTTCTTGTGGAAGTGGAATTACATTTGATATTTGTGGTTTAGATGTAGATGTCTGAAAATATAAGAAATTTACTGGAAAATGTTTTCATGGTAACACATAAAATATATTTAAAAAAAACTGTAGTTACCGAATTGTAAACTGACAAAATATTCATTTCATACAGGGATGATAAAAAATGTCTGGAAATATTTTAACAGTGGCTTTTACTCATCCAACTGAAGAACTTTTCCCAAGAAACTCATGGTCAAAAGGAAAAAAAAATTTTGGACTTCCAATACAAAGTTCATCAACCAGTTAACGGATTTGTACTAAGAGTCCATAAATTTGTTTGCTTTTTGAGTATGAGTTTCATGGGGAAAGTTGTTCAGTTTGATGAGTAGAAGCTACTGTTAAATATTACCAAACATTTTTTATCACCCTGTACAAGCTATAATGATTTGAAATGTTGTTAAAGTATTATACATACCACGCCAAATCCACTGCCACGAACTGTACCAGCCGGAGTCGCAGTATCTTTCAGGAAACCGAAAACATCATCTACGTAATTGTCATCGATTGCTGTAGTACTGGAAACATTGTTCTCAATTGCAGTCTCCTTTACAATCCATATCGATCCCATAAGCTCAGTATATTTCTTCTCATATTCATCTGCTGCAGTTTTGATGTCAGTTTTTCCTGACCCGATCAAATCTTCTTTATCTTTCTTAAACTTCAAAAGATTTGCTTTTATTATAGAACCTTTTTCTTTAATTAGCTTTCGTGCAAGGTATCCTCTGCAACGAGCTTGCAGTTTTCTAAAGAATATTCTTAAGTTTACGAATGTGTTTCGTAATTCTCTCGATCTTATGACAGCTTGTATACGTAGATAACCTCTTCTCATGATGAGATATCTGTTTCGGTAGCCACGAGCACGGTAATGTTTTTGAATGGTTAGTGCAGCGGCTCGCATCCTTAAGAACTTCTTTCTGAGCAGATATCTTCTAACATTTGCTTGTACTTTTATAACCGTTGTTATCACTATCTTGTGTCGCAACTCTTCAAGAGTGGTATCATGATGATCTTTGAGGAACACTTTAGTGTGACCCAAACGAAATTCTTGATCTACCAAGATTTCAGTGCAAATTTTTTTCGTGGCGGTTTTGCAATCCGTTTTTTCTGCTGGCGGAATACCAGGCACCACAAGACGATATCGATTGACGAATTCTGAATACGTATACCGTATTGGATAACCAGCTTGTCTTATTTTAGCTGTTTCCATCAACCCAGCGTACCTCAATTGGCGAACACAAAGGCCTCGGTCAAACACCTATAATAAAATATTGGATTATGTAATTATTATCCTAATAAAAACTAAACTAATAACTATGACAATGTGTTCGTTTAGTCCAGTCAATCTACGAATTTTTGTATGGAGTAGGTTACATTTAATGCACTTTGGGTGAAAATTTAGAATAAGTTACTTAAATAATTGCAAAATGAAAATTCATGAAAATCTCTTATGAGTATTTGATAATTTTTCGGTAATTAGCCCCTAAAGAAACAAAATTAAATTTAAATGTGAACAAAAAATAGAAAACTGGTGATTTTTTTACATGAGGGCTTCTTATAAGACGTTTTATTTATATTTATAATCGTCCCCGATCGAGATCAAAACATTGAGTAGATATTGAATATAATATATTTAAAAATTTATAACTTGAAAAGAAATACTGCAAGATGAGTGATATTTTGTCTTAGGGGGTACATAACCACTGTCAATAACCATGAGAATTATCTCCAAGGTGACTTCGTAATTTTTTTTTTTATTAAGTTTTATTCGATTTTAACCCTTGCACATTAAAGACACTACGAATATTTTCTTGAAATCTAATAGCAATATTTTTTTTAAACTACAACTAAGAAAAATCCCCGGTCAATCTGTTGCACAGTTTCTGTAATAATCTAATAACAATTATAATTCGCGAGCGGGCTGAGCGGGGGGCGCGGGCGGGGGAATGCGCGGCGCCCGCGCATGCCGCTTTTATTCAGCTAAGCTATAGCTGGGGATTTCATGCAACATCTTGAGAACTGTTTTTAATTTTGGATCAATATTTCTCTCTCTCTTTCTTTTCTTTTCGTGTGGCACGTTTTTTTACTATTCACAAGATATAGATGGCAGTTGCCTGATGTTCCACTTAGCATCATCCGCGGTCACGTGTCTACCTATTGGGTTTTGTGTGTGTTATCAAGGATTTAAACTTGGTATATAGTTGTTCTTTAGGTGGTCTTGAGTGTTAGCCCAGGAGGCATCGGGAGGCATCACAAAGGTGGTGAGGGAAAACGGGGAAAGTTTGATTCGGCCGCGGTTTTCTTTCGAGCTTATATCTCCATAACTATATGTACTGGGGCAAGTGTGATAATTATCGGACAATTAAAGGAATACCAATTCATTTGGAACAAATAATTGCTTCCATCGCTAGAAAAAAAATTGGCTATGGAGGGTACATGTAAGGAGATCTGTCTCTGTGTACAAAAGCGTCCGTCAAAACGCGTAAAGTAAGGGTGGTGTCATTGTATAAAAAGCGGTCAAGTGTGTGTCGGACCACGCGCAGTGTAGGGTTTCTTAGTACTTCGACAAACACTGCTTCAAGGGGAAAACCTCCCGTCTTACAAAACTGACTACTACTCGTTAACTTGTAAATCCTACTTAGCTGTGATAGTTTTCCTTTTAACTTCGTTAAATATACTACTGCCGTGAATTTTTTCACATTTCTAGAAATAATTATTTAGCTGTCGGGGGGGGGGGGGGGGGCACATGACTTTAACAAAAAATTGCACTTTAAAGCTTAATATTTCGAAAACAAATCCATTACTCGAAAAATTCGCAAACCCACAATATTTTTGAAAGACCTATTCAACGATACCCCACACCCTGGAATAGTCGAGAGAAAAAAAATTCCAAAAGAGCTAGTAACTTTAGTTCTCCTACGTATCTCCTCATATCTGATTCAATCACGTAGGGAAACACCAAGCGTAGCACGTTCCATCGCCCTTTGAGTGACTTTAAGCCTTCTTATAAGGTCCATAGTAAGCGACCATATGTCATCCATATGTCATCACTGGCAACACACACTGGTCATGGACTTTAGTCTTGAGACACTGCAGTATTTTGGACGTGAAGATAGTGCGAAGTTTCCCGAACGCTGCCCAGCCAGCAAATCGAAGGTGAGTGATGTACTCGCCATTGATGTTAATGCCGAGTCCTTTCCAGTCCAGAAGCTTGAAAACATCTTCCAGTGCAGCGGTGAACAGTTTCGGAGATATAACGTCTCCCTGTCTCACCCCACGCAGCAGCCGGATAGGTTTTGAATTCTGATCCTGGAGGTGGACCAACATCAGCATGTTGGTATGAAAATGCCAGCGCATTTTCATACAAACACTTCAAAACTTCGATGTATCGATAATCGATCTGGCGCCGTTAGGAGAGATTGCAATACAGCCCAGGTCTCGATCGAATCAAAGGCTTTCTCATAGTCCACAAACGCCAAGCTTAGTGGTCGATTATACTCTTCGGTCTTCTGTATAATGTGCCGAAGCGTATGTATGTGGTCTATGGTACTGAAGCCTTTTCGGAAACCGGCTTGTTCGGGAGGCTGGAAGTATATAAGGATTAATATGCATATCCGTACCAAATTACAGCTCTGGAGTACTAATAGTCTCTGAGCTAAGCCGCGGACAGACAGACGGACATGGCGAAACTATAAGGGTTCCTCGTTAACTACGGAACCCTAAAAAGGGTACATTTTAAAGAAAGCGAGAAAAGTTATTAGAAACAGAGAAGAAAACAAGGAAATAATCCGCTTTGTTATAACGCACTTTAAAACAAAAAAACATAAAATAAGAATTATTTTTTTTTCATATATTATTTTCATAATCCTTGTCTACATTAGCGCCACTCTGATGGATTCTTGAACTATTATTTACTGCTTACAGTTGGACACTTTTTTAACAAATCCCCCCATATAAAACAGTCTTCCTTATACTATTGGCATCGAGAGGCATCACAAAAGTGGCGAGGAGAGGCAAGGAAAGTTTGATTAGGTCGCGCTCCTCTTTCGAGCTAATACGTCCATAACTTTATGTATGGTCAAGTGTGATAATATCATTTTCGGATAATTCAAGGAAGACTAATTCATTTCTGATTAAATAAAGGCTTATTTCAAGTTCTTTCACTAAAAAAAATATAACAAATTCATAAAATCCGAATAACGTGGACAACATATTTTAAAAAAAATGGTTATTTATCTAGTACAAAATAGTTTTTCTATCTAGCACAAAGTCCTTACCTCGCGGAATTTGTACACTCAACGTTTCAGGAAATGTTTGCGAAGCGAGAAGAAACGTTGAGTCCAGAGGAAACTCACTTCAGCACATATTTTTTTAACACTTAATTTCTATTAAAAATCATGTCAACAATAAAATTATGAGCTGTAAGATCCACACACGGTTTGAGATATTTATTTCTTAAAAAGAATTACAAATTCACTTAACTTAAGAAATGCAATATAAGTGCTTAAATTATTTATAATCGTGAAGGAAAATATTATTTACATCGAAAACAAATAATCCGTCGGTACTTTGGAATACAAATCTGATCCATAAATGACTTGTTTAATAAAAGCAATGGATAGGATCTACTAAATTGCCATGATTGGGTATGACCAAAAGCTATGTTCAATAATATATTTAAGCAAATTTATGTTAATTTTAGTGAATATACTTTATGAGAAGCGGTCGTGGCTCAGTGCGGCTTGCCTGGTCGCGTCGATCACGAAGGTTAACTGACTACAGACACGGTCATAACCTGGATGGGTATGACTGTTAGTGGCATTTATCTCGACCGTTTCCATGCTTCGCAAGGCACGTTAAGCCGTTGGTGCCGGCTGCTATCGCTAGATGGCAGTCGTTAAGCCACGTTGGAGTTCTTATAGGCGGCTTGAAATTTTCTGACACTGGGGTTGGCCACTAGCCCCACAACCTCCACCAATCCGGACTTGGCCCCCGTGTGTGGAGTATGGCCTAACCTTCCCGAGTTATGGGAAGAGATCCGTGCCTCTGCAGTGGGGACGTAATGGGTTGTTAACATACTTTATGAGCCACACACATAACATCCCAAAAGGCATTTTTATACACTTCCGTAGTCCGTACTAACAACTGACGGTAAATTTTTCAACCTAGATCGAATGAAGGCACGTAACAAAGTTTTATGCCATATAGTTACAGCAATAAGGTACGTGGACGACTTATGTTTTACAGCGGAATCCCCTAATATCTCTGCAAAAACTGATGACCAGTTTTGACGAGTCATTAAAAAAAATTTGTACTGACAGTGTAAGTAAGATCGATGTTATGTATGTTGGGAGACAACTGAACAATTTAACTCCAAATGTATCTCGGTTAAAATGTCATGAAGCATGCGGAGAAGTTTAAGTATTTGGGAAGTGCAATAACATTCAAATGTGACCTCGACCCTGAGATCATTGGGATTGGTTCAGCTTTAGCAGTTTTTGGCAAACGTAGACCTACATTCTTCCGGTCGCATGATATCAGCTACTAAGATCTTGGTGTATATGTCCAAAGTAATTCCAAACCTCCTCAATTCGTGAGAGACATAGTGTTTATATAGAGCTATGACAGGTATAGATCGATGGATTCATTTTGGTACAGATATTACGAAATAGCCTGTCGTAAGGTCGTTTGTTTCGTCATAGCTATATCGGCCCCCCTCCCCCTTTCTTATGACTGGCTATTTGATGATCTACGAATCAAGACGAAAATATTGATAATTTTTGTAGCTATATAGGAGCCAGAGAAACAAACTCGGTAAATAGAGCACTTTTATTATTTTCGCCACCAGTTTAATAGGAAAGAAATACGCTGCCTCGATAGATTTCACATGCAGTACCTCCGTGATATCATGAACATCGACTGGTCCAACCATATAAGATATACAAAGGTTCTACACCGTGCAAACGTATACGGAATTGAGGCGTACCTTAAGCGAAGAAAATTACGTTGGTGTGGTCTTGTGACTCGTATGCTGGGTTACGAAACGTGTCAGTTACTGAGAGCTTCGAGAGGGCAAGCGAAAGCAAAGTGGACAGCTATTGCGGTATAATAACGCCGCCACCGTGATGCCTCCCGATGCCTCCCGGGCTTATTCCACTTAAGACCACCTAAGGAACAACTATGCCAAGTTTGAGGTCTTGATTCTTGATCCAAAATTACGGTAAATCGCAACGACGATATGTCGCATCTAGTTCGTGAAATTTAGCGTAAATACCTACCTACTTTTACTTCATAAGAACAGGCCCACTGGCATTGGAAGTGGGGTTGCTTTGGCAGGCTCATGGAAAGTCATGGAAAAATGGCAATGACACTCATGTCATGACAATATAATAATTATGTATAATTTTTGGAGTTAAATGTTCGGCGAATCAATAGGACAAAGGTTCTTCTTTTGAATTGAATTTGCAGTAGATATATCTATGTGGTAAATCAGTAGAACGGTAGTACTGTGATCACGTTTGGATGCCCACAATCCAATGAGTATGACACAATTATTATTAAATAACTACTACCTACCTATCATATTGTGCATTTTATCACATTTGCGTTTCGCACTTTCCATCTAGCTATCCGCGCACTTGTCTTTTTCGCACCCAATAGCTCCGTCTCTGTCGCACACTGGCTATGCGTACGTGGCAGCTGACGCACCTTCTCGGCGTTTGAAATATAATTATAATGTCTAATACATTTTAGTTAAAATGCGTTTTAAGAAGAAACTTCTTTGTTTGTACAAGGGACGATGATGATTTCCAATAGATAATATTAGTGTTACGGCACAGCCAAGAAAATATTTGTAGTGTCTTTAATGTGTACTACAGAAATCTTTAAAAAATCGTTTTTAACTGGGTTCTGAAATAGTCACCTAGGTGAAAACTTAACACATGTTCAAGCCTTACAATTAGACTTAAAAAACATAAAAATCTCCGAAGGCTCCATTTTGTAAGTATTATTTTTCACGCAATAATATAAAAAATATCGTAATATTAAGAATTTATTGCTTTAAACTAGAGACAACTTAAGTACCATATTTATAAGGTAACTATAGTTATAAATCTCAGTTTTCCCCAAAAGTGCATTTATTGTTTGGCGTATACAAGTTAAAAGGCGTCTTTAGATATTTCTAAGGGTTGAACGCCCTTACAATCACAAAATTACCACGAATGCTTAGTAAAACACCAATTCTTTTATTTCCAAACCATTTTAGTCAGGTGTCTTTAATGCGACCTCAAATCTTTTATTTACTGGACTAGTTGTAATGTAGCATGTGACATGGAGAAGGACTGGACTATCGTATTCCGATTCCTCGAGTGGTACTGGTGAGATGACCAGAAATTGTTTATGATGGAAACAGCGGGCATAAAGCTTGTTATCCATAGCATAAATGCGTATGTAATGCGTAAAGTACAACTCTGTTTCAGAAATTCTTACCTTCGGTTTCTTGATTTCATTAGGTTTTATGCATCTTACGAAAAACGGATGACACGCATAAAGGGTTTTCATAAGACTTTCCAAAGATGTCTTGAACTGGTGACTCAATGAAACTGCTTTGCGGCTTCCACTTTGTGACGACGCTGCTTCAAACGTGAACAACATCTTTATCAAGGGATTGGTCGATTCCATGATTAATTCTTTCATATCAGTGGTGAGCATGTCTCTGTTCTTATCCAAGAACCCTGGAAGAGATTTTTATAAATAATAATGCTGTTTTCAAAATAGCACTAAAGCTAGCACACTAAATATTAAAAGTATATACTTCAGACTTTACCTTTAACTTCATAACGAACATCACCAGCAAAGTGTTTGATGCCAAATCTGTGTTCATGTGACGATTTTGGCGTTATGTAACACGATTTATTGCTGTGATTATTGTGTAGTTTAGACAGTAAAGTTATGTCAGTTCCTTTCGGAAACTTAGATTCCTCATCTATTAGAGACAGTATATTCATTGGCTTTAAGCCGATCATATCAAGGTTCTCTTGGTTATCGACGTAGTTTATGTTAGACCATATTATGCCTTCTTTTTCATATTGTTCCTGCTCCAGTTTAAAAATATGTCTCACAAAAAACTGCTGCAAGTTTTCATTGGCATAATTGATACACAGTTGTTCAAAACTGTTAGTATCAAAGTTTTCAAAACCAAATATATCCAGTATTCCAACAGAACCACTAGATAACTGTTGATCTCTGTGCAATGTTTTGTTAATTACTTCCACTATGTATTCAAAAATACGCCCATAAATAGCTTTAACAAGTGCATCTCTGCCTTCAACAGCAGCAGCGGCCGTAATTGTTGATACAACTTTTTCTCCCTGAACCACCAAAGTTTTTCTAGTCAAGGCATCGCACAGGTTGGCTTTGTTAACCCCCAAAAGCGTTGCAATTCTGTTGGCATTAATAGCATCAGCGACATCGGACGATTCAATGTTATTAAAGTTGAACGATTTAAATTTTAAGTTACCCAGATGTAGAATGGCTGCTAAAAGACTAAATATCCCCCAAACGACTTCATCGGTGAAATTAAGCACTTTAAATGCAGATCTAATGTCAGCAAACTCCACTCCATCATTTCTGCCGTCACACGTCAGCATTTTTCCAGAATTCAAGTATTCATAATCAGCCGGATGACCCAGCTCCAGTTTTCTTTTCTCGTCTGCCGATAGACCGGTCACAAGTGAATAGAAAATGTGATAATTGCGCTCCCCTTTATTTTGAAACACAATCCGCGACTTTTCTAAAAGGTATTGTTCTATGTTCCCTCCTTCTATAACTCCTTTTCTGCTGAAGTAGATATTAATGTATTTGCCGAATCTAGACGAATTATCATTTCTTACTGTTTTGGCGTTACCGAAAGCCTCCAGGATGGGGTTTGTTTCCTGAATTTGCTGTTCAATCCAAGAGTGCTTGCCACTCGCAGCTGCGAGATACTGAAGCAACAATTTGGTGCTTTCTGTTTTTCCAGCACCACTCTCCCCACTGAAATAAAATCGTCAGCAGATAAGTACACAAAGTCGATAGGTAAGTACTTAAACCATGGTCTGTGTTCCCTACTGTTTGCCTATGTGTATTTTGTATGCACTGCTATCATGAAATTTTTGATCATAGGTAGTTTTCATTGATTATGCCGTGTTTTTTTTAATTGGTATAGTTTTTGGAAACCCTAACTAAACCATGTGAGATTAGAACAGCAAACACTTTTAGGTAACATGAGGACTTTTTAATGAAAATACATTTCTTTAAACTTATGTAATTTGTCCACACTCAGTCAACTCCATGCTCTGGATTCTGAATCCTTTAAAAAATAAAATACAAAGCTGAGTCTATAGCCGCAAAAAAAATATATCGTTAACTTTTTTTATTTTTGTAGACCACTCTTCACACGTGTTACGTGACTTATTTAAATATTATACTTACACCCTGTATAGACCATACACGGTGTAACAAACAATGTTAGTTAACAACCCATTACGTACCCACTGCAGGGGCACGGGTCTCTTCCCATAACTTGGGAAGGTTAGGCCATACTCCACACACGGGGGCCAAGTCCGGATTGGTGGAGGTTGTGGGGCTAGTGGCCAACCCCAGTGTCAGAAGTTTTTCAAGCCGCCTTTAAGGCCTCCGACATGGCTTAACGACTGTCATTTAGCGATAGCAGCCGGCGGCCTAACAGGCCTTGCGAAGCACGGAAACGGTCAAGATAAATGCCACTAACAGTCAAACCCATCCAAGGTTATGACCGTGTCTGTAGTCAGTTAACCTGATTCACGCGACCACGCAAGCCGCACTGAGACACGACCGCGTTACACAATCGATGCGAACTGGGTTTTTTCCCTCAATTGGTAAGCCCTTAGCATCATCTCACCTGATGGTAAGTGATGATGATGCCGAAGATGGAAGCAAAAATAATAATAATAATAAATAATCGATTTCAGGAACTTAAAAAAAAAATACGTTATAAGATGCTGTCCTTATACGAGTAGGTACCTAATCCGATTTATAAGAGATATAAAACTTACAAAATCAGTCAGTTCATTATTACAGTATTTTTTATCATTATTATTAATTTATCTTTTTTATTTTCTTAATTTATTGATATCTATCTTATACAATACCTATCGAATTCAGTATTTTCCCCATACCTGATGACTATACACTGATTCGTTGACGTATCCATTAGTTCTCTATAGGAACTCTCTCCAGTAGCAAATATGTGTGGTGGCATTTCTCCTACAATCTTTTCTTGATAGAAATGGATCTGGTCCATGGTATATATAGGCAATATTTCATAGGGATTAATAGCTATCAGCATGGAACCAGTGTATGTCTGAAAAAAAATGAACAAGAAAAGCACTGACAGAAAAATAAGCACATTTCGGGGCTGCTTTTTAGGGTTCCGTAGCCAAATGGCAAAAAACGGATCCCTTATGGATTCGTCATGTCTGTCTGTCTGTCTGTCTGTCCGTCCGTATGTCACAGCCACTTTTTTCCGAAACTATAAGAACTATACTGTTGAAACTTGGTAAGTAGATGTATTCTGTGAACCGCATTAAGATTTTCACACAAAAATAGGAAATAACAATACATTTTGGGGGTTCACCATACTTGGAACTGAAACTCAAATTTTTTTTTTCATCAAACCTATACGTGTGGGGTATCTATGGATAGGTCTTCAAAAATGATATTGAGGTTTTTAATATCATTTTTTTCTAAACCGAATAGTTTGCGCGAGAGACACTTTCAAAGTGGTAAAATGTGTGTCCTGTAACTGTAACTTTTAAAATAGAATGATAAAACTAGAAAAAATATATATGTACATACATTACCATGCAAACTTCCACCGAAAAGTGGTTTGAACGAGATCTAATAAGTTGTTTTTTTTTAAATATCATAAATCGTAAACCGCAAATTACCTTTCATTCAATCAACTCAAATATAAAAATACAGAGTTCAAGACATGTGTGATTATGAATTTATACGGAACCCTCGGTGCGCGAGTCCGACTCGCACTTGGCCGGTTTTTTTCTTTCTTTCTGCATACGTATTTAAAATGTATGCCAGCCAACTAGCTAAAAAATAATTATGAAGGTTCACTTACATATATCAACTGCTTATTATACCGTATATGTAAGTTCCGAAGAATAGTGTACTCCTGTAGTTCTCCCAAAGTGATCATATCCTCAACCCCTGATATTGATGTAGCATGCAAAGGCTTGATGATGTTCTGGATGGGAGCCGTGAAAACATTGCCGTCGTCATCTTTCACCTGAATTTTATCTCCTGAACTGTTCAGGACTTTCACAGCCAACGGGATGTCGAATTCAGACTTCCCTTCTGGTTTTAGCCAGACAAGGTCCTGGTAAAAAAAATTAGGTATGATGAGTAACATCATAGATATGGATTAGCTGTTATCTCACCTGACTTACTTGTTTTTAAAACATATGTAAAATTTTGTACTTACAGCCATTTGAATTCTATCCATCTTGAATTACTCAGCTTTCACTTTGCAAAACATTAATATACTGTCTTATTCTGTTCTACATTTCACATGTAAACTTTGTGTAACTATCAGTGTATCACTAATACATACTATTGGAAAATTATCAATGTGAGCTCTTAATCTGACCACATTCAGTCAGATAGCAAGCTTATCAAAACATGTCTGATAAGTATCTAGTTAATTTATTGTAATATGTTTTCATTTAAATCTAGTTATTGTTTTAGTAAACCATAACAACTTTCATCCCCTTAGATATTGTAATATAAAAATTATATTAATAAGTATGTATTTAAGAAAAGCATTAAGAACAAAGATTTCAGAATTTGAAAAATTATAATAGGTACAAATATTAATACAAACTGTTACTGTGAATTAGTAAATATAATTTATTTAAAAAAATTAAGTGTTACAAACAAACTTAATCTAATGTTTCTTTTTGTCTTCTTTATCTTTTTCTTTCTTATCGCCTTTTGATTTGTCATCAGCTTTCTTATCATCCTTCTCATCTTTTTTCTCCTTCTTATCTTTTGCTTCCTCTTTCTTACCTTCCTCTGCATCTCGGTTAGTTATCTTATTGTTGATGAGATTGTGGAGAGCAATGATAGACCTCACAAGAGCAGCCAGGTAAACAACCAGAGATTGATCATTGGTCTTGATATACAGGTTGTCAATGAAGTTGTCATCGGCTATATCAGGCAAGAGGTTAAAAATATCTTGCAACTGGTAAATGATTTGATGATTCATTGGCAAAGAGCCTTGGCCCACTTGAGTGAGATAGTCTCTAATCTCGCTGAGTTGAGAATGGAGGCCTCGTAGGCCCAACAGTTGGTTAGTTATGCGCTGGGAGAGACTGCCCACTGTAGTATCTTTAATGTCTCTAAGGAGATGTTCCACACCCACCTCTTCGGCCTCCTCTGCACCAATCTCACTTGGTACATGCTCAAAGGTCCTAGTTGTGGGGCTCCCATCATCGTGCACTTCTTCTACAGCTTGGTAAGCTTCAGTTGGCAGGCCCAGGTCTTTAGGCTTGGCATCAATAATGACAAGAACAGAATTTGGACAGTAGCGACGGATAAGCTCATTAATGGCTACATCGTTCTGGTGAAGTTTTGGCCCGGTGTGGTACCAGCCTACAACTTTCTCACGGGCATTCACCTTCTTGAACATACCATACATGTTCTCCAAGTAGTCATGGTCCAAGAACCAAACAGATTTATCTTTATCATCCTCATCAAAAGGTACTGAAAATAGAAAGAATACAACAGGTCATTATAGCTAATCAATCTCAGAATTCTTTTGAATACCAATTTGATTAAAATTGGTGTTCAAAAGAAAACAACAAGGCTTGGTTAGTTAACAATTCATAGACATTGTATGGTATGTTTTTCAATTTCTTCATCTTTTACTTCATCGTTGAGTTGGAGTGCAGTTAAGAGGGCTGCCTTATTTTTTTTTTATAAGGCAGCCCTCCTGTGTGCACCCCAATCCATCCTTGTGAAGTAAAAGATCTTTCTTAACATGGAATCCGGTTGCAATTTGCATGAATCTGTGTACATAAAACAACAAAAATGACACTAACCTGCAAAACTGTTGGATACGTCTAATACACCTTTAGCCCTCCAGCAACCCAACAGGACACCGACAACGCGTTTCTGGTTCCCAATCTTGCCCATCCGGTTGAAATGGTCTACTACACTTAGTAGAACTAAGGGATGAACCACCACTTTCGTTGTCACGACTTCCTGACTCGGCATTTTTGTATGAGGTCGATTCGATGTCTTGACTTTGATGAAACCGCCAACAATCGGGACTTGACGAATAGTGTTACGCTCAACCAAAATGTTAATTTTTATCAACACAATACAGTTTTCCTTTCTTAAAAAACTCAAAATCTGACAGTCATTTTGGTAGCGGGGCCCGTGGGCCGCGTTCAGAACCAGGGCCGCGTTCAGAACCTGCACTCTGACAGCAACCGTTTTGTACTTTCTCTTTCACACTTACCGTGGGGCGCGAATATTCGTGTCACGTTATCGCGATAAAACTTCGTCTTTGCGCTACGACGAAGTATTAGGTAGGTGCTTACCTACGAAATTGTCGATTAGTTAAAAAAGTTCAAAGAGAAAATTAATATAAAACAATTAAGGTTTTAAAACAACTAACTATTTCCAAAGTATATACAATAGGGTTTTTCACCATTTTTTGAAAAGTATCTCAAATTGATCATTAGGTGGGAAAAAGTAAAAAAAATTTTTTAAATTTTTTTTTGAAACCTATAAGTACCCCAAAAGTACATTTTAAATTACCATTGCCAATAAGCGCGCGAAAACGATAGCCGCCATGATGCTTAGGTCGTGACGTCATTTCAGGAGTAAACAAAACAGCTCTGTACTAAAATGTTGACACATATCTTGAACAAAATGTCATTGTTTACCACTATTGTGACGTCATCTGACAACCAGCATGGCGGCTGTCGTTTCAGACATTTGAATAACAGATTAAAAAACTTGATTTTTGTAAATCAAAAATAAAATGTTTTTTCTCATTTTATTGTATATAAATCATATTAAATCGATTACGTATTACAAATACCACAGTAAATAAGCAGTTTTAGATTTTTTCTTGTATAGAGTAAAATACCCTATTAGTTGGATTGGACATTTAGAAATAAAATAATGCTTGCTAAATGCACGTTGCCTGAAATCTGAATATTTTGAGAGCACAGTGTTGTAGAAGCTATGAAAATGGATTTTTCGTCACTGAAAATTGCCATTTTTTTATTAAAAAAATACTTAATTTTGATTTTCGAAGGCTACACTTACCCCAGCGTGTTCTTCGTTACCATATGTATTTTGAACATATTGCTCCTAATATTTCATATTTTCAGATAATTTAGATTTTTTTTTTGGTACAAAAAATTTGCCCAATTGACCTCTAAGAAAACAATAATACAGTATGTAATGTAACTCTACTCAGTCAGATTTTACATGAGAGATATGACATTACTAATTCATGAAAGACCTTGAATGTAGCTAGAAAATGATATATAATTTAAGGGAAGTAAATTAATTTTTGGGGTAATATTATTCTGTTGAACTTTCAAAAGTGAAGTGGCAATTTCATAGGTAAATGACATGTAAAATTTTATAATAATTTTATCAATAAATTCTGTATTCTGTAAGCACCTAATACAATGGGCGACAGTGGCGCGAACCCATTCGTTTTCGCGCGAATGATTCGCGGTACAACGAAGAGCGTGGCCAGACCTATCGCGATAGCGCGCATATTCGTCGAAGCCCACAGATGTAGCCCCAGCATTACGCGATTTATATTACGCTATCATGTTGTCAGAGTGCAGGTTCTGAACCAAAGAGTAATATTAATATACCAAAAGGAAAAGAGAGCCCTCTCACAGAAAATTTCGAGACTAAAAAATTTCATTTGAACGCAATGTAGCGCCATCTATTATTTCTCTACGAAAACATTCAAGCTATAGCCATATTTTATATGTATATGTAAGTATCGATATACAGATACACCTTATTATATAACCTTATATACCTTATTGTTCCGAGGTTTGGAATCCGCAATATTATGTCTATATTAATAGACTAGAATCCATCCAAAAACATTCTGTATAAATGCAAGCAAATCGATGTGATCTATGAGGCGAGGTGTAGGAGGCACCACATACTTCCACTGCAGGTCAGGCGCAAAATTTCTGACATTGTACTATTAGTAAAAGTTTGGTTGATACGTCTGATCTTCTGTCTTAAGTTAATATTCATGTCCCTTCAAGATTGTCAATCAGACACCCAACTTACCTGTCTATACCTAACACAAACTCAAATTATAGGCGTAACGTAACTCATTTTTTGTACGTACTTCGAAAGAATTTAATAAGTTATCAGATTTTCCCCAAATTGATTAATTTAACACTAAGGTCATTACACTAAAAGCTCTGCTTTCTAAATATTGGTTCGATATGGTTCCCTAACTAATTAGGTAATTTGTTTTTGTTTTCTCTTTCTTTTTTTTCTATTTTTTTACCATTTTATGTTTAGCTATCGTGTATGTACATGTGAAAACATTTAAATGGTAACTAGTTATTAATTATTTTTTCTAAAAAGTTATGTTCTACTGTTTGTTTTCCAAATAAAATAAAATAAGGTGCTACTTTATTAGTGCCCGATATTTTAGTCAGTCCTTCTATTCCTGATTCTGATCAACTTTCCCCAAGGAACCCATAGTCAAATCGCAAAAAAAATATTGAACTATATTTTAGTCAGTCCTTGTATTCCTGATTCTGATCAACTTTCCCCAAGGAACCCATAGTCAAATCGCAAAAAAAATATTGGACTCTTCATACAAATCGATCAGCCGTGCGGCCAAATGAGTATGAAGAGTTCAAATTTTTTTATGAGATTTGACTATGGGTTCCTTGGGCGCATTCAAGGTCATATTTTTCGTCTTCACTTGTTATTTATAAGTGTTTCCTCCAGTTTAGTTATAAACTTCTTGGTGTTGCTGCAACTGCTGCACTGCACTGACTGCATATTCTAATTAACGTTATCTCCTCGGGCCCATAGCTCAAAGAGGCTTCAGACCTGAAAAAACCCTTTGTACCTGAAAAATGATTTCTTATTTTGACGCTCACAACATTTGTACCGCTGTC
This sequence comes from Coleophora deauratella, assembly GCA_958295455.1. Taxonomy (NCBI): domain Eukaryota; kingdom Metazoa; phylum Arthropoda; class Insecta; order Lepidoptera; family Coleophoridae; genus Coleophora; species Coleophora deauratella. The sequence goes on from OY282388.1 coordinate 5,569,171, forward strand.
TGTGAGGAATGATTGACAAAAGAGTTTGGGCCATACGGCGCCATCTTGAAAATTTGTTTTTCCATTTTTTTGATAATTTGGCTTTTCTCCGACCAGATTTGAAGGCCTAACACGCGTTACATATCATTTGTAACGGGGCTGGTGTACTCAGTTTGTTTCTAGATTGTCTAGATTTTCTGTAATTAACCTCCAAAAAAAAGCCCGACGGGCTTTTTTTCCCATGCTAATTACAGAAAAACTAGGTACTCTACATACCAGTTTATTACATCAGCCCCGTTACATATGATATGTAACGCTAGTTAGCCCTTCAAATCTGCTCGGAAAAATGCCTAATAATAAAAAAAAGGGAATAACATTTTTCAAGCGTTACTCCGTCGGGCCCATAAACTTTCATCGATAACTCCATAACGAGTGCGGCACAAATGATAAGAATGAAGTATTACTGAAATATTTTGCTGGTACAAAGGTTCTATGAACTTATTTTGTTAATATCTGCAGTAATTATGGAGAAATTCAAAGCGAAAGTTTGTATGTAGCTCACGAAATAGGGTGACAATGATTATTAATGTTATTGGAATAATACTGGTTAGTACTAAAATGTTAGGTAGGTAAAAATTATAACGAAATAATCACAGATAAATCAATCTAGGTACCTGCAGTAACCTTATTACCAAAAAAAATGAAATATTGTATTATAAATAAAATATTATCAAAAAAATATGCATCCATCGAAATTCTTGTTAAGAATTATTGGTTGTTCGACCCAATGGTCATAACAAAAGTTAGATAACGCTTGTTAACATAATAATACATAAATAATACGGTCATTATGTTAACAAAATAATAGAAAAAAAAATGAGCGAAGGATTTGTTAGGTGGGGAACAATTTTAGGTTTTTATTTGAAATTTTTCATAAATGTCCTAGTTTGCAACTATAAATTTTAATGCATTTAATTAAGTTCCTGAGAGATGAAGAGAAATTGGGATTTTTGAAATTGTATTAGGTATTAGTTCACCATTTGTAAAATTAATTTATAAAATAGATGCCTTTACCAACTTATCACAGACTACTGAAAATGCTTGCCTAACTTATTTTTACTCTGGAGTGATTGCTATGGCTATGAATAATCGAAATTATGGTTCAATTTAGTAATAAGGGTCGGAACAGATACTTAACTATTAGTGTAATAAATACCTACTCCGAATCGGAACATCATAAGGTTACCATAGACAAAATGTCTTAGGATAAACGGGATTATAAGTTTTATGTTTACATAAAACAATATTAAAACTGTACAGAATCTATTTGATGAGAGTCTTTTACTTAAAGTATTTTAAATGGTTTTATTATAAATAAAGTTAAACATAGTGGGGTTTTATACGTAATCCAATGTGTATGGGGAGGTAAAATTTGATGATTAAAGGAAATCACTTGGCACACGTGTATGTTAAGTAAATACAAGCTGATTTAGCCCAGTAGCCACCCCTCACCCCCTAGCAGGTGATGAGGGAGGGCGTACAAAGTCTCACTTAGGCGTGCTTTAGAAAAAAAACTATCTATTTGACCTATCATCTTGAACTTGGTGTCGTTTTCGAATAAACCGAGAATGTAGCTTTCATTTTTGGCATAATTTTTGTTCAATTTACTACATTTATTGTGAAAAAAAAAATAAGAAAATGAAAAAACTCTCCAAAAAATCTACTAGATTTTGCTTTAATATGCTATCGTTAAAAAAATATGCACTAGTGGCATAAATAAAAAATATTGGTAACACAAGATATTACAAGACGAAAAAAGAATTAATGTTGTCCATATTCTATGCTCTAACAGGAGGTGATACCATTTCAGCCTCTAATGGAGGAGGAAAGAAAACCGCGTCGCAAGCCTGGAATGTTTCTCCTCCAGCAACTCGGTTTTAAAACGATGGGTTGTGGAGACATTGAAAGCGCCAAAAAAAAATTTGGAAAAATTTATTATAACCATGTGCGCCTATGACAAGACAGTTTGAATAAAACGATATTTTTGTATTATACATAGATTTCTCTGTTTGGGTATAAAATTATTTTAAATTGATTTGTTTTTAATATGTTTAAGATCCAGCTACTGCACCAGCTTAACCCATTGCAGGCGAGAATCGTACTCTAAAAGATAAGGACAAATTAAAAAAAATCCATCATCGGAAGACAGGTTTCAACAATATCTTCTGAGAGCAGTATACCAGGGTGTCCACGTATGGGATCAGACATTAGTGCCCGTTCAAAATCTCTCACGTCCGGCTCAGTGAAAGTGGGAAATAGCTACAAATAATCAGTAGATGGTCTACTGCTGTGGCTGCTACCGCTTGTTTAGAGCTAATTCGGTGCAAATGCAATTCAAACCACATTGTGGCGTTAAATACAACTGTCAAAAAAGACAAATAAACTGCCCCGAATTATGCCTTTGCAGTGAAAAATTTCGTTCTGAGGAATGAGCACTCAGCTAGAACAAAGGTATACTCGTTATTCATTAGTGATGGGGTTTCCGGCCTAATAAAATAGAAGCTTCCCTATTCTTAACTAGTTGTTGTGCAAGTGAGGTACTTATACCTACATCTGAATTCTGGACAAAGGGATCGCCCACCCTTTAGGATACGGAGCAAAATATTTATGAGGGAACAGGAAATGGACTGCAATATTTTTTTGAAACAAAAATAGCAGGTTCGATTTTTGATTTTTTTTTTTTTTGTCTGACATATGTTACTAAAAATGTTTGGTTTTTGGACTTTTCACTTTTTTGTGCTATAAGCTTTGCTTGTTGCCACATTTCATGATTCTAGGTATACGGAAAGTACCTTATAGGTTTTGATTCTCATGCGAGTGTCCAAATATGCGGCATAAACGGTCGTATCTCTTGATTGACTCGGCACAGACGTTTGATTTTTTCACATCTTCAAGGGATTGCAGGCCTAAGTATTTGATATAAATTTCAACTTGGTACGTCTACGCGTTCCTGAGAAAAAGGGTCTTGTCAGACAGACGTGTATTTATTTTTTCGTTCAACGCGCGATTTCTAGAGTAATTTCTACGCGTCGGACTGTTGTTGTTATGTTGTTTTTAACTCTTCCCAAGGTTCGAAACGGCTTCAGGTAGTCAGAAACAACCTGCAACCTAAACGTCAGTTTGAATTTTTTATCACAGTGCTTTAATTTCCAAAATTAAATTACATTACACCTGTATTTAAAGATAATATTTTGTATCAAAAAAATACACGTGAGTTTGGGTAGGCGTGGGGAGGGTAGTCTAAAACCTTACCACGTATCACTAGGGGAGAGGGGGAGTCTAAAAAGTTGCAAAAAAATATCACATGATTAATGGACGACCCCCTTGTAGAACACACACATGATCTCCTTTCTATCCTTAATAATTCTAATTAATTTTATGTGAAAAATCTCGAATATAATGTTTTTCTTTTTAAATCAGCACCTTTATGTCAAAAATAGTAATTCACTCAATGTTTGCTAGAAAAATGTACAAGTATTGTACATTTCTAAAATGGGCATTAAACAAGAAAGCATATGAGACAAAACCATTCAGTATTTTTTTTTTACGTCGCCGATGTTAAAAGTTTCATTCATTATCAGATATTTTATAAAGATTTTTTTCGATGTATTTCTGATAGCATCTTTAATTTTTAGGGTTACGTACCTCAAAAGGTAAAAAGAAACCCTTAAAGGACATCTTCGTTGTCCGTCCATCCGTCTGTCCGTCGGTCTGTCTGTCTGTCTGTCCGTCTGTCAAGACACTTTTTCTCAGGAACGCGTAGACGTATCAAGTTGAAATTTATATCAAATACTCAGGATTGCAATCCCTTGAAGATGTGAAAAAATCAAACTTCTGTGCCGAGTCAATCAAGAGATACGACCGTTTATGCCGCATATTTGGACACTCGCATGGGAATCAAAACCTATAGGGTACTTCCCGTATACCTAGAATCATGAAATGTGGCAACAAGCAAAACTTATAGCACAAAAAGTGAAAAGTCTGAAAACCAAAAATTTTTTGTTACATATGACAGACAAAAAAAAAAAAAATCTAACCTGCTATTTTTGTTACAAAAAAAATATTGCAGTCCTTTTCCTGTTCCCTCATGAATATTTTGCTCCGTATCCTAAAGGGTGGGCGATCCCTTTGTCCAGAATCCAGATGTATAAGTACCTCACTTGCACAACAACTAGTTGAGAATAGGGAAGCTTCTATTTTATTAGGCCGGAAACCCCATCACTAATGAATTACGAGTATACATTTGTTCTAGCCGAGTGCTCATTCCTCAGAACGACATTTTCCACTGCAAAGGCATAATTCGGGGCAGTTTATTTGTCTTTTTTGACAGTTGTATTTAACGCCACAATGTGGTTTGAATTGCATTTGCACCGAATTAGCTCTAAACAAGCGGTAGCAGCCACAGCAGTAGTCCATCTACTGATTATTTGTAGCTATTTCCCACTTTCACTGAGCCGGACGTGAGAGATTTTGAACGGGCACTAATGTCTGATCCCATACGTGGACACCCTGGTATACTGCTCTCAGAAGATGTTGTTGAAAACTGTCTTCCGATGATGGTTTTTTTTAATTTGTCCTTATCTTTTAGAGTATGATTCTCGCCTGCAATGGGTTAAGCTGGTGCAGTAGCTGGATCTTAAACATATTAAAAACAAATCAATTTAAAATAATTTTATACCCAAACAGAGAAATTTATGTACAATACAAAAATATCGTTTTATTCAAACTGTCTTGTCATAGGCGCACATGGTTATGATAAATTTTTCCAAAATTTTTTTTGGCCCCTTCAAAGTCTCCACAACCCATCGTTTTAAAACCCAGAGTTGCTGGAGGAGAAACATTCCAGGCTTACGACGCGGTTTTCTTTCCTCCTCCATTAGAGGCTGAAATGGTATCACCCCCTGTTAGAGCATAGAATATGGACAACATTAATTCTTTTTTGGTCTTGTAATATCTTGTGTTACCAATATTTTTTATTTATGCCACTAGTGCATATTTTTTAAACGATAGCATATTAAAGCAAAATCTAGAAGATTTTTTGGAGAGTTTTCAATCAATCAATCAATCAATCAAATACTCTTTATTGAGTTTTTTCATTTTCTTATTTTTTTTTCACAATAAATGTAGTAAATTGAACAAAAATTATGCCAAAAATGAAAGCTACATTCTCGGTTTATTCGAAAACGACACCAAGTTCAAGATGATAGGTCGAATAGATTTTTTATTTTTATAAAGCACGCCAAAGTGAGACTTTGTACGGCCCTCCCTCATCACCTGCCAGGGAGTGAGGGGTGGCTACTGGGCTAAATCAGCTTCTATTTACTTAACATATACGTGTGCCAAGTGATTTCCTTTAATCATCAAATTTTACCTCCCCATACACATTGGATTACGTATAAAACCCCACTATGTTTAACTTTATTTATAATAAAACCATTTAAAATACTTTAAGTAAAAGACTCTCATCAAATAGATTCTGTACAGTTTTAATATTGTTTTATGTAAACATAAAACTTATAATCCCGTTTATCCTAAGGCATTTTGGCTATGGTAACCTTATGATGTTCCGATTCGGAGTAGGTATTTATTACACTAATAGTTAAGTATCTGTTCCGACCCTTATTACTTAATTGAACCATAATTTCGATTATTCATAGCCATAGCAATCACTCCAGAGTAAAAATAAGTTAGGCAAGCATTTTCAGTAGTCTGTGATAAGTTGGTAAAGGCATCTATTTTATAAATTAATTTTACAAATGGTGAACTAATACCTAATACAATTTCAAAAATCCCAATTTCTCTTCATCTCTCAGGAACTTAATTAAATGCATTAAAATTTATAGTTGCAAACTAGGACATTTATGAAAAATTTCAAATAAAAACCTAAAATTGTTCCCCACCTAACAAATCCTTCGCTCATTTTTTTTTTCTATTATTTTGTTAACATAATGACCGTATTATTTATGTATTATTATGTTAACAAGTGTTATCTAACTTTTGTTATGACCATCGGTTGAACAAACAATAATTCTTAACAAGAATTTCGATGGATGCATATTTTTTTGATAATATTTTATTTATAATACAATATTTCATTTTTTTTGGTAATAAGGTTACTGCAGGTACCTAGATTGATTTATCTGTGATTATTTCGTTATAATTTTTACCTACCTAACATTTTAGTACTAACCAGTATTATTCCAATAACATTAATAATCATTGTCACCCTATTTCGTGAGCTACATACAAACTTTCGCTTTGAATTTCTCCATAATTACTGCAGATATTAACAAAATAAGTTCATAGAACCTTTGTACCAGCAAAATATTTCAGTAATACTTCATTCTTATCATTTGTACCGCACTCGTTATGGAGTTATCGATGAAAGTTTATGGGCCCGACGGAGTAACGCTTGAAAAATGTTATTCCCTTTTTTTTATTATTAGGCATTTTTCCGAGCAGATTTGAAGGGCTAACTAGCGTTACATATCATATGTAACGGGGCTGATGTAATAAACTGGTATGTAGAGTACCTAGTTTTTCTGTAATTAGCATGGGAAAAAAAGCCCGTCGGGCTTTTTTTTGGAGGTTAATTACAGAAAATCTAGACAATCTAGAAACAAACTGAGTACACCAGCCCCGTTACAAATGATATGTAACGCGTGTTAGGCCTTCAAATCTGGTCGGAGAAAAGCCAAATTATCAAAAAAATGGAAAAACAAATTTTCAAGATGGCGCCGTATGGCCCAAACTCTTTTGTCAATCGTTCCTCACAGACAGCGGTACAAATGTTGTGAGTGTCAAAATAAGAAATCATTTTTCAGGTACAAAGGGTTTTTTCAGGTCTGAAGCCTCTTTGAGCTATGGGCCCGAGGAGATAACGTTCATCATATTCTATTCTATACTGAGCCCAGTGCCCGTGTGTGACGCGCTTAGAATATCAAGTTTTTTGTAAAACTCCAAGAAGCCTAGAAATGAAAAAGATATGAAATAGACAAATATATAAAAAGATATTTCTATAGACATGAAAAAAAATATTACGCGATTTTGATGACACATTTATATTTATATATATATTTTCATTTATGAACGAAATCTTAACTGTCAATCACATGTTTCGACTGTCAATGTCACTTCGCTCACAGCATGCACGAAGCTCGCGGGTTACAAATAAATACATCGTCCCTGCTTTCCTTGGCCTAATTCATATGTTAGGCTGGGTAGTAAATACTCTGTAGTAGTACAATACATGAAGTTGTCTCGTAAAATACTGTCGAACTTTTCGAAGGTCTCTTCCATAACCTCACTGTATTCAACCTGTAACATGTCTCGACAACCGATAACATTTGTGACTGGCAATGCAAAGAAACTAGAAGAGCTAAGGGCAATTCTGGGAGACTTTCCATGTGAAATTGTAAGTCATGATTTAGACTTGCCTGAACTCCAAGGAGAAATCGATGAAGTGTCTATTAAAAAGTGTCAAGAGGCAGCGAAACGTCTACAGACTCCTATTCTAGTTGAAGATACATCTCTGTGCTTTAATGCCATGAAAGGACTACCGGGGCCCTATATAAAGTGGTTCTTGAAAAAGCTTGAACCAGAAGGACTTAATAAAATGTTGACAGCATGGGAGGACAAGTCTGCAGAAGCAGTTTGCACATTCGCATATTGTACAGGAGACTGCAAGGACTTAGACGTCACACTGTTTCAAGGCATAACAAAAGGAACAATCGTCTCACCCAGGGGGGACAGAGATTTTGGCTGGGACTGTATTTTTCAGCCAGATGGATACGACAAAACGTATGGAGAATTGAAGAAAACAGAGAAAAATAAGATATCTCATAGATTCAAAGCTCTAGAAAAATTAAAGCAACATTTTCTTGAAAACAAAATGTAAGTAATATTTTACTGTTAGTCTCAAATTTATTACAGTGAAGATTCTTGGTAGGTAGTATTAAGATTCACTGTTACTTTATCTTATTAGAAAATTAACTGGACTGTTCTCTTTCAAATATTTGATATTTATTTTTAATTATGAGTATACAACTTTGTTCACCTAATGTTGATTCATAGTTCCTTATTATTATTTAATTATAAGCACTCTTCCTAATTAGCTTACTAAATTATGCTTGCTTGTACCTTCCAATTTATGACAGTATATGTGATATTAGAAATGTAATTAAACAAATATTCATCCAAATTACTGTTTTTATTCTAAAAACTACTTCTGCCAATAACTAATTGACGAGAGGCTAAGAAAACCTCCAATTTTATTGTAGATACATACTATACATTGTTTTTCTTACTTACAAAATATTGTATTAAAGATAAATTAACAATAATGAAATACTCATGAAGAGATGTTCACACACAGTCCTACTACCAGCAGATGCATGTGTATGCACTTCTGGAGCTATGTAGGGTTCTAAATTAGAGTTATTATAATTTTTATAGTACCAGTCTTTGCCATCTACTTGTCTTGTTTTAGTGTTGCCAACATTTTCTGAGAACCTTGTCTTTGCCTCTCTGTTTATTACTGGTGAGTAGTTATCTCTTAGATTGTAGTGCTCCACATGAGGTATTTGCACTTTTGTGATTGTGGCTGGCCTCTTGCTGTAGTTCCGTCTAGCTAACTCTTCATTGTTGGGTATTAGGACAGCAGAAAGAGCAGTGGGCTGGCTTTCAACATGTTTCTTGATTGGAGGCTTTGTTGTTACTGGTGTAGATGAGGGATAAGACATTGTACTACTTTCCATCCACACTTGAAGCGACATATCATGGCTTGTGTCTGTTGTGATGAGAATTCCTTCTTTTTCTGTAACTTGTGTTATTGTCAAGTTAGATTCAATTAAATTGTACTTACTCATATTGACTGGGTCGCTTTTCTGTTCTTCAACATTTTTTGTTCTATTGTATGCCACATGAGTGCTGTTATCATCATCAAGGTAAGCTTGAAGTTCGTGAATCTCACTTTTCATCTTTTGATGTGTTGTATTATTTTGAACTATTTTGGTTGGAGGTACTGTTGAAACTCCCATAAATGTTTGCTCCATTTCAGTTTGAATATTGTAATTTCTGTCTCCTTGGGTTTCTGCAGTGATGTGTGTTACAGTGATGTTTGGATCCACCATGGGCTTGAAACCTGTAGACGTAGTTGGCAGCATTGGCGAAAAACCACCAGTTTCGAACTTCGGTGTTTCAGGAGCTTGATATTTGTTTAGATTGTTGGAATTTTTGTTTTCCGACCAATCCACCTTACGGCCTGTGTTTAATAATTTGCCCATGTCTATAGGTGGTAATGGCATACCAAAGAACGTGAATCTACTGGTGGCTACTTTGTTGCCTTGATCTTTGTTTGTTACATTTTTAATTTTAGCGTAAATAGTAGGCGTGTTACCTAAAGTAGATTGAGACTTGTTGTTTTGTATTGAATTCACCTCATTATTGATATCGTCAACGAGGGTTTCGTTATATGGATAGTCGACATACTCATCATAGAAATATTCTGACTCCTCAGGCGAGGGTCTGTTGATTTTATTAACGTGATAGTTGTTTTTTATTTGCGTTGCATAATCCTTTATTTTGTCTAACGACGAAAAAACTTGGGATGTCGATGTCGGCATGCTAGGCAGTAGAGCTTCGTTTTCGTGTGTAATGCATGTTCTTTCGTCGTCGTTGGCGGGTGTATTGATGCAGTCATTTCTGGAGAATGGCATTCCTTTTACATACGTTCCGTCAGTACATTTCGGTCCGATAGACGATGACTCTGATAACCATGATTTCAACCATATCAACCTGCAGTTGCAGACTAGCGGGTTTCCTGAAACAAAACCATATAAATAAGTACACATCCAAGCCAAACCGTTGGTTTATATCGTGTAATTATATCGTCGCATACTCACCATCAATATCCAAAATAGCGATATTATTTCGTAATTTTGCAAAGTTCGGTTCTGCTACTGAAGTAAGTTTATTATGCCGCAGCGACAGTACTTTGAGTCGCGGCATAAAGTCGAACGGTTGTCCACCAATGTAGCATATAAGGTTGTTATCTAAATTTAGTTCAACGAGCCACTCCATGTACTGGAAGGATGCCCTCGTTATTTTTGTAAGCTTATTGAAGCTCACGTCCAATACTTCCAAGGACGTCAGTTGCCTCAACCCTGTGTTGTCTACGCTGGTCAGTTGGTTGTTACTGAGGTTTAGATATTGAACTAATGGAGTGTTTTCAAATGCTCTTGGAGATATGAATTGCAGCCGATTGCCTTGAAGTTCTATTATTCTCAATTTTGGTAGGTTTGTAAATGCTCTGTCTGGTAACTCGACTATGTGATTTCTGCTTAAATATACTGATACCAAATTAGGCAGATTTTCTATTGCTTTCATATGGACTATTTCTAATTGATTGTTTTCTAAATCTATTGTTTCTAAGTCTCTTAGGTCTCGGAAGCTTCCAGTACGCAGTTCGTGAATTTTGTTGTTAGGAATTTTTATCCCAGTCAAAGTGTGAATATTGTTTATAACGTTGCCATCAAAATGTCTGATGTGATTGTAACTGGCATCTAACAATTTTAACTTTGACAACATATTTAGAGTCACTGGTAGTTCATTCAGGTTATTTGATGAAATGTTCAGTATTTCTACATCGAGCGCTTTATTCACCAAGTTAGGGTTTATACTCTTTAATTTATTTTTACTAAAGTCTAGAGTTGATAGCGCTGCGTTTTCTTGTATTGCCATAAAATCAAAATTTTCTATAGTATTTCCGTGCAAGTTCACTTGTTTTAAACGAGCTAGCGTACTAAAACTTTTCGGGTGAATTGAAATGATTTGATTATTACTGACATCCAATATTTCTAGTCTCGGCAAGTCTGAGAAGGTTGTTATGTCAATTTGTCGCAAGCCATTACGATTCATATAAAGTCTACGTAAGTTATGTAGCGATTTCAAAGTACTTTGAGGTATCTTTTGAATTCCATTGTTTGATATATCCAGGGTTCGCAACGCCGGTAAGTCTAAATCTGGGGAGGGTGGCATTGGCAGATTTGTTATTTGATTTTTTTGTAAATACAATTTTTCCAGTCCTCTGGGCAACCCTGGTACGAACTCTACCAACCTATTTGAGCTCGCATCCATCTCATATAAATTAGCCAAGTTTCTGAAGGTCGCTGGGTGTATCGATGCCAATGCATTTCCAGAAATATTTATGTATTCCAACAACGGTGTTTCCAAGAAAGTAATTGGATCAATTATTGCTAGCTGATTGTTACTAAAATTGATTCTTCTTAGAGCTGGAAGATTGTATAATAATTTGGGTTGTAATCTTTGGAAGTAGTTGTAGGATAAATCTAAACCTTTCAAGGCAGGTAATTTCCAAAATGGCCCTTCAATCAAATCAGTCAAAGAATTATTACTTAGATGCAGTTCTCTAAGGGCAGGCATAGCCACAAACGCATCAGCTTGTATAAACTTGATGTTATTTTTATTCAGATGCAACCTTTCTAAACTGGGGTGACCTCTTAAGGCTCCCCTAGGAATTTCTTGAAGTAAATTGTCGCTCATGTCCAGGAACCTAAGTCGAGGCAGAGCTTCTAGTAATGCTATGAATTCCGAAATATGCATTATTTGATTTCCGATAAGAGTCAACTCTTCAACTCCGCTACCTGACTGCTGCAAGAACGATTCAGGATGAATTTGGCTTATTTTGTTGTAATTCAGCTCAACTGCCCTCAATTTTGGTACCCTGTGAAAGGCTCCATGGTGGATTATATTTATATTATTATATGATAAGTGTATTTTTTCTAACATAGGCTGATCGACGAATGCGCCTTCGTGCAATTTGTCGATTAAGTTATGATTAAGATCGAGTCGAGATAACTTGGGAAGATCTCTTGTTGCTCTGCCAACCATGGCTGCATCGGTAATTTCGTTATTCCTGAAGGAAAGTTCAGATAAAGCTGTAAGTAGAGCCAAGGCTCTCATATGAATCAAATTAATACCACAGTCTGTAATCTCTAACTTCCGTAATTTCGGTAAATTGTAGAGTGCATTTTCTTTGAGTATTCGTAAATTCGGGCTTCCTCGTATAAACAATCGTTCCAGGTTGGGTAAATTTTCAAAAGTTCGTTCATTAACAGCGTTCAAATTTTGTGACTGTATGTTGATGTATCTTAACTTCGGCAGGCCAACAAATGTCGGTATCCTCTTCAGGTTCTGCGATTCGATCGTAATTGCCTCCAGATTTTCTAATTTTGCTAAACTTTCTGCGGGAATAATTCTCATATCATTTTCTACTATGAATAGTTCAACCAAATGCGACTCTTGCATCTCCAACCAAGCTGCTGAAACTCTTTCGAAGCCATTATGTCTCAGCATCAGTCTTAGGATCTTCACATTTTGGAAAATCTTTCCTGGTAGCGATGGAAGATAATTGTTTTCGATGATTAACTCATCTATAGGTTTTCTGATATGCTCTCCTATTTTTTGAATACCCTTTAATACTTGGGGCAAGTCGCTGTGCGTACACCTGAAAATATAATTACATTTTATGAAATTCTGCCAACCATTTGTAATCTATTTCACATTGGGGTTTTGGGGTCGTTTCCGTCTATGATACTCACCATATCTGAATGTCCTCATTGCGGTTAGTGCATATACAAGGCAGTATAGTTTCTGGTTGTGGGCATGCTGCTGGCTGCCCTGCTGCTGCCACGAAGTTAACTAAAAATGTGAGCCATACGACCGTCTTCTTCGATTTGGAATCCATTCCTCAAGATCCTCTGCGACAGTCATTGTAGCATGCTCAAACGTAACTAACGCTGTTGTACCTGAAATGTAAAAGAGTGCTATAAGTTGTGATACACTTCATGTTTTGAAAATAATTAAGATATTGCCTTCTTTTTTAATCTTGTTGTTCTTGGCACAATTAACTTCTCCCCAAGGCACAGATGGTTTGTTACACTTAGCATCAACAATGGTCATGTTTTAAATTTCAATTAAATTGTCAAGGAGCAAAAGAAACTTCATTCTGGAGGGCTACTGATTCTTATTAAATTCCGGTTGCGTCAAGGACCTACAGTAACTTAAACAATGCAAACGGGAAACAATGGTCTAGTACAACGGTCCGGTGGTTCAGTTGCACTTTCACTGCTGGGCTATTGTTCTTATCGGCGATTTGCAGAACCTGCGTGTAACGTATTGTTCTCATTGCGCAACTCTTTAATTTAGAGGTTTTTGGGTTCCTATTAATGTAGGTCGGAAATACTTTATAGGGCTTTTTGATTGAGAAAATGTTGAAACTGTACTTACACACAGATTAAATCACTTTTCTAGATCTGTAAATAGACTATTAAAACAACTATATATAATGCTACCGTACATAAGAATAGCTTTAAACTTGTGTTTACCTCAGAAATATGGGGAATAAGAATGATATAAAATAATGATTAGTCCCAACATTAATGTAAATAGGTAGGCGATTGACCAACCTATTCTTTACAACGTAAAAGCTAGATCGGTTTTTCAAAACGTTTGTTGTCCATTTTATTGAGAAAACCAATTATTGAGAATTTTAGTGAGTGTAGTGTAGAGGTCGAATCATTGTTACAAACAAACGAGGCAGGTAACATTGTAGTACAGTTACAGTTACTCACTTATCTCTCGTAACTCATCATGTAACATAACTGTCACCAACTGTCTTCTTAGCGTTACGAGGTATGGATGTATAGCGCAGTGGGCAGATTAGATTGTTTTGAGATTATGTTTTGTTTCTTTGTCAAAACGTACCTCTGTCGCAGAAAAAAATATCAATTTAGGTTATAATAACCACTAAGCCATGGAAAGAACTGATGGGTATAAATCCTGAGACAAATATCATACGGTCATCTGGCTTTAAATTAGTCTTCTCCGTATTGTGGTTACCAGACTGATTACATACACATATACATTTAAATATAATTCTACCTAAATAGATATAATAAACCTAGTAATAATAAAGGTCGGAATCAAATGATCTATCATAGTTCCTTTGACGTTTACTTTCTAGGTAATAGACTTATTGTATTTCCATAACATGTAGTTGTGTGACTATTTGCCTGTTTAACCCTCATACAAAACCACGTGATTGCATTGACCTACTGCCTCAGAAGACAACAGTAAAGAATCAACAATTTCCCTCTTTTTCTAGTCACAAAACATGATAATGAATGTGCAAGCAAATGCCACTGGAGGGAACTCCAGCAAAACATGTCATCCGTAACATTAAGAATAACACGTTTCTTCTCAGTTGTTCACATCAACTTTGTTGATGCAAATGCCGATAAAGTTTGGTTCTGATTAGACGGAAAACGATACCAAACATACGTAACACGTAGTAGAGAAATTAAAAAAAAACTTAAGTTTTACTGCATGTACCTAAGTACATACTGTATCACTACGTCACGTATTGAGTAAGTAGAAAATAAAGGTACCTAAATAAAATTAACAGGTGAATAAGCTGGTTTATCTACAATAACGCTTCTCTAGTCCACTTAACTTATCATGGGTCCTATAACATATTATGTTTTATACTAAATTTTGTCCGCGTCTCTGAAGGCGTCGATATCGTTTTATGAGTGTCCTTGAAGAAGCACGAATTTTTTTTCTATATCTTCTATAAACTGTGTTCTATTTTGTTCACCGGCCTTTATTTTAGACATTACTAAGTTGTGATTTACTGTGTTACTGTGGTAACACTTGTACAAAATAGTGTCAGAAAGTTTTACCATCCTCAGAAACCATGCATTTTTCCGAGATAAAAGTATCCCATGTCACTTCCTTACCCTGTCAGCTATCTCTTTAAGAAAAATCTGGTCGATCCGTTGCACCATTGCGACGTAAAAGAAGAACAAACAAGCACATTTTCGCTACTTTTCCTAGAAGAACCATGCATTTTACCGGGATAAAAATTTGCATATGTGTTAATAGTGCTTTATCTATCTACTATTCTATATAGGTATTAGGTACCTTTTATCCAGATCCATGCAGCAGTTTCGGCATGAAAGTGGAAAAAATAAACTTCCAATCCAAAGAAATATCACAATGCTACACACCTTTTGTTAAATCCTGAATGTTTCCCCAAAACCCAACGTGTTAAGTATTAACGAGTAAATAAGAGTAACCTATGCATTTTTCACTAACGGTGTAGACAACTGCGAAAATAGATGTGTCGTAGGTTTTTCATAAAATCAGGGTTTTGATCAAAAACCGGAAGAAGTCAAAATTATTAGTTGATATTATCATAAACCTCCGGAAAGCAAATCCGGAAAATACCAATATTTCTTAAAAAAAATAATTAATAGTAACGTTATTTTCGTTAATATTTCTTATAATTTTAGAACCATTTTTCTGTCTTAGGTCGTCTCAATTTGGAATAAGGTATTAGTATTTGTTGGAGGAACAATTTTGATTACCTATTTGGTTCTAAAATTATAAGAAATATTGGTGTTTCTTGGAGACACGTTTTTTTCTAAATAGTTCTAAAATTATACTACGCTATAAACGAGTTCAGGTTTTTGATCAAAAAACCGAATTTTCTTAGGTTTATGATAATATTAAGTAATAATTTTGTCTTCTTCCGGTTCTTGATCAAAAACCATTTTATCATTAACCTGCGTCAGATATAATACCGCGTTGTGCACGTCAGTAACTTATGAAAGCTAGGCCAGTAACATGCGTGGGCGCATATAGACCTTATCTCTCTTATCTGTGCATTTTGCATTTTATAATGTTTTAGTTGTATTTATTTGAATAAAAATGAGGTTTGCTCATAGTTAATTAGAAAATGGAAAGTGGAAACATTGATGGTATGTAAGTAGCTTAATACACGAGTGTTAACTTTTGCCCGTTGAACAAACAAACAAAATAAACTTACTTTACTTACTTACAAATACTATGTTTATTTTCTAGATATTTTTAACCACAACTGTTAAGCCCTCGGCGTTATCTCATTATTATTTATTAGTAGGTTTATTTTTAGAAAGTTTAGAACATAATTCAAAGGTTAGGTACATACTTTTAAAGCTAAGGTTTAATTGTGTTAATTATTGTTATTTTGTCAACAAATAAAATAGTCGCTCAATTTCATCGCATATAGAAATTAAAAAAAACATATTTCAATGACTTTCCTAATCTAAAAAAAAACCCGACTGCGATTAAAATCCTATCAATTTGTCAATCTGAGGATCATAATGGATCTAAGGAGACCTCGCACCTCCAAAGACATAAAGCCGTTATGGTTTGGTAACAATGAAACAGACATACATACACTCGAAAAACATTACGCTCCGTTTTGGTAGTCGGGTAGAAAATATTGCAATAGCTACTGGAAATCTACCTATTTCGTTTGAAGTAAGTACATCTATTCACGAAACGAGCTTCCCAACAACAGTAAAAACTTTTTAAACTTTACATCTACTCACTAACTAAACTAAGTTAGCCGAAGCAGCTGTGATTGATTTCTATGAGAAGCACTAAAGTTGTTCTATTTCATGAGTTAAAGACTCACTTTATAACACCTTATAAATGTTTCAACTGAACATTTCCCGAAGACTTTTAATAAAGCGTTTTGTGCTTCTGCGGGTTTCAACCGTGACTCAGTCCTGCGTATTTTCATTGTAACTGCCTAACTTCATGTAACTGGAGTTCCAAATTAATGTTTCTGTAATTGGTAACTTCAGCTCACGTTGTTAGAATTCAATTTGCTATTTTGTTTATTTCATTGGTCTGCTACTTGTTTTGATTAAGTTATAGCTGTCCTTATTCGTCTATTCGTAAAATAATCAAAATAATACTTAATGATGACATAAACCCATGAGATAAACTGCTAATCTAAAATAATAATAATTGAACTTAATTTCCTAGTGTAAGATGCTGGAAATTAAAAATCCTTAAAATTAAATTACCACTTCATAGGCGATACATGTAGACAGAACTGCAACTCCTTTGGCAGACACCTTTCGGATCTATTTTGTAACTCAACTAATCACTTTAAAGTATGCCTCTAAACAAGCGGGGCTAGTGGTAGCCAAACGCGGACTGGGATGCGAAGTGGATTTCGCATGTAAACACCAGACTTTCGGTTCACAGCTCGATGCGCACCAAGAAACTTATCTTTCACCATTGTGGCGCGTGCCCAAGCCTTCCGACCTCATGGCGCAGACGCGCAAGTAGGCAAAGATGTAAGTAGTCATTTATTTTTCAAACGTAAGCGTAAGCATACTTTATTGAATTATATAAAATCCGCCTCCTTATATACGACCGCCTCAGTGGTCTTGTGGCAAGTCTGCTCGCTTCACATCAGGAATTCAGGAGGTCGCGGGTTCGATTCCCGACGAGGTCCAACTTTGTAGGACTCGGTTTGGTTGGTGGTAGGGCATTTTCTGAGCCCGCTTGGCTAGCTACCACCATCTTATCTTACTCTTGCCGCCAAATATCAATGTTAATAACATTATGCGTTACGGCATGAAGATAAGATAGCCAGTCCCCTTTTCCGTTGGGGAATCTTGGTAAGGCCGCGGCCGCTTCCATCTTCGGCAATATCGCCACCACCAGGTTCCGGGAGTTGACTGCATGAAAAATAAATTACGAGATATGATTGACCAAATAATTCTTTAATTGTAATTGTTAAAAAACGTTATCACTTTAATTTTTATTACATTTTCGATTTTTTATTTATAAGAATTTCCTAATTAGTATGCCAACTACTATTTTGTACAATGACGTCATCGTACAAAATTTCAAACATTTTTGGAACAAAATGCCGTTTTTGACGTTTCATAAAAAGTAACTCAAATGACTAGCAGTCAACTACCGGACAGTGCGGTTTGATACTTTAGGTCTTATTCAGAACTGCAAGCACAGAACCCTTCCGCACTCGTCATTAGTCTAATCTATATTGTTTCTTAATCTTTGACGTAAATTGCAAAAGGAATGCTTGCCTTGCGATTTAATCTAGTAGCAATGAGGAATGGTTTACAGTGCATTTCAACAATAAAATTGACAATTCGTTTAATTACTCAATACCTAGAAATGTAAAGACCTAAAGACAGGTAAGGTGCTAATAACAATGTGCTGTAGTTCCTCTCGGAGTTCCGCATCTTTCAACTTTCAAGCATTCAAAAATACTGTTGTAAAATGTATTAGGTAAAGTTATCTTGGTAAGCCCGCTTCCATCTTCGGCATCATCATCACTTACCATCAGATCAGATGATGCCAAGGGCTTACCAGTTGAGGGTAAAAAAAAGGAGCTCACCCCTGAAATTGTCGTTTCAGTAATGAAAGTTCAATTGAATGTTTTATCCCAAAAATGAATTTACCCCCTTATTATTTATCATATCGACACCTCTGAGCTCAAAGAGCGTATACGCCCTTTGAGCCCAGAAGTATCGATTATTCTGACTACATAATCCAAGGTTTTTATACGCGCTAGTAACACAGAGTTGAATACTGCCCTCATAAAAGAAAGAAAGCCGCAAAGTTCACGGAAACTCCATATAAGTACTTTGCGGCCTTCTTTCTTATGAGGGCATAATACTGTGTTGGCGTTTCCTTAGAAGTGAAATGAAAATTTTTACCATGTTTTCTCGTGGACCCACTATTTTGTCCCACTGGTGGCTCCACGAGGGATACTTGTTTCTCGTGGTCCCACTACTCCGTTAGGTGCATAAAATAACAATTCGTTATGTGACATTAAAGGACAAATCATAACGGAATTTTATTTTTTATATAACTGTCGGAAATCACATACTTACGAAACATTTTCAAAAATGCAAGGAGTATAATAATACCATAAGGTGATCCGTCTGCTCGGTTACCACCGATAGGTGATAACATAAAAAAAAGAGTAGCGAAAAATATGCTGGGGCAAATCTAGTACGTAAAAACTAAATATAAGATACTTTTGATTGTACGTTCTTGGTGGATAGGGTTTGGTCATTACTAATAAGTATTTTTTTCCTAAAATAATGGTTATTTTCAGAGATAAAAAAACGCTTTCATGGCTTCCAAACCACTGTCTCTCTCAAAATATTCAGACAACTCTATCAATCAATAAACGCAGAATGCTTAAAAGGGGTGTAACAAAATAGGTGTGATACCTTTTAAATGAGATCTACTACTAAACAACTTTTGATCGATAATTTTGCTGACCCCAATAATATTTTTGAACTACTTATTCATACAAAGAATTTTTTTGGTATTTTTTATGCAGATTCCAAAATTTGTTTAGCAATTTTCAGAAAAATCGTAGAACAAAGGATCCTACCTACCCCACGTGCTTTGTTGATTGTTTTTTTTACATTATATGTATCTTAGATTTCACTGGATTACATGGGGTTGCAGATAATACTTCTCTTTTACTCATAATCGGGTGCTGTCCGCGTGTACTGGCATGCTCTCGTCATTGATTTTTAGTAATTAAGAATTCTTTTCCCATTTAGACATATATTAATAATAAAGTTTTTGGTAGCTATTTGTCGGGCGTTAACAAGATACGTGCATTCAATGCTTGAGTCATCCCCGTTCTTCTGTACACCTTCGGCATACTCAGATGGACACAGACTGAATTAGACGCCCTGGATCGGAAGGTCCGCACTACTAAGACACTCCACAGGATGCATCATCCGAGGTCGTCAGTGATGAGACTGTATATTCCGCGGAAGAATAGCAAAGGAAAGAGAAAGAGCTACAGGGAAGGTTCTTTAAGGGTCTCTACAGATCCTTCGTAGATCCGTGCACTGGCTGCGCTTCGGAGACCTCTTTGCAGAGACCGAGGGTTTTGTCTGTGCAATACAGGATCAGGTTGTAAAGACGAACAACTACACTGAAAAAAAAAGAGTTGGAAATTTTTTTGCGCCAAGAGAATCTGATATCTTGGATTTATTTCTTACTGCAGAAATAATATTTTTTATAACGAAAGTATTCGACTCTTACAATAAAAATATGATATTCTTGAGGGCCGATTTAAGAAACTCATACTGTTCATTTAAATAAATATTTCATGGTGCATATATGAAACAATATTTTCTTGAATGAAAGAAATTGTTTTTACCGTGTACAGGAGGTTCATAACGAAGGACGGTACCTTGAACGTATGTCGATTGTGCCGTGAGCCAGGTGAAACCCTGCGCCATATAACCTCCGGTTGTTCGATTCCTTGTAACACTGAGTATTTGCACAGACATAATCAAGCAGCCAGGATCCATAAAGAGATCGCTCATAGCTCGGCGGTTGCCATAATACAAGTACATGCTGGATTCGGTTCTCGAAAACGACCGCGTCAAGCTCTACTGGGACCGAGACATCATCACGGACAGGTCTATTGATCATAATAGAGCTGATATCGTGTTGATGGATCGGGCGCAGTCAAGGGTGTTTTTGGTGGATATCACTATTGCACATGACCAAAACCGCGTGCAAGCTGATGCCGATAAGAAGATGAGGTATCTTAACCTGGCGCACGTGGTTACGGATGTGTGGCAAGTGCAATCCACTGACATCATTCCTGTAGTGTGTCCGTTAATGGTTTGATCCCCGCTGACCTGGATCGTAACCTTAGACGGCTGGGACTTCGAGGCAGACCAATAACAGCGGCTATGCAAAAGGCAGTCCTCCTCGACAATGCCCGGATTGTCCGACGCTTTCTTTTCTAGTCGCACTGACCTCCAGCCGACTGTGCTTCTGCTGGAGTAGCTCCTGCCATTTCGCCTAGCGCGAAGTGTTCAGAGTAGCCCAAATTTATATTTGAAAATAATAATAATAACACAGGTCAGGTGATCGTTTTGTATGGAGAATCCAATATATTTTTTTCGATCTCTTGCCAGGTCCCTTAGGGAATTTTTTTTATCATGAGCACATGCACACCCTTTGGTATCAATACTAATTTAAAGTAACTATATTTGTTTATCGAATCGTTCACATCTTTTTTAATGCTATGCTACTAAATATAACTTAAATAATATGTAAGACTTTTATTTGAAAAAGTTTAAGACCCGACGTTTATTCTCTCTCTAAGAACATTTCCCGAAGCGTAAGGCTGCTTTTCCACCAGATATATGCGAGGAAAATGTGTCGTACGAGGATGTGTAGCTGTGCTGTGGAAATTTGTGGGGGTTTCCACCAAACATGTGCGAGGAAAATGTGTAGTGGAGCTGTGAAAATGCGCATTAATGTGCGGTGCGAGGATGCGTTGCGAAGCTGTGAAATGTGTGGGCGCAATAGAATATCACATCCCTCGCACACATTTCTCAATACAAAAGTCCTCGCTTCACTCTATATACCCCTTATCCATCTGAGCTGTGCTAAGCGAGGCTAGGAAAATGAAGTGATTCTATTGGTGGATTTTTTCCTCGCACACCGCTCCGCTTCCTCGCACATCTCTGGTGGAAAAGCAGCCTTAGATAGGTATAAGAGTTCCATGTGGTAAGAACTTCCTATTAGATAAACTAAAAAATACCTTTGAAAAGTGTACAGTGCTAAAATTTTGATTTTAATTTGATAACGTGGCTCTACTATGTATTACAATATGTATATTTTATAATAGCAAACTTGCTTGGATTTTGCGTTTATACGGTTCACCTTGAAATACATTAACAAAAAAATGCCGTGTTATGTTCTTACTTGTTGGCAAGGTGTCTTCGCTCACCATTCAACAATCAAAAAAAAAGCGGCCAAGTGCGAGTCGGTCTCGCCCATGAAGGATTCCGTAGCAGCAAGTAACATAAAATAAAAGTTCTTGTAGTTCGTTGTAGGTAAATTGCGGTTTACGATTTATATGTATTAAAAAAAACTACTTACTAGATCTCGTTCAAACCAATTTTCGGTGGAAGTTTGCATGGTAATGTATATCATATATTTTTTTAAGTTTTATCATTCTCTTATTTTAGAAGTTACAGGGGGGGGGACACACATTTTACCACTTTGGAAGTGTCTCCGCGCAAACTATTCTGTTTGAAAAATATATATATAAAATATATATTAGAAACCTCAATATCATTTTTGAAGACCTATCCATAGATACCCTAAAATGGTATGAGTTTGATGAAAAAAAAATTTTTGAGTTTCAGATCTAAGTATGGGGAATCCCCAAAATTTCTTGTTTTTTTTTCTATTTTTGTGTGAAAATCTTAATGCGGTTCACAGAATACATTTACTTACCAAATTTCAACAGTACAGTTCTTATAGTTTCGGAAAAAAGTGGCTGTGACATACGGACGGACAGACAGACAGACAGACAGACAGACATGACGAATCCATAAGGGTTCCGTTTTTTGCCATTTGGCTACGGAACCCTAAAAAAATAGGTGTGGTAACATATACCTAGTTATATCAACATAACTACCTCATTCCAATGTAGTTGTCAAGTCACAATTTAAATAAATTGGTCACGTCTAAATTCCGTAGGTTTGTATAATCCTACTTAGGTACACTAGGTTACGTTGGTACTCGTATGGTTATGGTAACTATTACATGCTAGTTCTTATCAACTGTTTCTATGTGCATTATATGTATATAATACAGTTTTTATAGTAAGCTACTATATAGGTAGTCTACGTAACCTGAGCCTGAAATAGCCATAAAGTTTGCTATATAGTATGCATACTTTTAGTAAGTAAGTTTGTACATAAATAAATCTACCTTTTTTTTTATTAAAAATTTGAGTGCGTTTGACTACATCTCACCTGATGGAAAGTGATGGTGTAGTCGCGGATGGTACACGTAAACTCAAATAATGCCTATTCACTATCGCCTTGAAGATCCCCAGATTGTAGGAGTCCGGAAATACAGACGCAGATAAGGAGTTCCACTCCTTCGCAGTTCGCATGATAAATGAGGAAGCATACCGCTTCGTGCGAATGATTGGAATGTCAACTATAAAGGGATCAAAAGCCTCCCTGCGCCTGGTTGACCGAAGGTGGAATGGAGCTGGGGGAATGAGGTCGTGTAGTTCTTGAGCGCAATCTCCGAAATGAATACGATAAAAAACCGATAAAGAGGCTACTTTGCGGCGATGCTCAAGGCTTTGGAGCTTATTTAAAACAAACCTCTACGCTCCGATATTATTTAAACTTATAAATATTATCGTGTTTTCCTGAATCTTTTAATCTGGGAATCTTCAAAGCGAGAGTGAATATGTATTTGAGTTTCCGTGTACCACTCTCGACTATATCTTCACTTTCTATCAGGTGCGATGTAGTCAAACCCACTCACATTTTTAATAAAATCATCAACTGATCACAGGAGTAGGATAGTCAGTGCCGGCTCTAGCTCTTGTAGCGCCCTTGCAATATATTATACTATGTCGCCCTTAGCGGCCTTGAGGAAATAATAAATAGGTTCAGTGGTTACAATAGGTCTACCGTCGTTGCAGTCATCCAATAGGGCCCACCTTTAGTCCTATATACTCCTTTATAAAAAATGTCGCCCTTAGTTTCGAAATGCCTGGACAGTGGTGTAGTCGACGTCTTTTTGAAACTAATTTTAGTATAATGGAGAAACTCAGGAAGGAATACAAAATTATCTAAAAATTTTCATGGAAGTTAGGTACCAAAAAGCAACATAAAAAATTTTTAAGGCCCTGGTTTGGTACACATAGAAGAAATACTCATTATTCTTTCTCATTTGATGCTCACGTAAATAAATTTCAGACAGAATAATTAATGTTTGGGACTCTAAATTTCTATGGTCTCCATACAAATGTACACCTGTACACCCGTCTTTGACTGGACTACTCATACACCTTGGCATTGAACCTTAGGGTTATTAGTACCAACCACAGTGATGAAAATTCAATATCACGTAAACAAGTGAGAAGAACACAAAATTCTTCGACACGCCCACCGCAGGCACCAATTGAGTAAATAAGAACAGCTACGGTTCTATTCATCGCATGTTCTTGTATCGATGACTTCTGACGTAGAGCCACAACCTGTTTGTTTCATTTAACCTAACGCCAGCATCAGGCGAGCCTCCTTACCTCAGTCACCACTCAATGCACGCAGTGATTTATCGTGTTCACCTTGTATTAGTTATTTAAGATTTAGGTGTATATAATGTTTCTCAGAAACATATATAGGACTTCAGTTAAACTGAACATAAGGTATTATAGTGTAAGTGCACCGAATAAGAAAGTCCCCAAAATATTGATTACCGGTAAGTTTTATACGTAAGTACGCAAGTATATTAAGATTTTCTCGTGCGTACACGCATGTTGTTAGTGAAAAGCGAAAGTGAATGCTATATTGTATTACATATATCTATACTTAAAGTGCCTTTGCCGAGACTCGCGGATCGTTATATTTTCTTCGATACTAAAGTAAAAGAATCAATTTAAATTTTAGATTTATATTTATTTTATTTCATATTATCCATATCATGTTTACAATAACATTAAAAATGACAGAGTATAAAATGATCGTCAACAACAAATGTCAAATGTAAAATAAATAAATAGAATAAACAAATGAAAATGTCACAATATCTAAATTAGCTATAGGTATATGACACTTGTGTAATAAAATCATATTTGCGTAGAACTTCTGCATACTCGTAAGATATAACTAAGGGTTCTCACACCAGTACAAGAGACATCAACGACTCCCTTTAGGTCCTCATAAAAAGACTAGAAAAATCGAAAGATTTCAATGAATACAAGAAATATTTGTTGTTCGTACTAAAAACAGCAACGAGTAACATAAACTCTTCGTCAGCACAAAAGATATCAACACAAATTTAAATATTTGTAAATAGTTAAGTACGATACTAAAGCTAAAGACATCAACCAGTATCATAAATTATTTGTCAGTACCAAAGACATGAACGAGTCACAAAAAATATTGGTCAGTACTAACACAGATTTTATAAGTACTAAAGACATCAACGAGTAACACAAATAATTTGTAAGTACCTACAAAAAATATCAACGAGTTACACCGGTTACATAAATTCTTCGTTAACTTACTTGGGCTTTGTATAGATTTAACCGAGTGGCACCAATTATTTGTCAGTAAAAAAAGTAAAATCAAATATTTGTCAGTAAAAAAAGTAAAGTAAAAGAGTAAAAAAAATGACTTGGAGTCTCGTGCCTGTAAAGTGGTGTCTTAGGTAATGTTCTGCCTACGTAGTTATGTTTCACAATTATAGGGTCCTTCTAAAATACCTGAAAAAAAGATTAACCACGGCTTCTACTCATAAAACTGATCAACTTTCCCCAAGGAACCTATACTCAATTCGCAAAAAAATTTTTGGAGACCTCATACATACTACCTAATTGATCAACGGAACCGCTAATTTTCTAATGGGAAGTCCAAATTTTTTTTTTTGAATTGAGTATATGTTCCTTCGGGGTTTAAATTTGTTCAGGTATTTCATAAGGAACCCATATGCAACAAGCAACCCAAATTAAATTACTTAAATAACTACCTAATGACAAAAAATGGAAAAACTGATCGGCCAGACTTTCATTAAATAAAATACAATTTATATAATATTTTGCACTCAAGAGTTCCATGTGTTTTGTACCAACGTGCCAAGGTTATAAGTTACGTAGTGTTATGTGTACCTACTTAATGCGTAGAAAAATTAGCAATAACACAAATAGCAGACATGTAAACAAATTAATTTTATTTTGCTAATTCTATGCTTACGTCAGTTTTGCACATAGGAAATTGTCCTGCTGATTTTTTCCCGATACATAGCTCTCGTTGATAGCTTTAATTGAATACATTTGAAAAAAAAAAAAGATACTCAAGCTATATCAAACAAGAATACAAATAAAAAGTATGGTATTTCCTTGAACTATAATTAAGATTAAATACATACGTAGATATATATAAGACACCCAGAGATCCAGGCACAGAGCAAATGTTCTCGTCACAGTAATGTTTGCCCTGGGTGGGAGTCAAACCCACAACTCTCGGATCAGTAGTAAGAAGTTCTAACCACTGAGCCACAAGGCAGTCACATAAGTCCTTACATATAAGGCGTCTCTACTATTTGGACCCTGACGTGTATAAATTTAAATTGGGTAAACTGTACGTGTACGTAGCAAACATGCAATTATTACAGAGCGAGAATTCTTTAACAATCAATCAGCTGAAGCGATTACCGGTAATTTATTTACAGGCGGTCTAGGTCAACTAGGCGTCGAGTGCGCAAAATACCTTCGAGGCAAGTATGGGAAAGAAAACGTCATACTGTCCGACATCATAAAGCCTTCCAACGAAATCTTCAACGACGGACCATACATCTTTGCGGACATATTAGACTTCAAGGGCCTCCAGAAAATTGTCGTGAACTACAGAGTGGACTGGCTGATACACTTTTCGGCTCTCCTCAGTGCTATCGGTGAACAAAATGTACCTTTGGCTGTCCGCGTGAACATAGAAGGCATGCACAATGTGATAGAACTAGCGAAACAGTACAATCTGAGAATTTTCGTACCCAGCACAATAGGGGCCTTCGGACCTGACTCGCCTCGAAACCCCACACCGAACGTTACTGTACAGAGACCTAGGACAATTTATGGTGTGTCAAAAGTTCACGCGGAATTATTAGGAGAATATTACTATCATAAGTTTGGACTGGACTTCCGTTGCTTGAGATTTCCGGGTGTTATATCGAGTGATCCACCCGGAGGAGGTACCACAGGTAATTCTGAGTATTTCTACGATAAATAAATTATAAAAAAATTTCAATTACTTGATGTTTTTGGATCCTAAAAGTCCACGGATGTGAAAGCATTACGTTACGGGTGGTATTGGTTAAATATCTTTGTCCATATTCATTTGATCAAAGAAATTGGATGATTTTATAAAATGTAAGTAGTAATCGTTTGTCATAGGAGAAAGAATACTTTGGCATAGCAGTAACTTGATCAAATATTGTAACATCGAAACTGGACAAAGATGTTTGATGTATTGTAAGAACCATTAACTATGGTTATTGGTTATTGATATGTATAAAGCATCTGTTGCAAGCAAATTCGATTGAAAAATAAGGTAAAGCAGTTGGGACGCAGATGCATTCAGCTAATTAATGGGTGATTTGCTAAAGGTTGCTTCAGATAATTGGCTGGATGTGCAAGACTGATCATAATATGTTATGGGGTAACTATTACATACCTGCTGCAAACTTCTTAATCGGTTTACTCTACTTATGTTACCAAACTGTTGTTCTGCAACTTTAATTAAATCACAACAAAAAAAAATGTAAAGTTTGTATGAAAATCCGAAAAAAATCGAATTTCAGAAAAGTTGTAGGGCAAAAGTTGTACAGTTTCATAAGTAAATTCTGCAATCAAGAGATTCGCAGGCATGTACTAGTCAACCTATATAATAGAATGTAGCACAAAATAAGAATGTGACATCTCTTCATCATACTGAAGAACTTTATTTCTAGTGAATTCACAATTTGGTGTTTCCACACTAAATTGTTCAAATATTTGTATCTTCTTCTTCTTCTTCTACTTAGCGTTATCCCGGCTGGAGACAGCGTCCGTTCAAATATTTGTATAAAACAACTTTTTTGTTGTTAAAAGTTGTTCAGTTTCATGAGTAGAAGCTCCAGTTACCGGTACATCTATATTATGTTACAACCACTGGCGCCGACTCCATAGGGCCTGGGGTGCCCGAGCCCCCCCAATGACATTATCAGCAGGCCTGAGACCTCGCGGCCGTCCCTCGGCGATAACCTCAAAAACTATACCCACGTGGGCGAAAGGTAGTTAGAAAATATTAGGAATATAAACAACATAATTTTTTCGCCCTAGCCCCCCCCCCAATATTCTAATGAAGTCGGCGCCCTGGTTACAACCTCTACAACTGGTTTGCCAAGTAGGAACCAATACGTCGATCGTCCATTAGTGGATGGATATACGCTGATGAAATTAAATTCTAAGTGTCTGGATTGGGATATTTATATTTTTTTAATTTTATAAATAATTCAAACAATTAGATAGTTATATTAGTTATTTTTCGCGTCTAATATAAATCTTTACCGTATCACTTTCAGATTTCGCAATTGCCATTTTCCACGACGTTCTGCGTAAGGGCCAGTACGAGTGCTACCTGAAGCCTGACACTCGATTGCCCATGATGCACGTAAGGGACGCGCTGCGAGCCCTCTCGGAGTTCCTGGAAGTGCCCAATGAGATGCTCAACCGAAGGGTCTACAACGTCACAGCTATGAGCTTCACGCCCGAGGAGCTGGCTGACAAGATGTCCCAGTACTTGCCAGAGCTTAAGATCTCGTATCGGCCGGACAGTAGACAAGAAATAGGTTAGTATGTTCAAATAGAACTTGACTTTATATTCGCCTCAGCCTCAGAGGCCACTAGTTCTCACAATATTTACTAATCCAGTCCGGAGTATGGTTTAACCCTCGCAAGCTATTGGAAGAGAGCCGTGCCCCAGCAGAAGGCACGCAAATCGATTAATTCAAAAAGTTAATTCCAGTACAAGTGGTAAAAAATATTTTTAACTTGCTGAATAAAGGAACAAGCATACCTACATCAAAATATTAAATATCATCGGTAGTGAACAAAACATCAACTAAGAATGTGTCTGCAATTTTCTCGAAAACTATTGGAAGGATAAGAGTGAAAAAGTTTGTAATCCAAGGAAGAATCGTAGCCAGGTTTGGTCTGTAAAAGGTTAGACCCTGGTGTTCAACACCTACAGTACTCATTATAAAAGGGCATCTATGGGAAGGCAGTAAATACTCGTTGATGTCTTTTGCATGGCCAAAAAATTTCCCTTTGACTATGCTAATAAATACTACCCAAACTAAAAATCTAAGCCACTAACCACAACGTACGTAAATAGGTACTTCGCATAGGTACAAGCTATGAAAGCACACAATCTTTTAGGTTTTCGAAAAAATAAAACAATTACTTATTCTCTTCCAGCTGACTCGTGGCCCCAAGTGTTCGACGACAGCGAGGCGCGGCGTGACTGGCGATGGAAACCCGAAGTGGACCTGGAACAGCTGGTCACCCTCATGTTGAAGGAGGTAAAAGAGAAGATAGACGCCAACGGTTTCTGATCCGATTGCCGGGCCCAACCCAATGAACTTATGTACCTCGTACCTCTATACTTTATAGAAGTTCTCAGGACCAATGTGTAAAGAATAAGGAGTCTTACTGGCAATTTCTCTAGATAGAAGCGCCCACTATGCTATAAGGTAAAACAACATTTTGGCATGATGATGAGACTTAACGTCAGTGCATCAAAATTGTACCTACTCTTAATATTTTTAAAATAATAATATGCACCAGTGCTGTAAAACTGAGTGTAAAAACGGAATTCATTGCATTGACTACATTTAAAAAATAAATTATGAAACGTTGTTTATTAATTAAGTAGATCTTTTATTGAAATAGCAGAAAACTTCCTACCCTGGATTTTCATATTAAAATTTTTAATTAAAAAAATCCTTATTAGTATGCAAACTAATATATATTGAACAATGACGTCAGATATACAGGATGTTAAAAAAGTGCGTTTGAAATTTTAAAGGGCTATTTTATGTGATAGTTGGCAAACGCACAGCATTTCGTTTTCTAGTTTCCCATACAAATTCTTGATTCACTATTCAGATTTAATATGGGAAACTGAAAAAAATAAATGTACTTAGATCGGATTTTTTTCAATATTTTTCCTGTATTCTGTACTTGATTCTGAGTAACCCCTTAAAATTTCAAACGCACTTTTTTAACAGCCTGTATTTTAGCAAGCTCGTGTGTAAGTGAAATGTTGTTAACATTTGTTATTAGTACTTAATTAAGTTTAAGTAGCTATAATTACCTAAACTGGTGTTATTATTTTGTTTTAACTGAACTTTTTGTTAACTGGGCGGGCGGCTATAATAGTGGTAAAATAAAAGTAGTTTTCTAACAGAACCAACGCCCTTTTAAAAGTATTCTCCAAAACATCGGAATAGCTAAAGGTTTGAAACATTTGAAACCCTAACAAATAAAAGACGTTTCAGAAAATTTATATAATTTATTTATTTGCGTAAATAAAATTTCTAGCATTTACATCATCAGGATCAATAAAGTGTCTACACTACTTCGTATCTGTAAAGCACTTTCAAGATTACATTCTCGTATTATTTCATTGTCAAGGCTAAGCGATATTTAACAGCTATTTCATAACTATATACCTATTTATATGCAAAGGTAAATCTGTATTGACTTCTGTTACTATAATCATCAGCCATTATTTAGTCCAAAAAACAGGAGCCTCTCAGACAAATTCTATGGTCCATGAATAAATCATATAAGATTTAGCAAACGTGTAGTAAC
Source organism: Coleophora deauratella (assembly GCA_958295455.1). NCBI lineage: Eukaryota > Metazoa > Arthropoda > Insecta > Lepidoptera > Coleophoridae > Coleophora > Coleophora deauratella. The sequence goes on from OY282388.1 coordinate 5,599,547, forward strand.
ACTTTCGGGTGAGTTTCTACTGTAAACGTTAAACAGAACCCCTTTGGTTCTACTACTGTATTGAAAAAAATTTCAACTTAAACTTTGTATGGGAAAGTTGTTTTAGTTTAACGAGTAGAATCTCACTTTACATTATTTACTCCTTAGGTTCGAAATACATATATTCATCCGCGCGTTATGCCGTCCAGGCGTGGATCCGGGGGGAGGGGGGGGGGGCAATGGGTGCAATTGCCTCTCCCCCCCCCCGAAGCCTAACCGAAGTACTAAATCTTCTTTAAAATGCAAATAAATAGAGGCATTTCTTAACTATTCAAAAAATTTTGCACTTGCTACGCTCGCGACTTTTTATATTAACGAACTAATACTATCGACCGCTTCATAAATAAGGGAACACTGAAAATTTGCACCTCCCCTGAACGAAATCCTGGATCCGCGCTTGATGCCGTCAGTTCATATGCGTTCATATGCAACGAAATATCGTACATTACATTGCGGCGCGGACGCAAATCGTAGTTGCTATTATAATTTGACGGCATAGCGGCCGAGCCTCGCGCCCGTTCGCGCGGACGAATTTACAGGGAGTTCAAAGAAGCAAGTATAGAATACAGGAAAAATATTGAAAAAATCCGATCTACAATAACTTTTTCAGTTTCCCATACTAAATCTGAATAGTGATTCGAGAATTTGTACGGGAAACTGAAAAAAATATGTAAATCGGATTTTTTAAATATTTTTCCTGTATTCTATTCGTGCTTCCTCTATTTCGAGTATTTCGAGCCTTACTGCATTCTTTGACAATCAATACGTACCAGTTAAATACACCGATCTATTTAGACATTAATAAAATTACTGGACTTTGATGATGATGACTGTTTACCCCAGTACCTACCTACACAGCGTGATGCGTTGTATGAAACACCAACTGATTCAAATCTTAATAATAAAACAAAAAACTTAACTTTGCACTTTACTGCTAAAAAAATAATTACAATGCAATAATTAGTCAGTAGATGTTACACTTATATTATATTATTATGATATTCAATCACACTTCACGACTCAGTCTTCAGTTTTACTCATTGACGACTTAAAAAAAGCTATGCTAGCAATAAAAGCTAAGAAGTAACGCCAGAATACAGAGTGAAATTGAAATCGCGGAACAAATTTTAACTGTGGTTTCTGCTCATGAAACTGAACAACTTTCTGTAAGAAACCAATTCAACTGGAGCAAATAAAAATTTGGACTCTACATACAAATCGATGAGCTGAGTAGCCAACTTTGTATGGAAAGTGCAAAAAAAATTTTGCTACGATTGAATTGGTTCCTTAGAGAAAGTTGTTCAGTTTTATGACTAGGAGCCACAGTTGAAATTTGGTCCCCGATTTCAATTTCACCCTGTATATTTAAACGCAAGGTTAATATAGGAGTGCTAAGTATCGGCTTATACAGCCACCAGAAGAAGTGCCTTGCTTTTAGGGCACAAATATAAGGCCAGTGGTGATTCATAGAAAGGAATTAATTAGAATATTGTTTATATCGAGCAAAAGTAATGAGATTTTATTAATTATGTATGTACTATATCCCTCTTTACTACAACTGTATTGCAAATATTTTAGGGGGCACCCTTGCCCTTGCTTGCTTGCTTGTATGTACAGGATGACACTAAATTAGTTCTTGATACGAAAGTCTATGAATGTGCTCATGAAAACAAACAACTTTCCCTAAGAAACCCATAGTCAAATCGCAAAAAAAAAATTGACTCTCCATACAAATCGATGAACTGACCGGCCAAATTAGTATGAAGAGTGCAAAAGTTTTTTTGCGATTTTACTATGGGTTCTTTAGGGAAAGTTGTTCGTTATCATGAGCACATGCATAGCCTTTCAAGAACTAATTTAAAGTCATCCTATGTATGTCCCTACATATTCTTGTCAAGTTAATATTACCTAACTTTGGAATAGGACGTCGTAGGTAGATAAATGTCATAAGTTATTACATACGAGTGAAATTTAATTAGCGGCAAATGGTAGAAAAATGGTTTCTCATGAAAACTGTGTTTCCATACTGAAGGTCAATTATGCAGCAGTCAACATTTTGGCCTAAATTTTATAGGTTCCATTTGGTAACGTGGTAGGAACTTTGTACCGGGTAGAAAAAAAAAGATTTAAAATAATGTATCAATCATCTACTTACTTTAATAAACCATCATCAGCCAAAAGGCATTCACTGTCCATTTAAATAAATATAAAGAAGTTATTTTATGAGTAACGTCATACTATCAGGTAGCGTCTCCCCACATCTACTACCTATTTGCCGCTTTTTAGTGAATAAAAAACACCATTAATGTTTCGGAACAAAACGAATCACAATTCAAATGCTATTACAATTCTAGTATTCTAATTACAATGCCCTTTAAAAATGGATCCCAAATAAGCTGATGGACCCCAAAAAACATAAAATTAAACCATATATTATAACAAAAAGCAGTTTAAGTACATTAAACTAAAAAAAACCTAGGCAAGTAATATTTAGTGCATAACGCATACGAATTAAACAATCCCGATAACAAAATTTTAAAACAAGTCCAATCATATTTATATCCTTCACCATAATTGTGTAAATTAATAAACTACACTATAATTTAGAGTGTAATTTTGAATATAAAGTCTGCAAACATTATTAAAAATGCAAACACTAGTACCCTTAAAAATTGGTGTTCAAACTGATACTTCTACTCAAGAAACTGAACAACTTACTCCGAAAAACCAATAATAAATATGCAAAACAATTGCTAAATTCTATCAGATGTTCAAGGTCAATTCTCAAGTTCCTTATTTTGTTCGTTACCATACACAAGTAGAAGCCCTTGCTTAAATAGTGCCAGTAAGTTTGTAAAGACTAAGTTTGTAATATATAGGATGCCAGGTGAAATATAAGATAAAATAAGAGGTGTTTCTACAGGTTGAGCCATGAATTAGTTTACATTTAAAATAATTGTAAAAATAAAACTATATGACCTATTTTTTTATTTACTGAAAAGATAGTAAACGATTTTTTTTTCATAATCTCATCTAAACCGCTGACTCGGTTTCGACATTCTTCAAAACGAACACAGACATTTTCAGAGACTTTGAAGACTACCGGCAGGGATTCGTTACAGGTGTTGCAAGTGGCTCCATTGTAGCCAGCAAATTCCTCTATTTAGTGCCAGAAATTCCTGTAACAGACTCAGTAGAGTTTCAGAAGGAGACTCAGGAGAGACAATCCTCGGAGAAATCCCGATGATTCCTCGAGCTGAAATTACCGCCCATACCGTTACTTTAGGGGAATGAAGGGGCCTTTATGTTTGGCTTTAGGATTTTGACTGCTCCAATATCAGTAAATCCTCGAAACCTGTCATTGGTGTTTGACTTCAAATGTTCGAACCCCCGCACGTAACTTTTTTTTTTTAATAAGTCATATAGTTTTATTTTTAAAAAATATCAAAAAGTAAATTAATTCATGGCCAACCCTGTATCTGAAATTGTTAAAAATTGAGTTCCCATACAAAGTAGGCTGATCGATTTATATGGCAATTCCAACTTAATTTTCGAATAAAAGTTGTACAATTTAATGTGTACCCTTGAAAAAACTGTTATACAGAATATCTTAAACCGACCCATCATCGAGATACGTATAGAACGAGATGCAAACAAAGCGCGGGTAAGGACCGGATCGAGAGTTATTCGCAAGAGTGGTCTTTAAATTTTTAGCTGCTATGCTATCATGCCGTAATATCACAGATAATACACACGAGAGATTGCAACGCATTTTTTTCGTTCGCGTCTATTTCAAAGGCTGAGTCGAGCACGTCACTCAATGTTTTCGAGGATTCTTGGACGCCTCTGATGAATACCTTCTATAATGTTACCAGTATCGATAGACACCTGAATTCACTTAAGAATGGTACATTTTTTGGGATAACAATATTTTTTCTCCTCACTCTTGCGCTCACCTGTCCTTTGATTGCGTCTTATTCAGTCTCGCAATACATCCCCTGTATTTTACCTTACACCTTATATCTACTAAACCAGTCGTGAAAGAGTAGGTCGATAGGTACGTACTTACTATAACTATAGAGCACATCTCAACCGAAACATATTTAAAAATGCTTTAAAAACTAGCTCTTCTCATATAAAATCATACTAACATCAATATCACTTTATCGTAATTATCACAAAACTCGTGTTAATCAATCTATAATATTAAAAAAACCTTCAATTTCAACACCTTCAAAATTGTGAATAGGTATATTTTCATTCCGTAGTCAAAAATAAAATGGCACATTAAAATGGTAATTCAAATATAAAATACACAATGTAATGACAACAAACATTTTTGAATATTCATAAAGTGGAATTTCGTTTTATAGAAACATTCATATGTACTAGGAAAATTAGCAAACATGATAAAATAACAAATGCTTAATTTCAAGAAAATGCAGAAGGAATACATTTGGAGTTAGGTATACATATAACAAATGCAAAGTTAATTTCAATTTAGAAACACACAATACTAAAATCAATTCATAATTTGTCATACACAAAATGTAAGTACACTAATCTTAAGCACATAAATTCTTCGAAATTATATGCAAAATTGAAGAAAAAATTACATCTCACTAATTATAACTCATACCGTGGTATTCTTACGAACTCACTTCAAAAAATATAAAAAGTCTGAATGAATGCAGTTCGGGAACAAACTAATGCAAATAATTTGTTTTACATAAAACACAGAAAGGGTCAAATAGACCTTTAGGTACATACAACAAAAAGTTAGTTCTCATGACAACAACACAAATACAATCAGTGCTTGCATGCAATGACTGCCTACCAAGTGGTATGTAATTTGCCAACCTTCATCACGCCTTGACGCCTCCTCAAGCGTTTCCCCAAGTACATCAAGTTGTTATTTAGCTGGGAAGGCTGTACCAACCAACTGTACTGAGTTGCGGGATCGCTAGACTGTAATAGATCGGCCAGAAGCTATGTCATAGTGATGATTTCATTTTTCCTAATTTAAATTTGCACGTTTAATATACGTCATAAGACGAAGTGTAACACTGCAAGTTCATCACCCTACTAGCTATAACCCCCCCCCCCCCCTCTTACAAGACGTAACATATAATCTTTAAAAAACGAAAATCGAAACAATCGAAATTTAAGACTATTTTACTGTTTGGGAAATTGTTAAAAACCTATAAAGTCTACTGCAAGGCCGAATGAAAAGATAGAACATTTCATAATGTTGTATGTTCATGAAGGTGAAAATATCCGTCATTCATTACATTAGATACGCAACTTGATGCTAAACAAAATCGTTAGTAAATATACAAAACGTTATTAAAATAATAAACATAAGTAGGTCTATATCTAGCATGTGTATTTTTTTGGATCACTTTATTGACTTGTGACTGGGGCTAAATTGACTAGGTACTTATTACAACTGTGATTTCATAGGAGATCTAATACCATACACATACTACTAAAAATGAAATTCGGTAGGTACTTAATTTGATTGGCAAGTAATCATGAGATACAATTTATAAATTGGGTTATAAATTTTATCATTATCAAAACCAACAATATCCTGATATAGTATTTGCATTCTACTGATGATGAAAACTGATTTCAATCAGTTTTTATAGAATGTTTTTTATTGCAGATAATTAAAAAAATATAATCAAACAAATCATTTACATTTGACTCTTGACATTGATGTGTGATTATTTATTATTCTGAATCTGAATTCTGAAATATGATTTGAATTCTGGTTCTAACCATCTGGTGCCCCGTTTACAATCTGAACCGATCTCATCTTATCTTGCACGATAACTCAACAATAAGCCTTGAAAAAGGAGCACTGATATTAAAGCTGCTCTATTTGGATTGTGGATTAAAAAAACAAATATGTCCTCCAAAATCCCAACATTACTCTTTCATCCGATCACAATGTAAGTAATTGACAATTTCTTACATGAAATTATTCTGCCTTTAAGTGGTGCTGTTGTTCCCGCTGCATGTTGATCTCTTTCAAGCGCTGTCTCAGCTGGGCCTTCTTTATGTTTGTCATAAGCTGTGTTGATTGATACAGCCATGAACCCTGAAATATAAAATGTATGTATAAGGACTTTACAGTTCTATTGCAACAAACTAACAGAGAATGTTTATTTAATATCTCCTATCATTAAAGGTGTACATTTTTTCTCTATGCATTCTTGGACATGCACAAAACAAATGTACTAAACTGCTAGATTTGAAGTGAAATAATACTTACCACCATTATCATGCAATTAAGTAAAATTGGAATGCAGAAGACAACTGATATGAACAAGCCTTTACTGTCGAAATACTGCTGTCTAGAAAATAGTGCCCAATTCCGAGCTGCTACCTCATTGATGTTTTCAGAAAAATACACCAGCAACACTGTAATGGAAACATTATTTTAAATTTTAATTATAACATGAAAGTACAGTATCTGATAATATTTACGTAGATAGATATGTAGCTTATGTTTTGGTAAATAAACTTAAAAGTCTCAGCTAAAGTTCCAAATAGTATTTGAAAAGTTCTTTTTAATGGCATTCTGAAGGAATTACTTTTTCAAAAGAAACTAGAACCAACTTACTACATACCAGTAATTCCAGTTATTTATTAAATTAAGGCTCATTAATAAATTAATGCCTTAATTAAATAAACCTAACTGACAAGTGATTTATATTGCAATAAAAGCTACGTTTTTTTTCAAGCTCTACCCTATACACCTTTCTATACACTTACAAAGAGTTATGAAGAGTATGACTTGAAAGTTCCCATAGTTTCTTGTTGAAAAACATGTGAATGTGACAAGAACATGAAATGACAATAGTGCTATAAGCCATGGGTCGCGCCATTCAATCTGAAATGGAACAAAACAAGTCCTATGTATAAACAGAAGAGTTGTAAAATGTGATAATATCTGTATTTACAATTTAAAATAAAATAATTCCACAGACAAGCCCAGGTCAAACCTTGGTTAATAAAACTTTAAGGCTCTTACTACCCTTAAATGCTGAAATATAGTTTATGTTGTAACCATTAATCTCAAAAACTAAAACAAGTTCTGACACCGAAAAAAATATATGTTACTTTTTTACCCTCAATTGGTAAGCCCTTGGCATCATCTCACCTGATGGTAAGTGATGATGATGCCGAAGATGGAAGCGGGCTTACCAAGATTTCCCAACGCAATGGGGAACTGGCTATCTTATCTTCATGTCGGAACACATCAATGATGTTAACATTGATGTTTGGCGGCAAGACTTAGATAAGATGGTGGTAGCTAGCCAGGCGGGCTCAGAAAATTACCCTACCACCAACCAAACCAAGTCCTACAAAGTTAGACCCCCCCGGGAATCGAACCTGCAACCTCCTGATGTGAAGCAAGCGGACAAGCCACTAGGCTACGGAGGCAGTAAACTTAAAGATATATTTGATCATATGGTTTTTCTAAATACTGATTAGTCAGACTGACAATTTCCTGAATAACAGTTAGAGCTGAATTTATTGGAAACTAAATTTAGAATATCTTTTCATCTGGTCTGGTCTGGTCCTAACAACCACTTTGCAGCGCTCGCGATTATGAGCCTTACACCTATGTATTTTTGTCCGTCATTTGCACTGACGCGCGTCGAGCTTCTAATTCGTCATTATTTAGACCCTAAGCGCACCAAATAGTTATTTTTAGCATGTAAGTACCTCGAAGTAATAACTTTAGATATAATGTAGATTCAGAGTAATAATTAGGGAGGAGGCACTGCAACTGCTAAGTCAGGGTCAATCAAACGCCGCATATAAAACCTACAAGCCAGCTAAGGATACCTTCTCACCGCCAATTGCCTGATGATATATTATAATGTAATAACGAAAATAAAGAATAATAATAATTATCGATTAATTAAAAAGCCTCACTAATTATGAACGATAAACGTAATTAAGTTGTAAAAACTTACACTGCGGATATATGAAATAAAATCTGAGATTTCGTTCACTTCAATAAATCCTTCCATTTTAAAGAGACTTCAATTATGAAAGCACAATATCAGAACAACTTCAAGATTATGAAAAGCTAAAAGTACCGAGGAAACATAAAATTATTTCGATTAAAAATTATATGAAATGCCGAAATAGACGTCAGACCACAGAACACTATTACCTACTCGCGTCAGACAGACGTCCATCAACAAACTGCAACACCGTAAATTCCGACCCGCGCAATATTGCACAATTGCACGTGACTGACCGTGACATACGGGATTCTTTTTATTGTACAAAGTGACAAAACTCGGCATAAAAGTCGTGTTCGTGTATCTGTCTGTAGAGTGCGTTTCAATTCAATAAATAGTTCCTATGCGGTTATGTTGGCAGCAATGTTTTCCATACACACTGTATAGAACGCCATAGATAGAACGCAGACACACACTAACGAAATCGGTAGAAGCGTCATCTTCGCGTGTTGATGTAGTTGACAGTCAGGGGAGCCCAGTGGCGTAGCGTGGGTTTTCGCTAGACATGGGCGTTATCAGTTTTTTTGGAAAACGGTTTTGTAACCGATATGAAGTTTTCATATCGATACCGAAAACCGTTTTCAGATATCGATATGGGTAGCACAATATTAATCGCTTTTTAAACGTAACTTATCTATTTGTTTAGGAAACGAACGGAAACACAAACTCGCGCGTTATCAAGTCCAAACTAAACCGTATTGCAATAACCATAATGGTCAATTCGCCTACTATCAGCTGATATCCGTCCCAGTTCAATATTCGCTGCATTTCTTTCGCACTAATGAAATGTCTTTTTGTTAGAAAGAGAGAAAGCGAATATATCAATCCATTCGATATTATATGCCTGGGTTGCGGGAGTTGTGTTTCGCGCGTTACTTAGCCTAAGTTTTACTAATATCCGATATTAAAAACTGCCATATCGATATGTTATGATATGAATCTCATATCCGTTTTTAGTTACGTTTTGATATATCGGACTCATGCCTAGTTTTCACCGCCCGGAGCCGATCGAAAATTTGCCGCTTCTTTCTATTTTCATCATTAGTAAAAAAAGTCAACATACTATAATGCATGCTACGATTACTGGCCAAGAGTGAATCGGTGGTACTACGAGTAAACAGTCAATTACTCGTCGAACCACCAGCTGTGGGACAATGCGGTGGGACCACGAGTCGGGAGCAAACTAAAACAGCAAAATTCTGTAATCAAATAAAAATTATGTACCTTTTGTGTTTTTTAAAGCAAAATCTTTTATACAATCGATGTTATATCACGTTCGATTGCTAATTGCTAATATAGCTAAATCCGTAATACTAATTAAACCTCGCTGGACATCGAACTTGCAACCTCCTGATGTGAAGCTAGCGCATAATATCCTTCCGTGGGCGAGCGCTCACGAACATAAATTATATTTATAAAAAGCGCGAGCGAAGCGAGCGCGCAATTTTTTTAGGATATCTAAGAATGTTTATGCTAAACCAACAAAAACCCTTTTACTTGGAGCGCTCAGCGCCGTTTCAGTTAGGGTAGGTACCCCAACTACCAGGATGCTTGGCGCCCCCATGAGCTCGACGCCCTGTGTCTGTGCACGGGTGACACGACCCAAAGGCCGGTCCTATTTAAAGTAACTGTGCGCCGTTGCTGTACGGGTTTCATTCTTCATACGATAACATTTATTTTCATGACGTTTTATCTAGGTCAGGTAACTTTGAATATTTTTGATCATATATTTTGATCGCTTAGTTTGCCGCCCCCTGGACGTGCCTCGACCTTAGGTAATTTATAATTACCTTCAGTTTAGATATGCTTCTCTCACAACTGGCTGACTGCTAATGGCAGCTTTAAAAAATATTCTTAACATTATGATAATATTTGGTAAACGCTCTCAAGTTTATAATATATTTTAGTAAGCCCAGTGAGCCAGACATAATTATGTATCTCTTTTTTAAAGTCTGGGTCTGTTGCAGCTACAAAAGTACGAAGAAGTACACGCTCAAGTTTGAACTCTTCACTATTAGTAATATCTTGAGGAGCGTGATCTAAGTCCAGTCCATCGACGCCTAATAAGACCGAATAACACTAGGTAAAAAAAATTTGCTCGCCGCTCCTATCCATGTGCCGCTCGCCGCCCTTATCCATGTGCCGCCCGGGGTCATGGCATCAGATTTTGATAATCTACAATTTATTTCTGCACTGAAAAATCTGAAATTACCATAAAATCTCTCATTTATGAATGGCCATTACAAATATAATATCATTATATCATTTCTTACGCTCATCAATACAATAAATAATAAATATGAATACTCAGCCAACAAGTATCAATTATCAACAGTCATACTAACATTCAACAGTGACAACCTCTGACAACTTCTTTATGTTGCCATGTAAAAAAAAACTTTTAATAAAATTCCAGGTTACGCTTTCGTTTGCCAGACTATTAGCTATAATTATCTCTTCTTCTATTCTATGTTAGCGATTTAGATTTATGACGATTTTGACTATTCTCTAAATAGATTCTTATTGGAAGTAACGCACGCTACGTAAATCTTTTTGTAGTTCCTAACTCCTGATTAGTTGTTTGGTACAACTATATCACTTGTCTATCACTATAGGCAGACTATAGAAGGACGGTTTAATGGGGAAGAAAACGCAAAGCTATTTGCAGATGGCGCTACGGACGCTTGACTCATAACAACTTTCAATTTGTTCCGCGTTTTTTATTATCGAGGTGTAATAAAATAGTTTTTTTCTGTAAAATTGTTAAATGGAAAATGTATGCGACTTGGACTGTTCCTTAATTAAAGGCGAAGTTCAAAAATACATAATTGAAAACGTAAGTTTTCCCACGTCTTCTTTATCCGAGAATATTTAGGAAATTAATGATTTCCATTATTATTGCAACCAATCGCCACACAACGCGGCATTTTTTTCATAAATCTTATGTTTAGTTCACGTAAACAGTTTTTCTATACGTTATAGTTAGTGATGATTGTTATGAGTCAAGCGATATCAGCGCCTCTATCGGTGAGTTCTGTCAGTTTTCTTCCCCATTGTGCCACACGATAAGAGAGAGGAGACTATAGGCTACTTTCTTTTGAACAACTAAGGTACTTACAATATTTTCCTTGTTGTGCGGATTTGCGCCCGCGCAAAGGCCAGGCCCGCATGTAGAGTAGATATTTTCCAAAGCGCCCCGCGTGCGTGTGTCACGCATGACAATAAGGGCGCTTTTATTGTATGCGGGGTTCTGCGCGGATGCGGGCCGTGCCCGCATGTGTGCGGCGTTTCCAAATCGACCCGCGTGCGTGTGCCACGCGTGACAATATAATTGACCACGCTGAATACGTTAAAAACAACCGACTTCAATCGCAACCACTCCAATTTTGCTATGTTTTTGTTGATTTTCTCAAAAACCGCTGAATAGATTTCGATAAAATTTATATGGGACCACCTGTGAAGTATACCCTTTTAAACAAAAAAAGAATTTTCCAAATCGGTTCAGGCGTCTTCGAGTAATCGGTGAATACATAAAAAAATAAAATAATAAAAAAAAAGATTCCGACGAATTGAGAACCTCCTCCTTTTTTTGAAGTCGGTTAGAAAGGGCCCTAAAAACATATAATGAAACGATAGATTGCAGATTGCACGAATACGCATGACAAACAACTCTAACAACATGTATGAATCGATAGGTTGCGGGCGGCACGCATGCGGGCCAGGTCCGCATGCCATGCGTGCTGCGGGCCGCACGCAGAGCAGATATTTTCCGCGATATGGTCCCGGGTGCGTGTCCCACGCATGACAATTAAATCATGTAAGCTGGTTTCATAGATCCGCGCTTTAACAGCGCTGTTGAACAGCGCGCGTTTGGATATGTATGAGGTTAGTACTAGCGTTTCAGAGTCACTCTGTTGAAACGCCCGCGCTGTTGAAGCAATTCTACGGCCAGTGAGCGTTTCAGAGTGAGCCGTTTGGACGCGCTGCTGGGTACAGTCTAAATACGATGAATATGAATTCTGGATTAGCGACTGAACATGCGCTTCAGAAGATTTTTGTGGGAACTCTTTTGTAATGTTTTAGTTTTTACGTTTCATTAACATGTTTACCGCCACACAATTCTCTTTAATAAAAACATGTTTGAAAAGGTCAAAGGTCATCTTTTTTCTCATACTAATATCGTTTTTTATTTAATAAGAGTTACATTATTTATTGAAATTGTTTAGCCAGTTCGCAAAAATAAAAGTCACAAAAGTTTTTTAAAAGTATTTTCCATAAAAAATGTAATACATGATGACGACTGTACACCGCATCGAAACGCGCGCTGCTAAAACTCGTTTCACAGATGTCCGCTGTCAAGCGCGCGCTGTTCAACAGCGCTGCCGAAGCGCGGATCTCTGAACCCAGCCATATAGGTATGAAAGCAGTTGAGCATAGGGGAACAAACGGTTGCGGGCAGAAATGGAAATACAAAAGGCATACCAATGGGTTATGGGTGATACTATTATATTAATAAAAATACAAATGTTTGTATCTTAAAATTTATTATTTACTTAGCATCTACCTTACTTGTATGAGTGTTTATTTTCTAATATAAACCAAACTTTCTTTTTTTCTTTCCCGATTTATTTTTCACAGATTTAAACAACTTCAGCTTTCGTTTTTTGATTCGAGCTGACCGTCTATTTGTAGAATGGTTTAATTCTATTGAGAAAGCACCCTTACGTAGTGATACCAGAATTATATGTCCATTTTCCTTCTCAATAATATCAATACCAGTAATGCCTCGGCAGAATGTACTCTTTGGTTTCAACCTTGTTGCTAAATCAAACTGACATATTGGTTTCGTAGTTGGGTAAGCCAAGAGTTTCTTTGTATTGTAGAGTCTCAGAATACCATCATCTCCTCCGAGAAATGTAAAATCTCCATAGAAATAAAATGCACTCACTATGAAACCAACTTCATCACTCATAGCATGTTGAATTTCATCCCCATATAGGAAATTGTATGTTTTCATAATATACAATGCAGTTTTATATTCTACATTGTCTTTAAAGACAAACTTATTATTTTCAAACACATAAACATCATTAGTATACAGAATAATATTTAAAGTATCATTAGCACTGCCAAACGCTATGATTTCAGAGTCCATCTCTCCAATAAGAATGCTTTTGTAATTATCTTCAGCTTTACATGCAAAAATTTGTATAAGAGTCTCTCTGTTGCCATACTGATCGCGAGGGGTGAATTTATCATAATAGATGTCTTCTCCAACCATTACAAACTGAAATATATTATCAATCACAACTTTACTATCTAGATCAGGTTTGCCATTTGTTTTCTTTATGATTGTCAATTCAGATGTAGGTAGTGTCAATCTGGGCACAACATTAGTATGAAACACTATAATGCGGTCAGTTTCCCTGAAGTCTAACTGTTCCCATTCTGTATCAAATTCACCTGTTACCTCTCCTTTCAAATCATAGTAGAGTATTTTATATTGTTCATGAACACATATACTGCCATGAATTGCAGAGACAGTACACACACCTATATCTTGCTCAGAGTAGCTGCATATCTGTTTCCAGTTTTCTTCATCAACATTTTTCAGTTTGGACCATAAATGTAGGGATTTGTACAGCTCATGCCATGTTAATGTGGGGTTGCATTTGTATCGGGCCTCTCTATAGATGCTTGGATGACGTCGCTGGCAGAGTCGCTGCCAAAAGTCCTCATCGACAAGTGAATCAACCACGTCCCGCCACCGAGCGCACACGCGGCGACACCTGACCAGCTGCCGCGGCCCGAGGTACCGCAGTATGGTGAGCAAAAGCTCGGTGGGAAGCTCAGCCATGAAACTCATAGCTTGCCTTGCATTGAACCTGAAAAACAACAATATTAATGACGTCATCACTATTACGTCGCAATAATCTCGTAGTGACTAAATGAGGTCAGTGAAGGTGATGATGCTGTCTAATGCATGTTAAATAACAAATAAACGATGTTTTGTGTTCTTCGTAAGCAGGGCTTGTAAAAATCAAGATATTCAAATACCTTATATACAAATGCGAAAAAATTATAGACGTACTTATCTTTTCGAAAATATTTTTCTGTCTTTTAGGGTTTGTCACATTAAAGATTTAGAAGCACAGACTTTTAAGATTGTTTTTTTATTGATTTCAGCATTTCCAGATAATATTACTATGAAAACACTTTAAAAATGAAAAATATAAATAAACAAAGAAAAACTTGCTGTCAATCAGCTCAGCTCAGGTTCCGTTCCAAAACAGGTAGATAATATTTCTTTGACAACTCTGACTATCGGCTATCCCATTCGATCTTTTGAGCTTGCACGTGGGGTGGCGTGTTAACAATGTGTTTCTACTCTTAATCCTACTGTGATTTTGGAACGACTCCTATAAATGTCAGTGTCAATGTTAACAAAACAATTTTCATTTCATGTCATACATGGTTCATGAAAAATAAATCTTCGTTTACCTATCTCTCATAATAACTATCTCTCTCATTGGATATACAATTTTGGTAACTTACACAACATAATATACTTTTATGCTAAGCTTTTATGAAATTACAATGGTGGGCTATACATTTTAATCCATTCAGTGCTGACCGGCAACGAGATGGTTACGAGATTGTTCTTAGAGACACTATTATTATTTTCTGTTTTTACAAACAATGTCAGAAGTGCACAAATATCGAACGATATATCGGTGAAATTTCCCAGGAGTCGGTTTAGTTTGGATTTAGGTGGATGCGGTCAAGTGAAAGAGCAGTGTTTTCAGCTGCACGACGAGCTCGCCCTGCTCTCGTGCGCGCTCAGCGCCTGCCACAATAACAGGACGCAGGTGCCCCTAGCTTGCCAGCACAAAATATGGACCAACCAAGCAGACCTTATGGATAGCACATTCCTTCTTTACAAGCTAAGGGAACCCTGCCAAGAAGATCCTGCTATATTGGACTGCTTGAGACCCCAACACAATGTAATGGACTGCTTACTCAAAAGGAAACCAACTGCCAAAAACAAGAATTGCTGGAGAATAATAAATAAAATAGAAACTTTGGTGTTCAATGACTGGCAAATAACTGGAAACTTTTTGAAGATCTGTTTGGACGATATTCAGGCCCATACATGTGGGAGGATACCAGTTGATCCCAGAACTCTTTCACAAACACAGACACTTAGATGTCTCCAAGATATGGATCAGTCTGTTCAACCTGAATGTGTTGCTGAAATTAACAACTTGAATGAAATCAAGTATACAACATTGGAGTTGGATAAAATCATATTTGCAGCTTGTGATTTAGAACAAAAGATGCTATGTCCTGATGAAGTGCCCAGGACCTGGTTGATGTACAAGTGTCTTGTTAGGCATAAAGATGAAAATGGTAGGTATTGTTGTTATTAGGTTGGTAGGAGGGTTTTGTCAAATTTTATTTACATATTTTATTCAATTTGGAAATGAAACAGTTTTAAAATCTCTACTTAACAATCTAATTACTTATTAAATATTATTTATGTTTTCTCATTATAAGTATATCAGTTTTGTGCTATATTAGTGGCCAACAATATAAACAAAAATTAAGCAAAATTGCATATAATTTCAGGTATGACAAAGCGCTGTAAGGATCAGCTGTTCTATGACCAGAGGAGCATGGTCATGAATTACAGAATGAGTAAAGGATTAGTAAGAGCTTGCAAAGAAGATATAAGGAAGTACCGCTGTCGAAAAGGAGTTGTTGATGATAAGGACGTTAGACTCGCACAAATACTGCTATGTCTAGAAAATGTATCAAAAAATGAGAGCACAAAACTATCGGAAAATTGTACTGTTGAAATGACAGATCATAGGAAAATGCTTATGGATGACTACAGGCTGTCACCAGAGTTGGTGCAACACTGTGCTAATGACATTACAACACTTTGTGGAGGCATTGAGACTGGAGGCAAAACCATCCACTGTTTGATGGATCATGCACGGCCCAGAAAAAAGAAGGACAAACGGATAACTGCATTATGTCAGCGCTCATTAGAAATTTTAATGCAAGAAGCTGATCCTGGAGAAGATTGGCGAGTAGACCCTATATTACGTAAGGCCTGCAAGACTGTGGTCGACAGAGCCTGCAGTGAGATAAATGGTGGTAATGGTAGAGTAATGTCATGCCTCATGGAAAAGCTTGGAACTGCACTGATGACCAGTGAATGTGAGACAGCTTTGTTGCAAATACAATACTTTATATCTAGGGATTTCAAGCTTGATCCACAGTTATACAAGGCTTGTAAATTTGATGCAGTCACAAAGTGCAAAGCAAAGCTACAGTGGGCTGATGCCAGTGAGCATCAGTCGGATAAAGACCCACTGATACTGCCATGTTTGTATAATTATGCATATAATAATCATGAGAACACACTGAGACCTGGTTGTGAGAAGCAAGTCAAGAGAGTGATGAGACAAAGGGCTGTAAGTGCTGATCTGCTTCCTGAAATTGGAGATATATGTATAGATGATTTGGCTAATCTGTGTTTTGAAAACACCGGCAAAGGAGAAGAAATTAAATGTTTACAAGACAAAATAAAAGAATTATCACCCAAATGCAAGGAAGTGGTAACAAATTTCACTGAAACACAAAGTGGTCATATAGAACTCAATCCTTTCATAAATATAAATTGTAGAATACACATAGAAAAGTTTTGTCTGACTGAACTACAAAATAAGAATGGTGAAGATGATGTCATGGGATGTTTGATAATGCATAAAAATGACCCTGATATCAAAACAGATCAAAATTGTCATGCTGCTATAGAACACGAACAACTGATCTCATTAAAAAACTATAGGTTCACAAGAAAATTTAAAAATGCTTGTAAACCTTACGTTGTAAGATATTGTCCGAAAGCTCAAACCAAAAGTCAAGTAGTGAGATGTTTAAGTGAAAGAGTCAGAAATGATACCATAACTAAGAAGCAGCACAGCATTCCAAAAGAGTGCCGTCATCAGCTAAGAAGTCAACTATTTCAGCAAAAAGAAAATATTGATTTAGACCCAGAACTCAGTGAGGCTTGTAAGGATGATTTATTAACCTATTGCCCATATGCACCCCACGGAGAGTCGGCAGCTTTGGAGTGCTTGCAAACAGCACCTGGGAAACTGACTGAGAAGTGCAGGAGAGCAATATTTATAGTAAAGAAGCAAGAGTTCACTGATAATGCGATTGATTATCACTTGATTACTACTTGCAATGACATGATTGATTTGTACTGTCACAATACTGAGACTTCTAAAATACTGGATTGTTTAAAAGTATGTATTATTTGAAAGACAGTGGGCTTTAGTTTTAATTTTGTTAAATAATTAACATAATAATTTATGTTTCAGACTCACAGGCAGAACCCGGACTTTGATGAGAAATGCAAGGTTGTAATTGTAAACAGGATGATTGAACAAAATTCAGATTATCGTTTCAATATGAACTTACAAAATTCATGTAAAAATGATATCAGGAAATATTGTGCAGAAATAATAGGTACAAACTTAGCTTATATTATTGAGTCTCATAAGATTATGATGATAGTTGTAGTAAAACATTAAAAAAACTGTCATTTTTGCAGCAAATGAACCACAAGATGTTGAATTCCAAGGCAAAGTGTTGTATTGTTTGAAGGAAAAGTTTAGAGAGTCTAAACTAACCACATCTTGTGAAAATGAATTAGCCAATGTGCTAAAGGAGCAAGCTCTAAATTATAGGCTAGATCCCTTGCTTGGAAAACTGTGCAGAGCAGAAATACAAACTATTTGTGCAGTGCCAGATGACTCTATTACTAACTCAGACGGTCAGGTATGTGATAAACTAACATACATCTACATATTTACCTTTACAGATGAAGCAATTGAATGGCTCAAATATACGAAAATAACGCCATGTGATGTGACTAAATAAATTACTAAAATACACAATGGAATCTTTTCTGATAGTAAAAAAAAAATGATTTAACTCTTTTTTTCAGGTTGAAGAGTGTCTCAAAAATGCACTTTTAAATCACAAAATTGTGTCACATGAATGTGCTCGAGAGGTTGTGCAGATTATAGAAGAAACCAAAGTTGATATTGAGGCAGATCCATTACTAGAAAGGGCTTGCGCTTTGGACTTGCTAAAGTACTGTAAAGATTTAGAGCATGGTGCAGGCAGACGTAATATTCTTTACTATTTTGTAATTAGATTCCTTTCTAACATATTTATAACTGTGTGTTTTAATTCATGCACTTTTTATTTACAGGCTTGAAATGTCTTAAAATAATTCTCAATGACAGTAATAGAAAACTAGAGCCAGAATGTGAAAAGGAATTATCTAATCGTTTGGAAATGTATCGACATGTTGCAGCGGTAAGCATAGTTTATACTTTTTTTTATGCAACTAAACATTTTTCTTATTGTCAAATTGTAACATATGGAGTTTAAGAGAAATTGATCGATTTTCCCACAAAATATTCAGTTTCTTTTAAAGTGAAAAGCTATAGAACCTGCAGTAAGTTTTATTTTATTTTATTTCAGGGACATTTAATAGAAGGCTTCGGGGATATGTACACTGAAATATCATCATCTCCATCTAAGAAATACATCTTAGTGATAAGCATATCTATTATAGGATTAATTTTTATATTTGGTTTATATTGTGGACGTTTAACAAAAAAGGCCATGTATGTAAAACGAAAATAGGCTGTCTGATCAATTTTATTAAGCTTTATAGCAATTACAGTAAAACCAAGAACAAATCAATATACAATTATTAGTATACTTATTTGTTTTATTAGGCCTCATTCCTTCCACTCTGAGATGTCATCAAAATCCATATCTTCAATCATATTACTTGCCTCTTTCTTTATGGCTGGCCTGGGTTCCTTTTTAGTCTCTATCTTTACATCTTTCAATAGTTTTTGACTCTCTTCAAAGAACTGATTAGGATGGTTGATACCCAGGCCCAAATCAGTGCCATGAATTGCATCAAAGTGTTTGCTGCAAGCTATTTGATAATGTCCCTTTTTAGCCATCTCCACAATATCATTGATAGCTGAAACAAAAGAAATTTATCAGTAGGCTGGATGATTTGATTTATTATAATTCAAAGTATTTTCACTCTCTTAGTTCATTTCATGTCAGTCATGGAAGTGACTAGGACTCTTATAGCCTCGTCCGGCCCATTGTCACTTACAAACGAGAATTGCTTAACCCAAATTGTCCTTTGTAAGTGACACTCGGCTAGATGAGGATAGAAGATTTTTGTAGGACAAGTCACCAGTTTGTAAGTTAACCTAAAATATATACCTTGACTGTCAAATCCATAACCTTGCAATCTATTTTTCAAATTGCTAGCATCACAATGTTTGTAGGGACATCCATGGCATTCTCCTGGACCCACTGAACTATTTATAATTCTCATGCAATTAAATGGTGAATAATTCTTTTTGCTTCCCTCTTTTCCATAATTATATCTTATGTTGTAGGAATAACTCTTTTCAAATTTATCAACATCCATTATTTTAGTGAATTCATCCCTCCAGAATCGTAGTGAATCCTCAAGAGTTACACCAATGCCTTTGATAAAAAGACCATACTGTAATCTACCTCCATGTTTCAAGTGATGGGCCGCCCGCAGTTGCTCATGGAGCTGCCTCATGCAGAGCGGGAATGATTTCACAGAAAGAGAATCAATACTCTCAATTGGTACAACAGACTTTGTATCAGCATAGTCATTACCAGCATAAGACTGATGTAGACCTTTTAGTAAACACACAAGCCTGTCATCCTGTTCAATTTCTCCTAAATGTTGGGACGTCACAGCGAGTGCATGTTTCAGATGTGTTCTATATTGAGCCAGCAGAACTGACACAAAATCTTTGTGTGGAACATAAGCATAACCTCCACTAAGATATACTTTTCTAGTCCTAATCAGATCAAGAACTTCATAAAATTTTACTTTGTAAAACTTCATGTTGTCAATGTCCGAGTGCATAGTTGATTCCCTCAAGAAGTTGATAAGGCTGTTTTTTTCTTCATCCGATATGTTTGTATAACACAAGTTGTTTAATTTGAAAAATGCTTCAACTGCTTCACCCCTCATTATTATAAACCTCATCTTGAATAGTTCCGATTCCCTTGCAATAAACCATCGACGTAACTCTTCTGTCCTGCAATAGGCCAGTCTTAAAATAAAGTGCGCGATGTGGTCTTTGCGCCTAGCCTGCAAATCTGCTTCTTGGGTGCCACAGGTAGTTTTTTCACATAGTTTGGAATAGTACTTGAGTCCTTGTGTGCGCATTTCGTTTAAAACATGATTTGTCCAGTCCTCAGAGTATATTTTTAATCCTTTGAGTGTCGTACCAGAAGCAAGACTCCTCAATAAACTTAGTCGTTCTAGCGCTAAAGTCTCAAATTCCTGAAGCGAAATGTTTTCGGTAGGTGGAACTTTATACATCTGAAGGTCATGAGGATAGGTTTCAATTAAACTTCCCGTGACTAAAGGCTTAGCAGATTTTCTTCTTATTTTAAGATCCATGTTATTTATTAGCAAAATTTAATGGTAAAACGATAATTTCACAAAAAACATCTCGCACACCGTTTTTGTTGACGTTGGATTTGGCGCGAAACCATAAACATTTATTTTTGGTTTAATTTATCCCATGAGAAAGGCAAAGGAGCATACCTATACAGCCAAGTCTGTTGATGAAACTCATAGGGTGCCTTCCCCCCAGACCTACGATTCTGTTCTGTTCTACTAGAACAGAATTTAAATCGGAAAGCTAAAATGCAATACAGCCTGTCAAAAAGGTCTTGAAAGCGGATTTTATTGGAACTACATTTATTTCCGATAGCAACCTTAAAATTAGAGATCCTCATTGGTTGAATGTGCTTGAATGTTGCCATGTTGACACAAACAGCGCCCTCATTTATTTTCAAGACTTTTTTGACAGACTGTACAAAACGTACCTCTCGTCACACACCTATCGATCCGAATCGGCAAAAACTCCTGGTGAGCAAGCAACTAGGCAGAATCGCCGATCAGAACGTTCTGGCCGGTCAGAAAGAGGCGTGACTGACGTACTATCTCCTCTCCATATATCGTCACACACAGCCCGGTTACAAGTAACAACCCGGCGCCGGCGATTTGTGTCGCCAGGTCTTGAGGTCTCCTGATTTTCCGGGAGAACTCCTGATGTCTCCCGATCTCCCGATTTCCTACTCCAAACTCCCGAATTTTTAAAACTACCACGCTTAAACTTTAAGTACGAAAAAAAGTGCGGAAACGAAACACGAAACACAAATGCTTGTAAAATATTATAATTTAATAAAATGCGTCACCTAAAATATATATTACTGAATGCGAAAGGCAGGTCGACGGAAACGGCTCTGATGGAGCTTACCGATAGAATAGAGAGAGCACTAGATCAAAAGCAAATGGGGAAGAAAACTGACAAAGCTCGCCGATAGAGGCGCTGATATAGCTTGACTCATACTAACTGTCAAAAACGTATAGAAAAAATTGTTTACGTGAACTAAACATAAGATTATTAAAAAAATGCCGCGTTTTGTGGCGATTGGTTGCAATAATAATGGAAATCATTAATTTCCTAAAGATTCTCGGATGAAGAAGACGTGGGAAAAGTTACGTTTTAAATTATGTACTTTTCAACTTCGCCTTTAATTGAGGAACAGTCCAAGTCGCATACATTTTCCATTTAACAATTTTACAGAAAAAAAAAACTAATTTATAACACCTCGATAATAAAAAACGCGGAACTAATTAAAAGTTGTTATGAGTCAAGCGTCCGTAGCGCCATCTGCAAATAGCTTTGCGTTTTCATCCCCATTGCCCTCTGCGCCTTTCTAGACATTGAGGGAGCTTTTGATAACACCTCAACTGACCTTATACTGAAATGTATGAAGATGCGGAACATTGACTCGACTACAATAAACTGGGTTAAGTCAATGTTGACTAATCGGACAGTCAAAACAACACTACTAGGAGATACTCTGGAAGTGAGACTAACACGAGGTTGCCCGCAGGGCGGAGTTTTGTCTCCTCTAGAATGGTCCCTTGTGGTTGACTGTCTGATTGAAGAGCTCAACGGAGCAAACCTGGACACACAGGGCTATGCAGATGATCTGTTTGTGTCAATAGTGGGGGGGTGTCCCTCTGCTATTTCAGAACAACTGCAACAGGCCCTTTTCAGGATAGAACGGTGGTGTAACGAATTCCAGCTCTCAGTAAATGCAGGGAAAACAATTATAGTCCCCTTCACCAGAAAAAGGAAAATGGAGGGCTTAACGCCTCCCACTCTTTTTGGCAGGACTATACCGTTTTCACGGGAAGTTAAGTACTTAGGAGTAATTCTTGATGACAAACTTACCTGGAATAAACAAATTGACCATGTCGTAAGGAAGGCTAAGATAGCGCTAGGTGCATGCTGTCGGCTGGTGGGATCCCGGTGGGGGCTGCAGCCCAAATCGGTGCTGTGGGCCTACACATCCATAGTGCGGCCGATGGTTGCCTACGGATGTGCAGCGTGGCATAGTAAGACCCGACAATCGACATGCATCGCTGCACTTAACAGCCTACAAAGAATTCCTTGTCGAATGGCTACAAACTCTATCTCATCAACTCCCACTGCAGCACTAGAGGCTATTTTAAACCTCGAACTGCTGCACATCCATGTACAGAAGGAGGCCAGGATGGCCATGCTACGTGCTATGGACGGTGGCAGGACAGTCTGGCAATCAGTGGTAATGAGGGATCTCTTTGATGCACTCATTGTAAACCCAGCACTGGCCATGCCATCCGATGTCCTCTTAAAGGAGTACAGTTTCAACAAACTGTACACGATTCACGTACCGCGTAGGGACGAGTGGAACTGTGCGGTTCCCGAAACTCTCAAATCTGGTGACCTCATCTGGTTCACAGATGGTTCCAAAAAAGAGGGTTTTGCCGGTGCTGGAGTATGCGGAGGAGACTCGGAGACGAAGCAGCATACAGTCTAGGCGTACATCTCTGCCTGAAATACAGTCGCATGCGAGACTGTATTTCAGGCAGAGATGTACGCAATAATAAGATGCGTGCAAGAAAACCTTCTGAGGTCCTATCAAAATAGAAACATAATCATATGCTCGGATAGTCAGGCTGCCCTTATGGCACTGAAATCACATGAGATTGATTCAAAACTTACCCTTGAGTGCGCCAATGCACTTAATCAGCTAGGAAGGCACAACAAAGTTACCTTATGTTGGGTGCCCGGGCACAGTGGCATCAAGGGGAACGAAATAGCAGATGAGCTAGCTAGGAACGGAGCGGAGGCACCAGCAATTGGACCCGAACCAATAGTGGGAGTACCTCGTTGCACCGGAAGAAGAATGCTGCAGGAATGGGCTCAAGAACAGAGTAGAACACTCTGGGCTAGTGCCCCAGGTGAATGGCATTCGAAAGCGCTCATATCTGGTTTTTCGCGGGAATACACGTCTAGAGCACTACGACTTCTAAGGCCTGGACTTAGGATTCTAGTCGGTACTCTAACTGGCCACTGCAAGCTTAACAAACATCTCTATCAAATGAAGCTTGCAGATACGGACGATTGCCGATTCTGCCTCGAGGAAGAGGAATCTCCTCTTCATATACTCTGCGAGTGCGAGGCACTGGTCCAAGCCAGAAGCCGATCTCTAGGTGGACCGATGGTTACTCCAGAGGTCATTAGGGAACTCGATCCTAAGTGCATCCTACAGTTCATTAGAACTACTGGCCTTGAGGATATAATATAACAGGGGTAGTGATCACAATAGATCTAACCAGGCCTCAGTGATCCAATAGGGCCCTCCTTTGGTCCTAGACTCCTTTACCCCCAAATAATAATATCATGTGGCTCGCATCAAAACCGCCAGTCCACCGAAGTACTTATAGCCGACGGTTAAAAATAAGCATCATATGCGTTCTCCTTTTGTGTAATTTCGCTCATATCTCCCTTAAATGAATTTTTTCAAAGATAATTCCCTCATAGATCGATTTCTGGTGATTTTTAACGCCTAATCCTACATTTTCGTCAAAAGGTTTCAAGCCGTTTTCGAAATCCTCGGGACACTTAACTCGTTTAATAGTATAGGATAGGATAGGAATAGGATACATCTGAAGGTCATGAGAATATGTTTGATTTCTTTCAATTAAACTTCCGGTGACTAAAGGCTTAGCAAATCTTCTTATTTTAAGATCCATGTTATGCTCCAGACCTTTCGCCCTCCGCAAGCTTTTGAAGCGGGCTCATTTGGAGGAATTTCTCCAAGCCACAATGTGAGATTTGGCCTTAGTTGCGGACATCCTCGTTTTATGTTCGATTTGAGTAGGTTTAGTTATCCTAAACCATAAAAACCAGCAAATATTTAAACATTTAAATTGATTTTGGAGATATAATTTTTTTTACTTAAGTCATTGAATTTCATGAAAAACTTTTTTTATTCATTTTTCCCGAGAATAAGTGAATTTTACCTTTGTAATTTTTTTTTAACTATTTACCAGTTTAAATTGCTTTAAGTTTGAAAATTATAAGAGCCTAAGTGCAGAAGAACTAAAAAAAAAAATAATATTTTGAAAAAAAATATTTATAAAATTAACCATATTATAGTCGCTTTTTTTTTTAACAAAAATACATTAAAGTAATGTTCCTATTACTTCGTAACAAAAATCTATATACCTAGCTTGCGCGATGTTGGAGATATAGAGTTTCTATGTTTTTTTTAGATTTCTATGGAAATAGGGTTGACACAAAAATAAAACTATTTTGTTGGATCTTATCTTATGTTGTTGATGGGGGCTGCCTAAACAGCGACACTTCAACCCAAAGGGATCTTTTGTATCAACCCCTTATAACCCTTGTACCTATCCACAGTGTGTAAAATGACCGTCAAACCGGACATTTTCTTCTCACTGCCAGTCAATAGGACTTGGTATTCTAAGCATGAAATAAAACTCTCACTGTCTATTACATCTAGTTCCATAGTTCTTTCTCTTCAAAGTTGCCCTTTTTATTTTATTCCAGAAACAAAAAAATAAATATTTCTTGGAAATTAGGAATAGCAATTTTATTTTAAACTGACTGTAAGGTGAGTCTGTAAAATGTTATTGGAGCGAGCTGCGTAAATTGAAAGATTTTTTATATGTACATAACGTAGCTAAATTGCAGAATTAGTATTTTTATAGACGGGTTAGCCGCTTTGTAAACATCATCATGTACCATAACGCAATTTTTTTAATTAAAATTGTAGTTTCCCGTACTAAATCCGTAAAGTAAATCAAGAATTTGTATGGGAAACTGAAAAAAAATTAAGATTCGCCATTTTTTTTATAGTCAATATGCGCCTCATGTATAACATGCCTTTAATTAAGTTTTTCAAAATTTCTGTCAGATTTTCGATATCTTTTACCGTTTCCGAGATATTTGCAATTTTTGCTAAAAAAATAATCGGAGGTCAAGATTTAACGAAAACTAACCCTTGTCAAACGCCACTGCAAAGTTTTGGTGGGGGTTCCAAAAATAACCCTGTATAACGTACCCAAATTGCAGAATTAGTCTTTTTACAGACGGGTTAGCCGTTTTGTATACATGTATCACAATGCTATATTTTTAAAATTTAAATTTTAGTTTCCCGTATTAAATCCGTAAAGTGAATCAAGAATTTGTGTGGGAAATCGAAAAAAAAATGAGATTCGCCATTTTTTTCATAGTCAATATGAGCCTCATATGTAACATGCTTTTAGTTAAGCTTTTTCTGTCAAAATTTCTGTCAGATTTTCGATATCTTTTACCGTTTCTGAGATATTTGCATTTTTTGCAAAAAAAAAGCGGAGGTCGAGCGAGACTTAACATAAATCTCAATAGTAATAATGAATTTGTATGGGAAACTGAAAAAATAATGAGCTTCCGCATTTTTTTCATAGTCAATATGCGTCTCATGTATTATATGCTTTTATTTAAGCTTTTCAAAATTTCTGTCAGATTTTCGATATCTTTTACCGTTTCCGAGATATTTGCAATGTTTGCTAAAAAATATTCGGAGGTCGAGATTTATCAAAAAATAATGAGCAAAAACGTGTAAGACTTGCAATTTCAGATGTTACTTCGCCATTTTTTAGAGTTCCGTAGTCAACAAGGAACCCTGATATGTAGTTTCGCCATGTCCGTCTGTCTGTCTATCTGGCTGTAATTTGGCACGGATATGTATATTGGTCACTCCGACAAAGTGGTAAAATAAAATCTTGAAAAACATTTTCTTTTTCAGGGGCGGAGGTACCGCTACACGTGAAGTGGGGGTTTTTTTTTTCTCGACTATCCCATGGTGTGGGGTGTACTTGGATAGGTTTGCGACAGCCATTTTTCGATTCAAGGATCCGTTTTCGAAATATTAAGCTTTAACGTAGCCCCCTCTGCCAGCTAAACAGTTGTTTCTAGAAATGTGAAAAAATTCAGGGCAGTAGTATAATATAACGAAGTTAAAAGGAAAACTAAATATTAAGCTTTAACGTAGCCCCCTCTGCCAGCTAAACAGTTGTGTCTAGAAATGTGAAAAAACTCAGGGCAGTAGTATATAAAACGAAGTTAAAAGGAAAACTATCATAGTATTAGTCAATTTTGTAAGACGGGAAGTTTTACCCCTTTAACTCAAAATAGACGTACTTTGTGCCTTGAAGCAGTGTTTGTTGAAGTACTACGGAACCCTACACTGCACGTGGCCCGAAACGCACTTGACCGCTTTTTATTTTATTATAATTGATCATTTTTATTTCTGTTACTCAAAAATATTTGCAGTGTCCAATTATTTTCAGCCTATATTCGCCTAACTGCTAATAGCCACTACTATCATTTACCACTTACTTAGTCCTCACCTCACCCGCGAGGGAAAGGTATGCCTTTAGGACCCATACAATATGTGCATATAGCTGAGGAATTTAAAATATGAATACCTAAAAAAGTTCCTAATAAAAAAAACACTTTAATTAAATAAATAAATTTAATTCTTTGCGGGATTCTGAGGATCACACATTATTACTGCCTTCTTCTACAATATCTTTATGGTAGGTAGTAAAAGTAATGCTTTAGAAATAGTACTAGTGGATTATGCGGCCAACTGAAACTTGTTTTCCATAAGATTCAAATGCCTACAGGTCATATGATAAGCAAAGTTTGTTTAAAAATATTGCATGTCGTAAACTGGTAGGCGTTTGTGAGTGGCAACCCTAAGTTAAAATTTTGAAATTCAATATTTCCGTTATCGTGTGTCTGTCGCATCTGTTTTTTTTTATGATAGTAGTTATTAATGTAATTAACATATACGTTACGTTCTGGAAAAAAATTCGTCCATGCAGAAAATTACGAGAAAAAATATTATAACGAAATCATAGAAAAAGTAACTTTTTGCCTAGAATAGCGAAATATTTTAAGTTTTTATGGATTTGAAGGTTTATATGGTATACTCACTATCAAAATGTCTCTTATATCGATGCTATCCATCGATATGGGAAACATTAGATAAGGTTACTCGCTCTGTTTGTTTCTGAACCAGCGTGTTCGTCTTGCGGGGGCTGAAGCGGGGTGAAGAGGGAGGCATGTATTTAAACAAATATCGCCGTTGTGTGATAAGCTTAAGGTTTATGTATTTAATGTTATCTACTAGCGACATCTAGCGACGAGTAGGGAGGCATGTATTTAATTAATGTTATCTACAAGCGACATCTAGCGACGAGTAGCGTAGCATCACTATAAAATGAGAAAATATTCATAAAATAACAAGAAAAAAGTGATAAGAAATGTTGCTGTTAGTTTTGTTCTTTATTTTTTTTATTGTTTTAGCACATTTCACTGCACTGTAAGACATATTTTCATTTAAATACGGGATGTTTACTCGTCGCTTGTCAGATTGCGAATGGTGCGCAAAAAGGCGGCGCTACTCAACATAGGGGAGCAAACCACTATTAGCGACTACGCAGTCGGGCAGTATTAACCTCATCTAATGTCTCTTATATCGATGCTATCAAACTATGAAACATTTAATGAAAAACCAATAAAACAAAGGAGATAATGGGTTTCTATGGTTTCTATGGAATTTTCTCGATTTTCTGAAATTCTCTAAAACTGTGACAGAAACAGCAATGGGAGTTTTAACAGGAGTTTTGTGTAAATATTAGTTTTCAAAATAACATAAAACTAGGGTTGCGTTCCAATACCAAAGATTTCACTCGGGGTGATGCGAATTTTACCCTAAATCGTTTCAAAACCGAGCCGAGTGAAACCGAGGGTAACCGAATGATCACCTGACAGTTCTCCGTCGGGATTTCGGAACGCCTTCGTGAATGCGATTTTCACTCTGACAAGTGCGATTTTTAACGCTGTTTGATTACCGTTAAAATTCGCCTGACAGTTTATTCGGCGGGAAGTTCGTAGTTAATGTCAAACAGACTAAGACAAACAAACATTTTATCTTCGGAATTGTTTTGAAATACGATTGCTTGTATCTGCTAAGGTGTTAAAGTCATAAATAAGACAGAACACTACCCAAAAAAGCTAGAAACCTTTCTGAATTATTTTCGATGACGTTTGTTACCCTGTCACTCTGGAATCACTCGCAAGCGTTCCAAAATCATATTTTTTTCTCTTTCTCAAAATAGCTACGTCTCTTTCATTTCTCCGAGTTAAATTCTACCTCACCCTACCTTGGTTTTGGAACGACTTCTAGGGTGTCCGCAACTAAGGTCAAATCTCACACTGTGTGTCAGACAGAAGTCTTTATACATGCCATAGACAAACTATTCTATTGCATGTCATCAGTCATGCTTGTGTCAAAAATAATTGACACTATCGTTCTGTTCGTGTATATCTCGTACGATTTTGGAAAAAAAATAAAATAAATTACTTACCGTAAATAATAAAAATGTTAAAATCTACTAACTTAAATTACGTTGCACTCCCCTATTAAATTGGCAGTGTTTTTAATTTTCATTTTATATAATAAAATTGCATTACCATGGTATCAAACAAGATGCAATCGTCACTCGATGATTTAGTTCAATACACACAGCTGTTTAGACCGGTAGCAACGTTACTTCAAGGAACCCTGCTGCCCTTTTTGATTATCTACCCAGTTGTGTTTTACTCCTGGATATTCGTGTATGGTTTTGAGGATAACTTCGAGGCTGGGTTTGTGTGTGTTGCGGTCGTGGCCATCATCCAGATTCTCATTTGTCTGTGCTGCTATTGGAGTGTTCACATACAGTGCTTCTTGTGCTGTACGCCGGTGAGTTCATTTTGTGTCTTTTTCTTTCTTTAATATAACTTCCTACCAATTACCTTGTATCCTAACCTCAAAACATATTTCAGGTGAAAGATCCTCTTCAGGCTGAAATAGTTAAAGTTGTACCGACATCTAATAATGGATTCTCTGAAGTTGTAAGACTCCATCACACAAAGGTAACACTGTCATGATACATAATTAACTCTGCTGCTGGAAACTCAAGTGTGGATTTTTATATGAAACTAAAGTTATAATATATCTATGAATATTGTTTTTAATTGGAAACTCAATGTAATTCACACCACATTTTGTTTGTCTCTTTCAGTCAACAAAGCCAGGCAGTATTCACCCCGATGTTTGGTTTTTCTTTCAAAAAAGCAAATATGTGTATGATTGGGACAAAAAATGTTTCCACACTGTGGTATTTCCAGTCAATAAGACTTATGAAGAGTACATGGAATCCAAAGGCTTTGCTGATGATGAGGCGATGGATATTGCTGAAAAGGAATATGGAAAGAATGAGATGATAATGGTAATTTACCACTTCTAATGTAATATAATGAACATAACCATTAATAACTATCCAATGTTAGAGATGTTAATAATTAAGAAATATTGAATTATAAAAAAATGAAAAAAAGGAGTGTGGAGTATTGCCTATTCTAATGAAAACACATGAATATGGGGGTTAAAAAAATGTTGTTAATCATAATACATCTAGAAGTTTTGATTTTAAATTACTTATATGTACTATATGTATTTAACACAAATTTAAACTTATACAAAAAACATTAAACACAGGAAATAAAACACAATTATTTTTTCTAAATTTTCAACAGTTTTCTTTTTGTCATGAAAATGTTGCTATGTCTATTTTTCTAGGTGGTGCCAGAGTTCATGGAATTATTCAAAGAGAGAGCAACTGCTCCATTTTTTGTTTTTCAAGTTTTCTGTGTTGCTCTGTGGTGCCTCGACAAGTACTGGTATTACTCAATATTCACCCTAGTTATGCTGGTGATGTTTGAGTGCACTCTGGTACAGCAACAACTACGTAATATGGCAGAAATTAGGAAAATGGGTAACAAACCCTATAATATTAATGTGTACAGAAATAGAAGATGGAGGCAGATAATGAGTGATCAACTTCTGCCAGGTGATGTTGTCTCCTTGACAAGGTCTGTGAATGACAACTTAGTACCTTGTGATTTAGTGTTGCTGAGAGGCTCCTGCATAGTTGATGAGTCCATGTTGACAGGTGAAAGTGTTCCACAAATGAAAGAACCAATTGAAAATGAGAAAAATCTCAATCAAAACCTAGATCCTGAGGGTGATGGAAAACTTCACATGCTTTTTGGTGGCACTAAAATTGTTCAACATTCATCACCAAGCAAAGGTGTCTCCACAGGCCTCAAAGCTCCAGACAATGGCTGCATTGGTTACGTAATCAGGAATGGCTTTAACACTTCACAGGGTAAACTATTAAGAACGATTTTGTTTGGTGTAAAAAGAGTCACAGCCAATAATCTTGAAACTTTTGGTTTCATATTGTTCTTGCTGATATTCGCTGTTGCAGCAGCAGCATATGTGTGGATCAAAGGTTGTGAAGACCCAGAAAGGAACAGATATAAGCTATTTTTAGAATGCACTTTAATATTAACCTCTGTTGTGCCTCCAGAATTGCCAATTGAACTCTCCCTGGCAGTCAATACGTCACTACTGTCACTATCGAAATTAGCTGTATTTTGTACTGAACCATTCAGAATACCTTTTGCAGGAAAGGTAGAAATATGCTGTTTTGACAAGACTGGTACCTTGACAAGTGATAATTTAGTTGTTGAAGGTGTGGCTGGTATCGGAGACCATAAAGATGCAACAGTGGTTCCTCTTTCCGAAGCACCCACAGAGACTATACAAGTCTTAGCATCTTGCCACTCTCTTGTTCAGCTTGATGATGGTATAGTCGGGGATCCCTTAGAAAAGGCTACTTTGAAAGCGGTAGAGTGGAATCTAACAAAAGGTGATGCAGTGGTACCAAAGAAAGGAAAGCTGTCAGGGTTAAAGATTGTGCACCGGAATCATTTTGCAAGTGCTCTTAAAAGAATGTCCGTGATAGCGGGGTACCAAGTGAATGAGCGTGGTTTTATTGAAACTCACTATATAAGCAGTGTGAAAGGTGCGCCCGAAACTATAAAATCAATGCTAAAAGAGGTTCCTAGTCATTATGACCATGTTTATTTAACATTGTCGCGAAGAGGCGCAAGAGTGCTCGCTCTGGGGTATAGAAATTTAGGTAAATTAAGTTCACAAGATATCAGAGACTTAAGTAGAGAAGATATTGAATCTGATTTGACGTTTGCTGGATTTGTCATAATATCATGTCCACTAAAGAGTGACTCTAAGAGAGCTATAGCTGAAATTGTTAATGCTTCACATTCCGTAGTCATGATAACAGGAGATAACCCACTGACGGCTTGCCATGTTGCCAAGGAACTGAAATTTACCCAAAAACAAGATGTTCTCATTTTGACCGAAGAATACAATGAGTGGGGTTGGAGGTCTATTGATGAGACAATAACTCTGCCAGTTCTGCCTTTCAAGACCTCGAAAGAATTGACACAAAAATACGACTTGTGCATCACTGGGGAAGGATTGACTTTCCTTAATGAGAATCACGACAAGTTTCTGAAGGAGTTGATGCCTCATATTAAAGTTTACGCTAGATTCGCACCAAAGCAGAAGGAGTTCGTTATCGTGACTCTGAAATCTCTCGGCTATGTAACTCTCATGTGTGGAGATGGAACTAACGATGTTGGAGCGCTAAAACACGCTGATGTGAGTATATTTTTTTTTGTGTTTCATTTTATAGAAACTGAGGTGTTTCGAATTGTCCTCAAGAAATTAGAGATGTATTCAGATATTTTTGTACCTTAGAACAGAGAAGTTTTAACGTAGTTTTGGTGAATTTTATTACAACTTTGTTTATCTGCTCTAAAAACAAAATCAAAAAGCTATTTCTTGAGGACGATTTATGGACTTTTTCTTATTAAAAGCCTATAATAAACGTTGTGTTTCTTATAGGTGGGAGTAGCAATATTGGCCAATGCGCCGGAGCGGCTTCGCGACCGGTCTCCCCGCGAGGAGCGCGCGGAGCCCGAGCTGGCGCTCAGTACGCGGAGGGGACCGGCGGGGGCCGCGGGGGCTGGGGGGCCCCGCAACGACCGCGCCGAGGCCGCGGCCCGCCTGCGCCGCGCGCTGCGCAAGCTCGAGGAAGAGGACCAGCCGCAACTCGTGAGGCTCGGGGACGCCAGCGTCGCCGCGCCATTCACCAGCCGCCTCTCTAGTATACTGTGCAGTATGTGAAGCTTTAGTTTTCTCTTCAAACCCGGTAGTCAGACATGTACTTATTTAGAACTTAACCCGAATATAACATTTTAGTAATGTGAACATATAGTACATAGAGCAGGGTTTCTTAACCTTTTTCTAGTCATTGACCCCTCTCAAAATTTCAAAGAGCCCACGGACCCTTTCCAATAAACAAAAACGATGTTTGACTTCAATCAGCTTTTATTGTTTGCAATTAAACTTTACATGTAAATAATTAGTTAGTGTGATGGTTGCTGCTGCTTATGCTGGATTAGATCGTCAAATTGAGGAGCCGTTTTTGATAACGCAAGGCGCATGTCATGTTTCACTTCTAGCCGATTCCGATTCTTAGTTTTTATGGACACTAAAGTTGAAAACCCTGCTTCACAGAGAAAAGTAGTTGCAAAGTAGTTGTAGTTGTAGACGTGGGAGAGCCATGCTTCGGCACGAATGGGCCGGCTCGACCGGAGTGATACCACGGCCTCACAGAAAACCGGCGTGAAGCAACGTGTTTCGCCGAGTGAGTGAGGGTACCGGAGGCCCAACCCCCCCTCCCCCTCCCCATTCCCCCATCCCCCATCCCATTTCAAAGGTCGGCAACGCACTTGTGACTCCTCCGGTGTTGCGGGTGTCCATGGGCGGCGGTTATCGCTTACCATCAGGTGATCCGTCTGCTCGTTTGCCACCTATCACATAAAAAAAAAACGGAATCAGAACTAACATAGCTCGTTTGACAAGTCGGGGGTAAGCTGGAGCTAAATGACACCAAAAGTCGGCTAAGCTCTTTGCGTCAAATTCTGCTCGCAAGTAGGCTTGCCATGGACCCCCAGCTTTCATTACACGGGCCCCTTAGGGGTCCATGGACCACAGGTTAAGAAACCCTGACATAGAGTAACACTCTGCTCACCTCAGCCGAGCGTCGAAATAAACCTTATTTTGCTAAACGATGGTACGTGATTTATAAAGCGTAAAGATTTAAAACTGTTTATGTATGTCCTGGGCTAACATTTATTAATTTAGCATAGTTTATGTTCCTTTAAATTTTCATTTATTGTCACGACAGACCCATTCATCATACTTGACACATTTTCTGTTGAACACAGTCTGCCACATCATCAAGCAAGGCCGCTGCACGCTCGTCACTACGCTGCAGATGTTCAAGATCCTTGCTCTGAACGCGCTCATCCTGGCCTACAGCCAGTCCGTACTGTACCTCGACGGTATTAAATTCAGCGATACTCAGGCCACGCTGCAGAGTCTGTTGCTGGCTTCTTGCTTCTTGTTCATATCCAGGTCTAAGGTAGGAAATCAGAATGTTAAATCTCAGAATTAATGTAAGACCGCACTAGGCGGAACTTCACTGCAGCGGAGCGACGTGACACGTATCGACCAAATATTGTTTGTATGAAATTGCAAGAGATATATGCGACAGCGAGCACCGCGACACAACGTGACAAAATTTCCTATATCACCAAATGTATCGCTACGTGTCGCGTTGCGTAGTGCGTTCTTACCTTTACCTTTAAGTTATTATGCTGCTGGTTATGTAAACTCATACTTAAAGCAAAAAGATTGCATCTATTGTCAGTATCATCATTGCTTGTTATTAGATGAGATGTTTCCAAGTTGACTAGGTAACACAGAACGTTGCAGCAATGAAATTTTCTCTTACAAATCCCACAGCCGCTGAAGCAGCTATCGAAGCAGCGCCCCCTGCCAAACATTTTCAATGTGTACACGATAATGACAGTACTAACACAGTTCGCCGTGCACTTCATCTGCCTTATATACCTGGTGCACGAAGCCACTGTTCGCTCCCCAGACCGGTGAGTTTGATACATGGCATATTGATCTACCTTTAGTGCTAAATAAACAACGGAACCTCTGTTATTCGTTGTTTCGTAACTAGTGATCGTTTAGATTCTGGGAGTTGATTGTACCATAAATAAATAATGCTCATTAAATAGTTTGTTTAGAAAAATTGCAGAAAAACGTACTTATCGTAAATTGAATACTGACGTCACTTTTCAAAATTTCAAATTTTTGAATGAAATTTAGTGTTTGACATTAATTGATAAAAATTAATTCATGATTAATTTCAGTCAACATCGGATTGTAGCCAACTAACTCATGAAACTGAGGGATATCATTGATCTACTACTGAAAATGAATATTAATATCCAGAAACAGATAATTTTGACAATGTAACAGTTTTTATGGCGCATGAATAAAATGAAATTAATAACTTTTCTATTTGCTTTCTATCAAATAATTTACTGACATGATCTAATTTCTGTGTTAAACTTACAGTGACAACAAGCCGAAACTGGACATGGATCTGTCTGAAGATGAGGAGCGCGAGTTCGCACCCGACCTGCTAAACAGCACAGTCTACATCATCTCCATGGCGCTGCAAATATCCACCTTCGCTATCAACTATAGGGTAAGGAATAACTTCATCATTGTCTACTTATGTTGTAGACAATTCGGTACAGGTACAGTGCCTTGGAAGCAACTTGGTAGTTTAATAGTAGTTTAGTTGCTAGCCAATACGACTTTTACTGAATAACTAAATAAACAGAAATTGCAGGCCTTACGGAAAAAGTTTACGGCTGATGTTCTGTTGTCGTTCTGGAGGCTCTTCCCTCTTGTTTGCGAGTACTTCGAACTAGGCTGAACTTAACAATGTTATAATAAGCTGTTGTGACACGGTAACTACTGTACAACTGAATTTGTACCATTTGGCGCTCGCAATGAGAAATTGTGTTCTTTCGAATCCCACATATCTGCTGCACCGTAACGTTTTTTTTATATGTGTATCCTATCGTGCCATCGACATTTCATGTCATTTCGAGACAATTTTGTTTTCAAAATAGGGTTAGTAGTATCATACCTAATGCTCTGTAAATAATTGTTGTTATGCTCACATCCGGACTCGGCTCCCGTGTGTGGAGTATAAGCCTAACCACAAAATAGACACAGAAGGTCCGCTCAATACAAACCACTAAATTCGTAAGCATATACATGCTTATAAAATTATACGGTCGTTCGAAGCAAGGTCACGATCGCATAGTATAGTGACCTCGCCTAGAACGACCGTATACGTCTATAAGCATGTATATACTAATGATTTTAGTGAGCGTATTGAGCGGACCTTCTGTATCTATGTGTATTTTGTGGCCTAACCTTCCCGAGGTATGGGAAGAGCCCCTCCAGTGGGGACGATATGGGTTGATAACATTGCTCTTATTGCTCAGGGAGAGCCATTCATGGAGGGTTTGCGCGACAACCGCCCGCTGCTGTACAGCATCGTGATATCGGGAGGCGCCGTTCTGATGCTGGCGGCCGGCCTGCTACCGGACCTCTCGAATATGTTCGAGATCGTCTATTTCCCACCGGACGTGAGTATTTAAATTTTATATGTTATAGTTCATTCCAATCAAAAAAGCAAAAGGTAAACAAACTATGGAACTGACACATGTCAACGTCAAATGCATACTATGTTTACCTTTTGTTTTTTTTTGATTGAAATGAAATATAGTAGGGCTGGGGTGTGTATAACTTTTAATCTTATCACTTGCACTTGGACAGTTGATATTTTCGGAGAACGTTCGTATTATTACTGTGTATGTGTATGTTAGTTTTCACTGACTGGTGGTGATTTTCATTTCAGTACCGAGTGATCCTGGTACAGGTGCTATTCGCGGACATGCTTTTCGCATACCTCGTGGACCGCGTCTGTCTCTGGCTCTTTGGCGAGGGCAGGGCATAGCGGCCTTATAATTACACACCTATTTATTGTTATCTTCGTTACATTCTTGTATATATCGGTCGGACCCCGAATACTACTCATCAATTCCGCTGTTTGGTCTCATAGTGCTATTTGAGTACTGATTATTAAGCGTGAATTTAAGAACTGCTCAAATGTATTGTATGGCATTTACATGTAAGAATGAATGTGTCAGTGGTATTTTATTTCTTTAGTTTGTTTAATTAGTTCAATATTAAAGTAATTTGATATAAATGTGTAGTTATTACGTGTTGTCTGTTGATGGTTTTCAACAAATTGTATTAAGATACAAATAAATAAATTATTCTATAACAATAAATATACATTTATTCAGTCAATAATCGTTTTTTAACTATCATATGTATGTACAAAAATTGTTCAGTCGTCATTCGCCTAGATAACTGGAGTTTCATCAAAATTCAGCAGTCGTTACATTAGTGTCCATAGAATCCATGATGCCCATGATGGTAGCCAAGGTTCGCATGATAGTAGCCAAGATGCCCATGACCTAAGTCGTATCCTCCAAACGGAAGACCTGTGTAGGAAATTGGGCTGAGTAGATGCGCTGGTAGATGGGTGTAAATCGGGGCGTGAATAGGTGTAACAATCTTCTTGTGGTAGATCTGTGGCGGGTGTACTGCAGCTCCTAGCTTCTTGACGTGTGCGTTGAAACCGGTGTGCGGGTCGGCGGAGTAGTCCACCACTCTTAGGGTTCCGTCGGGCTCTGCGACGGAGTAGGAGCCCTTGACTATTCCGCCCACTCGGCTTTCGTGCTGTGTCTTATAGTCGCCGGTGTGGGGATCGCTCACTCCATAGTTGAAATTGTAGTGTGGTACTGACTGGTAAAAGAAGGTATTTTATAATATATTTCAGGGTGCAAAAAATATATAATAATAAGATCACGTAGGTATTCAGTTCAGCGCCGGTAGCATAAGGACGTTTCACGCATGACGCGATAAAGCGACCATCTCGCTCTAACGCCGAGCCCGTGAGAAAGACAAGTAAACGTTTTTCTCGTTAAGTGCGACAAACTGTGTACATCCTCATGCTACCCGTGCTGGATACTCACCACGCTATCTACTACTATAGGAGCGAGAGGGAAGTAAGGCGCAGCCGCCGCCATTCCGAAGAGACAAGCAACCTGGAAACAATAGGATTTCAATTTTGAAAAATTATATTTTTTACGATATTTCAGTAGATGTTTTACACATTCTTTTAAATCGTAAGTTTTTTCAACCTAGTAACACACAGGGTGGAAAATCAGATATGTATTGCGACCAGACTATTTTTCAAACCAGCAATCTGGAACTACGTACGCAGCAAAGTAGGATATACATATATCCTTCCTCTTAAGTCTTCTAGACATCACCCTTTTGCTGTGTCTTTGCTAACTCAACATCTCAAAAGTTAATTTTGTTAAGATGACATAAACAGATAAGGTCATGCAGAAACATTGACATAAAGTCATTGCAGGTCTTACCGCGACGTGGAAGTGCATGTTGATTACTTGATTATTAACGTTTCCACGCGAGCAATCCCGACAATATGACGAGAAACATACCACGAAACACTTTTATAGCACTCTACCAACGCAAGCGCGTCCAGCTCACGTTAGTTAATCCTCGTTTCCTTCAGCTTTTCACGGTAGTTGACTATTCTGTTGCGTTATTTTCGTAACTTGTCCTGTCGATTACCGATAACTGCTTAATTATAGAGCCCAGTAACTTAGTGCGTAATAATTTGGTGTTGTTACGAATTAAAGTATTAGATACATGTTAGCTAACGCAAACGTTCGCTGTTACGTTACCTCACGTCGCAGAAGTAGTACCTACATACAAATTTTAATGATATCAGGATACTGACATGACTGTTACCTAAATCTATTGATCAAGTGACAGTCAGCAACCCATAACATTCCGTTGCTGAGCTTGTTCTTTTCATTTCTCGGAAAGGTAAAGACACACATTACCCGAGCCTAGTTCGGACTGGGGCAAATGAATAAAATAAATAACGCGCAAATACTTGATTAACAAAAGGCGGCTGTTTAATTCATCTTTACAGTGCATCGACAAAAGTGGGTTGTCGACTTGTTGAGTTTATCTGCGTCAACATGCGTCACGTGTAAATATTATGTATACCTACGTAATCTGTGGCATTACGTGCTGGCACTCCCTGTCCTGTCCCTGTCATTGCCAGTTTTGAAACTCTTAAAGTTGCAAAAAGCTACGTAATTCTTCTTCAATTTTAATTGATTATACAAACACTGAGGCAGGGTCTCTTCTCTTCTCATATACAAGGTGTAACAAAATTGGTGTAAGTATGACCTGTTAATTGGGAATTCTGCTCATCATTATAAACAACCTCTGTTCTATTTTCTATGACTTTGCTCAATAAAAACTGAAAAGCAAAGTCGTAGAATAACTGTTGTTCAGAACGATGAGTAGAATTCCCAGTTAACGGGTCCTGTCCTACATCAATTTTGTTACACCCTGCATATGAAGGTTAGTTAGTTTGTATCATATATTAACTACTAACTGCTTTGTAAACTCCTGGCTTAAAACTCAGAATAAAATAGCGTAGCGTCGGGTGAACGCTGAGCTTTTTTGTAAAACTAAGCAAATTTTTACATACCTAATGTAATGAATGATACCTAATACACATTTAAGCTAAAGAAATAACAGGTATCTATCTAAAAACCTACCTGACTTCTGGCTAATAGGGAAACTAAGTTTCGTTTATTGGACGTTGTAGAACTGCGACCACGATGTTATTAAAAGCTTTTATTGTGTTCTAATATCTCTCTCTTATCTCTGCAATCACTTATTCAATCGTTCTTCATTAAAATATTTTACGCGAAGAAGCAGTTGCAACTAATTTGGCCCTCGACCGCCTCATTACCTCTTTCAGAAACACTCTGCACTCAGACTTACACAAATTCACATTTGCAATCAGAGCCCGGAGAAAAGTTCCTCCGTCCCCACCCTACCCCTTCCCCTCCCACGCCGCCTTTAATTAACAGAAAGTGGTTCATTAGAGCTTATTCATTAAAGCAAGGAGTAATTAGCGAACTCTAATGAATGCTGTAATAATGTAAGAGCGGCCGCGTCGGACTGCGGCCCGACTTCTAGATTAATCTAGAAACTGGAATAATTTAGTAATGACGTTAATTTATTAGGTGCCTGATTGCGGAGTTTTACGAGTTTGCAAGATCGCCCGTGCCCCGTTCCGGGCACGCGTTCCCTATCCCGTATGCCATGGCCTGTAAGTCTTACTACAGTATGTGTGCGAGTTATGCGAGCTTCCACGAATTATAATATTGTATTGTGATTGGTCCAAAGTTAGTCTTAATAAATAAATGAATTGCATTGAATCGAATGGGTTATAAAAATAAATGTCAGCAGTTCATTATTTCTTCATAACAAAATCAGCCGGGATTTAACTGCATTAAATTATTATGAAATATTGTTTACTGAGTACCTTTTTTAAAATTGCAGAAAACTTACATACTTAATCTATAATGTTACTGACGTAGCAATTTCATTTTTTTTTTAATATTATGACAATTCTGACATTTGATTTTCTCGGCCTGGAGGGTTATTCCCAGACGCCAGACTCGTTCACTTCTGGAGACAGTGACGACATATCACCTCGACGCGATCTTCGATCACGGTGATCTTCGGGGGTGATCACAAACTACCCCCCAAAGTACTCTTCATAGTGTCGAACCATCTCGCGGTGCCCGTCTTCTTCAGATCATGATCGCATTATATGTTCGAACAAGCCCAAACTCTTTTTGATAAAGGGTTCTTCAGGCGTGGACTCAGTAATTGTAATTTTTGGTCAGTTAAGTTATAAGTGCACTTAGTTACTTGAGTTGGGTTATTTGCCCCCTTATTGTGTTAGTTGATGTTGTTAATGTGGTTGATCAGTTATGGTTATACTGGAAGTCTCATAACATGAATGCCGTAGATCTTAAATTGAATTAATAATTTTCGACAGACTATACGGGAACGTACCGACGGTCCATCGTAAAGCAAAACTAGAAATGTTACCTTCAGTTAGGTAGCTCATTAGCTATTACAGTAATGTTGGCCCATGTCGTGGCCGGGCCGGGCCGGTCCGCCCCGGCTGAGCATACAAGGACCGCGTCAGTCGCTAAGGGTCATCCGATGTCCTCGTGTTCTATCTGCGGTACACCCGGCGCATCAGGTTACATCGTACTCGCGGACTGAAAAAAAAGTATGGCATAATAAGTCGTTTTGAGTAAGTGAGGTACTTACTTTGTTAAAGTCCGTTTGGGTAAATTCTGGAACCTAATAAAAACTATTGTTATAGGTATCATAAGAATATACGTAAGGAATAAAAAAAGCGGCCAAGTGCGAGTCGGACTCGCCCATGAAGGGTTCCGTAGCAGCAAGTAACATAATATAAAAGTTCTTGTAGTTCGTTGTAACTTGAATGAAAGGTAAATTGCGGTTTATGATTTATGACGTATTAAAAAAAACTTCTTACTAGATCTCGTCCAAACCAATTTTCGGTGGAAGTTTGCGTGGTAATTATATATTTTTTTTAGTTTTATCATTCTCTTATTTTAGAAGTTACAGGGGGGGGGGGACACATTTTACCACTTTGGAAGTGTCTCTCGCGCAAAATATTCAGTTTAGAAAATAATGATATTAG
This sequence comes from Coleophora deauratella, assembly GCA_958295455.1. Lineage (NCBI taxonomy): Eukaryota > Metazoa > Arthropoda > Insecta > Lepidoptera > Coleophoridae > Coleophora > Coleophora deauratella. The sequence continues at coordinate 5,640,806 of OY282388.1, forward strand.
AAACCTCAATATCATTTTTGAAGACGTATCCATAGATACCCTACATTTGATAAAAAAATTGAGTTTCAGTTCTAAATATGGAGAACCCCCAAAATTTATTGTTTTTTGTGTGAAAATCTTAATGCGGTTCACAGAATACATCTACTTACCAAGTTTCAACAGTATAGTTATAGTTTCGGAAAAAAAGTGGCTGTGACATACGGACGGACAGACATGACGAATCCATAAGGGTTCCGTTTTTTGCCATTTGGCTACGGAACCCTAAAAACACATCGTGTCAGCATGTTTTGAAGCTAAGGCGGTAAAGCAAGCAAGCAAAACTATTGACGAAATCAATTAAAAGAGTGACTTTATTAACTGTACCCGGACCGATTGCATATTTACGTCGCCAAGTAAGCGTAGAAACGGAAAAGTCCATAATAGTCGTTGCGCGATTATTCTGAACGTGTTAATAGAGTTTTGGTCTACTTAATTCTGGCAACATGTATGGGCAAACGGAATTCCTATACATATTAATTTATGTAAACTCAGTAATTTATCGTATTTTATTTTTGCAAGCTTCAAACCCTCTTGCCCCACCGTACGATGTTTTCTTTCAGCCGAAGCTTATTATGATACACTTTAATAATGTTAGCATGCGACATCATTATGCGCTGCGTAGTCCGGCTAGCCGGGCCGGCCGGGATTGCCCCCTCATTTCACGACCGGTATCTAACTTAGTATGCTAAAAATATCTTCTAACGATACGGTACTAGGTACGACTGTTCGTTTTTCGGCTATGGTAAGTACAACTCGAGACAAGACTGTAAACAGTGCAAACTGCACTCATAAAACTGCATATATTTTACGGCCTTCTTTCCTTTGAGAGCAGTAATATTGAACGCGGAATTACGCGATGTGAGGATGAAACACCTACTATCAGCTACGTAAACAGGCTTAGTCCTGACATTTTATTTAAAGTCAAAGATATGTGTTACAAAATGTGGGCCGAATATTTTGATGAAAGGTCAAGCACTAAAGGGATTTGGTATAAAATAATTCAAGCTACACTTTCTCGATGCCCTTGGTTTGACCTATGTAAACTGAACCGAAAAGATGTTGTTTTAGCGCTTAAACTTCGTTCTGGACACATACCATTGAATAGTTTTAGCTATTTGATGCGCAAATCAGATTCGCCTAGTTGCAATGTATGCGGTATGGTCGAAGACGTTTATCGTAAAACTATGGAATGTGGACGGAATGAGGAACAACGTAAACAACTCAATATTAGGAATTATTCTGTTGGCCTGGTTAACACTATCTTGGCCTCTCCATATTCTGAGGAAGCAAAATTGCTTTATAAAGTTGTAATGTTAGGGATTAAAAATAGAACAGATTAGATTAAGTAGATTAAGTGAGCCACGATGAGGGTGGCATTTTTTTGTAAAAATAACCCTCTATAAATAAAGATTGTTTAAAAAAAAAGTGAGTACGTATGAGTACTTCTCACTTAATTCGCCGCTCAAATATATTATAAAATACTTTTCTTCTATTATTTAACAAGTTAAATATATAAAAGGTCATTAAAAAGTTGAACTAAATTTCTACAATGCATGGTATTTCTGTAAGCAAACTGTTTTTTGTCGGTTTTAAATTCAGAGTGAATTTTAATACTTATTTCAATTAGCTAAAGGGTTCATAGTACATAATTCATAACTACCGAAATTTACATCAAAAGAGAAGGTGAAATGAATTGAAAATTTCGATAAGGAGTAACAATAAGTTTCCATAAATTAAATCTACTATCTTTCGTAAAAGCTAGATTAGACATTTGTTTCCAATGTTGAATATTGAATGACACATAAAAATAATTAAAAAATGATAATAATAATTAAAAGTTATAAAATATTGATCACGTACAGTCAGCATCAGAAGTAGATGAGCAACTCAAGTAACCAAATAATTATAAGCATTCCAGTTTTAATTAACATAACAACTTCGAATTGATGTATCCGTCTTTTTTAAAGGTACTGCTTATATACATAGTTATATGCTGACTGTAAAGCCCTAAAAGCTCTAATACCTGAAAACCGTGACAGTTCCAATTCCTGCTTGTTTAGAACGCGGGGTCGGGTACGGCCATTAGTGGCGTGCATATTGCAACGCGGTCCGTTGCAGCCTATTGATTAGCTGTGGCAGCGCCAACGGCCACCGTGGATGCCACAGAGAAGAGACACATCAAGATAGAATGGCTGTGATGTGTTTGTTGTTGTGTATGATATTTATCTTCTCTTACAAATTTTGGGGAATTCAGTTCTTTGTAGTAAAAGCTATTGCAGCCTACGTTATCAATATGATAAGACATACCACAGATCTTAAAAAAATTACTTAATGATGTTGTATAATTACGATTTTAATAGGTGCAATGATGTGAGTATCCATGCCACCCACACCATCAGTCATTGGACCATTAAAAATATGTAACAATACAAAAGCATTTGGAATTTTGTTGTAATAAATGGAACTACTTATACATCAAAATGAAAATCAAGACCTAAACGTATTATGCAACCTACTCTACTGTAATGGCCTATCTACGATATCCTGAACTTATCTCTGTGGTGGCAGCCATCTTTCATTCATTGTGGTCCACGCGTCCGTCACGCGAAAATATCGCGCCGTTTTTCGTCAGTCCACCGCCGATTTTCGCAATTTTCCCGATGCCTGTGCCTCTGTACATATTTGATGATGCTAGGAAGGAAGCCCATCAGTAATTGGTCCTATTGGATGGACCAGTCCAAAGCAGTTTTGAAATGCGCCCTGCATTTCAAAACTGCTTTGGACTGGTCACCTTTCAATTATTTTCTGATATAGATGCCTAGACGTCCCTGTGGTACAATCAGTTGGACCATCGGTATAGTTACGTCCCCAGTTCAGCAAAGTAGATGAACCACGAACCGGGTGTGCATTATAACCATAGTGGCTTGTATAGGTAATACAAATTATAATATTTTCTGTTGTTTGACTAATTTTCTTCTTATCGCGTGGCACATTTAACCGTTCTATCCACAAGGTATAGACGGCGGTTGCGTAGTGTTGCACTTAGCATCACCCGCGGTCACGTGTAGGGCATTTAGATTTACACTTACGGACGTGTGCAACGCGAGCATCATACACATCTAGAAATCAGATGTGCAGGTTTCCTCACGATGTTTTCCTTCACCGTTAAACCAGTCGGTATGTGAATGCACGTAAGTTTGGAACGTAAGGTGCACTGACCAGGATTTGAACCCACGACCTCTGGTTAGGAAGTCAATACCGCTTAGCCACCGACGCTTTTGAACTAGTTGTTTAACTAATTATACAGGTGTAACAAAATATTCGTAACCTCTCTCTATTAACTGGGGCTTTTATTTATAATACTGAATAATACTCTAAATTTTTTTGAGATGCTGCTCTATAAAGTTGTACAACTAAACTTGCTCCAAATATTTAGTAGAAACTCCACTTTATGAGTCACACATTGTTGCACCCTACATTACATATATGTAATGTTTTTTTTGTATATTTTTTAAGGGACTCGAGAGCATAGTATAATCCAATTGTTAGAATGCCCAAAACTCGTGTCTAAAAGGCGTGAAGCGCGATCAAATGTATAGCATGCAAGAGAGAGTACTACTAGTTCTCGAAAATAGTTGTTCTCTTGTTTTTGCTGCCTTAAACTGCTTAAAATATTGAGAAAGGCAAGTGACAAGGAATCGTCAGGAAGTCCAATAGGAAATTTCCAAATTTTTTGTATTAAGACTTTAAACATTATTTGCGAATTGACTATGGGTTCCTTGGGGAAATTTGTTATGTTTTATTAGTAGAAACCATAGTTAACGGGAACGAAATTATGCCTTATACAGCTATTATAGACAAGTAGATCTTATTTTACAATTTTCATAAGAAAGCACGTCCAGAGTTTTCAAATATTAATAGGTTACATATTTACAAATTAAACATATATTCATATTAACAAGTAACGTAATAATGATCACTAATTACAGCCCAAAGAATAGACGCTCTAAAATATACCTTTGGCACTAAAGGTTTTTTAAAGGAAGGAAAGAAAACAAACCTTTTTATAAACGACTGCCTCGGTGGCTAAGTGGTTAGCGATCCTGACCTCTTATCCAAGAGTCGTGGGTTCGATCCCCACACAGGGCAAACTTTTCTGTGATGAGCAGAATTGTTTGCTCTGAGTCTGGGTGTATTATATCTATATATGTATGTATTTAAAAATATATGTGTATGTATATCAGTCTCTGGTTCCCAAGATACAGGGAATCCTAGTTTGGGGCCAGATGACCGTGTGTGATTTGTCCCAGATATTATTATTATTATTATTATTATTACTTCTACGAAAGAGCAGCGTAGCATGTTACCTATGGATTTCCTAATGTGGGTATGTAGATATTGGAATTGTTAGGAATGTTTCTCTAGATAAACGGCATAAACGAAAAGGAGTGAAATTAGGCCGAATTTTATCGATAAAAAACCCATTTTATTGGCCCTTTTCCAAGATAAAATTTTCGATCCAATTCCAGTGTGATCTGTCAACTCTGTTTGTTATTTGTTATTTGCACCAGTATCTTGTATATTTTATACTACCTCTCTTAAAATGGGGTTGTTGACCAAAGCAACACATGTATCGACATACAAAATGTATTTTAATTTTAAGTCATCTGCATGACATGGCCTCTATGTATGAAGTGATCTTAGCGACCGTGACGACACAGGATTTTCCTGAACCTTATCCACCATTTCAGCCTTGCTGACTGGATCTACAGGAACGTCGAATGTGTCAGGTTACGCGTGGAGTCTGTCAGGCTGCTGGAGTGGAAACTAGGATTTCCTGTATCTTGGGAACCAGAGACTGATATACATACACATATACATTTTAAATACATACATATATAGATATTATACACCCAGACTCAGAGTAAACATTTCTGCTCATCACAGAAAAGTTTGCCCTGTGTGAGGATCGAACCCACGACTCTCGGATCAGAGGTCAGGATCGCTAACCACTTAGCCACCGAGTCAGTCAGTCAGTCATAGTGTGAGATATAACTTCTCACGTACAGTATTACATAATATACTTTTTATTTTATTTTTCATTTTATTTATTTTAGGAAAACTTACAGACACCGATAATAGAGGTATTGTAGAAACAAACTACAAATATTTTCTGGTATTGGTATTAGCGTCAAACGTTCGATTCGAGGCCTTTATTCGGAGCCATTGGAAGGAAAAACCAATGGAACGCATCTAAAACGATTTTCTTTAAAGGCGGTATCGAGTTCGTACATACATGTATGCGACTCGAAAATCGCTGTAACAAGATATTGAAAACCTGGTATAGGGTCTCATTTGACACTACTCTATCCATAGAAGTTTATACTGCTTTTTTAAATTCTGTTTTTATAAACAGAATGCATTATTCTTGATAGTACTCAACTAGGGCTACTATACAGGTGTTAAAAAAATGCGTTTGAGATTTTAAGGGGTTACTCATTGTCAGAATCAAGTATAGAATACAGGAAAAAAAACGATCTACGACAATTTTTGTAGTTTTCCATACTGAATCAAGAAATTGTATATTTTTCCTGTATTCTATACCTTCTTGATACTGAGTAACCCCATAAAATCTCAAACGCATTTTTTTGACACCCTGTATACTCACAGGTAAAACTTTAAAAAAGTATTTGATACGATAAAAATAAATGAAATTAAGGAAAAGGCAATTTTATACTTTACTCTTAATTTAATGCATCAAAAGGATTCAAACAAAAAAAGTCTCCTTTTAACTTAATATTTTTGAATACTAATTAAACATTTCGAAGTCGAGTCTCGCGCACTTATTTTTGTCAGATCACCATAAAAAGCCTTCAGAAAGGCTTGTTTACATAATCATTCAATTTGCAATTTTAAACAGCGCCGGCCAACTGTTTTTGATTTTTATTGAAACACAATATAATTTCGTTGTATTTTTTGTTGAAAAATAAATGCACCATCTGTGGAGAGTCAATAAATTTTAATAAATTTGTATTTTTTTGCATATCTACGGGTTAAGATAAGTTACCATGTCCTAGGTCTTTGTTGTAGTAGTTTTTTACTACACTGGCAACATTAGCACAGATGATACTCCTCTTTTTTTCTATACTAACTGGGTAACAAAAAAAAAACGTAGGTAAACATTATAACTTTCTATTCCTGAAAGAATCTATTCATCTATTCCTGTTAGGTTGTATAGGGTATAAAGCCTTTCCGTCAGGTCGAGTACTCGTTTTTTTTTTAATTAGTGGCCATCCAGTTGGCATAGACACCTTATCATCATCAGCCGAAGGACGGGACGTCCACTGCAGGACAAAGGCCTCTCCTAAGGATTTCCACATCGACCGGTCCTGTGAGTAGGAGGCCTTCCTACACTGTGTTTTCCGGTCGCCACTCGAGAACTTTAATGCCCCAACGGCCATGTGTTCTACGAGCTATGTGCCCCGACCACTGCCACTTCAGTTTAGCGATTATGTGAGCTATGTCGGTGACTTTGGTTCTCTTACGTATCTCCTCATTCCTCATTCGATCACGTAGGAAAACTCCAAGCATAGTACGTTCCATCGCCCTTTGGGTGACCTTGAGCCTTCTTATGAGGCCCATAGTAAGCGACCATGTTTCGGCCGGAGACACCTTATAATGGCTATAAAACCCTAACAGAGAAAAATAACATTTTCTTGAGACATATGCCATATTTAAAAAAGGAAAAAAATTAGCATTTTCTACATTTTGTTCGTGAAACACATAAAAATTAAAAATTGACAATTCTTTCTGGTTGTTTATATAATACTCGTATCCTGTATTTGATACTCTTTTTTGGTATTCATAAGCTGTAACGACTTCTTGGCCGGCTACTTAAGAAGAAAGGTTATATTGTTTCGGGTATATGTAGACGATGTTTGTCTGTCGGGCTGAGTCTGCAGCTGAGTATGAACTACGATGTGTCGTGACGAACTCACTATTCTTAACCTATAGGAGCATTTTAAGCAAAAAATATTGGTCATAATTATGTTAAGTAAGTACTTAATTTTTTCTTGATTTGTTTTTTATATTGCATGACTCTTTATTTGCTCAAAAGCAGAAAAATGAAGATGTACCAAGGAGCTCATACAATTCGAGCATTTTTTTTGCTTTCAATAAAAAGCAATACAATTTACATTTCAAATTCTTGACCTCAATTCATATGAGCGATGCCACTTCTTAGCGAATGAAAAGTCACCATGTAAGGTCTTTATTTAAAAAAATATAAAATATTCGTTTGACTACATCTCACCCGTATAGAATGTATGGTTCATTCCAAGCAAAAAAAGCAAAACGTAAACAAACTTACTATGGAACTGACACATGTCAATGTCATCTGCATACTATGTTTTTTGCTTTTTTTTGATTGGAATGAACTATAGATGGGTTTCTGCCTGGGTTTTTTGGGCAGATTGAATAAGTGCCTAATAAATAGGCTTGCGTTTAAACCCAAATGCTGGACAGAAATTTTTAATAAAAAAATGTTTTTAACCTTTGCTTGTCGTAATAGATCTTTTAATGTTGAACTTAAAACCTAGACAGAAATAGGCATTTATTAGGCACTTATTAAATCGCTCAAAAAACCCGGACACAAAACCCATCTATGTATAATCTCATCTGATGGAAAGTGATGACGTAGTCGAGGATAGTGCACGCAAACTCAGAAAATGCCTATTCACTGCGGCCTTTTTGTAGATCGTAAGAGTCGGGTAACCCAAACGCAGGAAAGGAGTTCCATTTCTTCGCAGTTCGCATAATAAATAAGGAAGCAAAGCGCTTCGTGCTAATATGTGGAATTTCAACTATAAAGGGGTGGAAACTCTCCCTGCAACTAGTTAAGTTATTATATGCAATAGTAGGATTTTGTTGAAACCACAATGAAACAATGTGTTAATTTACAAAATGTTTATTTTCTCCTCCCGTCCTCAGTTTTTCTTAGTCTATGTAATTATAATTGCAATCATATTTCTTTGTGTATTCATTCAATGGTAACACCACAAAAACTGTCATTTCTAAACGATTTCAAGGACTTTAGATCGCCTTATCATCAATTTTCTATTAAACTTTATAATTTAAGAAATAGATAGGTATGTCAGTGAAAACTCTTCAAGAGTGTTCAAATAATATTGATCCCAAGTCCTTGAATCATTTTGAGTTTTGCTCATATTATAATACTTTAATGGCAAGAATCACTAAACGCTAACATTATTTTATGGTTTGCAATTAATCGGGTACATCTTTTTTAACAACAATTTTAATATTGGAATTTAATGCTAAAAATTACTCATAACTACGAAAAGTAACAAAGAGACAATTGATTGATTTTGTTTATTTACATGAAACAGTTGGAACCTTTGTTAATCGAATAAACACTAAGCGATGGCAGCGTAAAATTTATTAATATATAAACAAATCAATATACAGGTGTAATCAAATTAATTTAGGATCAGATCAACTGGGACGTTTACTCGTCATACTGGTATGGTACTCAATAGAATTTGTTCTACGACTTTGCTGAAATTGCAAAATTGATCGCTTCTTCTTCTTCTTTTGTCATTGGCATTCTACAACAATAAATTATTTTGCCAATGTCAAGTGAAAAGAGATAAGCGAATATCTGGGAGAACCTTCAATAAAATAAAGGCGAAACACCAATGTCAAGTAAATGTCGCGGCTCTAAGCGGTGATGGGCTCTTAGACGCTCCACGTGGTGGTTTGCTGCTGAACCTCGGAAAACAGAGCTGTCTCCCGAGTTGATCCTCTTCTTAATATCGCTTATCTCAGAGTCTAAATCCCTGCTATTTCTCCATCACAAAAATAACGTTAAAACTATTCTAAAACGGTAATAATTGTAAAATTAACTTAACAGACGAGTGCTTGGTACCCATCCCGATACCGGCAATCAACCTTCAAAATTGATCTCATACAGATCCGTCAGTTTATTGAAGTTTGTTTGGTAAGACATTTTTTTTCGTTTCCAGCAAAATATAGATAAAACGTTGTCTAAGATGATGAGTAGAAGCTTCAGTTTACGGATCCTACACTAATTTTGTTACACCCTATATGTATAACTTGGTAATACAGAAGAGGAATGTTAGCGTTTATAGTTACTTACATATACTTTAAACATGATTTGAACAATTTGCAAACGGTAAACCGTAGATCAATATATACAGAGACCGTAACATGAATTCCAAACTTCAAGATGTTGGCATAAAAATTATTGCTACGAAGTTTCGCTCCTAAAATATTAGGTAGATGCGTCTACTTACAGCTAGAGAGATTACACTAATATTTACAATTTAAGTAAGTAGTAAATTTAACGGCTATCGTTCCTGAATTTCACATAACAGCACGTTTTTTTATATACAAAATAACAGTTGCAATTGAAAACGTTATTTACAAGTTGCAGAGCAAGGATGCAAATCACAGAATTCGTGCGTAGCTGTATAACTACCCATAGTAGATTGCTTTACAAATTATTTAAACTGCACGGAAGGTAAGATCAGTGACAAGATGTCATGCCCAGAGTGGAAATATGCAAATGAACTTTAAATTTTCCATAACAGTGTAAGAATTAGTTTTTGGTTAAATAAATTTTCAGTGCTTGGTAATAATACGTCAGTTCTTGAGTTTTGACCTTGCGATTTGCATATTGTAACAAAAAATGCCTGCGTCGTTCGATAGTTTGTGAAAAATAGGTACGTTTTCGATGTCACGAATACTTTAGTGCATTTGGAATTTAAATTTGAAATAATATGGTACCTGTTTTAATGAAATAATTTCAAATTGGGACATTGTATGTAAGTACGAATGTGATAGGATAATATTCTGTCCTATATAACGTGCACACAATAGTATCACGATTTTTATAATTCACAAACAACATGAATGTGTTAAACACATGTTATACTGTTAACTACAAGACTTCTATTAACCCTTAAGTACATGGAAATTTACACAGTGCGATCGAATGATACATAAATTGCCATTTTCACAACCGAAATTAAATAGTAGTGTACTAAGATATAACTTAACAATTCACTGGCGTCAAAGTCATCACCGGCGCTCTATCGTAGGCTTTGATCTGATATGGCGTAGTTTTGATGCAGTGATAGAGCGATGGTGATAATTTGATCCGTAGAGTTAAATAGTCTGTGGCACAACACTGTCACTCAGAGTCGTCGCTGGCGAGAGAAGGCAGCCGCGACTCGAGGGGAGGAGGCGCCATGCTGAGGTCCAGGGCTGGCTCCTGGGAGCTGGCGGTGGCGGTGGCAGACGCATGCGGAAGGCTCGACCCCACCGCGAGCGGCACGGGTGCGCGCACGAACGGTGGCCCCACAGCCGAGGTCATAGGTCCTCCAGCTGTAGGTGCGGTGTAAGGAACAGCGGGTGGAGTCCAGCTCGCTGCGCCAGAGTGCTCCGTCTTCATCGCCACCGTGCTCAGGAAAGAATACGCCATCATCTGCAAATAAAGGAAAAAGGTTTTTAAAATGTGGTCGTAATTTTCGATGTGACACGGCACATTAAAAGATGGAGTACGTCGTCGAATGAGTTTTAACACTCGTGTATATTGCGGGTAATCTCCGAGAGAGCAATTCGAAGTAAAACAGAGCTTACATAAATAATGAAATATGTAGTATTATGAGATGAGATGGCTAAAGAATTCGCGGGTGGGGGCGGAGGCTCTAATCACGCTAATGGCCAATGCGCAGCCCGAGCGAGCTTTCAGGCTAATACGGCCGGGCGCAGGAGCTGAGCACCAGCTTTTAAATCTTATCACACATTGCTGTCTTATTCCTTACTTACGTGTCAATAAGATCCGTATCGTTTTCTGATAGTTTTAACTTTCGTAGCGTAACATAGGGGGTGATTTTGTTTCTAACCCACGTTGGGCAATACGTATAAAACTAATTATAAATACAACACAACGTTTGCCCGCTGTATATCATGACGCCGATGCAGGCTGTAGCGGGCATTTTTCACCCATCGCCTGTGGAATTGATTGCACGACGTGACGCCAGCCGCCGCACCGCACCGCACCGCACGGACCTACTAAGCCAGTTTGTGTGTGCAACTGTGCGGTCGCCGGTCACCATATCCAAACTATGAAAGCCTCTACCCGTTTAACTCTTAAACCGCAATTACTGTCATACATTCTGATTTATGAATTGATTTGTATAGAAATTCGTATTGTATTCTAATAGTTTCATAGCCAACGCAGCGAACAAAGGGCTGAACACAATCGACATAGTTCGCGGTACAGCTGGTCGTGTACGGAGTTCTAACAATGATACTGTAACTTTAATATTTATTGCTCTTGATCAGCGACTCCGGCGGCGGGCCGTCGCGACTCGTACGCGCCGCGCCGCTCTATATTATGTAAAGTCGAATTAAAAACTTCATGCATAAATTAGATTTACAGCGAAGCTGCAATAAACGTCTTTAAACAATGTGCACGACTTAATTAACTTGACGCCATTGTATGCTCGAGCGTAAAGTGCATAATTAAACCCTTCGTAAACGCTTTTGGGTAACGTGTTTAGCTTTGGTATTGCTTTAGGAGACCTAAACTCTCCTATGAGAATAAACAGTCGCTTCAGGCGCTGGACGGGTCCGTCGCAAATGAATTAGTGGCGTTGTTGTGACCCCCGGACCGACCCCACCCCGCGGCGCGCCGGCCCTGGCGCCCCCCGCATGTTGCGATTAAAATATAATTAGGCGCTCGGCAATTGTTTCGCCATCGAGCCAGGTGGCGCTGCTAGGTAAATTAAATAGCCGTATAGGGTTTCCAATTACGTGCGCTCGGCGGCCGCGGAAAACGCGCTTATTGCCTAATAATAGAACGGGGAACAATATGAGGATCCTGCTGTTGTTGATGATTAATTATTTTACGCCGCGGCGAGTTGGTTGCGGGTTAAAAATGCGCTGGAATGGTCTGCTTGCTTGTCAGTGATACTGTGATACGATAGTCCCGGCAAATCGCAGGCGGATTGCGATATTAATTAGTATTAGAAGACACTGCTATAAATCACATTCGCTGAGCATACTTTCAGCGGTAATGAATTCAAACGGGCCGCTGTAATTGCGCACCTAATTACTTGTGGACGGGCTCCGATTTATCACTGTCGGTTTATGAATTACGAATAGCGTTAATTAAACGTGTTTAATATTTGCGGAGATGCTATCACAGGACGCGGTGGAAACAATTAGGCCCCGAACTAACTGCGCTATTGAACGTGCCCAAATGCGGGGCCTATTCTCTGCGGACGACAGAAAACAACGAGCTCCGCTCACTATGAAAGATCGGTTCATATTTGATTATTATTAGTTGGTTATAGCAGGTGTAAATGTTTAAATAATTTTCATAGTGGGGATAATTACAGATTGAAGAAAGAAGAGTAAAAATGTCCTAGTATTTAGATAATTTACTGTGGAGCAATGCATTAGATTATATTATACCTACTTACTTAAAATACCGCATAGTAGGTTTTGCGGCTACGTTTGTGACGTCAAGCTACGTAGAAGTCGAGTCGTAGTAAATGTTTTTCATGAACTTCATCATAATTTCAGCCGAAAAACGGCCCTTGTTCCCACTAGTTCAGTTGTACAGTTCAGTTAACTGAATAGATGGTTTGTTTTTATCCCTTCAGCGGCTTTCTGCAAGCCTCACCAGAACATCGGGACATCTAACGGTGTATAATTTATTTATGAGATTGAATCCGAAATAAGGAGATCCAGGGCTGGCTCCTGGGAGCTGGCGGTGGCGGTGGCAGACTCATGCGGAAGGCCCTTTCCACGAGACAATAACCCTAAGGAAACGTAGCGTAAAATATTGGAATTGTATATAAATAAACGAATTCCGTAAAAATTGTTACTGCGAAATAATTGTTAATGCTTATATATAGTTATAAGTTCTAAAAACGTGCTGATTGTAATTTTTCGGAAGAATTTGTGTAAATTAAAATTTGTGGCTCGACAGAGTGGTTTCAGTATCTTATCAGATAATGGAGACTAATATTATATCCTGCACTTTCAGAAAATCGCAAACATAGCAATGCTCCATCCGAATTCTAATCCGTAAGACGAAAGGCACCGACATAATATACAGTCCTTGGTATAAGCAAGTTTTAGTGGTCATGAAGCTCGCAGAAATAATAATTCATGGAGAAGAAAGGTTTGTCAAGTGGGGACCAGAAGCTGGGAAACCTAGTAGGTAGGTACTGTGGGACATTTTAAATATAATTTATTTATTACAGTAGCTTTTAAAAAAATTTAAACAATCTCAACATAGATTCATAACGGTGCATTTAAAATATGAATAACATAGATTTTGATATTACTAGCTGTAGCTGTATTTGCCTAGACCTGCACGTGAATGCTCGTATTCTATTAATCAACAGAAAAAATAACAGATCCATCAGTTCTTAAGAATTTTCTACTCTTTACATATCTCATTCACTTCATTTGAATGTACCTAATATTGTACTAAGGGTTCACCCACAAACTCTTGTGTAATATTATTTAACTTTGGAAGGCTAAGATGCATGTGCATAGGATCAGAGCGGGCAAACCGGCGGGTCGGACTGGTGTCTTGCGACCCGGGGGCCGTGCGGGCCGTCTTGCGCCTAATGGCCGATACTGGACACCCCTGCATGCATACCATTAGGTACACCTGTTATTACGCAGGTCTAAGTGTATTTAGGTTACATTCGTTGCCTATTAGTCTACGGTATGAGCATACACAGCAAATCTTCAGTAGGTAGTACCGAGTAAAGACGAAGACGATTGTATATCATAGTATAGTTTCAAGATGATATGGAGCGGCAATTTTAGAAAGTGAGTTACGTCATGGACTGAATTAGATAAATATTTAACAAGTTAATTATATAAAAAATATCCTCTATACGATATTTGACAGATCGCACTTATATTTACCTAAAACGATTCCAGTGGGATTAAAACAATGTGTACCTACAATTTTTTTCCCAAGACACATAGGCCCTTTCCACAAGACAATAACCCTAAGGAAACGTAGCGTAAAATATTGGAATTGTATATAAATAAACGAATTCCGTAAAAATTGTTACTGCGAAATAATTGTTAATGCTTATACAGGGTGTAAGGGACAGGTTTCCGAAAACTTTAAGGGCTTGCTCAGTAGACGAAACTGAACAACATTCCACAAGAAATTTTTTCAGGAAACGAAAAAAAAAAATCGGCTTCTCCATACAAAATTATAAATTTGATTGGACAGTTTGTATGGAGAAGCCGATTTTTTTTTTCGTTTCCTGAAAAAATTTCTTGTGGAAAGTTGTTCAGTTTCGTCTACTGAGCAAGCCCTTAAAGTTTTCGGAAACCTGTCCCTTACACCCTGTATATAGATATAAGTTCTAAAAACGTGCTGATTGTAATTTTTCGGAAGAATTTGTGTAAATTAAAATTTGTGGCTCGACAGAGTGGTTTCAGTATCTTATCAGATAATGGAGACTAATATTATATCCTGCACTTTCAGAAAATCGCAAACATAGCAATGCTCCATCCGAATTCTATTAACTAGCAAGCAGCGCAAACACACAGAACGCATCGTGGGTCCAAACAGCCGCGATTCCAACTACCGGCTCTATCACGATAGAAACGTCGAGCAACCGATACGCGAGCTGCGTTCCAATACAAGTTAAGCTTACATCGGTCTCTATAGAAGAGTAAAAGTGAATACATTTTTCTCCCTATATAAAAATAAGTAATTAGTCTGCCTGTACAAAGTCAATTTTCTGACCGGTTATGTAACGATCATGATCCAATGAAAAGACTTTTCACGAGGCACGCTAAGCCGTCGGTGCCGATTGCTATTACACGATGACAGCCTTCAAGCCCTGCCAGATGCCTTATATAAGGCTTGAAAATTTCCGACACTGGGGTTAATCACTTAATGTAATGACACATATCTTAATTTGTTCGAGTGAATGTTAATGGTTCTCATTATTCTAGCCAAAGCATAAATAACATGAGGCAGCAATTTTGGAACATCTGTAATGTTTGTTTGTAGCTGGTCAGACGAGTAAGATTTTAACAAGTGTCTGAACGCACCCTCGTTCTAGGGTCTTGTGGGATTGTCGGGCGGCCATGATTGCTGCAGATATCCGCACTCAAACGAATCTATTCACTATTCTACCTTCTTCAGTGTTTTTCGGGGCTGAAGGTATTGCCAAGTCATTACAAGAACTAAAGGAAAAAATATATACCTATAAGAAAACTGGAAGTAAAATATCTATCTATCTATCTATCAGCCGAAAGACGTCCACTGCTGGACAAAGGCCTCCCCCAAGGATTTCCACACCGACCGGTCCTGTGCGGCTCGCATCCAGCGGCTTCCTGCAACCTTTACCAGGTCGTCGGTCCACCGAAGTAAAATAGTGGAAGACTAAATTCTAAGCAAGCTAAAGTAGTAATAACTCATTTTATTATAAAATATGGGATTTCCAGAAAAACACCAACACATGTTCACCGCAACAATGAATACATTCCTATTCGTTGGTAACAACCCGTGGTAACAACTATCCACTGTTTATACTAGCGACCGTCCGCCGACCGACTGATTGTCACCGACCGACGACGGGACCCATCGGCCCGTCCGCACGAGGACTTGCCGAGACAATGCAAGACTCGGCCTAAATAATTTAATAGTCGTCACGTGGAGATGTTGGTAAACATTCCAGTTTAGACGATATTACGTTGGTTGTTTGTGAAACTCTGTTTTGAAGGGCTGTTGTTAACACTGTATGACAGATGTAAATATACCGAATACACGATAAAGGAAAGGATAACTTTATATCTGTTAACAGTAACACCAGTCTTATATGTTGCTGTCTTTATTTATTTATTAAAACGAGCGCGTAACAATGTTATACTGTGTTAGAAAAAGATACAGTCTAATTTTTTCTCTTCTTTTTTAACTTCTGAAATAGAGCATGATAGGTGCTATCCATCAGTCGCCCCGACTTTTATGAACTCCACCACTTAATGCACAGAAATTCATTAAACAAAACGTTCTAGAATGGCCGTACTGAGATAGTAGGCAAGATACAGATAGCGAGGCAGGGCGGGCGGAGTTATAAATCAGGGCGGGCGGGCGGCGTCGCGTGCACCGCGGCCGTTTGTCGCAGTCGCGTGCGCGCGCGCTCATTCCGTATTCATGCGGCCGGCGCACGCAGCTCGCAACGTGTTAGCGTGGCGTGTATAGTGTTGAGTGTGGAGTGCCCAACGTTGACTGACAAATATTTGTCAATGGACAAGACAATTTATTTATGTGACTTATACGGAGTTACAGAACATAAACTTCATTGTCTATTTACAATAGTTAAACTTTTCATGTTTCATTCGCATAAAATAATAGATCAAAAGAATATTTTATTAGCTTGTTTCTTTATTGAAACGTAAACTAAATTGTTGTAATACATATACTCATGCAGGCCACATGGTACACTCGAGGTACACTCGAAAGTCACGAAAATGAACAACTAAACTTTGAAGAAACAACTTTTGTAGGTCAAAGGATTTTGCATAATTCCCGATAACGAGCATTCGACTCGAGTTCTTACTTCAAAGCCAGCGTTTCAGTTACAGTTTATTATTAATAAAATTTGGTCGGGTCGTCGGCGTGGCGTCGGCGGTGCTGTAACGAGCGGTCGCTCGTTATCGGCGCCCGCTGGTCAGTGCCGCGGAAAATTTGCCCGAAACTGACGCGCGTGAAAATTTAATGAACGACCGGACGCTAGTTAACTAAAAGGTAAAGTGCACCCTCTTGACGTGTTCGGTAAATATTAATAGTGAGTGTGCTAGCGTGCGCCATTAAAAATGCACGAGTCCGCGGACACGATGCGCGGCGCCGGCAAAGGCGCGTTCATTAGCCCTCTACGCTGGTCGGGCCTCGCGCGGTACCTCGCGGTCCTCGCGCCGTGCCTCGCGCTGCCCTCGCTCGCCACTTGCTCGACGCTCCGCTACTACGCGACGTCTCAATTAACTCCGACAGAAAACGGTCCGTTTTTCTCGACAAACTCCGCTTTGCGATCGACTATCGAATTTGTCCAATAAAATGCGACATTCAGTACCAAACTTCCTCCGGTTCAGCGCTCTGCATGGCCCGCGAACACTTCCCCGGAACAAGTTTTACTATCTGCGTCGTTTTAAAACTCTTACCGATGCTATTAAGGATAATAGAAACTGTCTAGCTAGAACGATGAGTCTAGGAATTATGTCGGCAACTGGAATGATCTAAGTTTGACTTTTATGTCGATTTTATTCGAGAGAGAACGGTTGGGTGTTCGTATTGTGCAAACTGCGCAGGAACCACGAGGGTCCCGGAACTAAGGCTACGCTCACACTTTAGTGCAGGCTAATTTATCAATTGTTTGTGTTAGGGAAATAGCGCGAACACGCGCCCTCGAGTGATGAGACGATATTTGTTACGCATTAAGGAGGGCCGTTAATGATGTATCGCGAGGTGCGTTGCCATTTCAATTCGGAATGGTTCAGTGTCATCAAACGAGGTCAAGGGTTCGCGTCTCAACCCTGAGGCTCGAGGGGCTGCCAAATTAATGAGGCACTCTTTTGTAATAAAGAAATAACAAGAATTGTGCACGCAAACTTGGGCCTGCTTGTTCTGATGTCATTAATGGCGTCGCGAGCGTTCCTCGGCAGTCGTTACCGTGCCTTGGTTATACAGCCAGCCTCTTACTGTTCCAAAATAAATAAATTTATCAAGGTGAATGTAAAGGAACCGCAGATTTCACTCGGAGAACTCAACTAATCGAAGTTATAAAAAATGTTTTTACATATAAAGGTGAAACTTTGTTGGAACAAAATCAATTTATGGTCACATTAAAAAACTTTGTAATTCATTTCACGCAATCCCACAAGAAGTCATACAATTTCGCGTTATTCTATCCAGACGCATTCGTGTCCTAAACTGTAAGCCTTGCACGGAATTGCCGGTGGATGAGACCGCGGGGGTCGCCGCCGCGCCGGTCTGGTCCCGGACGAGCCTGCGGGCGCCTGCGGGTTTCTAAGTCCACCTAATTGGATGAGCCACGGGCGCCGGCCGGCGTCGGGCACGCCAATTAGCGCGTTGTGATTCATTTTAATCGGGCGCCCTTATCAGTGCAACGGTACCGGTACTAAGTGTACGAGGCGGGATTGTCGGTTTAATCTACTTTGACGTTCCAGTTAAGGTCTTAAGGTATGGAAGTACTATTCAACAATAATACGAAATTCAGGAGAAATGTGTAAGGAGTTCATAACTGATGTATTGACTAATATATGTATTATCTTAGTTATCATCTTTACTGATCATTTGGGTGATTAAAGAGATCAGTACGTCATCATCGACAATGTCATCATCCCCGGTTTTTTTGAGACGGCTTGTAGCCCTAGTATATTGTATCTTTGCTAGATTTCAAATTTCTCGAAATTTAGACAGTTGCATCCAATATATTTGTTATTACTTTAAAAAAAGCTCTGCAAAGCTCGTTGATGTCTTTTGTATGGTCAATATAATGTTTCATTCAATCTGTTGTACCTAATATAATAAATTAGACAAAACTAAAAAGTGTAAAATAAAAACAATAAATTAAAAAGATACTTTAAAGGGCGACTACAATATTACTATCCAAAGCTAAACTTTGAGGATGCGAATTTGTACGCTTAAAAAGATTTCATCTACTTACTAGTTGGCAATCATTGTCGTTAACAAAAAGGGTGGCTTTTAGCATTTGTTTCATGAGTACAAATGAATAAAAGCTTATTGCAATGTTTATATTTTTGTTCTCTTTCATTTTTCACGTAATAGAAAGAAGCAAAAAAGAACAACGAGCGATACATACATGCGTTAAAATTTTCTGTAGCTATTAGGTTATAATATAACATTATGTGATAAAAAGGACCAGCAATGTAAGCTTTTTAAAAAGTTAACTTCCCATACAAAGTGAAAATCAACTGATCAATTAGTAGAAAATTCAACTTTTTTTACAACTTGAGCATAGTATCAGGTCAAAATCAAAAATCTTTTTTATTTAAGTAGATGCTTTACACATACTTTTAAAGGTTCGTGAGTACTACGTATAAAAGCCCATATTAAAGTATTCCTACAATTTTTATTACCCATCTCTACATTGTAATTAAAATGTTTCTATTTTTATCGTATGTTTTTTGAATACATATTGAAGGCTTTCCAGGAAGTGAGGTAAAGTTTTATCGGCGCCTGGAAACCAATTACACGCTCCAAATTAAAAACAGTTAGTGCCCCGTCAGATTCGTGTTAGTTTAAATTAGTTTCTCACAATTTGATCACGGTTAATTTAACTGTTAGCAATAAAACTATTTTATTAACTGGTAGCGTAGAGTTATTATAATGTGCTTTCGTTTTATTACGTTAGTACAAGCTTTGGTGACACGGGAAAGGTATAAGTTTATATACAATATATTGTAAATACATACCATCGCTTCCTGTGGACCTCAAGAAGGCTCAAAGTCACCCAAAGGGAGGTGGAGCGTGTTGTGTTCGGAATTTCCCTACTTGATCGTATAAAAAATTTGGACGTATGAGAACTAAAGTAAACAATACAACTTATAGAATCGCTAAACTGAAGTGGCAGTGGGCAAAATAACATATTTATAGATATTTATTTATCAATGTATCCACTTATATGTGAGTTCATCCTAAAATATGAATAAATACTGAGGGTAGTGAGTAGGGTGACCAGGTGGTTTCAATGATAAAGTGGACCTTTGGGAACTTCGCTGTATGAATTAATCGTCACAGGCACCAGATGACTTCGCCTAATTAATTAATTTACTACTTAGTGACGATGGAAATTTATATAGTAACTACATCGGCGCTGACCATGATGACTTTTCTGCTTAAGAGGCGTGAGATATCCTACTTGATAAAGTAATGTTTTAAAAAATCCAAGAAAAACTTTCCTATTTTCATATTAGAGTATTTAATAGCAACTTAGGTACTTTCCGATTTAATTTAATAAAAATAAAATAAAGACTTACAAACTAACAGTTAATTTTTATAAACATTTCTTCTTTGAAACAAATTTCAAGGATTTTTACATACGTAAATAAATCACACACAAAGCACACGTTTTTGCAGGATTTTTTCATTACACAAAATGCATTCGATCGACTCGGAATCCGCATCAACTGAAGGCTCCATTAGAGGCGCAAGTTGCGAGCGGCAGCGTGCGAGCGAGACAACACGAGAAACCACTTCCGCGATGAGATGGCGCACTTCCTGTGATTGAGGACTAGGACTGGGGGAGAGGACTGAGGACTGTACCACGTGGGTTGAATGGTGAAAACAAGTGGATTTGTTTGTTTGCAACACAGCTTATTTCTTTCGGTACATTAGTGCCAGTCATTGCGTGTCGTAAAAAGAGTTCCTGGTTGTCCCATTTTTATAAAATAAGGCATTTTTGAAATTGATACATTCGTTCACAGAAGGAGTTCATTTAGGAAATTATTCGCATGATAATCATATTGTGCTACTTATCTTCATAGGGTAATGAAATATCATAATATGATGTACTAATAAATAATATGCACGTAATATCCCATGTGAGAAAAACACTACCAAGAAAATTAGGTGAAGTTGTCTACAAGTTTCCTATATGTAGTTAAAAAAGTTGTTAGTAACAAAATCTTAACTGCCGGGCTATAACGCACACACCTATTACATTTTAAGTGAACTTGCTCATTACTAATTTAGCTAGTTAATGCAGCATGGAAGACGAACAGTCTCTGAAACTGAATACCCGTACCTCCTCGTAATTTCCACTGCATCCTATCCCATCTCTCTCGCTCAGCTAAGTAATGACTTAGATCCATTCCCGGATAAATAGCAAATTGAATGTGTGCCGCGTCGTAGTGTGCGCCGCAGTGTAACCACGCGGCGCCGCCCGGCCGTGTGCGTTTACATGTACCTATTTGTAATGTCTTCTGCAACTCACGTGTGTGTGTGCACCATAATAGAGAGATGTTACTCTGATTAATTAAGGATACAGTGACTCCTTTCTACGAACAGCTAACAGTTAAATATTCTAATCGAAATGTGAATCAACAAGCGCAGAATCAACTTATAGATGAGCTCTGCGTCTATGGGGCCAAAATTACGCAGTCCAATTTGCTTTTACAACACGACAGAGCTAGTTCCGTCTCCCCCCGGAGGAACTAAAGCGGAAAAACCGGTAATTTTGGGTGCACAGTTAAACTATGTTTTAAAACTAATTCCCGCATGATGGCGGCGCGCGCCGATAACCTGCAACCATTTACAATGTTTTTCGTCGGTCGTATTTTTTGGCTTGTTTTACGGTCGAGGAATATGAAAAGTTTTGAGAGGTGCTCGCAGAGAGAGGCGTAAAGACGGTTTACGATGCGTCTTCAAGTTGAATGCGCCACATGCTCGTCGGTTTCGCAAAATTTTACCCGCATTACACGTGCTAGGATCTGACCATGAAAATTTTTAAGACCCCGTCCGTTTCAAATTAAAGCTCATTGGCGGTCGAGCAACCTGAGCAATACTAGTGAAACGGCGAAACCCCATTTTAGCAAGAATTTTTCGAGGGTTCCGGTAGAACTGAGATGTTGTTATTCCCGTACAATGCACAATGCAATTCGGTCGGACCAGCTGCAAAAACTCTCGCAGTGCTGCGACAACAAAGGGGCGTTCTTATAAATTCTCAATTAAATTTTGGATACGAGCCCCAGCGAACACAAATTCCTAGAGTGGGTCCAATAAAGGACGTCGCGCAGCCGCGTTAGGAGCCCATAAACGAACGTATTATCCATGTAAGGCGGAATAGCCGTTGCACAATTAATTGTTTCATTTTGGGAAACAATTCCCGCTCCTCATTCAATTAAGAGCGGCGACTGCGGGGTGGGGGCCGCCACCGGCGGGTACTACCCCCCGTTCATGAGACGGACGTATTAATAGCGCCTGCAATATTGATATACTCGTATCGGATCCTACGTACCGCTTCGAATACGATATTGTTTGTTAGCGAATTCGATTTGTGTCGATCATAAATCTTGCGCCTTATGTTGAGTTTGAAGCTGATTGAATTCCTCCGGCGTACGGAAGAAACGTGTCGCACGCGCCGTTCTCGGTAATTTTAAGCTATTCACGTCTTCATTATTCGTTCTTAAATGAATAATAGATAGACCACGCTCGCAGCATGAGTGTTCAGGTGATGCGAAGCGGGACTCAATTAGCAAAAATACACAGAATTAAGAGAGACAAACATGTCGGGCGGGACACATGACGAGGCGCCCTCCTCAATCCGAATTTTATATTGCGCCATTCATTATTCATTATGTTTGTCAAGAAAATTACTGTGGACCTTTTAATATAACTCCGTGAGTCGCACAAACGGAGCTACAAATTGGAGTTGCGAGAGTTGGCGGGAAGTCTCGTTAACCTGCGCGATTACTGGCCACGTGGCCATCCGCGAGAATATCTACGACATGCTGTTAATTAAAACAAACAAGTTTTAATAATTATGTTTGAAAGTGAACGTTCGTAACACAAACATGGACATACATCACATATTCATAAAAAGCCACTAGTATAGGAACAAAATTGGATAATAATTTCAAACGCATTTTGTTCGACCTAATGCTAGTCAAAGCAACCTAAAATTTATCGTGCTGATGCAAGCACAGATTGTTCACAGATTTTTTATTCGTTATAAAAGCGGCAAATACTAGAAGTTACTAATCGTTAACCCTATAGAGTATAACTTTCTGCCACATCTCTTCGTATTACTCACAGCTAACACTGAACATCCTATCCTATTAGCGTAGTGAAGTATTTAATTTAAAAGAGGAGTGTCTCTGCCGGGGAAGGCTTTCAAATCAGCGGCGATGGGTGTTGGGCGAAGATTCGAGAGCAATCTGTTAGATTGGTTCATTACGGCCTCCATTAGCGGAGTAATGAGTCGCGGTACACGCGGCCCGTGCGGGCTGGACAGACGGGCGGTTATGTAAAGTGTATACTTTAAATACTTGTAGTAGAACGTCCAGTCAAAAAAACAGATAGTTAATACTTATGGAAAAGTCTAAACTAGATTAAAGTTAATTCTTTAAAGTTGGCGGAAATATTAAGGGTTTAAGAATTTCAGTGTCCACTTCGCTCGCCTATTTTTTCAAAAGAGTGTTGCTGCTGTTCTGTCTCTGTCTAGCGATAAAAGCACCGATTTTAATGAAGATAATTCTGTATAATTTTATTTTACTGTATAAATTTGTCTGAAGAAACCAATGTATTACCTTTTTTTTTGTGTAATTTGCTAACCTAATAGCTACATGCTTCAGCCGAGTTAGGGTATGGCAGGATTAAGGAAATATTGTCATAGAAATAAATAATTTTAATTAAGAGTTTTGATGAGGATGGATTCTCTTCCGCTGAAAAATATCTAAACAACTATAGTATAATATATAGGAATATTTTACTGTATCCTTTAAAATCTCACAAAAATCGCTCGTCTACCACAGTTGGCGTTTAAGGCGAAAA
The DNA here is from genome assembly GCA_958295455.1 of Coleophora deauratella. Lineage (NCBI taxonomy): Eukaryota > Metazoa > Arthropoda > Insecta > Lepidoptera > Coleophoridae > Coleophora > Coleophora deauratella. The sequence goes on from OY282388.1 coordinate 5,664,477, forward strand.
TTAGCTGCAGCTTGCGAGGACGTCGAGTATGAATGCAGGTTGCAGGTCGGCTTGTCCATTAGGCTAATAGGGACGCACCCTCTGCGTCGCAGTAGCGCGCGGTTTGAGTGCCACTGGGATAATTACCCGGTATCATTGTGAAATGTCTCAATTTTGAAGGCTTACGTTTCATAGAGTGGATTCCTTTTATAACATGACATAAGCAATTAAAGAAGGTTCATGAATAAAAACGGATTTCAATTTAAAATGCGTAAGAAACTCACGGAACTAAATTCAGTTAGTTACCTAGTTATAACTATTACAGAGTTATATCATGTAACAGTCAGCATAATTAAGAGGATAGTTATAAGACTAACACAGAAAAGTGTCTCAAACTTGAAACTTGTCTAATGAGAACCTTAACTTTGCTTATTCTCAGCGATACAAAGGTAGGGGGAGGCGGCAGCTCCTAATTAGATGGTAAACTTTCATGAGTCCTTCCCTGGCTAATTAATGTCCCGGGAGTCGCCCGGATGCCCCGTGTGTCGTACACCTCTGCGGACGGCGCTCCAATCGTCGCCGCACTCCAATTAAACCACATCCCAATTAACCGAAACCTATGCACACACGTCAATAAAATCGAGTCTCGTTCCACTCATTTTCATACGAACCAAAGTTTAATCAAAAAACTTTCTGAGACTGGAATGTTCTCCAAGAACTTCCACATTTCGCTACTGAGTATCGATACGAACACGGCAATCCTTTTAGTAAGCGTTAAAAACTATGGCAGGCGAAGTCAACCCGGGCCCGCAGGCACCTGCCCGCGCCCGCCGCGCCGTGCCCCGCGCCGCATTAAATGTATTGTCGTGTACCTCTCCGGTGTGGTCGAAACTAAACCCCAACAACTTAATTGAAAATCGTAATAGAGGACCAAATACACGGTAACCCTTTTGATCGGTGAGAAGACGAAAGCGATATATTTGTAGACAAATTAATTTGGAAAGTTTAATGTGTCCGTGATACACGGGAGTACGAGGAAATATATTGCGAAAATTTAAATTACTTGTATTTCAATTTGTATAGTCCCTCCATACAAATTAAAGTTAAATTAATTCAAATCACTCTTCAAAATAAAGTCTGCGCTAGAGCCATAGCATCTTCTGGGAGCTCGAAGAATACGGCAAAATGTCCCAAGTTTCTTCAAGCAATCAAGGCTTAATACCGTAGTGAAGTTTCAAGTTGGGAAATTATAGGGCATGGAGAGGCGCGGGCGGGGCGGACGTCCGCCGCGTGTCATCTCGTAACATCAAAAATGCATTTAAATTCCGCGCAATAAAAAACAGCGGGCTGGAAGTTTCGCGGCGGCGGCGGCCGGGGGTTGAGCGCTCCTGTCCCAACTCGTGTCGTACTGTAACTTGCAACACTTTGCTACGTACTACGCTTCCTATACTACGGACGACCTACTTACCTAAAAATTATAGTGAGAAAATAAGTTAGCTATACGTTTTTATAAAAAAAAGAATAAAAGAAAACAGGATATCGTTGAAAGTTGGAGTAGGGTAGTTAGTGGACATGATTGGATCACTTTTCGATGAAGCTCTTGATGCGCCTTAGTGAATTCTTGTTTACATTTACTTTACTGGACCTAAACATGCATATAGAAGAAAATATAAGCAATTGGTACGCTTTTGGTATAATCTTATCAAGGATGCAATTCGATGCACTTAGGTAATTAAATGTGTATAAGGAAAAATAAATAAAGACAATAGTTTTAAGTCTTAGTCGCGTGTAGTTTTGCCTTGAAATAAAAATGAACTGTGTTGCAAAACGAAGGTAATTTTTAAATCTGGTTATTGCGGAAGAGATAATCGACAACGCTGAAAGCGTCTAAAAACCGACCTCAGTCGAGTAACATAAGGGTCAAACTGAGAACCTCCTTTTTTTGAAGTCTTCTAAAATACTAAAACCTTCTCCTAAATGTAACAAATACTTTTCCGAAAACCGCATTAAAATCGGTCAAACGCGAGATAATCGTGGACAAACATACATACATACAGGTCAAACTGAGAACCTCCTTTTTTTTGAAGTCGGTTAAAAATAAAATATTTGCTGATATCATATTTCTTAAAAAAAATACTTTGCAATGTATTTTCCCTGTCACACTCTTTATTTCGAATCTTTTGTGACAATTTAGCTCACCCTATTACAACACGCCAAATGTCCCATAACATTATTTGGTATTCATTCAAACATATACATATAAGTATATATACACAATTCTACATCGGGGGCGCTACATTCAAATATGTAAATGGGCAATTAGAATGCGATTTCCAGGACATCATTTGGCAATAGTTGATCCAATTTATCAATTCCCGGGTCGATCAGAAATAATCGTAACCGAAGCGAGCTGAACAATATGCCCGAGTCGGCTCTCTAATTGGCCCTTACCTGGAGCGCACTCGAGAATGATAAAGCCCCCATTAGCCGCCCTATTATTTACCTACTCGTCATTAGTAGACTTCATTAGGATAACGAGATAACGGAGGCGAGCCACTCCTGAGGACCCAACGGAGCTCGGAGGCACTAGATGATATTGAAAGACGCTCAACCAATCTCAATTCAACGAGCCATTATTGAGTGAGACCAGCAAATTATTTTTAAGTAGCTCTTTGGTGCTTTTTTGATTTGTTAGATGGTAACGTACAATCCGCGAATGGGATAGACCACCCTAGGTGTTCGCCGCGTGTGTTATTAAGATCAGTATCGAGGGCAGGAAATATTGATGCAGCCAGCCCTCGCTGCCCGACAAAAAACATACCGAATTTATTGTTAATTATAAAAGTCCGGCGTCGGACATTACCGCGAGATGCGATGCGCGATACGCGCGCCTATTTATTTATTATTTAGATATCGCCACGCGGTCACGACTCCATATTGTTTCGCTGTAATGGCATTAATGACCTCGGTTTAAAGTTGAAGTGTTAATTTGATTTAAAATTATGTTTGCGATTACAATCTTCACGTTCAACTTTGGTCCTAAAGCTTTAATTATGGCCGATCCCGATCGAGCGGCCAGATATGCTCGACATTTATAATAATGCTCGATGTAAATAAAACGTGCTCGTAAAAATGAATCGTTTAGTAAAGTTTTGCTGCAGTTTTTCTTTAATGCTGGAGTTGACATTATAAAACTTAAGGATTTACATTTTCTGATTAAGTATTGCAGAGTTCAGTGAACAATTTATTATCAAGAATGCAATTTTTAACGGCAATCGTTTTTATGTTAAGTTTGCAAAGAACAAATAACAATATTGTTGACTAGATCTATTATATTATTACGTGATCGAATCAGAAATGAGGAGATACGTAGGAGAACTAAAGTTACCGACATAGCTCTCAGAATCGCTAGACTTAAGTGGCAGTGGGCAGGATACATAGCTCGTACAACAGATGGCCGTTGGGGCAGCAAAGTTCTCGAATGGCGACCGCGCACCGGAAGGCGCAGTGTGGGCAGGCCCCCGACTCGGTGGACCGACGACCTGGTAAAGGTTGCAGGAAGCCGCTGGATGCGAGCCGCACAGGACCGGTCGGTGTGGAAATCCTTGGGGGAGGCCTTTGTCCAGCAGTGGACGTCTTTCGGCTGATAGATAGATAGATAGATAGATCTATTATTTGAATACATTATATTATCTCCTATGGGCTCGCAAAAAACACGATCGCTTATAATAGATGGCCCTCTGAATATAGAGATATAAGAAAGAGAATATTTTGATTATTATTTGCCTCAATCAGTCAGAGATTTAATAAATTCAGAGGTTATTCATCAGTCAATTCTCTACAATAAAGTAGTTACAATATTCATTTGTTCATGCGTGTTCATACCATACAACACTATCCTGATCACACTTACTAACTTCGTTGAATAGTTATATTAGTTTTTTTTTTTGGAAATGAGACCCCCTAACTTTTGAAGTGTGAAATACAAACCACATTACGCCTATGGTAAGTTGTTTGCATGGTTTGCCTCAATCGGCCTGAGAAGGGTGTGGTTGCGCCAGCGCATCGCGTCTTCGTAAATGTCACGTTAATTAGCGTCCGTTCTAATGAGGAGTTATGTCGTTAAGGAGGACTAGCGCGGGACATATTTATTAGCTTGCCTGGTGTCGCAGTTAGATTGGTAGCATTGTACGATATTTAGGTGGATTGGAACGTGACTTGATGCACGCTATGATTGCTCTTCTAGACACGGTTATTCAAAGAATAGTAAATTTCATAATATAAAATACGATTCTTTTTGTAAGTTTTATCAGGCTGCTTCAAATAAATAGTTTCTTTTAGAGTTTATGTAACTGTGTTTATTTTTGCTGGCTTGGCTTATATTGCAGTGCGAGGTGTCGTTAGATTTTTAATAATCCTCTATTTGTAATAGGATATATTTTTGAAGTCCGTTGATCTACCTGCTGTTAACATGCTGCATGCGACCTACTCAAAACCACGTGATAGCTCACAAACTCCATAGAATAAAATAAAAGAACATTGTTCATTATCAGCACCTGAACAAGTAATTTATTCTCTACCATCCTTACACATGAAACAAATTTATCAGACACGAAAGACGTAGATCCCAATCAACTCATTATCAAGGCTAAGATAAGTGTGAATCGATGTAACACAGAACCACGCGAAAGAACAAAGCGCGGCACTCCCCACAAAGAGGGTGCAAAAAGACGTTAATAATATTCGTCAAAGCACTCTGGTTACATTAAATCAATTTGCCCTTTCTCGCGGTAAGTAGCGAACGGTGTAATTGATAAGTTGAAACCCTTGTAGCGAGAGGCTAGAGTTTGCCGACATTCGGCGGCAATCCGTCGCATGTGCGGCGCGGGCGCGACGCGACGACGGCGACGGTTTTATTTTAACTCTTTCTAATAATCGAGTTTGAGCATTAGAAAAAATGACGTGTCCCTATTAAAAATACTGATTATGTAATAAAGCAGTGCAGAACCCATGCATAGTACAAACAAAAAGCAGGTCTAAAATTATTAGAAGGTTAATAATCAAGAGGCCTTTACTGAATAGTTTCGAGAGGCAAATCTTTCTCATTAAAAGTGGTGTTTGCTTTGACAGTTATTGCTATGTAAGCGATAGCATCGATTGAATATCAAGCCAACAAGTTATAGGTTTAGAAAGTGAGAGCTGGTTTTGTGACGGCCCAATAAAAACCGGATAAGTCGATGTATTACTTATGTTTCGTATAATGGAAATGCTCTTAGTATTACAATTACTACGTATAGTTGACAAGTTGATCTGATAAGATATGCCTATAGCCATTTAATAGTCATGAACGGAAATGCACGAGTAAATTACAAACCATGTAAAAATGTGCATTAGGTATATCTATTATTCATACCCAGCCAATAAATCGATTTGCCCACTTTGCGGATTGTCTAATAATTAGATTGCTTACCCCTTATTACATTAAGTGTCTTATCAATCTTTAATGTCGAAGGGCGAGTTCTATCGTACAATGGACAAAATGTCCCGAAGAACGCAAAACGTTCGTAATTTTGATTTGTCTATTTTATCATTATAAAATCTCAATCCATTATTTTGGAGATCATCAAAGACATGGACACTCTGTATAAAGCGAACATTAGAGCTACAGCGTGATTTTTTTATTCGATGACAACAGGCAAATAATAGATACTATATTTCCGAAGGAAACTATACAATCAGAGCAAAAAACTGAATACGGTTTCTGATTAAAGTATTACATTTTTTTTCCAATCCTAGGAAATTTCGAGAGCTGAAAAATTTGGGTTTTGTACAATATAAGTATGAACCGACGGAGGGAAAACGCATATATGCGGATCAAAAAGGAATGCACCGGAACAGATCCTGCGAGCCTACGACAATATCCTAATTCACTCGCGCGAGTGTAATCCATTAGTGTTCCCCTCCTACCCTCCCCCTTCCACCCTACATACCTCCTCCATCCCCCGCCGCTTGTCATTCATAAACCTCCATTCCATACTCCATATCATTTGTATTGGCACATGTTTTCATACGACTAATGGACGAGGCCGCATTAAATATAATATGACATCTGTTTACTGCAGTTTACATATCGAAATAAAAGTCATGTGTTTTTATTGTAACTACAATTTTTATTTTTTATGGCAATTTAAAACGTCTACTCAGTATAAATGAACGTTGTTAGTTCCGCGTCTGCGTTGCGTTGGTGTCGTGCGAATATAGAGATGGGTTTTTGCCCGGGCAGTTTTGAGTAAATGCCCAATAAACGTCCATTTATGCCCAATAAATGCCCGATTTGTATGGCGCAAATGGACGTTTATTGGGCATTTATTCAAAATGCCCAAAAATGCCCGGGCAAAAACCCATCTATACGTGCGAAAGAAGTTTGAATATTGCTGATTGTCTTTTGTTTCCTTGCTCAAAACACAACGTTTGTCCCAGTGCGTTAATTATAGCACCATTGGAAAAGTTAATAAAAAATGTTTAACGAGTAATCAAATTAAAGTTAAGGCGTAATAAAATTACTGGGGTATGAATCACCGGCCGAGGGGAGACCTCAGCCACAAAATGCTTATTACGACGGCGGGCCGTGTTACCTGCGTAGGGCCTATTAATTATTTTATCTAATTACACGACAATTAGCTAGATTAAGAGGGTCATTCATCATCTAGAGATGAGAGGAAATTCTCGTTAACATTATTATATTGTTTGTTGCTGAATCGTCCGTCCTGTAGACTTTAAAAAATCCGATTTCATTATTTCTACTGTAATGGATTTTAGATTGTCTACTTCATTAATTTCTTAAACCTCTTAAAACTGTTGTTAATTCTAAAATATGTACTCAGTCTAGATTAAAAAAGCTTTTAGCTTAAATAATTTAATTTACTTACTTACTTTTAGTTCATTTATGTCGGCCCGAGGTTTAATTTCCTAAATACGTCCGACAACGATTGTACACAGGGTCGCTGCAGTGAGGTTTACAGAAAAAAAAATTAAAGAAAGTAATCAGTGAAATTACTTTGGCTACTAAAATATGTATTCGTCATAAAAGTATGCCGACTCTGTCGAGGTCTTGGGGATAAATATTCATTATGACGGATGGGCGTTTTAGTGGGATTAAATGCTATTAACTTGTGGGCCCGCAATGCTCTCAGCTAAATCAATCAAATTGGTAAAACTACATACACATGAGCGCCGTAGGATAAGTATGATACTGTTTAGTAATGTAATGAAAACAACGACATAGTTTGGACTGTAATTTCGTCACATAAATATACTGAAGGAATAGGACATCGTGGCGCCTAAAAGATGTAAGATCTGTAGTTATTGTGAAATTCAGGCTGCACTATATTGAACTATTGAAGTAGAATACAGATAAACAGTAACCTGTTTCATACACGCTACCTTTTTTACTCATACTTGCAATACTTGCCAGGTAGAACATGAATTTCATACATATAATTAATATTATAGCTATATCAATTCAATATCGAGCATTATAAGAAAAAAAAATGCAAAAATAAATAAATAATTATTGTGTAAAAGTTGAACAAAATAATATTACTTGAATTTAAAAAAAACCACAAAATTAATTTACATACCTATTTGGAATTCGGACACGACCACTTGAATATGGGTTGTTGTCGTGTTGAGTTGGGGTTATGTTAATAATTTCTATTTAATCTCTGTTTATAATGTGATAGGTATGTCAGAAAATTACAACTTTCCATGTTTGATCTCTACATAAATTCAAAAGGATTACAGACGGGAAGATATGGATACATGCGATATACTAGCCAAGATCCAATGTCATACATCTTCACTGCTCAATATTTATGAGATAATGTAAACAGCAGCGGGGTTTGAGCGACGCGGCATCGGGACGGCGGCGGCGCGGCGACGGCGCGGCGGCGCGGCGTTCGGGCGGCGGGCCGTCTCACCGCACCACTAATTAATTACTTAACTCGGTTTCAATTAAATTAACTGAAGTACGGGCCATCGACATGCAACGAAACGATGCCAGCCGCTATTCGATTAAGATCGTTCTCGGTTAATGCCCGATCAATTTTCCTCGTTAGCAATCAATAAAGTTATTAAATGCAGTCCGCGATAACCACGTAAACATACGATGTGACTTCTGTACAAGTAGATACGACTATATTATGTAAAAAAAAATATGGCGCTACAGCTCTATTGCATTACATTAGCTTAAGCTTGCTTGTGCTTGTTTGAACAAGCACGAGTGTAATTTTATAAAATTTGTACCCCTAACACGAAGCAACACTAAAACTGAATTGGCTACTCGAAACTAGTTGAACCGAGTTTAAAACTGCGCCCTTACAACGGGGAGGGGACGTTTTAATTACGGCGTTTAAGTAAAAGCGGCGCGAGCTGCATTACACAGATTCAAGCTACCAAAAGCCTTCCACTTAGCTAATGAAACATGTTCGTGTGTAGTGTTTCGAGCGTCCTTGCAGCACGCCGCGTGCGTCGAGCCTTCATTGTGCGCGGCGGCGGCGGCAGCGGCGGTCCCGTCTCCGCAAATCCTCATTTACTTGCATTATTTTAATGGAGCCATTGTGAGCGGATGTCCTTTGTCGTATGCGGATGCGGATCCATTGGGCCTGGGAAATGTGCCGGTGCAAAGTGCATCACTGCCCGACCCAATTTTAGTGCACGATTCACTACTAAACGGCCGTAACCTCTCGTCCCAATTTGGGGGATTTGAATCGCTGCCCTGATTCCTGAAAGAGGTTTATTGTGCTCATAAGATCTACAAAATGGGAAAACTGGTGAAAAACAACGTATCCATTTGAGTAATTAACTGGGGCGAAGTCGTTCCGAGGGCAAGGCGGTCCGCAGAGAAATATCCGAGACTCTAATGACGGGCTTCTCTAATAAGCTAAGAGGTTGTCCTTCCTGTATAAAAATGCAATCGGAGCGAAGGCCAGCGCCGCGTCGTTGAAACTTTTCAAATTTTCCACCGCACCGGGCCAGCGTAGGATTAATTTTGAATTATACAGAAGCAGAGATGTGCATATTATGTGTGTGGACTGGATTTATATATTAAAAAAAAGCAATTCTTAATATGTCAACTTCTAAGATATTTGTTTCATATCCAGACTATATCAAAAACTCATATACGTGATAGTTATTATTAGGTAGTGCAACATTCGCTACACTATTAATATCTTAACACAAGTCAGCTTATCCTGATTACCTTTGTTGAAACCTTTGTAACCAGCAAGTAAGGAGATAAGCCCGGTTTACATTGGTCAAGTACAGTGTTAAGTCAAGTAGAGAGTAGAAGTCCATTGCTTCTCTCGCAACTGTACTCTTCGAAAAACACAGTTTGCGAGAAAGCAATGGACTTCTACTTTCTACAATACTTTACTTACCACTGAACTTGACCAATGTAAACAGAGCTATAGATAGCAATAAGGGGCAAGTATCTATCTAGGTAATTTGTTCATAAACATATTAATACAGCAAGTTATAAAGGTACTCCCATTTAAGACCCAAAGCAGATGAACAACTATGTAATGAAACAAATTTGATTTGTTCGAAACTTCTTGATATTAAAATCTCCAAGTCACTTTAGTATGACAGCCCGAAATTATGTATATCTTAAAACTGTAATTACGAAAGTTTTGTTGTATCTTGAAAGTCAATAAACTGTGTTTAAAATAAAATAATACGAACCATTTCTCAACGTCTCTATTCTTGTACCGAAATATTAGTTTTTATAATGCGCTGGTAATTATCGTGGTGTGATTAGAGGCGAGAGAAGTTGATCGTCCGCGGCACGCAACGGTAGCGGGTTCGATGCCCAGCGCGGGCCGATCTCACGAAAGGTCCCACACAAAAAAGTTAACAACTCAAACAACATTGTTTCATGTTAAAGATAATAAATTGTACGTTTGACGAAACGTTCTTTATAAATGTAAGGTTTACTTATGATTTAATAATCAACATTTAAATGTTAAAATGACATAAATTCTTAATATTTTTTTTTTTTTTTTTTTTTATGGCAGAGGTGGCAAACGAGCAGACGGATCACCTGATGGTAAGCGATTACCGCCGCCCATAGACACCCGCAACACCAGAGGAGTCACAAGTGCGTTGCCGGAAATGAATTCTTTACCATATTGTAAAATAATAAATATAGTATAATGTTACGAAAATGGTAAACACTGTCTATTATTATTATCAGGAAATCCGTAACATAGATTTAGCCCGCTAATCAACTTAAACTGCCTAATTAAAGCTTCAAAGTGATCTACGGAGTATTGCCCAAAGAGTTGGAAGTCCACGTCTGCAGTGGACACAAGATCAGAGGCGTCGGGAGTCGCCCGCAGCACCGCTTTGTGGAGATTCCGAGCGAGAGGCCACTTTGAAGTCACCCCGCCAGGTAATTTCGAAAAACGTTATTTAATTAACTTTCGACAAGTCGGCGTAATCGCGTTACAAACCCGCCGGCGAACGGTCAAGTCTTTGAGCGCCCACTGAGCCCAGGGCCGCACTGACTTGATTTTTACACCAAACATGCGCCGTAAAGCCGCTGTCATTCGCAGGTGTTTTCCAATTACCATCGTGCCTTTGACCACCGCCATCCGCTCGCACAAAGTAATAGGTTAACAACTAACCACCTTTGATATAGTTTGTTGGCCTAAGTATGGGGTTGCGTGTAATTGAGACCAATTAATTTATAGTATATATAGTAGAAACGACGTTTGCAAATTGCTACATGCAAACGACGAAATCAAACTCAAAATGTTTTTTATTTAAGTAGATGCTTTACACATGCTTTTAAATCGTAAATTAAAATTCATTATCTCTAGCTTAGTTGTCTAGTTTCAACAGTGCTTCTTGATCACTTCAGGTTTTAATAGTCGTAATGCATACGAGTATCTATCACGGTTACGGAAACGAAAGGGTTCGAAAAGGAAATCCAATTTCAACATATTACCGTAGATACTGTAATTGTTCCTGTTCAGGATCTAATTAACAAGCGTGGGCAGTGGTTTTATGAGTGGACGAAATAAGTTTGTCTGTTGTTTGAGCAGTTAAAGTTGGTTGATGCACCGCCGACGCCGCCGCGACGCTGCCGTAGGCGCACGAAGCCCTGAATATAGCGGATGGTTGAGCTAGTGAGTTAATAAACTAGATAATTCCAGTAGACAGAAACACCATACACAACATGGCACAGCGGCAGATTTTCTTAACTGCGGCACCGCTACAGCTCCCACCGTCTAACCCGCCCCGCTACCCGCTATTTTTGAGGCCATCGCCGCAGGCCAGAGGCGCTTCCGCGGACCAGTGCCACGCTACACGATAAGATAATTAACTCTATGAACTACCCAACGACGAGCAGTTTAATTAGGTTGTTTTGTAGTATGTTTATTGAGTTAATTATGCGGTTTAAGAGTGATCGTAGTAGCTTATAAGATGCAATCATATTAGGTACTAGGCTACAAAATATGCTGCATGCTTGTTAGCATGTACACTACCAAGCAAGTATACGTTACTCTTTGTATCTCCTTGGTATAAGGTTTCTTGGCATCTTTTCTTGTCGTGCTAACACTTTCCAAAATGTTGACTGTACAATTTCCGAGTGATAGGTACTTTGCACTAGATAGAAAAAATGAAGATTTAGAAAAATGTGTGAAGCTTATAAGTATATAAAATGATTTGAATATACATACTTATTAAATAAACAAATGTCATGATAATTTTGTATAAAAAAAAAGAATAACTACAACCCTAAAAGGTAACATTTTAAAGCAGAATGGTTACATTATTTCTAACTACTTCCTCACACAGATTCTATTGTTTTCTTGGTCCTTTCCTATATAACTCAGTAAACCAAAATCTCTTCATCTACTCTCTTCCCGGATATCATTGCAAAAAAGCTGTAACTTCATGGCTACTCTCATTAAGCTATAATGAAACCGAATCAATACTCGCTCCCTTATCATAAGGACCATTAGGATCCTCCGGATATTATTCGTATAATACTATTTCACTATCACACATGCATATCTTCCACAAACACACACACACACACACACTCTCACACACACACACACACACACACACACACACAAACACAAACACACACACACATACACACACACATACACACACACACACATTTACACAGACACATAACCCAAACTCTCATGCACATGCATTAAAACCTACATAGTTTAATGTTTAATTTTATAACTCTCTCAATTTGTATCATAATACAGTAACCTAGGGCGCGGGGTGAGAGCCTGGCAATCTGTAACACAGGTAACCCCTAGTATAGATACCAGTCTCTCACAAAGGAATTGTACACTCACATATTTCTACTGTTTTTGCTAAAACTTGTACCTTTGTGAAAGAGAAATAAACATTTATTATTATTATTATTATTTATTATTATTTTGTTAAACATTTACGGTTTTTTCTACAACCTGATGCGTAAATGAGTAGCTTGCGTTGCGTTTAAACGTGTCGGTCGGTGCATTACGATACAGGGTGGGCAACTGGGCAAAGTGGCGCGTTCCAAACGAGTGACCAGCTCATATAAACAAAGCGGACTTTGCGCGGTGTTCATTGAACAGCTTAATTGCATTTCTTCGCCGCTTCTCTTTGCGGTATTCGCACGTCTCGTAATTGAATTAATTCTTTAAACTCTTTGTGGAGGAAACAATATCAGCTGAAGTTCTGCCTACAGTTTCTACGGTAATTGTTTAAATATTACTTGGGGGGAGAAAAGATAACGGTGGATTTTGAATTTGGTACCATCCTCGACACCATTTTATGAAAACTTAATGTTAACTACAAACAAAAATATGGTTGCTGTATTTTTGAACACTCTGTATTTGTAACACTTATCAAAATAAAAGACCAACCAGAACATTTTAACAAACACTAAAATAGCATAAAAATGATTCCTGTTTTTCGGTTAACGTTATGTTTTCCTGTCCTTGAATATTTACATATTTATCAGATAGAGGTACGCTTTTACACAGCGCTTTTACGGTGGATAGTAAGTAGGTACCGGAAAGAGATGCTCTCACGTCTGCCCGCGGTCGCTCTATTTCGCTTCGCTTATGATTCCTGAATTTTTAACACCCCTGAAAGGAGTTGCAATCGAGCAATAGTCGTATTGTTGCATTGTAAAATGTCCCCCGCAGTTTACTGATGATGGACAATGAATGAGAACTGCTGTTAAGGAAGATCTTAAAATGACAGATGTACCACTAGTCGGCATTGACGTGCGTATTGAAAAACGACGAAAAATTGTTGGACCATCATTACCCAAAAACTTTATTTTGTAACTGAGTTAGCGAAATGTAACGTGATTTTTCCGTATTTATAATATATTTCATAAATGAAATAAAGATATCTTTGCTACTTCACATTAATTTTATATACTCTAAAATACACTACAGTGATATGTTGCCGGAGTTTGAAATGTGCATTGCTATTTGAAATATGTAAATCTAGTAGTTTATTGGGTAGTTCACTGAGCTATAGGAACTTTTTGATTAATGTACTGACAAGAAGGATAAGAAGAATATTTTTTGATTCCCATTTATCAGTTCTTTGGGGAAATATGCTCAGTTTTATAAGTAGGATTCATTCAGAAAATAAAAGTTGACCTTGTTGAGGAAAGTTGGCTATATTGTACCACCCAAATTTGAATCAGATTTATAAGAAAACTATGAATTATATTAATACGTGTTTTAATTTATAGTATACTGTGGTTATCCAACTTGAACGTAATATACGGAATTTTTAACAACGACTATCAAATTCTTCACAAATTTTCTTTTTTTTTTAAAGTTCCCATCAGTACGATTTAGACGCCCGTTCGTTAAATCTTACCATATAGTTCCTAAATCGTACTTTGAAGCTATCCATAGATATATTGATGAAAATTCAATGCTCTTTTTTGAATTATTATATATCTTCTAAACGTTACATTTGAAGGGAAAGTGTTATAAATAGCTATTGACAGTAACTGCTTTACCTAGGTATCGTAGCTACTCTGTTAAACACAACCATATATTTATGTGTTATTTCTAGTAGTACGATTTAAAAATCGGCGACACCGGTACGATTTGGCGCCAAAAATCAATTTTGCGAAAAAAATGTATCATTTTATAACCTCAAAGAAAAAATGCTGGATCTTTTCTAAAATACAGAGAATAATCTTGTAGCTCCACAGTAATGAAACTATAAATATTTCAAAGCTTTCCTTGAAACAGATTGTCACTAGTGTAGCTATCAAAAAAATTGCTTAATCGACACAAAAAATATATTTTGTGTTAGTTTTTCGTTTCACTTATAGAGAGAGACTTGAGAAACAGTCATGCCGTATTGTGAGTTGCAAGGCATAAGTTGGTCTTGTCAGATAAGAAAAATAATGCTTATATTTATTATTTATGAGGGTGGTACGATTTAATTGCCGGTATAATATAGTCAACTTTCCCCTATGAGTTATAAATGAGTTAATAAGAACTAGTGACCTCTATCTATCAGCAAAACATTATTTAGCTAGTCCATTGTTGGTATTATAAAATAACGCAGCGTCCTCGCTTCATGGCTGAGCCCAGATTGGGAAATAGAGTAATTAATCGCACTAATTATGGCCCACCGCTGGCCTCAGGTGCTGAGGTGTGGTTCGTGACTGTGACTGGCATTCTATGGGTACCTTGCGATCGCGAAACCCCTCTTTATGAGTTGGTTAGTACAGTTAGCGGTAGTATCTGGTAGTATATAGCTTGTTGAGGGATTTTTGTTGGCTGGGCGTGCATTGGATATAGAAATGAATGATTTCAAGCTAAGGATGGTGGTAAACGGTGGGTGTTAATTAGGGATGGTCACTATATTATAAATATACATAATAGGTTCTCATCACAGTGGATAACGTGGTCTACGACTTTTACGAAATGACATTTATTTTAGACCAAAATAAAATTAGCAATTTTTTTTACGAAATGATCAAGAGGTCCGCGGTAGTGAAGTTAGATATTTTTTATCTCGGAAAAATCAAGAGTTCGCGAATCAATGGCACAAATGGGCATTTCAACTTCCACAGGTGCGAAACCGAGGGCATCTTAACAATGATTGTCTGCCACATTACATTTACGAAACACAGTGTCTAAACTATGTATAATCCATATATTACCTGCACTACACTACCAGTATTCTCAATTATGTTCAGACAATTACCACCTATCTAGGAATAATTATGTAACTGTTATAATAACGTTGGTATCCTTGGGCTACGCTGCTCGATTAGAGGCAACTTCCCACCGGATATGGCTTAATTAACATCACTAATTCGCGTGTAAAACTGCGTGGCTCGCTATTGTCAACTAGTTGGGCGATAAAAGTAGCGTCGTTGGCTCGGCGCTCGTAAAACATGTGATATTCCTAGTTACGCGTGTCGTACAGACAGCCACAGAGATGTCTGAACCTCTCCGTAATACACCATGTATCACGAATAGCTTTAGTAGGGGTTCAGATATCTCTGTGGGCCAGTGTACACTATACAATGAGGCGGAAGTCGCCGTTTTGTTGGTGTAAACAGGTTTATGCTTCACAGTCTATTTATTATTGAGTGTTTTTACTATTTTGTTGTTTGAATGGTATAATAATACAAATGAGCTAAACAATTAAAAACAAAAACAAACGGAATTAACACAATCTTGGGCGAAGGGGCACAGTGTTAACTTAAGTGAGTGTTTGAAATTTTAAGGGTTTACTCAGAATCAATAATAATAATAATATAATATAATCATAATGTCCGGGACAAATCACACACGGTCATCTGGCCCCAAACTAGGATTCCCTGTATCATGGGAACCAGAGACTGATATACGTACACATATACATTTAAATACATACATATATAGATATAATACACCCAGACTCAGAGCAAACAATTCTGCTCATCACAGAAAAGTTTTCCCTGTGTGGGGATCGAACCCACGACTCTCGGATCAGTGGTCAGGAGCGCTAACCACTTAGCCACTGACTCGGTCAGTCATTATTGCGAATAACATGCATTAAATTGTAAAATCTTTTTTTTAAATTAAAGTATCGGTCACTTGTTTTTAACTGGGCTCCATAAGAACACCCCGCCGCCGCCGCGAATAATGTAAAGGCGAAACCACCGGAGAAATTAAATGCAAACAAGTATAGAACACAGGAAAAATATTGAAAAAAAAAAACAGTTTTTTTTTTTCAGTTTCTCCTACTAAATCTGAACAGTGAATCAAGAATGTGTATGATAAACTGAAAAAATAATTGTAGATCGGAGTTTTTCAATATTTGTCCTGTATTCTATACTTAATTCTGAGTAACCCCTTAAAATTTCAAACAAACATTTTAACACCCTGTCCTGTACCTATATATTAGTACTACATACAGTATGGACAGTTCCTTCCCCTCTCTAAAGGCGACCTCATCCCACTTGCGGGCTTGCGGGTAAGATCCGGCGACGATTGCATAGCGCAAGCTACGCAACTCTCACATTTACGTGTCCAAAAAGTGCAAAAACATCATATTTTTATGTAGAAGTAGACTTGTAGTAGTGATAGCGCGACGTAATATGGAGCATGCATATTATTTTCATTCATCATTGCTTTCCATCGACTCAGGGCTGGCCTTAGCAGTTTGAGCGCCGTGTGCCAAATGTTTTTCGGCGCCCTTTACAAATATGTCGTTTAATTAATTACAACTAACACATTTTTAACTATGAAGTTATAAATTAGGTTATAAATTTAAAACCCGTCTATCTATCTACTAAGGCATAGCAGTGTCAAACGGGTGGACAATTATTGAAAAATTTTATATCTCTCTCTCTTATCGTGTGGCACAATTTAACCATCCTATCCACTAGGTATAGGCGGCGGTTGCCTGGTGTTGCACTTATCATCACCCTCGGTCATGTGTAGCGCATTTTAGCTTAATCATTTTTTAAATTTAATATATGACAGTAGGTTTATTTTAATCCCCTTTTTTATTAAATCTCTACTACCAAACAGACCCCGCCAGAAATTGAACCTGCGAACTCCTGACGTTAAGCAAAAGCCTAGCCATTAGGCCACGAAGGAAGTTAAAAATATTCCTCCCTTGGCGAACAATTTTAGATAATTTTGAAGGCATTGCTAAGTGTATATAAAATGCGAAAATTTTTACCTATTTAAAAATAGTTATGTAAGGGTATGTAGAAACCAACAAACCCATCTACCTGGGGCGTTTTGGGCTCCCTTCTACCCCATCTACCAGGGCCCACGTCCAACTATACCAGGGCGCTTGACGGCCCCCTGAGCTCTGCGCCCTGTGCTTAAAAATTGTGTTGAAAAGAACAACATTTCTCTTTTCCTACTCGGATATGACGATCTGAATGGAATACAAGGCGTATCATAAAAGCTACACTACATAATTTTACCCGGGTTAATTTAGTTGGTATTTTAGAAGAAAAACAGCATTTTAAGCAGCTAAGAATAAAATAAGGTAATTATTTAGCGCGTGTCGGTCGCCTTGATCTAGAAGTGCTTGGATCGTTCATACATCAGACTCATGTTAATCGTTGTGACTTGCACCACGTGCTCTCTATACTAAAATCGATTAATACTGATAACAATCAATTAATTCGATGTCAGGCAATTGGCTGTAAGTCGTTTAGTGGTTTTGACTTTGTAATATCGATTATCGGTAGACGTATCGCATGGTAAGCAGTCAGTGCAGTGTCATTAAACTGTAATGTAGATAGATTTATAGTTTGTTCTGATCTGTAATTGTGCTTTTGAACACGAAAACGCCCGAGGCGAAGACTGATAAAAGTTGCTGATTGATTAATACACGATTTATTAACAGCAGGTGAAATATAATGGCTTGTTCATATTTTTATTTCTATCACTGATGTATCAAATATTTTAGTCTTTGTTAAAAATGATCTTCGAGGGATTTGTTTGTTGCAACCATTCAAACTCAAACTCAAAATGTTTTTTATTTGAGAAGATGCTTTACACATCCTTTTAATCGTGATTTTTTTTTTTATTGAAATTCGAACCTTAAAATCTGTAAAATCTCTTGCCATTCAATTCAAGACAGTCCCGACGACCAGCTGACGTAAAATATTCACATTAAATAATTGGGAAAATATTATAAAAGAGGTTGCCTGTAAGAAATTTCTCTAGGCAATAAGGTCTATGCTATGGTTTTTAATATCACTTATATGTTACTTATAGGACCGAGACAAATCGCGTGCAAAAGAAGAGTGCACAAAAGAAGTTTGTGCACAGGGTTAATGTGGGCTGATAAGATAGATAGATAATAGTAGATACTAACCTCCTCGTAGTCTCTGGAGTGCCGGTGCGCCGGCGCAGGCGGGGGCGGCGCTCATTCGCGCGAGCGCCGCGGCCGCCCCACCTTGCCCTTACGCACCGGCGCGCCGGGAGTGCCCGCGTTTGCGCTCTTCATGAGTTTCTGCCAGTCCTGCTCGCAGACTAGCGAGCCTGCTAGCATGTAATACCTGTCAATGAGAAGTAGCCCTTAGTGCTTTCAGTATATTAGGTAGTTAGTTAGTAGTTTTCTAGTAGAAATGCTTTCAGTGAAAGGAACAGGTGTCAGACGATATCAGAGTTACTGTTAGTCTATACTTGATTGCTTAATTATGTAAAGCAACTATTTAAGATAAAAAAAAACGAGATTCTGAAGTTATTTCTAGCAATTTAAGGTGATAAAAGGACAAAAAATGGAAATTTATAAAAATACACAAAAGTGGTGATATCTTGAAAACCAGCGAACTTTCACTTTCACAGGGTCATGTGGATATTATCTGATAGATCTGGAGCCACTCTACCTCCAGTCTCACTCTGGCGTGTCCTTTTTGGGACACCCTGTATAACGCAGTATAGAGAGAGCTGGAATTGAGAAACTGATAGGTGTCAATACCATATGACGTTAGGTACTCACGCATTTAAGATATTTTATCAATACCATACAAAATGTATTTCCATTCGAAAAGTTTGCTTTGCAGCAAATGCATTCATTCGTTTTATTCGTAGACTTTTGCGTCCAAATGTGACCGAAGTCCTGTCCTGTCCGAAAAACAGCTTTTTTAGACAACAATGCTGAAATTACCTATAAATATAGTTCGCGTGTGGAAAACTGCAAAATAGTACTCATCATTTTAAACTTATGCTATCTGCTTACTTTAATTCTAAGGCACAATAAGAACGAACAAAAATTTGAATCCCCCAGAAAAAGGCTGAATTCGTGGATTAATCTAAAACGGTCGTACCTATCACCCTGCATAAGGTGCGAGCCACACTTGGAGCACGCGAAGCACTTTATGTGGAAGACGTGCAGCGGCTGCTGGGGTGCGTTCGTCCGCATCACGAACTCGCTCGCTGGTATCACCTGCCCGCACGCCGCGCACGCGCCGCCTGTACCGTACATTCTGGAACAATACACGTTTGAAGTTATAAAAGGGCAAGTCTACAAATGCTTTGGGCTTGGAGGATTCGGCTCTCTGAGCCGGAATCTCTGTATGTCTTTCCACTTGTCATACAACCTTTATTGCTTTAATTTTAGATATGGAAATAAACTTGTAACGCAACAGTGGGACGTTATCGCTTGAAATGCTTGCTACGCAGTACAAGCGTACTACGCAAGCGTAGTCTGTAAGTAGCTAAAGTATATTAAAAGGCTTGAAACAATTTTGTAACCATAATTGATATTTTGAGAAAAAATAAATTTAAGGTCTAAGAACTTTGATTTATACAACCAATCCCTTTTTGCTTGTTATAATGGACTTTACGAAAAAAGAGCGGCAAGTTATTTAACCGCTGTCGGAGTGGACCTTTGCGGCAATTTTAGTATTTGATAATTGTACCTTGACGCGATTTATTGTTACGAACAAGATATTTATTGTTGTACTGAGTGCCCATTCACATTAAAGCCATTTATTAACCTTATTTAGTGCCTAATGAACCATCATCGCGGCGGCTATCGCGTCGCAGACGAGCCGCTATTATTTACAACCGAGCTGAATATTAATAAAATAAATCGCAGCAACAATCCGAAGGCAATCAAATTTTAATTACCTGCGCATCTTCGCGTTAACCGCTCGTTCGAAAAAGGTAATTAAAGGTCGCCCGGGAAAGGTTTAAAAGATACATTTTGAAAGTCTCAAAAGATAAATTCAGTTCAATCAGTGTGAGCAAATAGGATTGCGTTTCATTTACTCCATTGAGAGCGTTTTCAATTAAAGAGCTGCCGACAAACAGTATCGCCGTATGAAGGTGAAATTAATTAAACCATTCAAGACAAACATGTGCGAATATGTATGTTGGACGCGCGGGAGTCGCTCGAAATCGATTAAGTTCCTTCCAAGTAAATTATATGTATGTAAAATTCTGTCATCTATCTATCTATCAAATCAGCCTACATTATCCTACTGCTGGGCATAGGCCCTCTTGTGCACGTCATTTGTCTCGGTCCCTCGCTAGTTTTAAAATTCTGTCATCTTAAATCAAAAATATCATCTTAAGATAAATCGCTCAAGTCAATTCAATTCTCAAAGGTCATGAATCCCACAAATTTTAATTTTTGAAATACTTCTATTACTTATTGCCCGACAAAAGTAAAACATACTCGTATATAATACTGGAAATTAATGGTTTTAATTAACGCTTTCGTTCCGACAATTTTACAAATAAATTAGTGAAATGTACGAAGGTATTCATAACGACCGAGAGATTCTCTGAAAGGACATGTGAGTTTGTTTGACTCACTCATTCGACCGTTCAGTCTTACTTGAACTTTTTGGACGGATTTGATGAAATCTGATGCGTCGGCTAAGTTCTGGATCCCTTCAGAGAGAGTTGCAATTTTATTCAAGTATTTTATGTAATAAAATATAAGGTTACTTGGAAATGGGGCAAAGTTAAAGACCTTTCATGATGATTTTAATTAGCGAATATGTGTCTTTAATCAAATGGGAAAGTTTAGTGCCAGGTACTTAAACCATATAACGTACTTAGTTGAGTCAAACTTGATCAAGTTTGACTCAACTAAGTACGTTATATGGTTTATGACTGTTGAGTAACTTAGAATTTTACTGTAAATTAAAATGTATACTGGAGTATACCAGGGGCTGTATTCATTTAATTTAAAGATGATACATTATGAATATAAGGTCTTGGCAAACGTGGATTGGAGACATTATTCAAAAGGGAGCTTCTATTCATGAAATGAAAACTTACTCAAATAATACTCACTTGGTATTGTTTTTTTGGTTCCCATTCAGAGTTGTTCACATAGTTGATTGTCATCTAACATAAGTGAAATCCCAGAATCAATTGATCATAATTTCGCTTGGAGGATTTTTAAACATCTTAATTAAATGCCTCAGTTTAAAATTATGTCGTGTCATTTTATTATTTATGATGCGCTCGCTGACTTCTAGTAACTTCTTTAGACAATTAAAAATATTTCATACAGTTTTCATTAACAGTCCATAAGAATTTAAAACTATTTGCAATTTTTGAATTAAATCTCCAGGTCGTAGGTACCTGGAAATTTAATCTCTAAAATTTTTTGCATATTCCTAAATATCCGTCTGTATTAAGTCGCGCGTATCACCAATTGAACAAAATAACACACGGTCTACAATTAAAATTTTCGACATTAGATGTTCTAGTAATATTTGACAAAGTCGTAGGACCTACACAAATGCAAAGAGCAAAAGACTGCAAACTATCATAAATATTATGTAGGTAAGGTGTTGCCCCAAAAAAAAACTCAAAATAAGCTAGCATGTTATGTGATATTTTACACTTCAGTTTAATATTTTTAACTATAGATCATATTTTTAACTGCCGCGGAAAAGCAATAAAATCAGAGGGAGCTGCACCTTGTTAAAAGATTACTAAACAGTTCTAAACTTGGTCGCGTTCATGAGAAAATACATTTAAAACTTTTTCAAACTAAACTAATACTGAAACGATAAAAGATTTTGCTCTAATATGAAAATTGCTGTGAAAAGTAATAAGTAGTTCACAGTGAACGAGGGAGGGGGGTGTATGGGGCGCGGAGCTCGGGGTGGGAGATCGGGATCGGTTCCCGGAGACGAATAGCTCTCAATAACGCCAAGATGCGTCCGGGCATGGGATATCTACCTAACTTGTTGCTTCGGGACTACTATTAATGTCAATACTATTATTTTTTACGGCTGGTTTATAATTTCGAGTCGATATTTGGTGTTCTGGTAATCAAATATGCTGTAATAATTTTCGATATGAAAAATTATATCTTTTAATCTTTTAAGTAATATTCAACTTTGAAAAACTAGGGTGCCATTACACACGGAACTAAATTAGCTGTGAAGCTACTACGGCAAATGTGGGTAGCTCGTGCGGTACTTTCCGGTACACAACAGTGCAGTTTAAATAAGCGACATCACAATTCATCTTCATTCTCCATCACTACAGTATAATGAGCACGCACGGCATGTCCCACTACGGCACGGCACGGTGGCGGAGGCAGGGCGAGACTCAGGGGGCGGCAGCGTATCAAGTTCGTCGTTAGCGGGCTCGCTCGTTAGCGCGTGGCGACGACAAGCCAAGAATTCGCTAATGACATATGCTGCCGCCGCCCGCGCCGCGCCGTCTAGCCGGCACTGTCTGACACATCGAGTTACTGTGCCGTCTGCCGATATAGGTACTTAGCTATCTTTAGATGCAATGACGGTGATAAGAATTTGTGCATATGTCAGAAAAAAGAAATGCGAGGCCAACAGCCTCTTAATTAATAAGTAAATACTCGAATTTCTTAAAGTATCATAAATATAACATCCTTGTCCTTTGTAATGCAATGAAAACGTTATGAAATATTAATCAGTGCTCCGTAATCCTAATATTAAATAAAATATAAATAAAATCTTAATTTATCGTAATCAATCTTAATTGATATGCGGATACGTGTCTGAATAGTCCATCAAGTTATTGAGCGAGTGTGTACCCGGTAACTGAGTCGGACATAACGCGGAAGATCAAACAAATTAATTTCGGCAACGTCCATTCATGAACATGAAGCCAATCTAGTATTCAAATTGACATACTATAACAACAGAGCCCCACCAACTTACACAAACTCACTCAACTCAACTCCTCCACACTCTATCGGCCGATTTTTAATTAAGTCTCCGAAGTAACAACGAACACGATCAATTCATTATCCTAAACTCTGGATTGTTCGCTCGCTACTTACGCAAACTTTCATTTTAATCAAGCGTTTAATTAAAAATTATCCGAGAAAAACAAAATAAGCCCGTTAGGGCGGTCTGAAACTAATTAAGGCATGCGCACTGAGAAAAAAATACGTATTCGGGCTACGTAATTTACATAGCAAAACAGTACAGCATGACAGTTGTAGCCGGAACCGTGTCGCATACGTAGCTAGTATTAAGTAGGCGGTGCCATGAAGTTTGTCATCAACCGGCATACGTAAATTACTGCTGTGTTGTTTTGCTACATATGTATGTAGCTGGTAGAATGGTGTTTACTACGTACATAGGAAGATCTATACAGGCGTAGGCTCCGTAAAGCATGGAATTTCCTACTCATGTACTGGTGATGGATGCGTACATTACTGGTAAGGGATCCGTAAAGCATTGTGGTGCCTACGTATGAAAGGTTGTTGCACAGGTTCTATACTGGGCTTAGCTCTGTAGAACATTGTGTAGCCTACGTATGAAATGTTGGTTCACAGGTTCTATACTGGACTAGGCTCCTTAAAGCTTGGAGTCTCCTACTTATGTACTGATGATGGATGCGTAGAATACTGGCACGGGATCCGTAAAGCATTGTGCAGTCTACGTATGAAATGTTGTTGCACAGGTTCTATACTGTACTAAGCTCCGTAAGGTATGGAGTGTCCTACTTATGCACTGGTGATGTATGCGTACAGTAATGCCACGGGATCCGTAAAGCATTGTGTAGCCTACGTATGAAATGATGCTGCACTGATTCTATACTGGACTATACTGGACTAGGCTACGTAAGGCATGGAGTCTCCTACTTATGTACTGATGATGAATGCGTACAACACTGGCACGGCATCCGTAAAGCATTGTGTAGCCTACATATGAATTGATGCTGCAGGCTCTGTAAACACATTTTACCCTGTATGATTCCGCAATGATTTTATCTATTAATTACGGATTTAACCTTATCTCGCAATGAATTAATAAGATCGTTGCAGAATCATACAGGGTAAAATGTGTTTACAGACCCTGCAGCATCAATTCATACGTAGCTATACAATGCTTTACGGACCCCGTGCTAGTATTCTACGCATCCATCATCAGTACATAAATAGGCGACTCAAAGCCCTACGGCGCGACGCTTAGCCCAGTATAGAACCTGTGAAGCAACAATACATACGTAGTAAACTCAATGCTTTAACGGTCCCGTGCCAGTATTGTAGGAATTACATCACCTGTAAATAAACAGCAAATAATAAACATGTGTTTTTTGTATTAACAGATAAGTATGAAAAATTAATAATCATACATTATAGAAAACTGAATCACGTTTATTAAAAAAATGCATGTAACAGACTGAAATATGTAACATTATATTTAATAAAATTAATGTTATTTATTATATTACAATGTCATTAATAGTAGATATCTATTATTTACGCAAACAACAACTATGTCGATTCCGAAATATCTTCTTATAAAATTGTCAATAATTATTTTATACCATGATGCTGAGTTACAATAATCATCACAAATATCTTCAGATTGGAAATTTAACCTACGCTGAATACCTCAGACGTTGCTTTTGCGTCCCAGATGATAACGGAGTTAACTGTATATTTTTGTAAAACACATCATTTAATATAAACTGATTACGTTTTTATACCTGAAACAGAAAATAACAAGTCAATTAAAAGTTGCCAAGTGCGTGCGTGTTCAAAGTTGGGTTCCATAGTTTTTTCAAAAAATTAAATGTATATTTTAAAAAACAAAATTATTTTTGCAGTTATAAACATTTTGTATGAAAACCTTTAACTTTTAAAAATCCAACTACACATGCTTGACAAAGGGTTCCTTGTTGACTTTGGAACTTTAAAAACATATATATTATTATGTACTTACACTATCTTTGTTGTCGGTTCCAGCTACGGGTAAAGATGACATAGATTCTGTCTCCTTTCCTGTATAATGTCAGATCCCGCTATGAGTAATGATGGCAAAGCTTCGACATTGTTCTTCTCTGTTTTTGAAGCAAGGAAATCAGGATCCAGGAGCTGCAATTTATCCAAAATACATTATATAAGGGAAACCTAAGAAATAAAGATCGGCCGCCTTAACCTCTTCGTTTAGTAAGTGCTTCAGTATGAATTAATGGGCTCATATGATAGATCTTAACACACTTAAACCATGTAAGGAAGAAGCTATTATAAATAAATGAAATAAAGAAGCTAACTTACCGAATTTGTAATACTATCTTGGAGTTGTTTTTAATGTATTATTGGATTTTCACCCAGTCCCCAATTTTGGGTACTAATTCTTGTAAATCCAGTCTCCAGTAAAAGCAAGAGCTTAATGTTGTTTTCTGAAAAAGGCAATTTCCTTTATATTTAATTAAAAACAAAATAAGAACAGAAAGTGAATTCGCGCGTTTTGAAATGCGACGTCGCATCATGAATTTAGCTACTAATATTTATTTTACGTACCACAAACAAATAACTTCTTTCAATCCGGGTCTTACATTTTCACAGTTAGTTAAAAACTCTTCCATTCTTCCATTTTCCAGGCTTTCTTTTTGTAGTAAGGTTCTCTGTGAACGCACGCGGCGGCGGCGCGGGCGCGCGGAACAACAATGCCGGGCACTAAAACAGTGTTGCCCGGTCTGATTTTCATTTCACCCCGTGGCCTCGTCTCAATTTACCCTAGATATTACATATTTCGTAGTTCTTTGAAAATAGTGGTCTATCTTTGAATATTTGTATAGAATAAATTTAAACAAATATTGTAAAATTTTACTTTTTTGTCATTGCATAGCGGTAAGTCATGGTAAAAAATAAATATCGCCATGTCTTGTGTTTTATGAAAACTTATAACTAATGTTCTATTGAGTCAATAGGCGTTTTTTCAGAGTTTTCATAAAACACAACAACAAAAAACGCCTATTGACTCAATAGGCGTTTTTTAAGAGTTTTCATAAATTATTTTTTTTACCATGACTTACCACTATGGGCAGTGGGTTTTTTGGGTTTTAACCCAGTTATAACCCATTATCGTTTATTTTAGTGGGTGAAAACGTGGGAAAGGAATGAGATGACTTAAAATGATTCGGGAAGCTCCACAATATCTTCACGTCCAAAATATCGCAAGGTCTCAAGACTAAAGTCTTTGACCAGTGTGTGTTGCCAGTGATGACATATGGAACCAATACATGATCGTTTACCTACTATGGGCCTAAAAAGAAGGCTCAAGGTTACCCAAAGGACGATGGAGCGTAATATGTTTGGTGTTTTTCTACGTGATCAAATCAGAAATGAGGAGATACGTAGGAGAACTAAAGTAACCGACATAGCTCACAGAATCGCTAAACTTAAGTGGCAGTAGGCGGGGTGCATTTGCGGGAAGCCGTTGGATGCGAGCAGCACAGGACCAGTCGGTGTGGAAATCCTTGTGCGAGGCCTTTGTCCAGCAGTGGACGTCTTTCGGCTGATGATGATGATGACATTGAAAAGCCTTAAACACAACACCCATATTGAAATGTTTCGAGAAATGATTATCCGACATCTCGGATTTCGGAAAAAAGTATCGTTTTTGTGAGCACCCTGAAAAATATCGAATATGCCACTCATTCAATACATGTTTTAAAAATATCCACCATCTTGAGTTTAAAACAAAGATCATTTTCGTAATCAGCACCCTGCTAAAACTCGAAAATGACGCCCATGGCGTTATTTTTTGACAAATGCATGGTCGCCTTCTTAGATTCAAAAATGGATGTCATTTTCGTAATCAGCACCTCGAAAAATCTTTAAAATGACACCCATATTGATTTATAAAATGCATGTCCGCCATCTTGGCTTCAAAAGTAGAAGCTATTTTTGTTCTCGTCTCCTCAAAAATTACACCTATATCAATGCTTTTCGAGAAACGCATACCTATTCATAGGTTTCGCCTTTTAAGACAATGCAAAAATCCACTGTTGCCCTCACCAAGCATTACTAATATGCAGAATATATTTATATATTTATATACCCATCTTTTTACAAATTCGGACTAAATCCAATCAATATGACGTATGGCTTTTAAATAATAAATTATAATAATATAATATATTAATCGTTTTACTATTTTTCTTTCTTCTTTCTTTCCTTCTTTAATCAGATTAAGATTGTAGAGAACTTAAATAAATCGATTAATTTTTAAATCTCGATTACATTTTCAATCGATTGATTAAATGATAAAGAAATTAATGTATTAATGCTATATTGCCAACACTGGTTGATAATTAGTTTACTTAAATCTTACATACAAAGAAAGAAAAAATATGAATTCAAAATCATTTAGGTACTTTTTATTTATTTGTTTCAACAAAAAGATATGTCAGTAATAAGTTTGTTTTTATATCTAACTGCCCTCATTATCACTTGACGTTGTCGATGCAAGCGGAAAAAATAAAATTTGTGACTGACTTACGTCATTGCTTTTGGGCTACAGACGGTTTGAGGACATACATACACGCATACATAATAAACGTATGTATATTTTATACAGAATATACATACCATATACATATACTTGAAAAATTGTACCCTCCACTAAGCAGTTTGTTTTCACCCACCCTAACGGGTTAAAACTGGGTGATAACTGGGTTGTTACTGGGTTATGACCCATCAGTGGGTTAAAACCCGGGTCATTACCCATTTCTACTATTGACTTCAATAGAATCACACCATCACATTTTTTAAGAGTAGTTTTTTTTTGTAGAGAGCATATTATTTACAGGGAAGGTAAGATTGGCATAGGTTATTATTAATTGTAAACGGTTTGAAAGTCGTTGACCTGTGAAGAAAGAAAAAATTATAAGTCCCAATACGATTAACTGTACTTAATAAAAAAAAACTGTTTCTTTTCTATGGTATACTTATTTCTTCGACCTTAAATTTTCGCTAGCGCATTAACTCTGCTAGAATTAAAAAAATGGAGAAAATCATTTTCACATGAACGTTTTTGCCCCATTAAAAAGTGTGCAGTATTTTGTGTACAGTGGTAGTATACTCTTTAAATTTTTGCTTGAATTTTTATAATATCTCAAAAGGTATGGAAGTAGACGCGATTTTAGGTACAAATGGAAACGAAACTTTGATTTCATTTTAAATATTATACGACACTGTGTATTTTTAACTTATAATAGAAGACCAATAAATAACATGTTTTAGTTTTTAACACTCCATCACTTTTGGTTTACGAATACTGCTGTTTGAAAAATGAAGTTTTCAGTGAGGGACACTTCTCAAAGATATGCGGAACACGAGGCGCAAGCGGCCAAAGATAACCTTAGACAACATGGCCAAAACTACCTTTAAACATTATTCTAAGCTAAATAAACCTTAAATAATGTGATCAAAGATATACACTTAGATGGCCTTCCACAAAAAATCCCTCAAGTAAGTCATTACGCTAAAGGTATTCTTTTAAATGTATAAAATACTAAACGTAAAATTAACCGCTTGTTTAATTTTTTCCCGTAAATTCAGGGTAAATCACCCTAAGTTGATAACACTCTGAGAGCGTTTGTGTGTACGTATGCGGTATAATTAAACACCGGAGCCGAATACGTACTGTAATGCCCGGACTACTTCCCAAAGATATACCACTTCTTGTTCAAATGTATGTTGCCTACAGACGTAATGGTGTGGGCTACGTATAATACGTAGCTTTAAACTTGTTGAAAGTATGATGCTTACAAACGTAATGCCATCGGTAACGTAAAATATGTAGCTTTAAACTAGTTGAAAGTATGATGTTTACAAACGTAATGCCATCGGCTCGTAAGTAGTGAGGCAGCTCAATCGATTACGAGATTAGCCTTCAATTTAATTAAACCTGGGTTCGATTCTCGGCGTCAGCGTGAAATCCTTATGATGTTGTTATTTTATTTTTGAGTTAATTTTGTTAAATAAAAATAATGAAAGTGTTATTTTCACACAAAAATATTATAGGCTGCCTACTTAAAGTAATATAGCTGTCCACCTTAAATAAGCAGCCGGCTTACTTAATAACAGCAAGATATCGGCTACTTATTGTACGTAGGTAGCCACAAGCTGTAATTATGCCGGCATGCTGACCAAGTAGGCTCACTAGGTATAACTTACTGATGTTGCCTAATTTCGTACGGATTGTCTGCTGATTCATTATTGTCATGATGAAACATAATTACTACGTATGATACATACGTTTCTGTAATACCATTATTTAAAATTGGGTTTCATACTTTCACGTCAGTATGATGTTCCATTGGTAAGGAAGCGCCACAATTATTACGTGTGTTACTAACGTAGTAAGTAGTAAATTGCAAGCACATTACAAAATCGCGTTCTGTAAGGAGCTTTTTTTTCTCAGTGCGATGAGCCCGTTTCGAGAACAGCGGAGGTGAGCCCCCTTAATTAAACGTCTTGTTCGAGCCAAGTGGCCGCATCCGCGCCGCCGCCGCGCCCGCGCCGCTCAGCAGCCGGCCTGGCGACTCTAGCGCTAGTGGCGAAAAACCGGACAAGTGCTAGGGGCGGGTCTGGTCTCCGAATTATCGGAATGACATAATAATATAGCCGGTAATAGCACAAAATAGACACAGAAGGTCCGCTCAATACAAACCACTAAAATCGTAAGCATATACATGCTTATAGAAATATAAGGTCGTTCGAGGCAAGGTCACGATCGCACAGTACGTGATCTTGCCTACAACGACCGCATACGTCTGTATATGCTTATGATTTTTGTGAGCGTATGGAGCGGACCTTCTGTATCTATGTGTTTTGTGGTAATAGACTACGCTTACCGTGATTGAATCATGTAATACTAAACGGATCCACAGTTTAGGTACTCTAGGAATACTTTCTATACAAACTTTGCAAGTGACTGTTTAATTATTGGTGGTTAGTAAGGGAAAATTAAAAAAAGTTTTTTTGTATCTATAATAGGTTCCTTGGTAAGAGTTGTTTAGTGTCATAAGTAGCATACGATTTGACGCTTGTCATTTAATATTTTAAACTGAGCCTGTACGGAATCAATTCTGATAACTTCCTTTCCTTTTAATTGTACAGAGTGTAACAGAAGTGTGTGACAATACTTCAAGGTTGCCTTTTACTCATCCAACCGAACAACTTTTGTTCTACAATTTTGTTGAAATTGCAAAATTTTTTTTGGACTTTTCATACAAATCGATCAGCTGGCGAACCAAGTTTGTATGAAAAGTCCAAAAATTTTTTTGCGATTTCAACAAAGTTGTAGAACAAAAGTTGTTCAGTTTGATGGGTAAAAGCCAACCTTGAAGTATTGTCACACACTTCTGTTACACCCTGTATAAACGTTGGTAATTTTTTCATATCGCAACAAATAACCGAACGAACATCAACATGATTTTTTGTACAGATATACAATAGTTGACCGAGTGGGAAGTGACATATTTAAACCTATAAAAATATCCAATTCAATTCAAACACAGGAATCGAAAAACAATGCAAATTGTTAACAAAGTAACACTATTTGTTGCTATAACTACTCAATCGATTTCATAGAACGGCAAAGAGTTTAGATACAGGGTGGGGAACAACATAGGATAGATTTAACCCCAGAAACTTACATCCGTGCTCGCGTAATGTTGTGCAATAAAGTGTTTTCATTCATTAATTCAGATCAGAATTTTAACGAGCGTAATAATATGTGCTTTGATTCCTTCCTCCGTTTTTGCTTTGGTTTATTATATATATTTTTTATATATTTTGTATATATTTAGGTCTTTTGTATATGTTTTATTTATGTTTATATATTTTGTATATATGTCCATTATTCACATTTAAGTTTAATTTATATTGATAAGTTTTTTTCTTTTAGTATGTAACTTTTGCTCTACCTATTTTTCCTGTTTTCTTTTCCGGACACCGGGTTGCCTGGAAGAAATCGCTTTTAGCGATAAGACCGCCCAAATTGTACCACTGTTATTTTAATATTGTGTCTTTTGTTGTTTTATATATTATTATTTTTGTGTGTGTACAATAAAGAGTATATCAATCAATCAATCAATCAATATTAAAGTTGGAAAATAACATCGTAATAAAAGAAAGGTACTCGTATTAGAAACTAAGACAAACTTTTAATCGTTTATCTTATTATTGTACAAATCGCCATTATCATATATCAGACGAAACAGTAGATAAAAAAAATCTTAGCTATCTCTGATTTCTGCTATCAGGTTTTATCGAGATTTTTATTTACTGGTATTTTCCAATAAATGGTATTAGCCATCCATCTGATTACACAGGGGAATCTCAATACGAAGTTAATCTGAAGCCTATTAATCATTAGTTATAAGGAAGTTCGTTCAGTTATTAATTTTAGTAGATACGTAAGTAAATTATATGTAATATGACGATAAGATATTTGTAAAGGAAATAATTAACTAATAACAATCAATACATCAATTTACTGATTAGGTTAAAGTATATCATTTGTAGACATTTTAAATTACCATTATAAATAACATTATTGTTTGTTAATAAGATTGAATTTTAATTAAGGTTGAGTTAAAGTGATCGTAAATTAATTAGTTAGGTATGCGACACACGTCACAATGCTAACAGTTCTTTCAAATATGCAAATATTTCAATAGATAAACATTAACATAATTAATTATTAAATTAAGGAAAATGACAGCGAACGCAAATGAATTCGTGACTAAAAGTGCTTGGATATTTAATTTAGTATGTAAGCCCGTGCCTCTTTTGAAGTCGCTTTTATTACAATACTTTTTTTTATAGTTTTGGGTCGAATTTCTTACCAGTCCAAGTAAAATTTCTCGGCCATAGAAAAGACATCAACGAACCATGCAAATTTCAGTAGTATCCAAAATAATATATTAATAATAATAGCAACCGTCGTCGTCTCCTGCGGATAGAACGGTTAAATGAGCCACACGATAAGAGGAAGATAAGTAATATCCAAAATAATATAAAACCACTGTCTAAACTACAAGAACATTAAAAAACTTAGCAAAGATTATACCTTAACGAGTTTTACTTCAATCCGTCCAGCAGTTTATGAGACACTTGTAAAAATACGTACATAAACACAGAATTACTTTATTTGAAACAAACTGCTTGACTGCGATTGTTAATGTAAGATATATAAAAAAATCTTTGTCGACGTGGTTTCGTTTGGAAATAGAAGACATTTTTTTTCGCTATTTTTGACGATCTTTTGCATGCATATACCACCATCTTCATTTCCTAATGGACATTTCATCATTTCGTCTTTTTCATGGTCCAATCAGTAGATATCATTGTTTATTAATACCAAAAAAGTTAAAATTATTTTTTTATTACAAGTAATTATCCTGTATTCTAAAATTCATACTAGCTGAACAATATCATAAGTAATTTAATACGTAGCATTTGTGCTCTAAGATAAATTCATTAACTAACAACGACCCTGAGTTTTCTAATTGACTTTTATGTCAATATCAATTAGCTTGTCCGAGAATTCATTATCTCTGTATTACAGTCCCAAAACTTATTAACGAACTTTCGCTAATCAATCTTTGAAAGAGTTAAGAGGAGGGTTAATATGAGTAAGATGGCTTACAAATGAGTAATGAATATGTTTTATATATGTATTATATTATAATGTAATTAACTTTTTAATTACGTTTTATAACTACATATGTTCTGTCTGACCTTTTACTTTTTTGGTTTGTAAGGAACTTCGTATATAGAAATTGCAGTTTCGTAGTAATCTATTTATTTTATATTTTTTTGTTAATTTTAGTATTTTTGATACTTTATTTTATAAAGTTTCTTTTTATATATTCTCTCTGTCTCTTGGCACAAGATTTTATCGAAATCATTTTTTCTTGAATAATGAATTTCTAAATATCGTATTTTTTTTTTTAGTTTAGAGCAATTACGATACAACGCATTAACATAAAGCAGATTATATCTCCATCTCGTCTCTTCAAGGAATTCGTTGCAAAAATTTAGCGACCGAAGCCGCAGTTAATCACACAAGTGGTTAACTAGTTGCATTATATCAGTGCTTTGTATAAATATTAATAAAATAAGGGGACATTTGTCGGGCGCACTCACGACGAGCTAATCGACTATCACCGCTAATTGCCGCCCGCCCGCCGCGCCGCCCTACTGCCTCACAAGCTCCTAGGGTTGTCACAACGTCGCTAAATAGTTTTGTTCATGCGCAGAATACAGCTTATTTTGCGTGATCTAAAGAAGCCAGTGACATTGGTAGCTGCATAACTGGAGACTTTAATAAAATTTATTTGTTTTAGTTGTTTTAATTTAATTTTCTATTTAATATAATATAATTTAGTTATTTTTGAAATTGATAGTACTAACAATTAGATGTAAGTTTTTAATTTTACTAACAAATTATATGGATCCCTGGGTCTGAAATAAAAAGATTTTATTTTATTTTATTTTTTTATTTATATAGGGATGTTTCTGGTAATCTTATGTTTATACATATTATATCGAATAGACTTAGTCCATTTGAGTTAATGTCATATAAAGTTAATTTTCAACAGACTTGCTCATAAAGTGGCTCTATGGTCACCGCAATTAGGCACAGAATGACACCCATAATCAAACTGTGACTTTTTCATTGCTATAACTCACTAGTGAGTTATAGATTTTTTAAAAAAATTATTGGTTGAGTTGCTTTGTTCTTAAAAAAGTTTTTATTAAAAAAAAAAGATCGTGTTCAATAGAACAAATAAATTAATGTTCCTATTGCTTGCTCATTTCATGCAACTTCTTATTTAAATAGATAATTTTAACTCGTACGTGTTTAATAAATAAAACTTTCACTCAAATATAACTTTTGTTTTCTCTGTAATAAAAGAAAACTTTAAATTCCCCATTTTGTACGTGGCAGAATAGGCGCAAATCCTATGCGCCGAAAATAAAAAAAAAACCTCATCCCTTTAGTCTGTGGCCGATCGCAATGCGCGCGCATAGGAAACCTGATTAATTTTTCCCGCCATAGCGAAACATTTTTCACAACTCGTTTTCACTGTTGAAATGAGTTTTTTTTGTTATTTTATTCACAAGTGTGTTGAAAAACGTCGTATGATACTCGTGTGTATTGATGAATACCGTCCTTGGCTCTCTTAAGACTCTCTCAATGGCGCCTCGACGGTAATCACCAATGTTACACACTAGTACCATAATGTACTAATATTTAATAAAAACGCAATATTTATTGTGTTATACTTTGCAAAACGACTTAACATTTTACAAAAATATTGATATTAAGTTCAAATCTGTGTGGCTATTCTTGATAGTTATGAAAGTGTTAACTTTTACTTTTTTAACTATGTGGTAGCATTTAGTATACCTTTAAGTTATATACCATCATCATAAATAAACCATTCACAATAAATAAAGAAAGAAATATCCGGGACAAATGACACACGGTCTTCTGGCCCTAAAGGATTCCAAAAGCAAAGCAAAGCTCCAAAGCTCTCCACATCTGAATCCTAGTTTTGATAAATCAAAAACGGAAACCGGAAATTGGCAGGTTTGGTGGCTGGCATCCCTAGGGCGCCAGGCCCGCGGGGCGCCCCGTTCTCCCGCCAACTAATTAGATAAGTTTGCAACTCCACTGTACTTCTGCTGCCCCGGTACTCGCTACCCGCCGTCGGTAAGCATCAATCTTTTTAATTAAACATTTTTGACACCGACACGATTAGCCGCAGTGTTTAGTTTGGGTTTTAGGCGTCTGAAGTTTTAGGTAACTCGTCAGTTAGTGTTGCGATAGACGTAGTTTATCGGCCTTAATTGAATTTAAACAGAAAACAGGTTAACGTTAAAGCTTTTTCGATTATGAGGTATCAATGGTAAATATTTTTGTTGTTATTGAGCGGTCGCGTGGGAATTAAAGAATCAACTGTCATTTCGTCATTCAACTATAACTAATATGAAATACGAAAAAAATGGCTTCCTACTAGCTATTAAGCGATTTCAGTAAAGTTTTTGAAAACGTAACTATCATAATACCGAGATGTATATTCGTTATCTAGTTAAGGTATACATATAATTATAATTAACCGGTTAATTTCTTTAAAATCGTAGACTATTTTTTAAACGATAAAGGATGCTTTTAATAGAGATAGTTCAGTCTCTAAATAGGCTGTGTGATGGCACGACGTTACGAGTACATACAAACATACCGTGTAGCCGTTTCTGGTTATATTATATAAGATATTTTTATTAACAACTAAAACATATGTAAATAAAGAAGACCCAAGGTTGCAATTTTCAAGTTTTTTTGTTTGAGTCATAAATTATAATTAAATTAAAATAGACGTATGTACTATTTTACGCAAGGTGCGTTCGTTAACTAAGTTAGCCGGTCTGTGAATTCAATTATGTTCTAATTTATAAAACAAAACCATTCCACACTTCTTTTTGTCGGCCTTTTTTATGCGCCGATTAGGATTTTAAATTACGTTTCGAAGTGGTTTTTGTAAATCTTAATTAAAGTAACCCCAGCGGCGGTTTTCTATGTTTTTTTAAAGAAAATAATTAAATGAGGTAAAGGTGTTGCACATTTTATCTACGCCTACGTCTGTTTTTAACAAATTTGTTTGCTATATTACAAATATTTTAGCATGGTAATCACAAGTTAAATTTAGTATGTCACATCAATCATTTCTAAATTAATTTTCTTCGCACATAGTCCTTTTCGTATCTTGATTTTATATCAACCGTCGAGTCCATTATAGATCAGGCTGTAGTCAATAAATCAAGGCCCACAATGGCACATTGTCTGTCGCTCAGGCTGATTAAATAAATAAATAGGTGCCGATCCGACTGCTCGCGCTGATCTTATCACTAACTCGCGACATTTGTAGACCGTATGCATTCAGAAACAAACTCTCGTCCATATGAAAATAAGGTACAGATATACCGTCTAATCAATAGAACTTTCAACAATGCAATTTAGGGCTTATCTAGAGGTTTCAAAGTGCATATTTTATTGGTGGATTGTATCGTTAGAGCAGAGATGGATGATGATGAAACCGAAACATTTGATGCTCACAGTGTTGATGCAAAAATTACACTCAAACGTTCTGTGACGTACCGGCAAGGTGCTAAGTCCATGATTGCAAAAAACATTGTGTATGTGTGTGTGTGTAGAAAAAATGCTTCTTAAGTAATCCAATATGGTAAACAGGCAATTAGGAATACGAGAACAACCGTACGCTAATTAGCCGTCTTGTCGACGTCGCTTGCATTAATTTAATTCACGTATACGTGTAATATTTTCGTATATAGTAATGAATCTCGTCGTGTTCCCCGGGGTCCGGTGACGGTCGTTAGGGCGCTTTATTTAGGGTAAAAGGGCCGTAATTGGACGGGCCGGATGTAGCGCACAGGTGCCTGGGCGCCGCCGCCGCCGCTGCGTGAGGCGCCCTCTACGGGCAGGAAATGAGACTCAATTTGAATGTCTTCCGCGGAGAATCGATTAATTGTAATGTTATCAAGTCTTGTATGTGCAGTTTCCCGTCCCTATTGTGTTGCCTATCGATATTATATAATACGTAATTAAAGATGAATCTGTGTGACCATAGATTTTGCAAAACATTTTCTTATGAGTGCTTTTATCCCATTTTCAGTTAATAATGAGCCCTTAAAATAAAAAAGGTTAATTACCCAAAACTAAAAAAAGCCAAATTAAAAAACATATTTAGGTCTAAAGACCAAAAATACACAATAATTATACTTGCATGGTATTTCCGTGTTATAAGACATATACTCGTAAAACAATCCCGAACAGGCCGGGCGCGGTGCGGTGCGGTGCGGTTGGGGTGCGGAAGGAAGGGTGCCTAATTAGGGAGGGGCGGGGGTAATGAGCCGCGATCGCCGCTCCGATATAACGAAGGCTATTTACGCGGTGGCCGCTTGAAAATTGCGAGGTTTTGTTTTAAAAGCGGTTACCGTTTGAGTTTCGCGATTAAGGAGTTTAATTAGACAGCGTTGTTTACAACCTCATTACTGAAGGTAACGTCGAAGGAAAATAGCCCGAGATATCGGCTGATAATTTACGAAGTTGAAAAATGAGTTTCAGCCGTTAAGTAGATTCTGTTGTAGATTATATCCAAACAATTGGAGGGCTTATGAATAAACATGAACTCAATTTTCTCATTTGTAAACGACAAAATTTCGTAAACCTTATTACGTTAAAATAAAGGCCAACAAGAGCGTTCCTCACACCGAAGTGATGATAAAAATATCAAATTAACAAAGCTGACCTTCAATTGTTTTTGAATGCCGCGGTGCCTACTGTTTCAAAACATGTTTGAGTAACCATTATTATTTATTTATTTTATACAATACATTACTAAAAGGATAAAATCATTTAAGATGTTTGTTTGGAATGAGACTCCACATGTTACTTTTGTCACTTATCCATCTACTTCAGTATTCAAGTCACAAAATGTTACCAAAATACAATAAATTAAACCATAAAACCTAAAATTTTGTCGCACTTAATTTTCATACGATACCATACAAACCGCATTAGCCTGCAATGAATCAATTGGCTGTTGGAAAAATGCGTTTATTACTGCGGCAGATTTATTGGAGCTCCTTAACTCGTTTCAACGTTCACAAATCACGGCGCAGATAATCGTTCAATGAGAGCCGCGGGCGCTGCCGCTGCGGGCGGTGCGCGGGAGTGACACAAAAGGAGTTTTTTCCTTCTAATAGACGTCCCGCCGACATCATTAACGTATCGGCAAAGTTGGCCAGTTATCCGCTAATGTGACAACAACAGAGAAAGCCCGCCACAAATGAGGGACCATCTTTTCGGGTTAAGGGTTGGCCACATCAGGAGGAAAATCTGTCATACCATGATTGCCAAGACTGCCATGTAGGTATTTGAATTTAATCCCCATAAGGAAAATACGATTTTTTTCTAGCTTTTGCTCGAATTTTAATTTTTACTCGACTGTGTGTAAGTATTGTTACAGGTTTTAGCCAAAATACGTTGATAAATTTGGAGTGCGAAATGACATTAGATTCTTCTTGATCCCCAGATTGGGATTCCAAGACAGGATTACATTTTTGTAGTCGGGTTTTCAAGAAGGTTTCTCATTTGTGGACAACTTTGCCGATACGAAAATGATATTGGCGGGTTGCTTGGACCAAGCAACCAGCTTGGTATATTTTAGAACAGTGACATCAAAGGATTATTAGCACTCTGCTATTAGCATTAGCAGTTGTCCGATAATTTATTTTATGACATGACAAATTATGTGTTGGATGTGTTCCAAACTAAAAGTTGCAATTGAGTAATTGCAGTGTCCGAATATTTTGAAACTGATATAAATTGGGAACATGGACGTTTAGTCGTAATCTATTTTTCGTAGTACAATCTGTTTTTTTATTGCCACCGGTTTCAACTTATAATTTATCTTTTTCTTTATTTATTTTCTACGTTACGGTTACATGTTTTATTATTTGTAACAGTAGAGTTTAATTTGACACCAAATTGACATGAAGGGCATACCTTCAAGATCTACGAGCTTACTTTCTTCAAATGTCCTAAGCTTAAGACGTATCTTGCACTAAGTGTGTCCCGGGCCCTACCAGGGGTGTATTCTAATCGCGCCTTAGCGTGGCCCGTTTTTGCGCTAACGAACAGGTCGCGTCGACGGGGCTGCGCGGGCGACGACGCGACGACGACGACGTCGTATCGAGAATTTCGCCTCATTAAAAGTTGCGACCTGCGGAGAAGGCAATTTGGAGGTCCGCGACGACTCCTTGTACTTATTAACGACTTCACTTTACACTATCATCACTCGTGATTTTCGGTCTAAGTTATACGCTGCGACTGGTGAGTTGTGACAAGACCTTAAAATTAAAATTATTATATTTTTTTTATAAATAAGTTGGATCGTTATGGCATAACTACGGCAAATTGTGGTTGAAAGACGGCGTGGCGTGCGTGATTGAAAAACTATTCGTTTCGTTCAGTACATTCAATTAATTTCCACCTGCAGATACCACCATGGAACTTTATAATGTACGACACTAATATATTACTTGTGGCATAATAGTTTTATTATTAGCTGTATTCTCTCCCCTCCCCCCTCCCACCTGACCCGCACCCCCCTACGAATTGGTAAACAAACGTCTTTACGACTCGTTTTACGAGTCCCGCGATATTTCGGTCTCGCACCAACTTTTACGAGATAATGAATTAGTTGATGAACCAGGTATTAGAAAGTTTGGAAATAGATGCATGATGCGGTGGTGCCTGGTGAATCGGTGACCGCATAGCTCGGAGCTATTATTGTGGAAACGTTTTATTGTTTTTCCGGTGTTTAATTTGTCTAAAGACATTAAATTACGACTTTTACCAACGCGGCATAAAATGTATTTTTACTGAATGTTAAATCGGTCGTTCGTCATTTTTTTAAATAATATGTAAAACAAATATGAAAAATTGCACACACAGTTTTTATTTTTCGTTTAATGTTTCTCGAAAGAGGTGCAAAATTATACACTAAACGCATTTTTGCGTTTTCACATGTAACATCTCTGGAAAACCCGTGTCGTTACAGTTTTTCTTTGCTATATTATTGTTTGGTACCTTTAATGAATAATTGCCGATCTCCTGAGTTGTAAATCTGCATTCAATAAGAGAACTTACTAAACATCGTCACCAACTACTTATACCACAAATAATTAATAGTTTATAAGCCTCACTAACACGTATTACTGTCGATTACCGCCGCCGCTTTGACACTTAATTGAGCCACCGCCAATGAGTTAAGCATAAATTACCTGTGTTATTAACGTTATTAATAGTATTTGTAAGTTATCGCGAACGTGACGTGTAGTGGAGGTTAACACGTGGGGTTAATTAACAGTGGGGGGGGACCTAAGTTGACTCTACTAGAATTGGGTTACTAGAGGTACGTACAGAGAGGTATCAAGATGAACACTTAACTTGTGCATAGATTCTAGTTTGCAAGTGTTTACGTAGGCTAAGTATGACATGGCAATTATTGTAACACGCCACTGATACTGGAACCAGTTGGAATGTTTTACAACCAAATAATTCTATAAAACCAATTATACTTCATTCCAATCAAAAAAAAGCAAAAGGTAAACAAACGTAGTATGCAGATGACATTGACATGTGTCAGTTCCATAGTAAGTTTGTTTACGTTTTGCTTTTTTTTGATTGGAATGAACCATAGTTAGATCAATAATATTTCATGTTTAACGGTTCAACTGAAATCAACAGTGAGATACTTATGAACATAAGCTATACTTACATGGTTTTGACCTTATTTATTGCTATTTTTATGCTCTTATACAATTTGAACTGTATATGACAACAGTATTATTATGTATAGGGTCCTTCTAAAACCCCTGAAAAGAAAATTCTGTGGGTTCTACTCATATAACTGAACAGCTTTTCCCAAGGAACCTATACTCAATTAGCAAAAAAAAAAATGGACTTCCTGTCTTTAACATTCATTAATTAGTATGAGAAGTCCAAAAAAAGTTTTGCAATTGAGGATACATTTCTCGGGGAAAGTTGTTCAGTTTCATGAGTAGAAGCCGTGGTAAATTTTTTTTTAGGTATTTCATAAGGACCCTATATATGAAAAGGACTAGAGTCATCGACGTAGCTCATACAGTAAACAAATTGAGGTGGCAATGAGCAATAGTGGAACTATTTCGGCTGATATGATAACAATGATATTTTCACATATTATATAGTTCAACTGCACTAGCTACGACCTAATACATATATCTATTAAAATATTAGAGATGTATGAATAGTAAAATGTTATTCAAAAGTATAATCTCGTGACATATTCCATTTGTTCACACACTCGGAATCAGAAACTACAGCGTGGATATTAATAAATCACCAATGAAATAAACAGAATCGCAAAAAAAGGATTTAAAACGCAATCAAAACGTGCAGGTATGACGCCGAGCCTGCCATAACAACCTTCAGTCTCAAATACATATGATAAGCATCTGACATTGACTGAATCTCAGTTAGTAAACATTATTAAAAATTCCTTTGACAGCTAGCCGTCAAATGATTTGAGTACGTCACCTGAGCTGCCCGCTGTCATTTTACTTGCGCCGCCGAATTTTCACCCGTTACCGTTGGTGATTTTTCCTATTTTCAAGCGGACGAACGGACGGCTGCTGTGGCGTTTATTTATTAACAAAATTCGGCCGGCCGTCTAATACGTCTTGTGTGGGTTGTAACGTGAGCTCTATCGCTGTGACATAGCGGAGAGGGACTTTCGAATTCGGCAGGTTTTAGGCATTGTTTCCGCCGCGCGCGCCGCTGGCGGCTGCATGGGCGCGACGTGGTCTGCATCGCGCCCCCCACCCATATCAATTTCGAATAGCTCGTCGGAATAGGTTTCCTATTTTGCCGGCGCGGGTAGATTGCATTTGGTCGTTTTTTGTGTAAATTGTTAAACGGTTAGCCAAATTAAGTGTTTCAATAATTGAATAGAAATTCAATCCATTCCTGTTCTTTCAGAGTTTTTGTATCATGCATAATACAAAAAAATAGTAACAATGTCGAAAACTGACACAACCGATTTTGTTTTAGTCGATGATGCAGATATTATCAGAATATTGGTGTTTGCTTTAAGTATGTATAGAATAGTATAGATATATTACTGCCACAGAGATATTAATTTGAGCCGAGGTATCATCAATTACAAACTAGCGCCAATTAGCGATAGTGCAGTTACAAATCAAATCGAAACCGAGTTCCTACATGATAGGGTGGCACCGATTTAAAATTTATTAGGAAATCCATTAATTTCAATTAAATAATCCATAAATATCAATTAAATAGCTTTTCCTCTACTTGGCCCGTAGTTGAACGTTTATGGCGCGCCTTTGCCACATGCACAACGAAACACAAAAATGTCTAGTTATAATGACTACACAGGTCATTTTCTCTCCGAGTAATTAATTAACCTACTTCGTATTAGAAGCTTCAAAGTTTTAACTATTATTGTTTCAAGTGCTATGAAGAAAGCCGTCGTCACACAAATCAAAGGACATACTAGAACAGTATACGAGTCTTCTATCACCAGTTAGCTTTCACGTAACAATTTGTCTCCGGAAGTTCCAAGGAAGCCGTCGACACATGGCCACCCGAAGTAGTTCGCTAATTAGAGCTGCGGGCTAGGTGCCTCCTGCGAACTAATCAGGTGGCTAAATAATGTACTCGTGACGGCGTCGTTAGCGCTCGTGAGACAGACGTTATTAATTAACATCACATCGAACCCCTCCCCCCTGTAACCAGCTCCGACGGCTCCCTAGACCCCCAACTCCGGCGATCGGACACCCCCAAGTGAACGTATGACGCAAGGTTTTAACTTCTGTTGCTAGCGTTTTCTTTCCAATTGTATTGAAAGTAATGGCTTTTAATTTATTAGAGTCAATGTGAAATCTCGTAATGTACGGGTGTTTGGATTTAATTTTTAATTGTGTTGAACTATTTGATGGTTTATTTAAAAAGAAAATAGAATTCCATTGTTTCTATTTATCGTATGCTTTTAAAAATTTTGGCTCTACAAACTCGATATTCCACTTTGTATATTATTTGTTCTTTGTAACAGTGATCGTAAAGCTTGAGAATATAAAGTACCTATTATACTTAGTTTTAAAGTAGACTTTGGTTCATAGCAAACTTTTAATTCGATTTCCCAAAAACAACAATGTACCTTTTTTGTTAATGAACTCTAAAACAACTTACAACAAGATTAAGGACTTCACTTAAAACTTTAAATAGAGATTTGAGTTACACTATTTATCCAACAAATTAAACTTTTCTCTTATTTGCATGTAACTCAATTTAGTAAGCACACCTTTTCCTATTGTGTGTGACTTAGATATCATTATAAGCGGTGCATTACTGGAAAAGCACATGTCCAACATTGGACCTAATACGGGCTGATAATGATGAAAAAGGTACTATAAATTACTAGGTACTACTATCAAACTATATCTTTAGTGGCATTAAGTAAATTTTATAAATAAATTACGACGAGTCCTTAATTTTTTTTTACTGTAGCTTCTCCTCGTGAATCTGAACAACTTTCCCCGAAGAACCTATAAGATCCCATACAAAGTTCACAAATAAGCTGATCAATTAATATACGAAGAATCCAAAAAATGCTTTGCTTTAGAATATTAATTTCTTTAGACAATATGTTCAGTTTCATGAGTACATACAAAAAACAATAAAATAAAATAATAAAAAATGACTGATATTTTAGAAGGACTCTGTATGCATGTACTCGTGTAACCAACAAATGCACTATCAACAATCGCCCAGCCTGTTACTGAAAGCTAGCAAAACCAACTCCCAAAAACCTTAGGCTGGCCTATAGACATCTCGAAGACACGAGCACTCGATCCATCAATTTATGTGACAAAGGCCAGCGCAGATGACATTGTTTCGTGTCTCTGAAACTGCAGTCTCGGCCTGTGATGCACAGACGCTGGCGGTACATGTCGGAAACCCGGGAGTCGCTCACGATGTCAATATGACAGCTCAGCTCGGCCACCGATAAATATCGGGGTACCGACGCCTTGTAGGTTTTGAGTAAAGTGACGTAGTTCTTTAGACGATAGTTACCAAAATAGTTACAGATTTGGACGGTAAATGAAATATGCACATATACAGGACAGGGTGTAAAAAGACCTTAGGAAGGAATCAATATATCTTTTTTGATATTTTATTTTATACCTATCATTCAGCTGATCAGCCAACTTTTATGGAAAGTCTAATCTTTTTCGAATGGTGAAGGTAGATAAGTTAACATCGAGATACGCATTCGAGTTCCCAACACTATGTTTTACCTTTAATACGGCGCAGAGGTAATGTAAGTAAGGGAGACAGGTGTTTGTAAATTGTGTCAAAGAAATTGTGTATGAGATTCTAAAAGAAAAAAAGAAACTTTTATCTAACCGCCTCCGTGGTCTAGTGGCTGCTTGCTTCACATCGGGAAATCGCGGGTTTGAAACATAACCAGCAGTTTTTTTACTTTAATTGTAAAAGATATTGTAAACCTGTAATATACCTGTAAATAACCTCACAGATATGGAAAGGAATTACTTTACCAACCCATAGCTATAGTGTGTCAATAATTTAAGCCGTTGCATCGCTAGCTGTCATCGGTCAAATATCCGCTTGTCGTGTGATTTACGCGCGGGCATGTGTTGTCGGCTCGTATTAAGGCGCTGCGCCCG
This sequence comes from Coleophora deauratella, assembly GCA_958295455.1. Taxonomy (NCBI): domain Eukaryota; kingdom Metazoa; phylum Arthropoda; class Insecta; order Lepidoptera; family Coleophoridae; genus Coleophora; species Coleophora deauratella. The sequence continues at coordinate 5,709,099 of OY282388.1, forward strand.
TCGGCGGCAGGGCGCTATTAAATTAGTCTTGACAAATGCCATGCGACGAGCTGCAATGCCCCGTGCCCCGACGCACTGGACTCAACACTCAACGCAATCTTCCACAAATCCACGATACTGTTAGCTAATTAACTGATTAATTGAAACGAAACGAACGCCCGGCAACCAGTTGACCGGAAAACGTTTTATCACATTAAAAATAATTAAATTGTAACTGAGGTTTTCCGTTTTCCTCTGCTGTTATTAAAGTTTTATCCGTTCTTGGAATGAAATATACTCTAATTAAAGTGATAATTAAAACTGTATTCGTGCCGCTGTGATTACATTAGAGGCTGAAGTTTTCACGATGACAAGATTTTGAATAGTGTACCGTGTCTACTCCAAATATATATATATATATCGATAATATTATTGAAGGCTCTAGTCGAATGTTGGTAATCGAATCTGTTTCAAGACTGTTGACCGGACGCTCTTTAGTTTCTAGTTTCGTCCGGCCGGACGTCGGACGACCGACGACGGACAAAGAGACAAACGAAATTAATTGGCCCCATGCGCCGGCGGCCGTAATCCAATCGCACTTAGCCTCCACCCTGTATACAGCCTTTACATGGGTCAAGTGCTTGAAACTTAACTTGCACTAAACTTTGTTTTCAGCTATCAAGACAGACATAAGTTTATTAGACACTTATGTCCAACGTGCTTCGCGCGTATAATTTACGTTTTCCGCTTCTACGCTTCTGTAGCGACCAGATGTAAAGCAGAAACAGTGAATGGTCAGTCGGAAAATTGTCTTTTTTCGCTTTATGTTGATTAGCATGTTTATAATTCTTCAGACAGTACTTGAAAAAAGAACATTAATATAAATAATATTAGGAGCACTTCTTGATAAAATAAGAGCAGCAAAGCCTGAAAGCCAGCCCTAGCTTTTTTATACGCTTAATACTTGTATATTATATTTATCCGTATTACCAACATTGTAGATAGATGAATAGTCTTCTTTGAAATCTGTATCGAAAAATATGTAAAATAAATCTATAGATAATGCTCAACAACAGGAAATTAAAAGCGCAAGTTTAAAATAAATACTTTAAATAGGCCAGCAGAATAGATATGTCTCAGACATTATCGGCTGGTCTGAGAATTCCCTTTGAAATCTCTCTGGGATTCTGGCGACGTCAATTTACGTACAATGTCAATTTGCAGGCGTTCGGCGGACAGAACAGGGCCTCATTAAGACGAGTCGCAATTAAACCGCGTCTTTTGCGCGTTAACGAGCGGCCAAATTGGACCAGCCTTGCCGCGGACACCGGACATAAATGCACACAATCGCTAACAACCTAAATGTTTTAATAGCAATTACGTTCGTGATGTAAGTGGTAGGCGCAGAAATCCCAATTAAAATAAAAATTGAATTTATAATGTGGTGACATTTCTGAAATGACTGAAACACCTTAAAATATTTTTACATCGCAAATAGTTGCAAATATAAATAAAAGGGCCATCAAGGAGTAAGAAGTTGGTATTTTAGAGAGAGCCTCGTTAGTGGCGGCTTGGCGGCTGATTGCCGATTGAGCGGCAATTGCCTTGATTGACGCCGCCCGCGCCGCGCCGCCGCCGCGCCGCCCGCCTAACGAACTCGCTTCACTCCCACCTCGTGGACGTGCCCCTTTTTATCGTACACACGACTTTCCAGCAAAACATTTTTTCCTCCTTAAATACTGATTTGGTTTCGATGTAAACACGTTCAGAAAACTGTGAAGCACGGATTAAATTCACCGTGTATTTATAAGGTAGAGAAGAGATGATATAACGGATGTTGACGACGTCGTCAAACAATAGGTACGCTATAAATCATTATAAAATACGAATTAAGCCGGCTCAATGTTTATGTAACGCTTCCGCCGCCGTTGCTCCGCACTGCACGGCTCGGCGCGCGATGAGCTTCTCCGACTAATTCTGTAGGCACACAGTCAGTAGTAGGGAACTTCACCAGACCGCAATCCATCATCTAAACAAAGGCTGATAAACGCATGTTCGCGAGAAGCGTTAGCGTTAATTTTATTATGGAGTCTCAATCAGCGGATCGGGGAAGGTGTGTAAGCGAACGGGCGACCGCTTCGTCGCCGCCGCGCCGTGGCGGGAGCGATCGGAGCGAATTACCCATACCTGGAGGCGCGGGGGCCGACTCGTTAGTTGTTGTTTGCCGAGTGACGCGGGTCAATCAGCAGAGACATGCACGGAACCGCACTTCTTCAGCCCCCGGCCCCTCGGCCCCCTTACCGCTCGTTAGGCCCGCCGCCGTCTCTGTCAACTGTGAGACGAGCTTTATCGAATCTACGACGCACGACTCGCGCCGCGGTCGGCCCACTCTTCGCTCTAGTTTGGCTGGAAACCACCGGTAAACAAGTGAAACGAATTTACATTTCCTTTATTATCAGATGTGGGGGCAAATAATGGAGGTGTTACATCAAATATTATTACCAAATAACGCGAGTTTACTTTCTCCTGAAAGTCATACGTATTATAACAACAGTGAAGATACTCAAAATGCGACTGTATCGCACTCGTAACATTCTTGAGAAAAGAAAAACTTTGGCAGCTAATTAGACGAAATAGTTGGCGTTTGGCTAATTAACGCTGCCAGTACGGCATCTGCGCCCCACGTGCGGATCTGTGCGGCCCTGTATGCGCCTGGCGCCGGCCCTGGTGGTCTGGCGACTATCGTCCAATAATTATAAATTTTAAGATTCATCGACACGTTAATTAAGCTTATTAATCTTTCAGTGGGCACTGTTAGCAATACAAAAGGAAGTATATGTTTACATTAACCCTTAAGATATACGTACTTGTTCCTAAGTTTGGATAGAATAAAAGAATAATTCTTTGATTATTTACGAATAATTTTACAAAAATATAGAATCATCATCACTTTTTGTTCTTTCTGAAAAATTTTAAAACGTTTCGAATCAACAACGCGATGACGACAAGGTCCGTATCATTGTTTACATCAAGTACTTTAGAGTCACTAAAATTGTAAAAGGAAATCGGTTTCGGTTTTACGTTTGCAAATAAGTGACGTACTGCTATATTGTTTATGTAAAACGGAAAGCCTTTTTGGTTAGATAATGAACTCACAGAGAACTGGGGAGACTATAATTTCCATAGTTATTTACATAGCCTTCAAGCAAGCAAAATAAATTAGAGGTACAGAGGTAAAGTAACACAAAAGGTTTAATTAGCGCAGGAGTTGAAGTAAAAACTTTGTTACCAACATCTTAAATTAGTCCTTAGCTTTTAACGAGGCCAATTTGGAGGAGTCGAAATGCCGTGGATCGGCTGGTTGTGTGTAAATGTTCTTTTTGTGCCCGTCGAGCGCAGGCGCAGGTAAAACGGTCGAGCATTTTCATAACAATGCGTCCTGCGCCTCTCTCAAATCTTTTTTGAGCGTTGGGTCCGTTTGACAGACACGCCATTGTCATCGTTAGACGACGAACTAAAAACTCTTTTATCGTTAATCAATGAGAAATAACGATCGGGTATCGAATATATTGCACGGAGAGCAACGTAGCAGACGTTCAGACGGCTTAGCATTACTGGCATATTTGGTACTGCTCTGTATACTTTATCGAGTTATTCGCAACTTAAGTAGCTTTACCTTTAGCCAAATTAGAGCTTACACTTTTTATAGATATTTAATTGGCTTCCATGTGATTATTATAAATATATTTAGGTTGCACTTTCTAGACAAGACAAGACAATTAGAGAAGTCGCCAATTAAGACTCATTTGATTGACTGTTTTTAGGAATTTAAACATAAAATCTCAACATAAAAAAAACTCTTTGACTCACCTCGTGTAATCGCTTTTGCACAATATCATCCCGCCTTTGAAGTAGAACGACCGCCCCATATCCGCTAGCGCCTGGCCGCAGCAGTTGCATTTGAGGCAGCCGTGATGCCAGTACCGGTCTAGCGCGTGCAGGAGGAATCTTTCGACGATCTTTCCGCCGCAGCCGGCGCACTCTTTCAAAGCGGGGTTGTTGTTGTTGTGGGGATACTCGTGGCCGTTGGCGAAGGCGGCGTCGGGCGAGGACGGGTGCGGCGAGCTCAGCTCCCCGTACCCGTGGTAGTGCGGGTTCATACTTAGTGCGCTCGCTGCCAGCTTGCCGGTTGGAGCGGGGGCCGCTCGACACCTCCACGACTACACGCCCTGTTGGCAACGGAAACAACTCTTTAGAACAAGGGTGTACAGAAATGTGAAAATAGCTTTGAAAGTAATGTTATATTGAATCTATTAGTTTCAAAAACCACAATGTCCACAATGAAAAATATGTAGGAAATTATTTTAATTATTTTTTTCTTACTTGCATGTTCAGAGGATAGCCGTGGTCGTATGCTAAGTATGGAATTTAGGGTTTGTTTATCCCTAAGGATAAGATGGCATACGACCACGACTATCCTCTGAACATTAACTATGTGAGAAAAAAATAATTTCCTAAATATTTTTCATTGTGGACATTGCGGTTTTTGAAACTAATGGAGTCAGATATAGATAGATAAATTGGTATTTAGACACTATTTTATGTTTCCTTATATCTAAAAGTTTTTTATTATTATTTTCCACTCATATCGTCCCCACTGCAGGGGCACGGGTCTCTTCCCATACCTTGGGAAGGTTAGGCCATACTCCACACACGGGGGCCAAGTCCGGATTAGTGGTGGTTGTGGGGCTAGTGGCCAACCCCAGTGTCAGAAGTTTTCAAGTCGCCTATAAGACCTCCGACATGGCTTAACGACTACCATCTTGTTATAGCAGCCGGCACCAACGGCTTGACGTGCCTTGCGAAGCACGAAAACGGTCCAGATAAATGCCACTAACAGTCAAACCCATGCAGGTTATGACCGTGTCTGTAGGCACTTAACTTGCGGAATCGACGCGAATACGCAAGCCGTACCGAGCCACGACCGCTTCTGAGATGCTGAGAGTATTTTAATAATTGACAATGCCCGACTTCAATCGTAACAACTACAATTTTGCTATGTATTTTTTTGTGATTGTTGTTTTTTTCAAAAACCGCTGAATTAATTTCGATAAAAATTATATGGGACCACCTCCAAAGTATTATCTATCAAACAAACAAAGAATCACCAAAATCAATTCATAATTGGCGGAATAATCGCTTAACAAACATACAGTCGAATTTAGAACCTCCTCCTTTTTGAAGTTGGTTAAAAACCTAAGGGACCTAAAGTAATATAGCAATGAAGTCGAAATGCATGTTTAGAAACCAATCGAAGCAGATACAAGACGTAGTAGCAATAGTGGTCAACATGCAGTAAGAGTAGTAATACGCTACGGATTTAACTAGAGACTAAGAAAAGACATCAACGCGTTCAATAATACTACGCCATTTGCTACTCAGCCAAGTAAAAGACATCAACGAGCGATACTTTTTCATAATATTTTCGTCCGATTTGTGATCTAATTAGCAACCATTTAAATTCTGTATCCGATGGAAGAGACTAGTTCTCCCGACACAGGGAATTCTAGTGGGAGAACTAGAGCGGCACAAAATATGTATCTAATTTTAAGAAACAAATAAAGAATTATTATTATTATTATTATTATAAATACCATGTTTTAGCTGGAAATTATTTTATTTATTTGAAGGTTAATACATATTTATTTTGTTTAAGCAAATTTTCAATTGTTTGTAAATATTACATTGTCTGGGTTTAATTTAAGACTGTTATTCCGGTCTATCGATTTTATGAACGAATTTTGGAACAAGATTACCCACGTATTTTTGAGAGGTTAACGAGAACGAGTAAATTTCTTCAAGGGCTTGACCCTTCGGATTAATTTTTCTTGACAGCGTTTGGGTGGAACAACGGGCACCGGGCACCGTGGGCCTGCGGGCGGCCCGTTTATAAAATTTTCCAATTAGCAATTTCATACAATTAGTAGCGGGCGGGGGTGCGGGGTGGCATGCCGCGGGCGCGGGGAGGGGTACGTCAACCCGATCCAATTAGCTCGCGGCGGCGGTGCGCGGGACGCGGGGCGCGGCGCCCGCGCCTTCGGCGGCCCTGTCGCCATAAAACTTAATTAAACGTTTTAAAACAAGTATTCATTAAAGAATAATCAAGCTTATGTAGTCATAAATAACCGGATTGTCCCGCGCGGAACGGGCACCGTAATTAAGACTGCAGAGAGTTGATCAAACGCACTGATTTGAAACTACCCTTCATTAGGAGCACAGCGAAGCTTCCGCTGCGGTGCAGAAAACTAATTAAGAAAAACGGACGCTTTAAAAGCGTAATTAATTTAGATTGTAATTCTATTTCTCTGTGAGTAAAGCAGACAATTATTTCAGTAGCCCTTTCTTTTGGAACGATTTGCTTTGGGAAATGTAATTTTCTTAATTTCTGTGTCCGACATAACGAAGGGGTTGTTTTAAGCACGAACTCGATTAAATTCATGCACTGCTCTTGACAGTGAAAGTAATGTATTGTATAAAAATCGGGGGTGCATTTTGGTTGACCTGCCTAAAAGAAATGCATATATTAATATAGGGTGACTTTAAATTACCTACTTCTTGATAAACGAAAGGCTATGCATGTGCTCATGATAACAAAGAACTTTCCATAAGGAACCCATAGTCAAGTCTCAAAAAAAATTTGGACTCTTCATACTAATTTGGCCGGTCAGTTGATCGATTTGTATGGATTCCATTTTTTTGCGATTTGACTTGGGTTTCTAACGGAAAGTTGTTTGTTAACTTTAAAGTTACCCTATATTATATTTAACTATTGTACCGACCTTTATTGTTATTTCTAGTGTCTAGGACAAAATACTTCACACCGTAAGTGTAAAATTCCAGGTAACTATATTTCACGAAATGCTACTAGCAAGACTATCGCACTGGTATGGTCGTTATAGCTGCCGATGCCGGCCGTATCGAGCTCGTTCCAAACGGTAGCAAGCAGGAGCCTAGTAGGAGCGTGTGGAAAGCCATTACCATTTGGCGGGCATGTCTAATGAAGGCTATAAGGGCAGGTTAAGCTCTCATTTATATGAAGCGACGTTTTTCACGCGACACGTCATGATTTCATTGCTCTGTCTGTCTGTCCGTTTCAAGTTTCACGCACAATTGACATTTTAAGTTGTATAAAGCCTTTTGTTTATGAGTTTTATATCTCCAATGGGCAATAATAAAATACCCAAGTTTTTTTTACTTAATTACTTATTTCTTGAGATAATGATTACCTGCTTCTTCAGGGTTTTGCCTTACAGATACAGCCTGAAATGTAACATACCTTTGAAAATTCCATGACAACTATTTTAAATAAACTAGTTACCCCAACCCAACTAGTTATCTCATCTCAAATCGTTAGAACAGTAATAAAAAATGCTCGATATTTATACTATAATTATTTCAAAAATGAGAGTGTTTTGTTATGGCCTATTCAACATAAAACATATAAAATTGGAAATAAAAATATATTGTCAGTTCACGGATATACAATACAGGGTTTTTATGCGATAGGTGGCAAACGAGCAGACGGATCACCTAAAGCGATTACCGCCGCCCATAGACCCGCAACACCAGAAGAGTCACAAGTGCATTGCCGACCTTTGTACCGTCCGAAGTATAGAATACTGGAAAAATATTGAATAAAACCAGTCTTCGAATTTTCAGTTTCCCATACAAATTCTTGATTCACTATTCAGATTTAGTATAGGAAATTGAAAAAAAATAATTGAATCAAGTATTTCAATATTTTTCCTGCATTCTATACTTGATACTTGATTCTGAGTAACCCCTTTATATCTCAAACGCACTTTTTTAACACCCTGTATATCTACGTGTTAGGTGAGTATTTGAATGGCGAATGTGAGCATATCCACTTTATAAATCGGGTCAAATGTAACAACTTTTGTTCTACCAGTATTTAAATAAACATAATTTTTTTTGCACTCTCATACAATCGATTAGTCGGATTGATGTTTTTAGACGTTTACTTAAAAAGTGGACGAAAAAAATTAAATAAAGTTGTTATAAAAGAACTGTTAAACATATACAGGTGTTAAAAAAAATATTTTTCCTGGGTTCTATACTTGATTCTGAGCAACCCCTTAAAATTTCAAACGCACTTTTTTTAACATTCTGTATTAATGGTAGGTGCTACTTATAACATGGATAAATATTCGCTTCACAAAACTCACTTTATCTGTCTATACATATGTATCTTACTACTTTTAGCATATACTTAAATACAAATATGTATGAGTGATGATAGGTTGGACCACAATTTAACAGCTTACGACTGGATTCTGCATTATGGAATCATGATGCAACGCACATGGTCTGCGACCCGATTTCTAATCTCACGTTATCGAAGGACAAAAATCGTGTCGCCTGACTGAGCCAGGTGGTGATGGCGTGCAGCAGAGGGCCGATCTCGAGACTCGCGTGCGTACTAATGAGAGGCACCGTCGCGTGCGCAGCGATCGCACTTCGCATCGCTCCCGAGGTCCGCTCAGCTGCTAATATCTTTGTTTTGGTGATTCCGCTAGCTACTGGCTGTGGCCAAATGAGTGGCGATTAGGAGCCCGTTTTATAAAACTACAATTTACAAACAATAAGTACCTATAATTCGATGTACATTGTGAAGTCCATTAGTTGTTATACTATTCGGTAGATTAATATACTAACTGGTTACGCAATGTACATCAAATTTAAGTTGTTATATCTAATATTGTAGTTTAATGAAAAGGGCCCAAAGCCAGGTGTGAGAGACGATCATGATGTTTGTAATAGCTGCTGGCCGATTTTCAATGCTTCATACTCAAAGCAAAGGACTACCTGCGAGCTTTTCGGTATGTCCTGATGTAATTTCAAGTCATATTTCGTATTATTGTATTATACGTGTACCTGGTACGTAATAAGTAGTAACCTCGTATCGGCTTATACAATATACATACAGCCACCAAAGGATGTGCCTCACAAAGACACAGCTTTAATCGTCATAAATAGCCGTATAAGGTCAGCGAGCGACGAGTGTATTTGTAAATGTATTTAGGGCTTCTTGTTTATGAAAAATAATTGAAAAAAACCGGCCAAGTGCGAGTCGGACTCGCGCACCGAGAGTTCCGTATAAATTCATAATCACACATGTCTTGAACTCTTTATTTTTTATATTTGAGTTGATTGAATGAAAGGTAATTTGCGGTTTACTATTTATGACGTATTAAAAAAAAACTACTTACTAGATCTCGGTCAAACCAATTTTCGGTGGAAGTTTGCATGGTAATATATATCATATATATTTTTTTGTTTTATCATTCTCTTATTTTAGAAGTTACGGGGGGGGGGACACACACACATTTTAACGCAAACTATTTGGTTTAGAAAAAAATGATATTAGAAACCTCAATAACATTTTTGAAGACCTATTCATAGATACCCCACACGTATAGGTTCGATGAAAAAAAAATTTTTGATTTTCAGTTCTAAGTATGACCCCCCAAAATTTATTGCTTTTTTTTTATTTTTGTGTGAAAATCTTAATGCGGTTCACAGAATACATCTACTTACCAAGTTTCAACAGTATAGTTCTTATAGTTTCGGAAAAAAGTGGCTGTAACATACGGACGGACAGACAGACAGACATGACGAATCCATAAGGGTTCCGTTTTTTGCCATTTGGCTACGGAACCCTAAAAAAATCTTGGAGGCACTTCCTATTGTGGCCATAGCAAAAAGTAAAGTACCAAAACTATTCGTGAGCATGGCCGCATTTATAACATAGAAATTCAGAGCCAGCATGAATGTCAAGTGTAACTGTATTCTCAATACTATTTATTGGTAGCATAGCTTTCTAAAATATTACATAAAAAAATAAAAATATCAACGGCTGCTACACCCCGATTTGCTCTACTTCTAAATTACCATTCAATCATACAAAAATAATGTTTGGGTATGGACACGAAATACAATTGTGCATAATTATTCAAACTTATGTATGTACTGTCATTTTAATACTATTCATTGTCGGCGTGAAGGAAAGAGTATTTTATTTTAAAGGGAGAAGGTTGTGTTTTGATGTCTTTGTCGGAGTAGTAAGGTGCGTGTTTAGGCGGCGGGGGCGGCCGGGCGGCTGAGAACTTAGCAGGTGCCGTTTTCATTATTCAAGCCCCCATTGATTGGATACTTTGTTGCCGTTTAAAAATCTTATTAGCAACCGCCCGACAACAAAGCGGCCGCGATGAGCCTCCTCAGCCCTCTATTTACCTGTTAAGTGATTTTTTTCAATTACAACGAGGAACTGTGCCTCAGCATGGCGTAGGACGGGAAAACTGTAAGTCATCTTGTTAGTGAATGTTTTATTCCCCGCTCCTTTCTGCCTACGTTTAAGTATTTGTTGGCGTCAGTGAGCGCAATGATTGTGCAGAATTTTCAGAAAATATAAACCTCGTTAAAACTTGCGATTGGCAGAATTACGACAGTTGATGTTCAGTTCACGTCTTCGATATCAAATCGGGATTTATGGAAATAGAATGAGAGGATATGGAAACTGGCAAAAATAATCAATTAAAGTAAGTAATGCAAGAGTAATTAATTCAAAATATGTTTATTCTAAGTAGGTGATCTAACATCTTTTAATTTAATCTACCTAATACGAAGTTCCTACCATTTGGAACTCGTATACCTTACGTTTGGGAAGTGTTTGCGGAGAGAAATAAATTGCGAATAACATGCATTAAATTGTAAAATCTTTTTTTAAATTTAAGTATCGGTCACTTGTTTTTGACTGGGCTCCATAAGAACACCCCGCCGCCACCGCGAATAATGTAATTAAGGCGAAACCACTGGAGAAATTAAACGCGGAAACGAATAAGAATGTGAGCCTAATTAGAGCCGGGGGGAAGGCTCGGGCGAACGGCCCCGCACGAGGGGCTTCCCTCGCTCGCCCAGACCGGCACACAGACAGGAATGTGTTATAGAAGCTAGAAAAGCATACTATGAATTCACTGTATATCAATAGATGTCTAAAGAAAATGAGGCACAATAAATTATTCGCTAAAAAACATAGAACATATTCATAATATACGTAGTGAGAAAAAAAGTATACCAAACTTTTAAAAATATACACAGGTTGTAACAAAATAGCCGCAGAATCTATTAACTTCTCATCATACTAGATAGCTTTTGTTCCACGACTGTTACGACTTTCCATATACATATATAGGGTGACTTTAAATTAGTTCTTGATACGAAAGGCCATACATGTGTTTATGATAACAAACAACTTTCCCTAAGGAACCCATAGTCAAAACGCAAAAAAAATTTTGGACTCTTCATATTAATTTGGCCGGTCAGTTGCTCGATTTGTATGGACGGTCCAAAAATTTTTTTACGATTTGACTATGGGTTCCTTAGAGAAAGTTGTTTGTTATCATGAGCACATGCATGGCCTTTCGTATCAAGAACTAATTTAAAGTCACCCTATATATAGTCAACTTAATTGTATGATGAGTGAGTCCAAAATTCCAGAATCATAAAACTTTATTTCAGCTCGATGAGTAGTGGTAGAACTAAAAGTTAACGGATCTTATTCTTTTATTTTAGTTAACAACTGTATAGAGTGTACTTAGAAAAGACAATGCTTCAAACAACTCCAGGGCACTACATACTCTAATATACTCCAAAAAGGAGCAAAACCCTAAAACCACTTCTTTTTCTCTCGCATTCACACTAATTAAAAAACTGCGGGCAAATTGGTGGGTACTCCTCGCCCACGGGAACATAAAATATCCATTCCATTGACGGGCGGACTCAACTCAGGCCGGCCATTGATTAATTTTATCCAATCGGTCGCGATTTTAACTTTTTCATTACTTAATTGGCACGCTTCATTAACCCGCCGAGCTTTTGGCTATGAATATTATCCGTTCAAAAATGCAATTATTGAGTTCAACCAAGTTCGACACGTATACATTACTGAATGCTTTCTGTAAAATTTGTAGAGTAAAACGGATACAACTTCATACTAGCATTTGATAAGTTTAGTAGGTTGGAAAGTTAAAAATTGGTAAAAAAACATATTACGATTTGGGCAGTGGAGTTCTGCAGGTTTGAAAAATATAAGTCTACCTTAAATTACCTATAAGGACATGTTTGCTAACCTTTTTGTATAAAAAACCCACCTAGAAGACTTATTGTACTTTATAGCCGCAAACATTGTCATCTGGTGTTACATTGTATAATGGCCATAGTCATAGACACGTCATAAATGACTTTCAAACTTAACACACAAATACACTGCTTTGCAAAAAATAATTATGTTCTAAGGTCGATTTCCGTTAATTACATCGAATCTAATTGTTCTGCATAGCGTTCCCCTGGTCTTCGCAGCACTCGGCGGCGTCGGTGCTCTCCACACAAAGAGATTCTATCTTCATCAGAAAACAATACCTTGTTCCAGTCCTCCAGATTCTATGAAGCACAGTTTCTAGCAAACTGAAGTCGAGCAACACGGTGCTCACGGAGTAATATAGGGCCCCGGGCCGGGCGGTAAATGCTGATATTGGCAGCCAAAAGCCTCTTTCTGACCGTCCACAAGCTAACTTCTACGCCCTTTACTTCTTCTATTTTCTTTAGATCCACACTTGATGCCTTACGATTCCACAAAGCCTAGCAATTTTATAATAATCATTAATTTTCTTTTGTTAATTTAGAAAAAAATTTTGAACGTAAGGAATCTTGCTAGGATGCTTCAAATAACATACCAATACATCGTCAAATTAATATAACCTCTTTCTAGTAATATTTATTGATAAAGAGAAAAAGATTTAAAGTCCCCGTTTTGTTTGCAAAAGGGTTTCGTTGCTTTTTAATAGTTTCATGTGTATTGTTTGGTTGCAGTGCTTACATAGATATCATTGGGTGTATTAAAACAGTACATTTGTGGCTAACGATTGCGGTATGGCTCGTAACCATTGTGTATATGTATAGTATGTACGTACCCAATATTATTTACATATAATGACTGGTAATGACCCCATCGCATATTCATCGGACGAAAGCGACCTCGAAACTCGAGACCAAGTTAGACTAATATTTCGCTACGATTGTTATTTCGAAAACTCAACGTTTACTTGACTCTTAGGGATTTTCGGATTTAAAATGTATTTTCTGTACATAATTATTCTTTGATGTTAAGCTTTTGCCTTTTATTTTTAGAGATTTAAAAACATAATCCGCATCAAAATAATACCTATATACGTATAAAAGATACTGTCTCAACCTTTGGAATGGTATTTGAACTTGAACTTTGTAACAACACCCACGACCCTTTATCCCTTTGTAAACAGAAAGTTAAGCAGGTATTGTACAGATTGTACTTGATGGAAAATTGCATTCATTTTAGTAAACCAATAGTCGTGAAAACAAGGCTTAAAAATTTAACCGTGTAAAACTGTCTATTTCCTATAAATTGTTCACTTTGTCCAATAAGTTCTTTAGTATAAGAAGTAAACTAGCAAAATTTCTGAGTCGAAGAAAAGGTATCAAAATAGCACAATCTCAAACCCAGTATCTACTGAGTCGAGGCCGTTAATTTTGGATGAATAAAAACTCGTAATAAAAAAAAGAGTATCTGCGGATCACACAAATAAGAATAGGGGTATGTATAGGTAATTCTGAATGCAGAAAATTTATAAAGTGTTTAAGTGAACTGCATTCTCCACATTCCGAGGGCAGAGGCTTCGAGACCAGCGGAGCGGCTCGTCATGGCTGGCTGGCCGCAATTGTGGCGTCCGACAAATATTATATTAAGTATTCCTGATAGAGGCGACTGGCGAATACAACAGTGTATAATTTTCGAACGTTCCCCCATAGAGCCCTCAGGCCCTTGCGTTAGGACGGCCACAGAAGACATCGATTCAATAAGACCTAAGGGTGTAAAATCTAGCTTTAAAGTGAAAATTACTTATAACATCTTTTAGATAAATGCAGTACGCGGTTTGTTATGATTCGCTAAATTGTGCGCAATTCACTCTTATTATTATATTTTTGTTGACAATCAGAAACGCAGTTTAAGCAACAACTGTGGCTGACCTTACACTTGAGTCTCTCAGTACCAAAGAAAATGTTTATAGCCCGTTTGTTCTGGGGAAACGGACGTGAATCATAGTGTTTACACCATTAGCTATACATATTACTTTAACATAAGGAAAGAACGTCGTCTAATAGCCAGTTGTAAGGTCATTTTCAATAGCTTTGAATATCTAGACCCTAATATTATGCAATGAAATTTGAGAATATTTGAGCCAGTTGCGTAGTCTGACATTACGTTAATTATATTTTTTTATTAATTTACGTATAAATCTAGGGCTTGAGCGAAACATTATCGCCCACGGTCAGATATACATACTTGTTTCTAAGCATTTACCGGACCTTTCGGATTGAAACAATTAAGAGGCCTTTTACCAGTAGACGTATTTCGGCTGATTATGATGATAATGGTGAGTCGTGACGTTAAAATACGGTTTGGATTCCGAAAAATAGCGGTCTTCCGGTTTTGCGCGAATTTACGAAACGTTATGTGAGATATTGTACTTTTCACGTGAAACATACGATAACGCAGCAATACCAGGTATCCAAAGTTTAGCAAGAGTTATTGAACTATACTATACATATTTACTATACAATTTCAATTGGTGTTAAAATATATCATTGTTCGAGTCGTAATAGTTATTTAACTAGAATAGGTATTCAATAGGTCATCAGGAAAAAAGTGTGACAACGTCGAGCCGAAAGCTCTATCGTAATTACAAATTCAAGCCACTATTTATAGAGAGAATGTGTGTCTCTTTACTTTTTTATGTGCCGTAAGTACCTAACTGTTTAAGTTAAGCGGTAAACTGATGATCCACCGTTAGCCGCGCATGCGATGTCAACCGCAACATTAAATTCTATAACCGGACTTCAGTACGCAGTCTTTTTATTCGCTTTTTATTCCAACATCACGTCCTTTATTAATAACAGACCATCAATTATGCTCTTTGATGAATCTCCGAGATGACTCCGGGCGATATCGGGGATAATGAAGGTACAATAACGAGAAAACGTGGCTAATTTCAATCAAATAATGGGGCTAATTAGCCGACATCGAGCCGGCTTTGTGCATACCGCTTAACAAATGACTCAATTGAGGTTGTTAATAGTCGGGGCCTTGTCTGGGGCTCATAGGCCATCCGTGGCTGGACTAAGCCGGTCATAACCACGTCGAGGCCCCATGGATCTCACTGTAAGCAACTCATCAGCGCACCAATCACAACTCCCAGATTTCGGCCAGTGGTAATCATCATTATCGTTACTGCGAATGAAAAATTGTTTCTTACTGATCTATTGATGTACAATTTCATCTGGTTCGGTTCTCATGCTTTCTATTCATTCTGTTTGTATGGGAGTTTTGGTATTGCTTTACAAGGTTCGACCGAGATCTCGGTCTCGGTCTCGGCACCAGTCATTTTCGGCTAAAATCGGACTGAGATTTTTGGTCTCGGTTTCGGCTGAGAAACGCCGAGATTCTCGGCCAGGCTGAGACGCAGTGCTTTATATTGAGTTGAGTATAGGAACTAGGAACGCCACCTGGCATTTGACAACATATTTTTTTACTCCCAATTTTTATGAGTGAACATATGTAGAATATTTTTGCATGAAGAATAGCCTTAAATAAAACGCTGATAATAGATATTTTTTTAATAATTAAGTGCATATTTTCGAGATAATTATTAACTGTTTTAAAGGCCATATATGGAGATATAGCTGTATAGAGCTTAAGCTTTAAGTCACATTTATAACTTTTGTAAAATTTGATATCATCAAGTAATTAATTACGTATATGCAGTGCGTAAAGTAACTCACCGACCTTATATCTTACAGACACCCTTTAATTATATGTAATTATTATACGTATCATACAAAATACTTGCAAGAATCACAAAAAGATATAAATACTGATACTAATTTAATGAGCCATTGAAGATTACCTGAAGCAAATAATGATCGGTGTTCTGATTACTGCCTTATTAACTAGCCTCCGCACCGCCCCTGGGGCGAACCGTCAATTACATATGTATTATATTATCTGATAAATATAAAAAAATATCTCATCCTATTTATAAACGTATCTTGACCTTTTCCTAATTGCTATACGTGTACAGATTTCTCTGAAAATAACGTATTTTTTTCAGAACTTCATATATAAATGAAATACTTATGTTTGAGAAATATAGAGTTCCGTATTTTAGCTAACTGTATTGTCTGTAATAGGTGCTGCTACTCGAATGGCATCAATTATTGCAATAGTATCGTGAATAAACTTTTTCTTTTCTTACATAGTTATTTGGTCGCAAAGGCAAACAAAAAGCAAAGAACAATATGCGTCGTGATTTTGTATATTAAGTATCGTTAGATAAACTTCAACATAATACCGTATCGTACCGTACCAAAAATGTGTTGAAGCGAGTTTCTTTTGGACTCGACGTTTCTTCTCGCTTCGCAAACAGTTCCCGAAACGTTGGGTGTACTACAAAGTAGAAAAAATGACGATTTAGAAGAATGTGTAAAGCTTAAATAAAAAAATATTTTGAGTTGAGTTTTTGACTAAAACTTATAAAAATTGTATCTCAGTTTTCGTCTAACAAGTATCAAATCCACTTCTTCTCTTTATCGTGTAACACCTACAGACGTGTGCAATGCGACCAGCGTTCACATCTAGTAATTAAATGTGCAGGTTTACGATATTTTACTTCACCGTTAAAGCAATCGGTATTAAAATTTACTTAAGTTTCGAAAAACTCATTGGTACATTGGCTACGATTTGAACCCGAGACATGTGGTGAGGTGGTTTAAGTTACTATCATGCAGCCACCGATAAAAATGTTCTATACCAGAAAATGTCAAATACCGTGAATCCGTTTTATGCTACGATTCGTAACTCCAAGTAATAAATTATTATAAAATAAATTATGTAATATTTGAACTAAATCAAACTAAAAAAATTGTATAGGTATGTTCGCAAAAAGTTTTTTTTTTTTTAATAAAACCACATAAACCGCAATCAGTGTTATAGAATGAGTTTAGAAATCTATGCTAGCTAGAGGATCAAATGTTGAGGTTTACGGGTAGATGCGTCAGTGATGGGTACCTTAAAAAATGCAGTGACATTGATAGATAAGGTATTCTGTCGAAGGCGGCAGGCGGTAGCTGCGGTATGCGCGTGCGATTTTCTTCATATATCTTTGACATTTGATTTACTTTTACTTTGAATTATAACCAGAAAATTTTATATTAATAAGAATGCATCCAAAAAAGTTTTGTATTAATCGTTTAAAATAATAAAAAGTGGTCAAGTGCGATTCAGACCACGCTTAGTGTAAGGTTCGAAATTTTTTAAGTCATGACGCTTTGACTGTTTATGGCAAACAGACGGACAGAACGATGCACGTCTTAAGAGGAGTATGGAACCCTAAAAACACGAAAGACACAACAACACAAGGGAAGCGTAACTAAAACGTCAAAGAAGCTTTATGTCACTCT